>VWZW01006553.1:582571-1182571 GCA_013397115.1 Edolisoma coerulescens
CGGGCGGGAGAGAAGTCGATGCTTGGGCTTGGGAATGGGCTAGGGGATGAGGATGGAAACGGTGTTGTGCATAGGTGTGGGGATCGTGCTCCTATATGGATGTGGGGATGGACACACGGGGTTGTGCATCACTTTGAGCGTGAGTTTGGGGACGTGGTGGCACACGGAAAGGATGCTCGCACGTTGGTCCGAGCACGGGGCCGTGCCTGGGAGAGGGCTGTGCGTTGGTTGGGGAATGAGGTTGTGCGTTGGTTTTCGCACGGGGTGTTTGCTGGGGATGGGGCTTCACGGGATCGGGGCTGCGCATCCCGGTTTTTTAACGGGAATGAAGCCGTGCGCGAATCTGACCGTGGGAGTGGGCGCGAGGACAGGGCTGGGAGTGGGGTTGTGCGTGAGCATACGGTTAGGAGGGTGACCATGGGGACAGCAAAAGGTTTGTGCCTGGCACCAGTGAAGGGGTTTGCCGATGGTGGTGAGCGTGGTGCTGAGCGGGGGTCGGGGGTGTCGATGGGGTTGCTTGTACACGCAGTCGGGATTAAGGATGACGCTTGGTGCTGGGGATGCGGCTCGGGGTGCGAGGTGCAGCCGGCCAGGACGGGGCGGGCGGCTCTCGGGACCTCCCGCCACCTGATGCGGGGCCGGGGGCTGCGGCGCAGTTTGAGAGCAGCTTCTCCGCGCGGCATCCCCCGTCCCGCCAGAGCCTTTGCAGTCCGAGAATCTCCCCGGGGCACCGCGGTGGGCCGGGCCGGGCCGGGCCGGGCGGGGGAGGGAGCGCAGCCGCGGTGCCCCGGGGGTGCTCGGTCCCCGGCGGCCGCGGCGCTCCGGAGCGGTTCCCGCTAACGCCGCCGGCTGAGCTCGGCATCGCGGTCCCCTTCTCCCTCTTCGTCCTCTTTTGCCCTCTTCATACCCGCGGATCTAATAATGATAATCAAATGCATATACGCACCTAACGATATGCTTCTAACAAATACATGTGTATATGGACTTCGCGTCCTGCCGGCCATGTTCGCTCGGCTGGGGGAAAAAAGTAATACATTCCCGATCGAATAAAATGAAAAGGCAAACTCAAAAGCAGCGCCAGCTGCCCCCCGTCGCCGGCTGCCCCGGGGTGGGAGAGCCCCTCAAGCCCCATCCCCAAACTCCATCTCCAAACCCCATTCCCACACCCAGAAGGAGCCGTATCCTGCCGGCAGCCTTTGCTGGAGGGGGTTTACTGGAAGCTGAAGGGGAAACGTCGGGGGAGCGAGGCGGGATCGGGGAAGGATGCTCCGATGGGAGGGTGGGCAGTGCTCGGCTTGGGAGAGCTGGGCAAAAACTGCGCACCGGTCCTGGGAAGTTTCAGCGCAAAACGAAACCAGATGAACTCTTCAAAGGGATCTCCTTATCTGCTCTTATCTGCTCCTCATAGGAATTTTAGATCTGCTTTTCAAATAGCAATTGTAATAACTATAATGAATAATTATACTACTATTAATGATAATAATAGCAGCAGCAGCAGCAAATGACAGGGGGAAGACAGTTTCCCCCCCGGCGGGAGGTGCAGGCTGCACCCAGCGGGGGTGGGCGGGTGCCGGGCGGGGGTGTCGAGCAGGGCTCTGCCGGCAGCGGGTCGGGGCGCTCCGGGCACAGCAGAGATGTTTGCAGCAGGCCCAGGTCAGGTTTCTCGTTAACGAGGGAGAAAACAAAAAACAACCCTCCCAGAACTCAATTCATCTCTTCTTCCCAGCTCCACCTCCTTTGGTGCTTCTTTTTTAGATTCACACTGAATATATTTATTCAGTGCCAGAAGCTACACAGGTCTGTGTCAGGTCTTTGGATTCACCAAAAATAGTGACAAACTGAGGCTGGGCTCACTTTCAGCCTCTGGGGGTGCCTCTATCAGATCTGTGTGCCTGTGCCTATCGGCGAGGGGGAAATGGGATCTTTAATGTGTCTGTGTGTGACACTTGGGGCATGTGTCTGTGTGTGACACTTGGGGCAGAAGAAGTCGGTGACAACCTGCTGATTGGGGATGGTAATGTGCTGCACAGGTTTGGATGTGGCTTCCATGCAAAAACAGAATAGTGGTGCATCTGGGGTCACTGGCACACCTGGGACGAGGCAGAGAAGCCTGCTCAGGACGTGAGGAAGAGTGCTGATGAGAAGCCACTTGTTTGAATTGATTCCTCCCTCCCTCTGTACCTTCTCCTCCTCGTTTGTTGTTGGTACCCCCAGCCAGAGTGACGCTTGTGGATGCAGGACACACAGACTGTGTCCCGCTGGGGTGCTCCGGGAGCCTTGCTGCACAGTGAGATCTCTCCCATTAGCTCTGCATCCCTTGCACCTCAGTGTAATGAGAGCTTGGCTTTGGCTTGCTGATATTTTATTTTGTTTTCCCTTTTTTTTTCTTCTGTGTTACCTCTTCCAGATGCCTCCCCATCCGCCTTTGAGCAGCGATACCTCTTTGACATCTCCAGCCTGCCCGAGGCAGAGGAGGTGACGGGCACAGAGCTGCGGATCCTGCGCTCCCTCCCTGAAAACCGGAGCTTGGCCCTGTCCCCCGAAGGCACCTTCCACCACCTCCTCCTTTCCACCTGCCCAAGCCGGGATGGCGAGGAGCCCCAGCTACTGGACTCCAGGGCTGCAGACGTTTTGGACACGGGCTCCTCCAGATGGGAGGTGTTTGATGTCTGGGAGGCCTTGCGAGATCAGAGGCAGAGATTGCTCTCGGGAAGGCTGCTGTGCTTCCTGCTGAGGATCGTCTCGGATCAGTCGGGGCAGCTCCTGCCCCCCCGGCAGCTGGGGTTCGGCAAACCCCGGCCACAGCCCCATGAGCGAGCCCTGCTCGTGGCCTTCTCCCGCACTCAGAGGAAGGAGAACCTCTTCAAGGAGATCCGGGATAAGATCAAGGCCCTGGGCAGCCCCCACTTCCTGGAGCCCCCCGATCCCGGCCAGGAGGCGTATCCCAAGCGGAGGAAGAGGAGGACAACCATCGCCGCCCGGTCTGGGGGCAGAGGCCACGGGAAGAAGGCGAAGACTCGCTGCAGCAGGAAGCCCCTGCACGTGAACTTCAAGGAGCTGGGCTGGGATGACTGGATAATTGCCCCCCTGGATTATGAGGCGTATCACTGCGAGGGGGTCTGCGACTTCCCCCTGCGCTCCCACCTGGAGCCCACCAACCACGCCATTATCCAGACCCTGATGAACTCCATGGACCCGGAGTCCACGCCCCCGAGCTGCTGCGTGCCCTCCAAGCTCAGCCCCATCAGCATCCTCTATATAGACTCCGGGAACAATGTGGTTTACAAACAGTACGAGGACATGGTCGTGGAGACGTGTGGCTGCAGGTAGCAATTTCTGCAGCTCTCCCTACCCCTCCTGGCCTTGCTCAGCAGCCCTGCCCATTTTATATATATAAATATAGATATATATATATATAAAATATATATATATACACACATACACATTTTGGTGTGTGCCTTTCCAAAAGCCAAGCTCAGAGCAGGTGTTCCCTGTCTTCCCTGGGCCACCCTGGCCATGACCCCAAGAGGGATGGGGGATGCCCCTCTGAGACTGTGAGGCTGCTACCCTCTCTGTGCCTTGCCTGTTCCCCCTGGAAAGGGGGGACACATAGCCTGGCAGTGCCCCAAGGGAATGTCTCCTCAGCTTCTGAGCTCTGCCTGATACACTTGGTTTGCCAAAGCGGAGCTGACAACTTCTTTCCCAAAGGTTTTGGAAAATGTCTAGCCAAAATTGTCTCTTTGGGAATGATGACCTGGGGGCGGGGGGAGGTGGAGTGGTGTCTGCGGCAGAGGGATGGGGTCAGCATCACCCTCTGGCTGTGGCAGTGGGATGGAGGTGAGGTAGGAATGCTCTTTTCTTCGAGTTAAAGGAGTTTTTCTGGCTGCGTTCAAATTGCTGCCCTGGGTTTCCTGGTGGAAAAATAAGGGATCCCTGGGGGAAGGCAGTGAGTGGAGAACCTGTGGAGTGGGCTGTAATCACTTGGTCCAGGCCTGTTTGCTGTGGGGAGAGGTTTGTGAGTCTGCTGGCAGAGACAGGAAAGAAGGAGAACTGGAGGCTAAAAGAGTCAGCTCTGAAGCAGAGCTTGTGCTCTCACAAAGATGGGAGTGGCCCTGGGAGGTGTTAGCTGCAGATGCCTCCGCTCCACGTGGTCGGAAGCGCTGGCCCTGTTGTCTGTGTCCTGCAGGAGATACTGGTTGGTGGGTCCCCTCCCTTTCCTGCACAAAACCCAATTTCCAAGGCACACTGGGAACCCGGCATCAGGCCCACAACTCACACAGCCATCCTGAGCATGTCTGGAGAGAAACAAAGGTCCCGAGTTCCCTAGGGAAGAGCCATTTTGCTCGGGTTCTTCTCTTTCCAAATAATCTCTATAAAAGCACTAGGCTCCACCCTATCTTCCTTTGGCATCGATTTCCCAGGGAGCTGTGTCCCTCCCTGGAGTGCCGGCCGCTCCCTGCTCCACTGAGGGAGCTGGATCCTCCAGGAACAGACCTTTCCCATGCAGAGGGCTGAGTGCTACCCTCACGACCTGCTACATGAAGCAGGGTGCTTTGACGTGGGCTGAAAGGGCTGCAGGGTTTTAGTAACTCAGGACTTGAGTGTAAATTACACCTTTAAACCAGAGAAGCCCTTCATCCGTGCCAGGGTGTGCTTTGGATGCTGGGAAGCATTTCTGCTGCACCTCAGTGGCTTTTGGTACCAAACTTTGGCTTCATGGGTGGGTTGGCTTAGACTAGAGATGTATTTGCACAGATTTTATGTTTGATGGTTTGTTTTTTTCTTGTGGGCAGGGTGTTGGTGTGTAAACATCAGTGCTTATTGGCAATGGTAGTTTGCTTTTGGAGGATAAATCCCTGCTGGAAAACATGGGATTTTTCCAGCATGAATCCAGTTATCCTCCATGGCAGGGGTGTTCTGCTGGGAGGACCGAGCCTGGCCAGGGCAGAGAGGGGGTTGCCTCAAGGAGCTCTACTGAGATCCAAATGATTTCAAAGGTCAGAAAAGCCTTGGTGAGGTCCAACAGCACCTTCCCCCCAAGTGCACCCATAGGAGGTAAACCATGCCCACTGATAAGAGGGACGGATCCACTGAGATAACACCCCCATCCTCCCTCCATCCTCGCCCACAGAGCCTGCTCTGCATCTTCAGGCTGTGGCTGGTGGCAGCTCAGAGGAGCGAGTGTATTGCCCTTAACTCTCATGTACCCCCTTGACACCTGCAGAGCCCCTCTGGCTTTACATCCATGTATCCAAGAGGAAAACCCATCTCCCTACCTCAGCACAAATGTAAATACATGCTAATGATGGACCCGTCCCCAGGGGGATGCTCAGAGATGGAGGTGGGGCAGGAGAGGAAGGATCAGGTCCATGCCATGGGTTTTCTCCCTGTCAGCTTTTGGGGAGGCCAAGGTTCCTGAGTGGGTGAGGAGGGGTCAGCACGAGGATTTGTGGACTTCCTCTGCCCTTTGGTTTTAGCACAGTTGGTTGGGGAAGGAGGTTGGCACAGCAGTGCTCACTGCCAGATTCTACGTCAGTTATGAAGTTACCAAGCTTTGGAAGTACCTAATTTTTCAATTGCCTTTGGTTGTTTGATAGTTTTTCTCACTGCTGAGACAATTTTTAAAAATGTTTTTGCTTCTTTTACCCCCTCCCCTTCCTCCAAATATTTGTGGTGAAGGTTCATGGGCAGTTCAAATCCAGGCAAGATATATATAGCTCCTGGCAGCCCCTGTTGGCTGGTGGCTCTTGTGAGCCTCCACCAAAAAGGTGCCCAGAGATCTGCTCATGTGGGGCTGTGTCCAAGGGGACATGACTCCAGTGCGTGTGACTCCCAGTTCTTGTGGTTTGTGTTCAGCCACAGTCGCAGGGAGCAGACAGATGTCACCCTCCTCAGGGTGGTGATGGAGAGCAGGGTGACAGGTTGGGTCTTGGATTCTTACCCCAACCCCGGTTCAGGGGCAGTGCCCATTGCTGGGGTTTGTGTCCTGAGCCCCGCGATGGCTTTGCTGGTCCTGGGGACAAAAGCAGTGGCTGAGCTGCTGCAGTTCTGTAGCCTGGATCACTGTGATAAACGAGAGGGGAGGATCTGGGGAGAGCGCAGAGGCCGCTGCTGGCAGCGATGCTGTCCATGGTTTCACCCTTGTGGGAACCAGACCTGGCTCTCCTGGCTGCAGGGATCCCTGAACAGGGGTGTTTGGTGGGGAAACAAACTTCATCCCCCCGAGGAGAGCCCAGTGGTGCTGGGGCCTGTGCCAGGTGCCACCTGTTCCTTTCCCAGGAAAACAACCTCTGGAGGACAACAGGAGGGCAAAGGATGGAGTTGAACCCTCTTTCTGCTCCTCCAAGGAGTCAGGGAAGGCAGCTCTCTGCCTGGGGCTGCTCCAGGGGGATGTTTATGAGCAAGACTGGAGGAGAGTGGAGCTGGGGCTTTGGTGGGTCACTGTGCTCCCACCCCGGGCTCATGTATCAGCTGCAGGGCTTGGCTGTCACATTGCTCTTTGCTCCCAGAGGAGTATTTCCAGAGCAAAAGCCACCACTGCCCCCTTTATGAATCCCTGCATGACAACTGCAAGGGCTGCCTCTCCATCCCCAGGCACGTTTGGAGATTGCACCCAAACAGTGGGATTAGACTTGGGCAACAACCATCAGAGCTGCTGCAAATGTGTAGAGGTTTAGATTAAATATTGGGGGAAGAAAAGTCACAAAAAGAGTTGTAAAGCAGTGCCCAGGGAAGTGGTGGAGTCACCATCCCTGGAAGTGCTCAAAAACCGTGTGGATGTGGCACTTGAGGAGAGAGTTTAATGGTGAACATGGTGGTGGTGCAGGGTTGATGGCAGGACTTGATCTTTTCCAGCCTTAATGATTGCATGGATTCTAAGGGGAAGTGGGGGGTGTGAAAGCCTTTCCAGGGCAGGGAGGTTCCCTCAGCTGAGTTGTTCCAGCCCTGCACTGTTGGGGGGCAGCACAGGGATGTGTCGGTAGAGGGCCTGGAGCAGTGAATCCGGCCTTTGCAGAAAGGCTGGTGGGGCTCTGGCTGCAGGAGGGTGGTAGCCCAGCCCAGCCCCCATCCCTGGAGCTGCTCCTCTGCAGAGCTTCACCCTCTAATGCCAAAGGAATGGTCCAGAAAAAATGTATTTCTGATCAGTTGCCTCTTGCCTGAGCTGATTTTTGGGCACACGTAAACTTTATAAATATGAGACTAGAGGCTGAACATGGACAAATATTAATTCAGCAGACTCAGAGTGATTTTAATGGATAATTATAGGTTCTCAATCTGCAGTATTTACACAACCTTTCCAGTTAAAGAAAACCCAAACAGTTTCCATGCAGTGCATATTCTCCTGGAGGATTTGTTTGACCTTGAGCACCATTTTTATCTGCAGGATATAATTACAGTGAAACTAGAAATATTAAGCATTTGAAAAGGACTATGTATCCCTGCTTAACTGGCTCCCTTCTCTCTGACTTGGGAATGTAATTGCACAGGAGTAGGGAAACTTGCAGAGTGATCCCATTTGACTTGGAAGCACTGGGGCTGGGATCTGGGGAAGCCTGCCCAGTTGGGACAGGGACTGGTGTGTGTGCCTTTTCTGGCGCCTACCTGAGCTGGTGCTCAAGCCACTGCCTGCAGGAACAGTCAAAAGCAAAATGACTTTATGCCCTGTTTAACCCTGGTGACCAGAGGTGCTTCTAGCCTAGAAATATTTCCCAAGAATCACAGATTTTTTTTTAAAGGAATAATTCCTTTTTAATTCTCTTAAAATAGAGGGCTTGTCGAGCCATGTGCACCCCCCCCCNCTTCAGATCCAATGACAGGAGGGAAATCAGTATCCTCTGGCAGAGAAAAGGGTTCATGTGGAAATGGGCTTCTTCATCCTGGCACAGCTGCATTGATCCCAGTGCCCTCACTTCTGATCAGCACTGGCAGAAGGGGCCACATCCTCTTTGCCTGTTGACTGATGGTTGGCATATCCGTAAGGAAAAGGCTGCAAGGGCACCAATTCTCATTAAAAGCGACCCCCAAGCCTTGAGCCTTCTGCTCAGGTTTGAGTGCCAGTGACTCCTGTGTGTCACCCCGTGGGTTTCAGCTCAGTCCTCGGCTGCGCAGCTCTCGCTGGGCAGCGCTGTGTGGTTTATCCATTTATCCGTCACACTCCCCTTGCGAAGCAAGCAGCTCCTTTTACAGTTTTAAGCCCTTATCCCACACACCTGAAAGTGGTATTTAGGGACAGTCACCTGTGCTGGCCCCCATGGAACAGCAGACACAAACACACACCCCGCTGTTGGCAGGGAAGAGACAAGGGAGACTGGGGCATCACTTAGGACCCCCTGGGAATGGGGGTTCCAGGAGCTTCAGCTGGGCAAGTGGAGCAGAGCACCTTGGATGCTGATGGGATGCCATGGCTTTGCTCTCCAGTCTTAACAGGAGTTTTGTGATGAGCTGCTTCTTGTGATTGTATCAATAGCAGCATTTACAGTTACATCAAAATCCACAGGACCCGTTTAATGTGGCAGATACATCATAAATACCAGCCCAGCTCATACTTGTGTTGGACTAAAACTGGTGGGAAATGTCATGGTTTCCTGCTTGAGCATGGAGTGAGTTCTGAAATCCAAGTGCCTTCTCTTTTGTCTGTGCTGGGGCAGCAGGGCCATGTGCCAGGGAGGAAAAAACTCCGTGGGGCAATGGCAGCAAGAGCCTGGGTATTGCACAGAGGCTGTCACCTGAAATGGGGCTGTGAGCCACTGTGTTTGAAAGATGATCAGATCAAAGGGCTATCACATGGACCCTGGCTGGGCAGTTCCATCAAATCACTTGCTGTGTCCCCTGTCCTGGGTGAAGCTGGAGTTTGGTGTGAGCAGTGGTGTGAATTTTTCTCTCTTCACATCATGCTCTGTGGAGGTGAGTGGATGGGAGAACCTGTGTGGGAAAAAGCAATGTCTTAGAGAGCAGTGTGATTCTCTTTTTAAGTCCTCATGACCAGCAGATCATGTGTGTCCTACTGGCCTCAGAGCAGCTCCCTTGGCATCAGGGATCCCTCATTGTGGGGCCAGAATGGAGATGCTGGGTGGCAGGAGCAGAGTGTAGTGGTGTCCCCACTGTGAGAGTGTGTCCTCCATGAAAACAATGAGGAAAGGAGTTGGGGGTTGCCTGTTCTGTGGGTGGGGTGTTGCTGATGATCAGGAGCCTGTGACTTTGTGTGGTAAGGGGAGAGTTTTTCTGTCTTTCTTATCTATCAATTAATGGCTGGTAAAAGAGTGAGATGTTCCACCAGGCTGGTGTGTGTGACACCTTCAATTTTGTCATAACTGGTTTATGTCTTCCAAGGTAAAACCAGCTGCACTCAGTCCTTTAAAGCTCCTTGTTCCCAGTACGACATGTTGTGAGGTACATAGAGGTGCAAAGATGTCTCTGAAAATCACTTATGTCCTATCAGCCAGTGATCTGGGCCTTCAGAAAATGAAAAAAATTTGGAATTCGTGCTGGTGTAACCCACTGAGCAAGGAGCTCACCCTACATCTTAAAGGATGTTTTGTATCTTTGCACTTCGAGACACAAATAGCCCTATGGCTGCTTTTGCCTTTTACTGGCAGCAGTAGCCAAACAACCCCTGAATGTTGGAGAGGAGCCTGATGTAGGTGGTGGTGGGAAGGAGCACTGGCAGGCTGATGGATGCTCTGGGTTTGACTCTTGCTGAATGGATGGACTAGGGTAGGAAGCTCGGGCTGTGCAGCATTTTCATGGAGCTGGTATTGAAAAATCTTAAACCAAAGCTTGATCCATTCCCATCCATTCCATGGATGAAACCAGAACTCCACGCATTTTCAATGGTTTTTCAGCAGGTTTTGCTCTCCATTTTTCTGTCATCACCGCTTTATAGTTCAGTCATACATTTTGCGGGCTCATTTTTCTGCTTTGATACTTGTGCCCATGCTTTGGGTTTTCAGGACGGGGACTGGGGAGACTTGCTGTGGTGTTTGGTGGGGGAAGGAGGGTGAGGAAGGGATGGCTGAGCCTCAGCAGCAGGAGGACATGGTGCAGTCTGTGCCTTTGGGCAGGGGACGTTGAGGGGACAGGTCTGGCAGGGTTGAAGCTGGTGGGAGGAGGGAACCTGCTCACGATGGGTCACACACTCAAGTGCTTCTCTGATGGAAGGTGGGAGTGTTTCTGATGGAAAGTGGGAGTGTTTGTGTCTCCCGTCCCCTTCTCTTTGCCACAGTGTCAACCTGTTCTGGTGCCACCCTCGTCTCCATCATGGGAGGACTGAGACCCGGAGGCTGGGCCAAGCCTGGCCTCCCTGGGAGCTGTGGCATTTGCCTTGGTCCCAGTTTTTGGGGAGATGGTGGAGTTCTCTGTGGTGTTTCATTCATTTCCTCCATCTTGCCTTGGTGAAGAGAGGGCAGAACAGTAGGGAATAAACAGGAGGCAAAGTTTAGGGCTGCTTTGTTCCCAAGCTGGTCATCCGGGGGAGCTGTGTGCCAGGAACTGCTGAGCACCAAGGGGCTCACAGCAGCAGTGTGAAATAGCACCCACAGGCCAGGAAAAGGGATGGTCACACATGGAGGGGCCAGGAAAAGGGACAGTCACACAGGGAGGGGCCAGGCTTCGGTCCTTGAAGGTGCCAGAGTTAAGTGGGTGTGTAGGAAGTGATCAGCTGGGGATGGGGCATTTTTTTAGGAGCAGCTCATCGTCTCTTTGCCCAGGGAAGGGGTGGTCATCCCACCTGCTGTGAGTGATTAACCTGTCAAAGAAAGGTCTGAGTTCCTGAGGTGCTGAAGGTCCAGAGCTCCCACATGCTTCAGCTGAAGCCATGTTTGTGCAGTGCCTTTGCAAATGGAGCTCTTACAGCCTGAGGACTCAGGGGCTGTGCCCGCCTGGAGTCACCAGCCCTGTCTTGCTCTGCAGCTCCCACTGGAAAAGCTGGTGGAGATGCTGCTCAGAGGAAATGGACACTTGTCTGTGCAGCACAGACCTGCTCTGCTCCTGGTGCTCCCTGTCTCGGATGAAGCAGGGAGCAATGCTGATCCAGTCTGCTCAGTTCCTTCGTATCCCATCACTGCGCTCTCTCTTTCCGGAGTCACGCCAACACTTTCTGGAGTTCCCTTGACAAAATGAGCCTCTCTGCTGGTCAGTCATGGTTTTATTTATATGTTCTTTTCTTTGATTAGAAAGGAAAATATCAGAAAGTGACAAAGTTTCCAATAACTATATCTGTAGTAGTTACAATTCTTGAAGCAATACTCATATCTCTGTGTGTGCCTCTGAACTATCCATGTATTTGTTCAGCTTTTTCAGGTCTGGGTGTGTGAAATATCTCTAAAGAAGATAGCTCTGTACGTGATGGTGTAAATGCATTGTTTGTATGTATCTAAAGTTTAAATAGATTGTACATATGGGATTGTAAATGAACTGTAAACAGCAATCTATATTTTCTTGAATATATTATATAGCAGTATATATTTGTTAAATAAATATTCTTGTATACTCTTCAATAATCTTTTTAATATTTTGTACAGATAAGTTTATTAAATATTTTATTGATAAATAGAGTTCTCCAAGATTTTCTTTTGATGACTTGTGCCTGTGTCCTGAAACCAGATGTCAGAGCAGCCTTTGTAAACCACCTTTATTCCCTGGGCTACCTAAGGTGTTAAACCAAAAATGAAATACCCATTCATTTTAAACTGCCTTCCAGGGCAGCCACAGGTATTTTCCAATAAATAAAGTCACAGAACAGTGAGTGTTTGTGATGGATTTATCATAAAAATGTACTTTTTCTTCTCTGTGTTTCTGAATAGTGTTCACCTGCTGTGATGAGTAGCTACCCAGCACCAGCCAGCCAAACAGGATTCTCTCCATTGACTCCATCAGCCTGGACAAGAGAAGGCTCCATGGAGACCTCTTTGTGGCCTTCAGTGCTTAAAGGGGGGCTTATAATAAAGAGGAAGAGTGACTTTTTACACAGGCAGATAGTGATAGGACATGGGGGAACGGTTTTAAACTAAAAGAGGAGAGATCTAGATTGGATATTAGGAGGAAATACTTTCCTGTTATGGTGGTGAGGCACTGGAACAGGTTGCCCAGAGAAGCTGTGGATACCCCATCCCTGGAAGTGTTCAAGGACAGACTGGATGGAGAGTGAGATGCTTTAGCATGTGCTCCTGCAATAGACATCACCCATGTGCCCTGGAGGCAGAGAGTGAAGGTAATAAGGACTATGACTCTCTCTGCTCCATCCCTAAGCACACAGTACTGTGAACATGCAGGTGTGAAGTAAGGCACATTTGGAGGCATGGAAGAAGTTCTCAAGGCAATCAGGTATGTGTTTTAGACACAGCAGAGCAAACTCAGCTTTCAAGACTCGGAAGAAACATGGAGAACTGAAAAGAGGTTTCTCTGAAGGATTTAAAAATTAATTCTTAAAATTCTTGTATTTTCTAGGCTGTCCCTTCCTCTTAAGCACACAGGGAAGCACATGGCTCAGCTGGAGTAAGGCATGGTCATTTCTATTCCCAGTGGCACATGGAGACCAAGCAGGACCCACTCTTTGGTCAGCGTCCTGCATCCCCACATGCCCATTTTATGGTCACACTGGCTGAGGCGATCTTTTGGTAAAGGTTCTCTGGGGAGGGAGGCAGGATGGCATTTGCCCCCTTGCCCCCTGGCCCACTCTGTGAGCAGTTTTACAGGAATGTGCCATCTTAACAAACTCTTTTCAACAGAACATCAAAGGGTGAGAGCAAATGGTTATTCACAGGCATCCCACCACATCTTCACTGAAACCAGTGGGAGCGGTGGGGTTTGTGTTCAATGGACACAGGTTTCTACTCCACAGCACTTCAGACTGCTCATGGGATTGACAACATAAACTAGTCAGTTTGTAACTGAAGAGAAATCAAAGGCACAGCAAGGACAGAGGAGATGTCCAAGGTCACCCACGAATACAATGGAAGAAAATGCAGAGCATTAGTAAAACAGGACACGGTCTGAATTGGGATGGGGTCACTCTGGATGCTTAAAATCCTGTGGGATTATTTTGTGGGTAAAAATACAAGTTCTTTCCTATAAGCACCAATGAGCTGCAGTACCCCCTGCATGATGAGAGCATGATGGTAGCACTTCAAAACATTTATATCCTATAAGTGGTATTCCTGTATCTACAAGTTAGATTGGAACAGCTGAATCCTTATCAAATTTTAAGGGTGCCTGTTAGGGAAGAGGAGGAGATGAGTCTTGACATTGCGAAAGCCTATTTTTCCTAATTCCAAGTCATCTCATCTGCATGGATTCCTCTCAATGTATGAAGCACAGTATTTCAGGGTCTGGGGGCTTTGTTGAAGATGTTCACAAAGGGGGAGAGTGGGAGGCACCCCCCACTTCCTCCTTCAGTGCGAATTCCTTCAAACAGGATGGCAAAAGATCTTTGAGTGTCTGACTGGCAAACCCTGCAGTCAGGTACAGTCAGTCAGATGTTTCAAAGAACACCCTGTATTTTATTAGCTGCTGCAAACTGCTTTCCGCAACACAACTATTTTCCTGCAAGCACATTCCTGCAACAGGCAAAACCGAGGCCGTTGACTATTGGCTCAAGCACTCTGAAAGAGATTTTAATTAAATCCCTCCCTGCCTGTCCCATCTGAGCACGAATGTCAGCCTGTTCCATAACTTCTGCGTGATGCTACTGAGAGCAGCGATCGCTCCTGGCAGCTGCTTGTGCTGTTACTGCTGGATCTGCTGCTTGTGCTCAACCCCCATCAGCTGTTCCAGAAATATATGCTGTTTTAATAGTTCCTGGTCACTCACAAACGCTCTCTGGATTCCTATTTTGTAAATGTGCCAGGAAAGAGAACATTTGCCTGCAAGTGAAGAGCCTCAGAAACTTATTGTAGTTGGGAGTCTGAGCATGACCTGTGACACAGAGTAAAACAAGTCTCTTGGGTCTAGTGAGTTTATCCAAACCCAGTAATAGTCTGAGTGACTTTAAAATGATAACACTGAACATCTTGTTTAAAGTCTTTGCTGGCAATTAGCTAGACCAAAGAAAGGGATGGGGAGTGGATGCACATATAAACCCATTTTCTGTAAAACAAATACATAAATGACCTCAGCTGCAGAGAAGAGATTATCTGCTGTGGCTCATGTATGCAATCTGTCTCCGTGAGTCAAGAATCTGGTGTTTAGCTTGGAGTCCAACTCCAAATTCTTCACCATAAACACTGGGCAAGCACTCATCCAGCTTCCTGAAGGGACAAACCTCACTGATCCACACACTCTATAGCTCATTCAGAGCAGCAAACACGGAGCTGGAGGCAGCAAGGGGAAACTGATTGATTATTTTGGAGGGCTCTGGATGAAAATGCTTAAGCGAGTCAGGTGCCTACCACCCACAGATTTTCTGTGCACTTGGCAGATGTCTGCATCGCATGTGAAATTTGGGGTTTGGCAAGTATTTTCGTAAATTTTGTATGCATGAAGTAATAAAGGAGGTGAACGAGGACTAAACAAGTTACCAAAACAAAGAATCAAGTTACATTTTACCATAAATTTATTTTTGTTATTGGAGTTGTGTACTTTTAATAAAAGGTATCGATCTAGCAAAACACTTGCACATGAGTCCAAGTCACTGCACTAGCAGGGTTACTCGTGTGGTGAGAATCAAGCACAGATGTGAATGACAGTGAGTAGGTGCTACAGCATACAGTCAATATATTTGTGATAGGTTTTCCAAGAATTCCTCAATACTCTAAAATAGGCAAGACCACACTGTGTTTTCATGGTAAATTGGCACATTTGGACCATAAGCACTTTTGACACTCTTTGCCTGGGGTGACAACGAACACCACAGGCTTCTGAGGAGCTGGATTCTCACTGTGTGGGATCTGCTCCTCTCAGGAAATACAGCTGTGGAAACTAGGCCCGTGTGTTTTAGCAATGAATAGAGTGGCAAATTTTCAGATCTTAGCCTTACAGTAACAGCTTCTAGGAGGAAGGTAGCAATTGAATCAATATGGTTTTGATAATACTAGAGAAAATTCCTTTTAAGAAAATTGTAAGGCATTCTTCTGCAGTAGATCTGGTCATCACTGACCAGACCTAATCTCAGTCTTAATGCAGTTAGGATTTAGTATAATGGATTAACATTTGTATAAAAGGCATACACAAGTCAAGTACAAGTATTGCTAAATTAATTCCTCATACAAAGTATACGAATAATGCACTGTAAACAACTGCTTCTCGTAGGTGCTTCAGTTTCCAGGCTGTAGTAGTTGCTTGTCATCTTTGGTTAATGCAAGATTTCTTCAGGTCTCAGGAGATCCACTGCAACAGCTGAACTCCCACAAACTGAGTCTTTGTCGATTCCCTGATTCCACATACCTCGAAGAACAAATGTTTTGTTCAACCAGCTCAATGTGCAAACCAAGACAACCAAGTGAACTGCAGTTTTTATGCTGCTGACACACGAACAGGTGCACGTGTACATGTATGTCTACATCAGTGTATCTCCACGTCTGTGCACGTCCTCCCCAGCCCTGCCCCAGGGAGCACCTCAGCACACAGATGCAAGGAGCATCTGCCACAGGGCCATCCAGCTGGGATGGTGCCAGCATCTGGGGGCTATTCAAGCACACACAGACACATACAACTAGGGACTTCTACAGTGAGCACAAGGATTGTTTTGATCATGACTGAAAATGGACCTGTAGAAAGAAGGAAAGTCCCGTGACTCTCCAGTGAGCAGAATCAGTTGCATGGGCATAGTCCCCCCACTTTGGACGTGTCTGGTTCCTCCCCTCGCTGCTGAAACTGTGTTCCCAACATTCCTGCCCCACTCATCAGTACCATTTCATTACGTGGCAGTGTAATTGGAAAATCCACTGGCTAGTCTCAAAAGCTAAACCAGTTTCTGATACAAAGAAGGTCACTTAAATCCACTGTCAGTCTGCAGGTTTGAAAACTAGTCCAAAATATCCAGGAACTGAACTCTATTACGAGTTGCTCTAAATATTAGTGAAAGGTTCAAGGGGGGTTTAAAGAGCAGTGGAAGGGGTGTGTATAATCGTGTAAGAAAACGAAGCAATTAATTGATCTTTCTGCATCACAGAGAACATTCTCCAATACCATTCTCACCCGTATCAAAACTGGTAATAAATCATGTAAGTTAGATACTCAATGCATCATCTAAATTCAACTGTTTGCAAGGGCAGGACCTCCCCTGACTATACTCTGTAGTGTTTTGCTTATTTATAAATGTCTCTCTGAACTCCACAGGGAGACTATTTCACAGGTTCATGGCTAGAAAGCTTTTCCTGATTACACTTGGCTCTGTTCCCCTTACTTGCAATATTTTCATTTCTGGCTATTCCCTGTAACTTCTTTTGTTATCACAACTGGTAGGATGCTTTTTTCTATTTTTTTTTTCCATCTGTAAAGGAGAGGGTTCACCAAATGTGAGGAACAGTGAACTTGTCAGCACCATGCAAGGGTCTGGTTCTCAACAGTAACGTTCATGCCATGTCATGGGTGCAGCCGTGGCAAAGTAACAGATGTTTTCTGATGGTGAACTTACCTAATTTGTGGCTTGGCAGAAAATTTCATACTTCAGTCTTTAGAGCAAAGAACTGAAATTTAGACATGCATCAAAAGTGGTTTAATTCTTTAAAGTTGCTGAGCAAGCACTGTTCTCATGGACTTCATTAGGAGAGCTAGGCCACCTAGAAGTTGTTATATGTGGATTCTGCAATCCATTTTAACATTTAAATACTGGCATTTTTGACCAGTGTACTTTCCCTTCTCTACAGTCAATTGAAAAATGAAACACTTGGCCATGTTCCAGGCAAGAGATCTTTATGTATTCCCTTGCTGAGCAGCCAGAGATACCTTACGGCATTTCTAATACCCTGTGGAGTCCTGGCAGTGCCCCAAACCCCTGGTGAGACTTGGAGAAACTGCACACCTGATCTACACATCTCCCCTGAACTCATCCTGAACTCATCCCGAACTCAGCCTGACCACCAATCCCCTCTGACCCAGAGGAGACAACATCAGGGTTGTCCAGGGCCTTGGGCTGTTCTGGCTGCCATGCACCTGGCTTACACGGATGGGAGAGACACGAGGAGAGGGCCAGGCCTTTCACAGCATTCCAGGATCCATGGTCAGGATCCACCTGCATCCTGACACTTCTCCAGCAGTGAGTGAGGTGGTAGTAGCTCAGGTACAGTTGTATCAGCATTGTCTACAGCACCAGCAGACAATAAATATTCCACCCTTTGCCAAGTCTTACAGAGTCCTGAAGAGTCAGGATGAAACTACATAAGCACTGAGTCAATAAAACTATACTTTGGACCAGCCAGTCTCTCTTTAACTTTCGCCAAAACATCTCAATAGAAAACAAGCCATAATCTATAGTAAACAAAAAAAATAAGACAGACTCTGTCACAAAAAAAATTACACGTTCACGAAATAATTACATCACTTTCTTCTTAATCACTGAATTAGTGTTTATAATTTGGTCAGATCGTCCTGTAGCCAGTCTGTGATCATGGCAGCCATCTCCTTGCTGGCATCGAGCACGAAGGCGTGGCGGAGCCCTTTCTCACAGAGCCGAATGTCCCCGTCTGGAAAATCCATTTTGATCTCATCGTAGTAGTGCTGTGGACACCAGCTGTCTCCAGTTCCATAGTAAAAAATCAGCTAGAAAGCAAAGCATATCAAATAATCAGTGTGGAAAGCTAATGAGGGAGCAACCAATACAATCATTTGGAAATAAGCAACGCATCAGGGCCTGAGATATTCTGTGAGGAATAGCAGATTGGTACTTCTTGGTTGTTTCCAGGTCTGCAGGTATGATGATGACAATTAAATGCTCTGTGACTCAGTTTCCTCACCTGCAAAACTGTGGAACACAATACAGCCTTAACTCTGAAAACAGAGATCTGCTGATGAAAGCCTGGCTGACTTAAGAAATTTCTTATTATGGCTCAAATCATTGAGTTGTCCATGGAGTCTACCCCTAAGTAGTCCAGCTGTTTTCCATAGCTGTTAGCAGTTTTCTCTATTAGCCTTCCAGCTATTTAAAAAAAGCAATGACCAGGGACATCTTCACCTGTATCAGGTTGCTCAAAGCCCCATCAAACCTGACCTTAAATGTTTTCAGGGATGGGGTATCCACCACCTCACTGGGCAACCTGTGCCTGTGTCTCACCACCCCCATTGTAAAAACACTTCCTCCTCATAGCTAGTCTGAATTGATCCTCTTTCAGTTTAAAACCATTGCACCTTGTCCTATTGCAACAGGCCTTGCTAAAAATTTTGTCCCATTTTTCTTACAGGCCTCCTTCAGGTACTGGAAGGTGCTCTAAGGTCTCCCTGGAGCCTTCCCTTCTCCAGGCTGAACAGCCCCAACTCTCTATCTTATCCTTGTGAAGTGCTGCCTGTGTGGAGCGCAGGCACCTCCCAGAGATCAATGAAAAACTTTCTTCTGGGTTGTAACATGGAACTAAAACTCTGCAAAAGTCCATTTTGATTTGATCTTGCCCAATATAAGCTTGGCTGATGACATACATGAAGCAGGTGCTACCTGCCCTAGAGACCACCTAAACACAAAAGTCGTAAATTCCAGGCAAATATGATATTCAGGGAAGTGTCTTTTCTCTCTGTTAGAAACAGTGAATGTCACGTTTCCCCAAGTCATCATTTCTACCCATTTTCATCTCGACTTTGCATGCTATAGCAATGCTTTTCAATTTCTATAAAGTATATGAGGGGAAAGGAGCTGTCTAGGAGAGAGTAAAAATGTATGGATTTCAGACTGAACAAAAACAAGATTAATGAGGAGCACTCTTCATACTAAAATGTTTGAATGCAGGTACCAGAACGATGCTGATTGCTCAACACATCACACACAGAGCTTGGCCCAATTCCATTATTCGCATTTGTTTCATATTTCATTTCTGTACTTCGGTGAATAATTGAGCAATGCTAACATAAATTAGGGGACAAGAAGTTTTCCTTTCATCACAAATATCTTCAATTCCATCATTTTTGTAGCCATGTGGAATATAAATAAATGGAGCCACTGGGGTAGAGGTGGGCTAAGAGCCCAGACTGCATTTCACAAACTATTATAAGGTTTTGTCTAACTCACTTTTGTCTTGCTGAAGTTTGCCCAAATCTTGTACATTATTGACTATTGTCTGTATCCAAAATATAGTGTCTCAGTTGCACAGACACCAACCCCAGTTATACTTCTATTTATGTGCAAAACATAGAACATAAACCATCCCATGTTAACAAACATCATTGGTTTCCTTTGTCACTCACTACTTGCTGAAAACAAGGTGTGTTGTTTGCTCTAGCAGAAAATTTCTTTTGATCTCACCCTCAATTCATCAATCACAAGATGTCACACTAGCAAAAGTTCTTCAGAAAAGCCAATGTAAAATGTCCAGATGCATTCAGTCCTTTTGGAAGTGAAACATCTGACCAAATTATGTTTAACCCTGGCCTCCATTACCAACAGATACAGAAATAAAGATTATGAAACTGAGGGGGGGGGAAGCAATGGAGCAACTCCAGTTTAATGGAGTAGTCCTTGAAATGGTTGGATTTTTTGAAAGGCAAGTCTTAGAGTCTCATCACATGATCATTTAGAAAAAGATGAAAAGCCATTTACACTTACAAAGGTGGATAAAATACTTGGCTTAATCTGCATGGACTGTGAAATGGGCTGTTCTCCAGGTAGGGTTGTAAACCTGAGAACTCACAGATTTGAAAATGCCTAAATAGAAGATTTATGTGCATTCTTAGCTTGCCCCTGGTATATTTGCATTACAGTTTAATCTTTCACTGCATGATCCAAAGGATCCTTAACTCTCTCTATCCACTGACAGGATGACATTCAGCTGATGAGCTGCTATTTGATAGTACTTCTCATTTTAAATTCTGTGTGCGGTCTGAGGATTTATTTACTACATACTTCATGGTTTACAGACAGGATTTATTTTCTTTATGCTCTGCATTCCTCTGGCATGCACCACTACAGGATTCGCATGCTCACATTTATTAATTTAGTTTTGCAACACCTTAGTGGCCATTTTTATCTTCATTTTGCAGGTGGGAAGCACAGAAATTAATGTCAAACTACATTTATTGATTTGAAAGCACGCAGTGTAGACCGAAACACCTCAAGCTGGTTTTCCAGCGTATGCAGCATTACACAGTACTGACTATATTCAAAGGACAGCACTCCTGGACTGCACTTGCAGGTGTTCTGAAATACTGTTTATCTGTCTGTAATATACATTTCAAGGTCTTAAATGAGATATTCAGAAAAGTGAGAACAAACTGTGACCATCTATGAAAAATATTGACGACTTCACCAAAAGCCCATTCTCTTTAAAGTTTAGGTGCCTTTACCATGAACTTATTAACTTTTATTTCAATAGGCATTTTACCCCTTCTGCCACAGATGAGGTATGAATTCTGCATCCTGCTGTCCCCTTCATCACACAGGTCTTTTGGTTAATGAAAGAAAAAGGACAAGGGATGTTTTAATGAAAGATCAGTGCTGAATGCTTACACAAAAGGTGTCTGAACTGAGGTCATTGCTCCCCAACAGTGAAATATTTGGTAATGCAATGTCAGCTGGTTTTAGCAGAAGTTGTATGTACAGCCTGCTGGGCTTTGAGGAGGTAAACCAAACCCCAAGTATTTCACATGTAACACCTACACGTACTGCCAACAGTGTCAACACCTCTAGATTTGCTGCTGTAGGCCTCTGTTCCTTAAGGTCATGGCATAATTGAAAGAAGCAGCACTGTCAGCTTCTGGCCAGAGGAACATGGGACACCTTCCTGCTGGTGTCACACTGGAGGCGTCCAGCACAGAAATGAATGATTTATTTTGAATCTATGGTGTGTTTTTGAAGCAAATGTTCAGTTTGTCCATATTTAACATACTTTGGTTCACATCCTCTGGTTACCGTACTTTGGACAACATGGAGTCCTTCCAACTGAAACTAAAGCAAAGATGCTCTTCAGGATGACACTTAACAAGCTCCAGTCACCAATGGACATTCAGTCCATGGGACCAGACAACTGTTGGCTAAAGTAATAACCCTCTCAGGTGCCTCCACTGGGAACACCAGGTCCTCACCACTTACTATCCATCTCTACAAATTCTCTTCTATTGTGCTGCTTCTGTTCTTAAGGTAAACATAGTCACTGGCACCTGCTGAGAACAGGAACAATAAGATTTTTGAAATTTAGGTTCCATTCCAAGCAGAAAAGGGCAGGACATTTACCAACTACTGGTCTTGTTGTCCAGTCACTTGTCCACTCTTTACAGGCATGACTTCTTTTGTCTTGTCCCGTTCTGGTCTCAAGACTGCTCTACACCCCCCTTTGGTTCTTTATTTCAGCTCTTTTCTTGCTATCTCATCATTTCCAATTTCTACTACTTCTGCTTCTTCTAGTCCCACATTCTTGCCCTGCAAAGTCCAAATTTTACTCTCCTGGGTCTTCCATCTCGTTCTGTGTCCCAATTCCAACCCTAATTGTTTTTTCTAGAGCCTCTACTCTCACTGCTGCTCCTCAAGCACCTCTCAGACTATCAGTTGTTCCTAGCATCAGGGTTGGGTTCAGTTCAGCATAAAAACATCTAAGTACAGGTCACTGTATCGTGGCGTTTACATGTGTACCAGGCATCCCAATTCCATCACACATTCAGGAAAGATGGCCTTGCTTGGGTAGCTCCAATCCTTCACCTCATATGGCACGAGAAGCCTTCCTTTGGCCAAACAAACAGAGCCTTTGGTTCTTCCTGCCTCCTCCTGCTCTCTGTTTACTGCTCCCTCACTAGTTTCCCTCTTTACTAGCTCAGCACGTGTCTCCTCTACACTGGAATCAGAAGCTTCCTTCTCCAAGCTAGGAATTGTTACCATGAGAAAACAATGCATTTTCCCCTGAGCTTTACCTGTAGACATTGTAGAATCCTTTAGATTGAAAAAAACCCATTCAAGGTAGGACAGGCACTTGTGTCATATATGCAATTAAGGTTTGGGTCTGTTATAACCAACTAAGAACAGTTTTTAAACAGGAGACTTGGGGAGCTTGATTTGATGCTGCAGTAATTTTGTCTGCTTATTTCCTGTGCAGGTGTTGGTGCACAGGACGTGCATTCTGTCCATGTGCCCATGCTTGCATGTCCAAAACTTTAACAGAAGTGTTTCTTAATTGCAGAATTGTTTTCAAAATGCTTCCTTATTACTGGATTATGAGAAAGAGCAAGACTGCAATTAAGGTGTAAATTTTCATTGATCCAGATGTTGGTACAGGGCCTATGAAACCTGACAGCTACTTGACTGCCATTTGTGAAATTGAGGATCTCCTTTTGAATGACAAAACGCCTCTGCTCTTTGCCTGTGTCACACACAGACACAAAATAAATGACTTAAAAATGTCACCCTCTTTCCTAACACATTTAAACAGAATAGTTTTAGGTATATTTAAGGAAAAAGTTTCCAGAATCCATCTTCTCATCTTCATTTTAACATAAGGAGCTTTGCTACTGCAGCAGGCAGGCAGGAATAATTAACAAACCATGTGTAACCAGAGGCACATGGGATCTCCATTAATGTAGGGAACACTGGCATGCACTGTATGGCTTGCATGGATCTGTAAAGTGCATATTTTCCTGTGGATGGTGGATGGCTGTAAAGACATCCTGAGTCAGCACAACCACTGCACCAGCAGTGGAAAGCTGCTGCCAATCTAAGCATTCAGAAATGATGAGTCAGGCCCCCAAAATAATTAGACGAGCTAAAAATAAAGACATTTGCAAACCAATAAATAGGAAGTTATTTCTAATTTTCCTCTGGACTTAAACTTTCCAATACTTGCATTTTTTTAAACTTTTCTGCCATGAGGGTGAGAGGATTATCTTTTATTCTTCTGCAATATTGAATGGTGAGACTTCCAGGTATTCCTGACTCAGAAGGGAAATGGCAGCTACCACTGGACATGACAAAGACTTTATGATTCCTGATGCAATATCCTGCTTGCTATGAGTGGCTAAAACATGTCCTCTTTCAGGATCTGATGTTGAGGGCAGAGTGAAGGGGACGTGGGCTGTCTTTGCCAGCCATTTCAATGCTGCATTTGAAGTTGTTATGCAATTTCTAAATCTCAAATAGCTTTAAAATAACAGCAGTATTCTTAGAAGATGATTTACCATTAAATGGCTCAGAAGTATTTTCAGCCTTAGCTTCTGTAAAATAAAACACAAGTCCAAATAGGGCTCTGTCCACCTTGTACCCTGTAATATGGTATGTGTACTCTGACACTGCACAATGATGGCAGCTGCTAAGTAAACATCAGAAGAATCTGAGATTGTATCAACAGGATGTTTACATTTTAAAGAGTTTCTAAGAAAATAATAAAGATTTCCTGCAGTTGACTCCACTGGCACTTGTTACGGTATGTATGACAGTTCACAGAAGTACCAATTACAGAGAGATTTCTTTTCTGTCTCTTCTGTAACTCTCATTAGCCAGCACTGAAAAACAAATCAAAAAAGTTAAAATATATTAATTGAGTTTTTTCTATCTCTCTGGAATTTGGTACATGTTACAGCAACTTTAGGATGTTATTACATGGGCAGGCACCACTCCAGTGATGGCTAAGAGTGAAGGACTGATCTCTGTGGATATAAAGGAGCAGCACACGTGCAACAGCAGGACTGCACCAGTGTCCTTGCTGAAATCCTTGTCTCTGAGACACTCTCATTTTATCAGTATTACTCCCACATGAACTCACTGGCTGCCACAGCAGCTTCTCTCTGGTTGACATCTCCCAGCAGTAACCAGTGAGTAGTTTCATTTGTTCTTGGATGAAAACTAGTTTAAAAGGCACTATCCCAGAATTAATTTTAGTTTCAACCAAGGTTTATAGAAAATGACTTAGCTTCTCTGGAATTATGAAAGTGTCTCCACCTTATCCTGCCAAAAGAATAGGATAAACGATATGGGAACAGACTGGTTTGGGACATACTTTTTTTTATTTGCTTCAGTTGTACTTTAGCTTCTGGGAATTCAAAGAGCTGGCATTGCCTTAGGAAGCCCTAAATGCTTTGGGATATGGTTCTCCGAGATACCATCTCTCTCCCTTATGATCCTGCCATGGTTGAGATCAGCCAGTTTGACAGTAAGGTCCTGGGAACTCGCTTCTCAGCTTGTTTTACCAGAACTGGGTTTTCTCAACTGTCCAAGGGCAGTGTGAAGCCAAAGGTTTCCAGTTGGACTGTTTTGAGAAGAGGCAGTTGACAATCTGGGGTACACGATGCTCTTTTTAAATACCAACCTGTAGGACCTGTAGCAAAGCTGTAATGGGTAGTTCAAGTGCTTGTGGTGAGTTTATTTAACATAAGGATGGTGGCCACTTTTGTTAAACCAACATAAATACAAAACAAAACCAGCTTCCCTGGCTGGAAAGGAGGTGGAGAAACATTTTACTATTGGAGAAATTAGATGCAAACCCTTAGATAGGGCCTGATGTAGTGGCTAATTTGCATGTGATTCCAAGTGTGTTTCTGCTCTCCCAGTATCAAGTACAGTGATCTACACAGTTTTCATGCCTGTATCAGTGTTGAAACTTGGTAAATTGACAAAGGGAAAAGGGCTTCTCTTTAACTCTGCTGCAGTGTGTTAGCAGTGCCACTGACTGCTCTGCACAAAGACCCATGAGATCAAGAGAGGACACTTCTATTTCCACTTTCTCACAGATAATGATGGGTCAAACTCAATGCAAAGTAAAACTGTGCTTTTTAAAAGGATGCACAGGATTTATCAACAAATCAGGGTGATTAATTTATTTATATTATCTATGTTACTTTTAAAGACTTAAAAGCATTTCGAGGGTATATATTTAGATGTGTCAGGAACATGAACATTTCAGAAGTCAAGTCTGTATAAATACCAAAATAAAAACAAACAGACCTGAAACCACTATTTAAGCAATACTACTGCTGGGACAGATTCTTCCAACCATATTTACTGCAAACAGTTTTTCCCTCTGAGTATCAGCCTGACACTATCTACATTCAGTGGGACTTTATCTAAGGTAAATCAGTCAAATCTCTCTTGCAACAGCAGGATCAGCATCTGGCTGTAAAGGGCAATGCTCCCCAGTGGTGTGCACAGTAGGAGGTAAGAAATAAAGGGACAGTAAAGGGTCAGTGGTAACTTTCAAATATTCTTCAGAAGGCTGGGGAAGTATTGCTGTCTTTGCTCATTGTGTGCAGCACACACCTTATACCCACCCCAAACATTTGGAAATTCTTGTCATCACTTCTTTACTAGAATACCACACAGCACAAATGATGGTAACAGGCACTCAGTTACAGAGTAAGTGAAACATCACAGGTAAGGATACTGTGGTACACTGAATTTTTAAAATGCTCACTGGGATCCTTTTCCACCGAGGGGAGAAGCTGCTGATCCCTGATTAGGCATTCTGGGCACTTCAAAGAGAAGGTTGTTCTTGTGGTTAAATGACACAGGCACCAAAATCCCCAAGCACATGTGCAACTTCCCTGGCTTCAACTCTGCACCTCCAGGGAACGTAGGCCAAAAAGGATGTGAGACCAGCCAAAGAAAGAGGTGTTCTTGGCTGGAGAGAACACTTTGCACCTATTCAGAAAGAGTGTTTGGAAGGTTTTTCACAAATGTAGGCAAGCACTTCACTCAGGCTGTGGGCAGGCAAAGTATTTGTAGAATTCTTTTAAGCATGTATCTTCAGATCATGCTCCTCTCACTGGGAATAATTACAAACCCCCATGGATGTCTACAGAGACTCAAACAAAAACACTGGGCAACATGAAAACAGCTGCTTCACGGGTCAAAATAGTTCTTGGTTGCTTAGTTTTAAAAAATTTCTGTAGCAAGGACAATTTTGCAAAAGAAAAACCTAGCACTTCTCTGTGGAAAGGAAATACTTCATTCTTCAGCTTTTATTCTAAATCTCTGCATGCCAGTGTTTAGTTGTTACTCTTGGAGAACACATTATCTATGGTATCATTGGTGTGATATAAACTTGCACTGCTTTAAATTCTAAATGCAAGAAGAAGTAAACATTCACGTCATTAATTTAATTTTTTCAAAACTGAATTTCTTCCCCACCTAACCATCTACACATGAGTGGTTATAAGCCACCTACAACACAGACTTGCACAGTTTGAGTGAAAATAGGTTAATATATCCATAAACTTACAGTTTATACCTTTCTTCTCAGACAACAGGTTGTTTTTTCCATCTTTGTATCTCTACTTCAGATGTTTCCTGTCTTTTTCCTTATGCAATCAATGCAACTGCTATACTGGGACCACTTGCAAAAAACTCAAGGAGCATATAAACGTTTTTTGGTCTAACATGCTAACCAAAAGAATCCTGATTTGCAGTTGGAGGAGATGGTTTATGATCTTAAAAAATTATGAACCGCTACAGAAAATTCACTGATTCAAGAATTCCTGAAGCCTGTGGAAGCTCTTCAATGGATTTAAAAGTGCTTTGGAGCAGATCCTACATTTCAAAATAGGACTACTGTGTATTACACATGGAGTAATGAACCAGATCTATCTCTCAATAAATATAAAATCTGAGGGGTGATTATATTAAAAGAGAATTTTCTCTCTAAGCTCCCAAGTTCTACCCTTTCGTGCAATTATCTTCTTGATTTATATAAGGTTATATTTATTATAACAGGTTTATAAGCTTACTTGACAGAAAAAGAGTCAATAAGGCTAAGTCTTAAAAGTAGGCAGTGAATGGGGCATGACACAAACTTAAAAAGTTAAGTGCTGTAGAGAGTCTGTGTAAGGAAATATCACTGTCCATTCCAGGCACGCTAGTGAATGCCCAACACATCCATTTTCCTGTGCCTTTTAAATTTTTTCTTATTCTATTTGTAAAAGCTCCGTGATGCTCAGTGCTGATCCATCTTTTAAGAACATGGAATTACACCCACTTCCTTTTGTGCAGTAATTACAATAAACTTCCTCTAGTTCAGTAGTATCTCTGCCTCCAGCTTCTGTTAGGAAAGGGAGTTGGTGTTATTACAGTGAAAGAACGTAGGTAGCTCAGCTGCCTTAAACATGATCAGCTAATAATTAACCTCTAGAGCTGAGGAAATCTTTTATCAGTATCCCTTACCTTATTTGTTTGGCGTTTCTGGTTTATCACAACCCCCCATGTCACTGCAATAAGAAGCTCAAACTCCTGAACATTCATGTACTGCTTGACCTGGACAAATAGTTTTACACAATATTTCAAAGGCTCTATCATGTATTATATTACTTTGTTAGAAGACAGGTCTCCATCCTCCTCATAAAGTTCCACTGCTATTTAATGTGCACAACTTCTGACTTTAAAAGAGTTTAAGTGAAAAACCTCTCTTAATTATTCAAACAATATTCCAGCTGCCATTCTTTCAACATAAACCCAAGCAACTAACTTTGTTAGACTAAGAATCTGAAGTCTGGTGATAAAATTTCTCCTGGTCCCTAGCTAGTATTAATTATAGTTAAACCTGGACATGGAAAGATTGGAATAATTTAGTGTCTCTTCTTTCAGATCACAGAATGCAAATAAGATCCAGAAATAACTTTTCTATTCCACAGCAGCTGGCAAAGTCAGGTGTTAAGATTGGCTTTTACCATATGATCACAGCGACTACTAAACAGTATAAATTTTTTGAAGTAACAGCTTGCCAGTTCTATAGCAACTTGGACTACAGTTCCTGTTTTTATAAACTTCCAACCTTCATAAGTTAAACCCATTTTTATTGTCAATACTCTTCAAATTTAACATGATGCCAACTGAAAATTTTTCCCTTAATTCTTACATTCCCAGAAATTACTAGAAGATGAAAAAAGAGAAGCATTTAGCTTCATTTTTAGACCAGTTTTTTCTTCAGTTTGCCAACTCCTGTAAGCTTGCTTCAGCTTTTTGTTTTCTTGAGTATGTTTGCCACACATGCATGAGGACGTAGAAGAATCAATAAAAGAAAGTTAACACAGGTTTAAAACAGCTCCTGCCTGCCAAGGCCATGCTTAAATTGACAGAGTCAACAAAACCACAGATGGAGCAGACTAGGACACCTGCAAACTCTTACTGTTGGCTATGGGCCTTCATACAGCACAAGAAATCAGAATTTTTGCAATGTGAAGCATCTGATAGACCAGCTGAAGTCACCGGAGCTGCAGCTGATCGTCACCACCACTGTCCCACCCAACAAAGCATTTATGCTTCACTTCAGGCACATGTGCTTGTGATTAACATTTCCACAAGCACCTGGAGTCCTGCTCCTGCACTCTTCAGTTTGTACCCTGGCCAACACAGGGACCTGCAGCCCCACCCTTCGGGGCACTGAGAGCCCTCCCCAGCCTCACCCAGCCCACGCTCCCCGCACAGGGCTCCAGGGTCTCCAGCTCCGTCCTTCGCCTTTAGTCTCAGCCTCCCAAGCTACATTGTAGAGTGACTCCAGCCCTGGCCCTGTGTCCCAGACTGACATCAGACCTACACTGTACACAGCTTGTCACCTGGATGGCTCCTACCTTGCAGCTTCTCTTCCACCATGTCTTTGGCAATCCCTCCTGGATAGACTTTGGACCCACGGTGTAGCCTTGTCGCCACTCCTGTCTCTGTCCCCTTTTGCTCCTGACTGGATTCTCTGGAGGGATGCTGGACCTGGTTAATTGTTTTGCCTTGTCTGGGACAGTCAACAGACCTTGTTCTGTGCTCTGCTCAGGTGCATCCTGCTTGGAGAGGGCACACTGCCTGTGTGGGGTCAGCCTTGGCTCATGGTCAGGGAACAGGGAGGCCCTCCAGCTCCCTGACACTTGGAGGGGTGATTCAGTCAATAAAATCAACCATTTTCCTTGAATTCACTGGCGTTTGGATGAACCCATGGAAAGTTTTGTTTAAGACTATGGGAGTATTTGCAGTCTGCAAGATGAGCCCTTCAGTCTCTTCATTGAGATTCACCACAAAGTGCAGGAGAACTTTGAGTGCTCTGCAACAAAAATGAGTAAGCCCAGGCATGCCAGGTGCAGTGCAGGGATCCCTGTTCATGTGTGCTACTTCAACTCCTTTAAAATATGAACATACCTTTAAAAGTGCAGAGAAGGCAAATGGGCTAAATAAAAAATAAATCTATTTTCAGACACAAAAACAAAGACTGTTTTATGGAATGAACTTTGTACCATTTCCATTTAAAAGGCACAGAGTAATTTTGCAGAGATCTAGGACCTCTGTCCTAGAAAACCCCATTCTCTGAGGAAAATCTCTTCCAGTGCAAAGTGCTGGAATCATTCTTCCACCAAAAAGACAGGGATGATACAAAAAAATGGAGGGAAGGAAGGGGGCACAGTAGAATAGTATGTTATACTGATTATCTACTCACACAGAGGCTATCTCAATGGAAGTTTATTAAATGTGACAGTTTTCTGGCTCATAAGCCATCTGGAATTGTTTGACCATGGTCACACTATTAAATTATCTCAGCCTCCAAAACATGGTGACCACAGGGTGACCACATCAGACCTCAAATTAGAACAGTTCCTGGCCTGTGCCAACCCTTGAACCGTGACTGGGAAAATGCAATTGGTCCAGATAAGAACTTTACAGAATCTCTTTCAACAATAAATCCAAGAAAGCTCAGTGTGAGCAAGGTCCTTGAAATGAATTAATTCACCTGCAGAGCAGTAGTTTCAGCCTCTCAGGAATTTCTCTTACACTACAGTCCAATGGATAAAATGGTGCAGCCATAATCTTGCTGACTCCTCTCTGTTACATTTTGAAGCCGTGGAAAGATTGAGCCTGCAGAACCCACGATAATAACTGACACCCCCCAGCACAGAGGATACACATTCTTCTTGACCTGTCCAGCAGCAAAGTCAGAGGATTTGATGCATCAGTCCCTCATGTCCTGGCTGGCCACCTGCCTGTGTGATCAGAACCCAGGTAACTACAGGCCCTACTGGGAACCACACCTCATGCTCAGCCAGAACACAGCCTGCTTCTCCTCCAGCAAGGAAAACAAACCAGATGGGCTGGTACACCTGATAGCGGTGCATGATACATCTGCAGAGGTGTGGATCAACACATTTTAAAAATCAGCGACCCCTTTAATGGCTTCTCCAAAGTTAATGGAATGACACTCAAAAAAACCCAGAATCAAGCCTGCTGAAATTCTGGTTTTGCACAAATATAACTGGGTGTAACATCTCCTCATGTATGTGGGCTTCCTTTGAAAACTGAGGATTAAACAGTTACCTTCTTTAAATTTTGCTTTATGGTTGTACTGTCTCTCTCCACCACCTTCATCATTTCTTGGCTTGCCATATACAAGATGTTGGCTGCAGAAAAAGAAACAGGCAATAATGTAAATACACAGCAAAACTTTTAGAAAAAAACAATACAGACGCAACTCTGCGAAAAAGCAGGGCAACTAGAGCAGTCATCATCTCAACAATCCCATGGAAAAGAATGCCACTGACAGAAAGAGCAGTTTTATCTCACTTAACCAAATGATTAAATGGCATACAGACTGAATTAAGTCACCTCCTATTAATTAAATCCATAATTAATGGAAAGGATCTTTGGATTGTAGCTCTATCCATTTCTCCTACAGACTTCTAGATCAATCCATAGTGATGACTGTCTCTCCCCTGACCAGAGAAAGAACTCTAATGACTAGCTTTCACTATACACTTTTAGAAAGGTAAGGGTAAGCATGATAAATCACCCATGAAAGGTTTTCAAGACTGGGCTTTAAATACAAAACATACATTACAAAGTATTATTAATCAGTAGATGATTAAATTATTGACATCTCAATATGCAAGTCATTCAAATATTCAACAAATAGTAAAAACAATGGCAACTACAAATACGTGGTTGTCCTGCATAAAATAGATGGTGTCAGGACTGGACACCAAATGCCTAAGCCTTACCTTTCTGGAATGTAAAGTATTAAAAATGGCACAGTGCAATTTATATTGAGTTGATCTGCAAGATACTGTCTCGGAGACATAAATGATTGAGTCTAATGTTTGGACACCTAATTAGTTTTATGAAGTCTTGAGTTCTGGCACATCCCATGTATGTTAGACAGCAATGGGAACTATGCACTTCTGAAAAGTGGGTTGGTTTGTCTGGATGCCTAAATATTCGCCAATTTAAACATTCTGATGCAGAAGGATTACACAGTATCTACGTAGCCTGACTCTTCTTACAGCAGAACCTACAGAAGCTCAATGTACAGTCCAAAACCTGGCTTTGAACAAGCACTGGTGATGGTGAGTTCTACTGCTACAACAAACCTCGTGTATTCAACAGCAGAATCAGGAGCTGCTCCATGCGTTATGTTTCCAGAATATGAGAGGACCTTCAAAGGGTGTTTTAATAAGGGCTGTCCATTCTGTCATCAGTGCTGTACTGAAGAAATGTGAAGCTAGCCAAAGAATTAGCACTTCTTTTATCTCTCTTTTGGACCAGTCAGCTTACTGGGCTAATAAGATGGCCAAGCCTCTCCTGACCTCTGATCACAGCAACATTCATAACCTGTGGTAATAAAGGACAATACTCTACTTTCTCACCAGTTTACAAAACCAGTGTGGCTAAATTATCTAAAAGCATTTCAATTTCTAGGTCTTAGAATGACTGAAAGTATTTTAAGATACTAAATCCTCTCCTGAAAAACAGGAGAAAAAGGAAAGATTCTGACAATTTTAAAAATCTGGACCAATGAAGTTTTGTGCACAAGTAGTTAATGACAGTGTTGGATCTGATGCTGCTTTGAGACAGGAGTAAAACATTCTCACATTGTGAGATAGGGGAGGAAGTGGCAATCACATAGGTCTTTCGTGGTGACCAAAACATGGAGCTGGCTGAATTCCAGCAGTGCTCTAAGGAAACAGAATGCCACCAGAGAGATGAGTGATGGCACTGGAGATCAAATGTTAAAAGACAAAGCCAATGCTCTCAAACAAACAAAAAAAAAATCCTAGAAAGTAGTATCTACTTCTGAGCCAGCCAAAAAAGATGCAATTCTGTTGAATATGAGTTCTGATGTCTGCAGAGCTCTGCCTTCTTCAATTAAACATTGAATGCAGCAAGTTCTTCCTTTCCTAGACAAGATGAAAAGGTTGTTATAGACAATCCAGCAAATTTGCTGGTCCCATCCTACTCTGCTGGACAAAGGGGTCTCTGTGCAGTTTCATGTCTTGCAACCCAGTCATCTAATCCTGTGGTGCAGCTGGCAAAAGCCTGTGCATCTACCGCATTGTTGAGTTCACATCCTGACACTGGTCGTTGTCTTCTCAATTCAGCTCGAAACAGATGAATTACACACCTTGTTTTTAGAAGGACACACATCTTTGAATGCCCCTTCAAAAATCATCTAGGAAAAACTTAAATAAGAGATAGGAAAGACAATTGGAACAAGTCCAGAGGAGAGTCACTAAACTAATGACAGGGCTGGAGCACCTCTCCTGTGAAGACAGGCTGAGAGAGTTGAGGCTGTTCAGACTGGATGAGAGAAGGATTTGGGGAGACTTTATTGCACTTTCCAGTATCCAAAGGGGTGGCAAGAGAGACGGAGAGGGAATTCTCACAAGGGCATGGAGTGACAGGACAAGGGGGAATGGCCTTAAGCTCAAAGAGGGCAGATTTAGATTATGTATTGGGAAGAAATTCTTTACTGTGAGGGTGGTGAGGCCCTGGCACAGGTTGCCCAGAGAAGCTGTGAGTGCCCTATTCCTGGAAGTGTTCAAGGCCAGGTTGGATGGGGCTTTGTGCAACCCAGTCTAGTGAAAGGTGTCCCTACCCATGGCAGGGGAGTTAGAACTGGATGATCTTTAAGGTCCTTTCCAACCCAAACCACTCCATGAGTCTGTAATGAGGAATTCCATAAGATAAGTAATTCATTTCAGATTGAGTCCTGTTTCTAATGTGGTAACTACGACTTTAGTGCTCAGAACTCCTACCTACAACTGAAGCTATCTGTCGGTCCAAAGGCCCTGCTCTGTGTCAGAAGGCAGGATGTGGAGTGCAGCCCTTGCTACTCCAAGCGCTGGTCCTTCAGGTAACCAAGGTGGCCCACTATGGATTTACAAGATTTCACAAAGCACTAAGAGCAAGAGCCTGGATTTGGCAGGGTATCTGTGGCAACAGGACTTGTACCAAATGCACCACATGAGGATCTTGGTATGTCAAGACTTCTGCTTTCCAGCCCAGAATGAGGTTCTTGTTAGCAGGCCACACAGACAGCCCACCTGCAGTCAGAGCTTCTGCATTACCTCGCAGTACCTGCAGTGGATGGAGGGCAGGGATGACAACACCAGTGGCCATCAGTGCAGAACCTGACAGATTCAACACCACTGGGACTCTGCAGGCAGCTCTCCACCCCAGTTCAGTCATACAGTGGGAACAGTAAGTACTGCCCTGCTCCCCTTCTCCCATCTTCCTGGTTCCTCTGTCCTATCTCCTGTTCTCGGTGCTGTCTGCTCATCGTTCTGGGTGGCTTGTGTGTTTTTTTCAGTAAATAATAAGAATTGAAGTGGAATTCACACATTTCGTAAACTGAGATTAGTCATAGAGTTCCTAAAAGTAAAACCATAAGACAGCAAAGGCAGTAAGGGCAGTACTTCAAAAGGAAATGTCTCTGAAGGTTTGGGTCCTGTGCAAGAAAGGGAACCAGGAAGGCAGGATTAAGCTAAACCGGATGACCAGCAAGGTTCAAGAGTCTATTTCAACCAAACAGGAATCCTTCAAATTTTGGAAACATGATCCTAGGGAAACCAATAAACAGGAACTTAAACTTCAGCAGGCGTTAAGTAAGAGGAAATTGCAAAGAGCAAAAGTAGGTTTCCAAGAACAAACATTAAAGGATTTAAAAATAAACAATAAAATATTCCTTAGGTATATCAGAAACAAGAGGCCTACAACAGAATTTGTACAGGCTAAGGGAGCAGCTAAAGAAGACAGTAATGCTGACTGGAAGATAAATGCCTTTATGGCATCCAACTTTCTTGTTCAATACATTCGGGAGGTTTCTGCTCTCTATATTCTTTTTCTGGCATTAACAATTTCTCTTTGAGTAGTGAGATATCAAGAAGTAGCAACAGTGGAGAATACAGAATATATCATGGCTAGAAGGTATATTTAAGAGTTTGAAAGAACTCTTAACAGAGAATTGCTGAGGTAATAACAATCTTGCTACACAAGAATTACCCTGTCCTATGGCTTTGGGAATAGAAAATACTATCTAATTGCTACTAATTTTACAAAGGAAAATAGCATTTTACTGATCTGTAAATTCTTCAGTATGCATAAGCAGATGACAAAAATTACAGGTCTTTTAAAAACTCTCTCACATATCACAAAACAAATTTTAGTTGGAATTAAAACATCTGTAAAATGAAAGGTTGTAATATGATAAGGAGTTTGGAAGCAAATAAAAAAATAGGCTTAGATAATCTGGTCTTCATAACAACAAAGAAGATCTAGATTTATTGCAATTTAAAAAAATATAAATTTATAATAATAAAATTTAAATAAATAATAATAAAATAATTCAATTTGAAATTTTGTTTTAAAATCTCTAAATAATCATTGAACACACCTGGCAAATTGATAATTTCTGGGATGGATTAAATCACTTCTCAAGATGACTCTATTTTCACTGATAAAACCTTTAGACCTTAACCTGAACTGAGGTGGAATGAATCCTGGCCTAAGATTCTAGTACACCTCGATATTAAAACAATGGGTACCTCATTTCTTAATGATCTGGTAAATGGATAAGTACTTTATTGACAGTATTTGCACAGGACATGACGTTAGTCAGTTTGTGAGGAACAGGCAGTAAGAATGTGAGAGATCCAATGAGAATAGAGAAAAAAAATCAATGTACTAATGAAATCAAAGAAACCAAGATACATGCGGGAAAAAAACCAGAGTATTTTTTCCCATTACAAGCTTAGAAATCAATGCGAAGAATGGAATCGGAATGATGCCACCCAAGATGACTGGTGTTCACTATCCATATTAACTCAGAAGTCCAATCAGACCATGTACTAAGTTTCATAAATAGGAGGAGGAGGATGGTACAGAATTCTGCAGTACCACTACGGAAATCACACCGTGTGACCACACCTGAAGGACTGCGTATGCTGTGTGCTGACAGCCACAGCCCCTGGGGGACACCGCAAAACTGAGGATGGTGGGGAGAACAATCAAAGCAGTACAATTAAAGATCTGTTGCCGTCATGCTCGTGATACTCCATGACACACTGGTTTTCCCTCTCTTACAGCAGAATATATTTAAATATAAAACAATAAAAGGAAGTACTTTTTAATGTCATATGCCATTAATTATGAACTTGCTGCCCCAGGAAACTGATCCACACACATATTTGACGCATTCACTTTAAGTGTGTTGCCCTGAACTCCTCTAATTGCAAACACAGTCAATACAATTAATCTTAGGGCAAATCTCTACAAAGGGCAGATAACTTATACTTACATCAACCTCTCCATTTAGGTACCATTAGACCATAGTCTGCTACTATTCTTTCTTGGTTTCCTGTGGATACGTCCAGTGGCTCATCTCTCTTGAATTTTACTAATGCAGGATTTCAGCTCATGCCAATGTGTCTCTCCCTCTTCAACAGCAGAGCTGCACCTCTTTCAGCCCTTGTACCTCTTCTCATGTATGAGAATCATGCCTCACTTTACAACACGTTAACCCACATGAACTTGTGACCCACAATATTCCCATGATTTTTTCTTGTGGAACTATTGCTTAACCAGTAATTTACCATCCTGGTAAGAAATCTATGTACAGAACAACTCGGCTTTTTAAGGAATGACAGCATTCTCCTCTCCTTGTCCCCCAGCACTTCTCTTAGCTTGTGAAGGTCACTTTGATCCTCTCCCTCTCTAGCACATCTGCAGCATATTCTAGCATGGTGCTACCTATAACCTCAGAAAAACACACACACTGTATTCCACCACTCACATCCCTAACACAGCTATTGAACACTAAAGGAATGAAGATAAGACTGTTACAAAACTCTACTACATACATCTTTCCAGTTTCAAAAATCTTCCTGAATCCCATTTTCCACACAGTCATACATCTGTCTTGTACATGTTTCAGGTATGTCATATTTCCCAAACTTTGTTAAAAGAACATAATGGGAGACACTGTAAAAAATTTTATTAAGGTCAAAATATCCTAAATCCACTGCTTCCCTCTAATCCACATTACTGTAAGATATTTAATATCTGTGGAAAGCTATATTTAAAGATATACCATCATAAAGCAGGAACAGTAACCTCTCTTGCTGCTGTGGAATGTCAATCTGGGCTTCTTCAGAAAAGCTATTTTTCTCAAAAGCTAAGTCACAAGTTCAGGGAGAAATCTCTCTGCTATTTCCTAATGCTATACTGTGCTAACCTTGGCATTTTTTGAATATTTAGCTCTTTCCTTTTCAAAAAAAACTTGTTGTGTTTCTGTATTTCATGAATACCAAGCTTCTTTTTCTAAGGAAATAACTCAGAACTTACTTCTTTAGTATGCAATTAGAAAATCATCTCAAAAGGCTCTCAAGGACTGTTACTTTGAGCTTGTCAGCAGCTCCGAAAATCAGGTTGTGAACTGGGCACAACCAGAAGATGACACAAAATGAATGACCTCTGAAATCTTTCATTAGGCTTTGAAGAGGAAGGTTGTCCTGTGAGATCACCTTCTCAGTGTTTGCTACCTGGTGTTACAGTCTCTGGAAAGATTTTCAACCTGTGCCAATGCTTACTTTAGCAGGAAATCTCTAGAGATTCCCAGAATCATTACCAAGAGTCCTGGAAAAAATATTTATTGGTTTTGTAATGATTTCAAGTAGAATACAAAATGCAATGTAGAGCCCACATGATGAACTTCCTGCGTGATGAAGCTGTTTCACCCAAACCTGCAGAACCAGTCACTGCAAAAAATAAAGCACATCTAGAAACCTGCAGGACTGTGGCTCAAAATGCAAATGTAGGGAATGCACATAATGGGCTATGTGGAAGCTCTGCTGGAGCTGTGACATCAGTGTCCATGCTGGGTTAGGGTGAGTGTGTAACTTCAATCTGTTTGGCATTCACCACTAGTCTCCCACACTCACCGAAGAAAGAAATATCCCGGGTTCAGTAAAGGTAAAAGAAAACTGAAATTAGTATTCTGAAAAATCATAATATGTGAAAGATAAAGACTGTGGGACGAAAAGTCAAGAGGCCTGGAATTTTTCTGAGCTATCACTGAAATCCTCTGAGACCCTGTGCAAATTACAAAATCTCTATGCCTCAGTTTTCTCATTTTAAAAACATGCTTCAGGCTGCTATGACAATGAAGTGTGTTTTGTAGACTGTCTTAAAAACACTTGCAAGTGAAAAATGTTGTGTAAAAATGTCTATTTAGTCCTTGAAAAATATATTTCTTTATCAATAATGAAATTTAGAGCCAAATTCATTATGTTCCCTTAGAACTGCCCACCACTATCTTGAACGCTGCATTTGACAGTGATCAAGTAACAAAATCCTCACAGCTATCCGATAAAGAAAACCTCAAAAACAGAGCCAAGGGTTAGCCTGTAAGTACCCAAAGTCAAGATGTGCCTCTGTGAGAAAACTGCTTGTTGAACTTAAAATCCTTCTCTGAACTGGCTTAGTGAAGCCAACACAGAAGGCTTGGAGGACCTAATATTGCACCCACACGTTTCTGCATATGATGTCCTGCCTCTTTGCTTTTAGCAGGAATGCTTGAAGTGACAGTGTTAAATATCTGAAGGATGAGAACTGTCCTGTAGTCTGAAATGGGCGTGTCTTCCATCAGTCCCTAACTGATACTTGGTTCAACTGAAATAAGCTGATCCTGCCATAAAATGAAGGTGTATGCAGTGGTTGCCTGAGCTTTAGGAGAAGTTGTGCACTTGTAGAGCTTCCTCCCAAAAGCAAGCCACTTCTACCCTGCTGAAGGAGGGACTTCACCAATGATAAACCATGAGGACATTCAGTGTCTGAAGAACCCCACCACAGCACACCTATGATGGGATGTGTAAATGGGATGAACACCACTGACATCGGTTCTTCTGGTAACTTGGATATTCAGATGCTGAAATGAGGAGGGAGTTCTCACAGATGTGACTGTGAGTGCTCCACAACTCCAGTCACAGACACACACAGAGGCTTGAAAGCTGTTTACTGGGCAAGGATGGTTTGCAGTATCAATGCTGGAGTTAAATCCTAAATCCTGCCTTGCAGGGACGTGACTTATGAAGCCATCTCTCTACGCACTGAGGGTACATGAACTGCAGTTCTCTCCTGAAAAGACTTTGGAAGAAAGGAAAAAAACCTATTTTTTCTTGTCCTTTGCCTGCAAGGCAAAAGCCCAGTACCACTGCACTTTCAATTCCTATCTAGGAAACAGGACCCTAAAGATTTGGCTTTGAACCAGCCAAGCATTTCTAGGAAAAGAACATATACAGAAGCTCTTTAGCTTTTCCTGTAAACATGTTTTTGCTTATTCAATATGTTTATTTGGTTTAACAGTCTAAAGCAAATTTGAGTGGGCTCTGTTCTTAATTTTCATGGTATAATCCCATTCCTTCAAATCTGTACTTTTGCATATACTGGACTGATGCATGATGAGTCAGCCTGAGTCAGTGGCATACTCCAAAGCACAGAAAGTGAAGCTTATAACACGAATTTTTCCAGTCCCATGGCCTTTGTAAATACTCCTTCATGTGGGTTTGTTTCTCCCAAAACAAACAAAAAAATGTGGTTGTAAACCTACAGAAACTGGCCAAGGTACCTGGTGACAGCTGTAGAACCCCAGAGTGTTTTCATTACGTTCTATTTCATCTCAAGTTGCCGATACCCCTTTTAATTCATAACCAGGTCACCAAGATTTAATAACAAAAAAAGCTAGTGTTAATTAACTACCATAAACAATTAGGTGTTAGAGCTTAAAAGCGAAATCAAAGTTTGAACAGACAAATACCATGTCTATCGTGTTTTTAACATATAAATACCTTCTTAAAATGCTGTAACTTTTTATATGCAGATCTTTTATATACACAGATTACCCTGAAAATGGAAGCCCCTCATTTATTCCCAGGTCAGGCTTATGAAATTTACTGCCAACTTAGCTTCTCCCCATGATCCTGCCAATGACCTTTTTCCTGCCCTGGTAGGTTTATTCCCTCTCCATGGATTAAAGGTGATTAAGGATCAGTGTCAGTTCAGTCTCATACATTTGCTAAGCAGAGACGACTAACTGTGCCAAAATGTGTTTGATTTATTTATGGAGGTTTTGTGATAGAGGAACCCTGATTGGGCTCAAATCAAGGATCCAGAAAAGAAAAGAGTGCTTTATATCACTGGTAGCTCTTTAACCCAAAGTGTCACAGCAAGGACTTAATATCCTTCAGCTAAATTATTAGTTTTCACGAACAATAATGACTGAAATCAATCAAGCTTTTCAGTGCTTTGGGTTATTTAATCACCAATTCAAGCAGCCAGTTGTTAGATGAATACCTGTATCTATTGAACTGAACTTCAAACACATTGATACAGCCACAATGCAGCCAAGCAAACAATGTGTGAAACAGAAAATTTCCCAATTTTTAAGAAATGCATGTCTAGCATTATTATTATTGTTTTCTAAAGACTTTAGAACTGTATTCTGAACCAATTTGTTGTCTGTTGACTCTATGGGTATTAACAGATCTATGCTAGAACTTGGGAAGTTGTGCAAACTTCAGGGAAGAAATACATTTCTAACTCAGGACAGATAAACTTTATACTTGATTCTTGAAGCAATACAGAGAATTCCTGTACTTGGACTGAAATATGTATTTTTCCTCTAGTCTTTAAACTTCTTGCTTGATTATCGAATATCCAAAGAAGATTTGCCTGCTTACTTGCAAGAAAAAGATTAGATTAGGGCGAAATTATTCGTAAATTCACACTAAAAACTGAGGGGTCACACTATGTTGTCTGTGGAAATTCAAGATGATTTGGAACTATGTCTTTAGGGAAAGAATTCTTGAAAAAAATGACTTACACATGGCACACATATCCATAAAATATAAAAGGTTATGTATTTCTGACTTAAACCCTGATAAACTTTCAGAGATATGCATGCCCTTGATTAACTTAATAACAGCTCTGTGTTGTACTGCCATGACTAGAGCTCATGCTGTGTGGTTTGCCCTGTGGTCTGTACCTTAATTACATAAAAATGATACTGTGTTCTTTGCTGGGCTAAGGAAATTAATTTACTGTGATGGAAAGAATACAGAAAGAGATGCCATACCAATGAAACAAGGGATAATAACAAGGGAAAACAAATCCTTTTCATCTTCATTGGCTAATGATTTTCAGGAAATCATCAGAATAGTTCCTTTTCCAACAAAAATGAGTGGTTGTGAAGATAGCCCCAATCTAGACAATTTAATGGATGTACACACATTCTTTAATAGCTTGTTCATCAGACAAAAATAAACATAAGACTACAAAGGGTTACCCAAGCTCACTTCATTCCCCTACTGCTGCTGGCTTTAGATTATGTTGACTCTATCAACAAGATTGTGGCTGTGGGTGTAAATTTATTAAGTCCCACACATCAAAATATTGTGCTATTTTATAAGTTAGTAAGAGCTATGCTCTGGAATGGATACAGGGAGAAACACAAAGCCAAATTTTTGCTTCAAGGTCCAGATAGTACAGTTTCAGCAGCATCAACCTTGGAAGAACATACTGTAAGAGTTTCTAGAGTGAAGAAATTCATAGGAAAAGAAGAGCACGGCCCTGCCTTCATGATGCCTCCCAAATGCAAATCTGGTGCCTCTACTCAGATCAACCAACCCCTCAAGGAGATGAATACAGAGACTGGAGAGAAACCTCACACTGTGTCTTGTGAAGGTCACACATACTAAGACATTGTCTTCTTCACTAAGAAAGTAATTAACTTTCTTTAGCTAGAACTGGAGAGGTTTGTAAGAGATCAGTGATCCCCTTGTGACTGCAGTGCAGGCTGTGGTGATTCTGAGTATTTCTGTAGAGTATTCTGAGACTCTGAGGCACAAAAAGTTTTATGATCCTTCCCGTCCACCCTCACCCACCCACTGCTTCTGGCTCCCTTGATTCTGTTCTGCACCTATAGGGAATCTATGCTTTACGTACTTGAAAAAAAAAAATCTTATGTATTCCATCAGCTTTATTTTTCCAGGTTGAATGTCAGTCAGTTAATTCATTTATTTTTCAATAAAACAACATTTTCCAGCTGGTCTCTGTCCTTCCTTGTGTTTGAGGCCTTTAACAAAAGATATCTCACTATTGATCAAAAGCCACAAACCTGAAGCGCAACCAGGCCCAGAAGAGAACTCTTTAGTTATTAAAAAATCTTTTGCAAATCATTTGTAATATAAAGGAATATTAAGAAGCAGAACAACATGTGAAAGGAAAGCCATTTTACACCACACAGGATACAACCCATTACAGTAAGAACTTCTCAGGGCCAAGAAATTAGCAAGAGGACAAAGACATTGGAAGTCAAGAAATATTTAGAATTCTCTTAACAAACTATCACCAAAATTTTGAGCTTCATAGTTACTCTTTCTAACTACAAAAGAATCAGATCTTTAAGCCTTTACCTCAAAGAACGATGCCTTTACTAACTGGCAGACTTTTCTACTGCACAGTTTTTGCGCATTTCTTGGAAGTATTTTGTTCTGACTATTGCTGGAAATGAGAGACCCGGCAAAATGGACTTTGGACCTCATTTCCAGCTATTACTTCCTTTGTAAGTCAATAGTATATCTCAGTATGATAATGTTTATATTCATCCAATTCTGAACTAATTTTTCAGCATTATTTGTCACTATCTCCTAAGAAAACAACTTCTCATTTAGTACTGTACTATTACAAGTACTGAACATCAGTTCTACTAGATTCAATATAAAAAACTGAAGAGTGACTACAACTTACTTATTCCACACTTCTTACACAAAAGTCTGAGCAAAGCTCTTTATTAGTTTGTCCTGTGACATTAGAGTCTTACAGGTTTGCTCTTAAACCCAGTGCATAATATAGTTCTCTCAGACATGGCTTGATGGTTTGGGAAATGATGGTGCATTTCATTGTACTTTCATCAAATACTCACTGGTTATAGAAAAATCTACTCAACTGTTCCATAAATGCCAGGCTGTAAAGCACATATTTCCACACTGGCTTGCTTTTGATAGCCCTTTGTCTCTTCACTGATCAACAGCATTGTAAAAAGCCTTTCCTACTCTATCTTACCCTTCTGCCAACACAAAGTGCACCTTCTCAGCTTCTGCTTTGCCAATTGTGAAGTCAAACTTCCACAGTCTGTTTTCTCACAACTGCTCTCCAACAACCCAACTGTTGTTGCTTTTGCAGGTACAAATATAGGCTATATCTGGTCCCCTGTATGAAATGGAGCCAGGAGCTATTCTCAGGCCCTGAGGCCAAGTGGAATAGAATGGCTTGTTTCCACAGAATTAGATTCTTCCTCTACCCAAACTGCTTATGGGGAAGATATGTGGCAGTGCTAACTCCTGACCTGTGCCTGAATACTAGGAGAATGCTAATTGGAGAAGGCTAAAATCATACCAGCATTCATTAATAATTTAGCAGTTTGTATGATCATACTCCAGTGCTACCATGACTCCTATACTCAGCTGATTTCTAGAGGTAACCTATCTATCTTTGCAGGTCCCCTTACAACATTTCTGTATCCTGAATTCACTCCGTAGAATGCAGATTCATTTGGACATTCAGTCAGACCACATTTTCTGAATGTTCAGATTTGCTTTTAACTAATGTCTGACATTAGGCACGATTTGCCTGTATTTGCGTTTCCTCAATCCTTCTGTGTTGTATCTGTTCATCTGTTTTGCTTGGTTCTTCTATAGTAAAGTGCCCCTCATTAAGGGTTCTGAAATTCTCGATGTAACTCTTGTATATTTAATTAGTGTGTATGACATTACAAGGCTGGAAGGGATCTCCATTGGTCTCTTCTTCTTAAGGTGAATCAATGATACCATGTTATTTTCAACAGATACTTATGCATCCTGCCATTAGGAAGCCCCCATGATGTAAGTTTCATTATCTTCATAGGAAATCCCATCTAGAATTCCATTCATATCGTTAATTAAAATCTAATCTGAATCACTTTCGTTGCAATGTATTCCATTATATATTACCTCATCTACCATGGACATGTAAGTTAAATTACTGCCCTTGAAAACTCTTACTATGTCCTTCAGTTGTCCCTTGTTCAGTCTAAACAACTCTATTTTATACCTGTCACAGGATTTGCCTGATTAAACGTGGATATCTAAGGCTTAATTTTGCTTTCTTCACAGTCAGAGGAAAGCACACAGTTCATCTCATCCTTAAGTACTGACCTAGATATTTTAGACAAATGTTACCTATTTCTCCACTGACTATGGCAGGATTTTAAGGGGATTAGTGAATGAATAGAGCTTTATGTTGTAAACATGTTAAGTATTTCTATTCTAGCACAGGTGTTACCCTTTTGTGAAAATATGCAGCAAATCTGCCTCTTGTCTTCAAATGCTCTGTATCAAACTGCCATATATTCTCTGCCAATTGCTTTCTCTGATACATATATATATATGTGTGTGTGTGTGTGTAAAGCCATGCACTATGAAAATTAGCTGAACAGTCTATGTTGCTGGATTCCTCCCTCTACAACCGTCGGGCACTTTACATACTGCATTTTGGATAGCTCCAAATTTTCTCAAAGTCCCTAAAATCCATCTGTCATGAACAGATGTCTGGTGGACATAATATTCAAGAGGTCTCTTGTCTTTAATATGTGGATGCAAAGACAAGCCCATCCATCCTCCTCCTTTATCCCTGTTCTTTCCCAAGCGTGTTATGTCGCTTCATATCGATATTCCAGCTCTGTCAGTTCTCTCACCCATCTCTGTTAAGCCAATTAACTAATAATTTTGATGATTTGTAAAGGTTTGCAATGCTATTTTGTTTTCCATACTTCAGAAATTTACATTATCTGAACACCACCTGTCTCATCTACCATCTTCCAGCAGTCCTTTTGTCCCTTATGATTTTCTTTCTTCTCCATAATTTCAGATCATTCATGAGCACAAATTTGCTCATAGTGATACAGAGGGGTTTTTTTATCGTTTCCCTTGAACTCATCATCAAGCCTCCTTTACTAAATATTTCAATGTTAATCACTTTTTCATAGCTAAGGAAGCCAAACTCCCATGACACTGGTCAGATTGAAAGTGCTCCAAACTCTATGCATACTTGAAAATATCCTTTTGAGGAAGCACAGTGGTTTTAACAGCCGAGTCTTACGCCCTGTGAAAAACAAGCAACCTCATTACCCTGTCATTAGCCTCTCGCTCTCTATAGTTTGTTTCCATATATCTTTCTTTCCCATATTGACACTGCAGCTTCCCAGGACAGTTCTGGTGCTCTTCCTTACAGAACTATCATTTACTGTCAAATTTTTCACAGAATGAATCTGCTATTTCACCATTTGCCATTTAATTGCTATTACTGCTGTTACTTTAGACTCTTGTTTGTGTTGGCTAAGAACCACAGCAGATACTGGGGACATCTTTTGTCAGGTACTGGCAGAACTGACATGGAAAAGCCTGAAGTGATGCTTTCTTCTGTTACACAAGAGACTCCCACAGAACCCCCACAAATTCTTAGTCTCTTTCTTCCAAAACATTTCACTGATGCCCCCTTAGTAAATTTGCCTGGCAGCAGGATAATTTTACAATAATCTGTTATCACAAAACGCTTCAGACATATTTTTAAATATGCAAAATGACAACTTTATATTCCCAGTCCTGGCCTCTGTAAAGGTAAATCAGACAACGTACAATTAAATTGATAATTTGTGGGTAACTGTAGCCAAAGGAGAGTCCTGAGCGCCTGACTGGATCTTTTTTTTTGCATCTAAGAAAGAGTTATACTTACTTGGAGTGCTAAAGGTCCCAGTCAAGTTGGCTTCAGTGTCTCAGAGGCTACTTAGGCTATCACGAAAAATAACATTTCTGCTCCACAGATTTTACAGTTTATTTCTAAACCCATTACAGCTGAACATCGAGTTGCAGATATGCACAGAGAGTTTTGCTTGTCCTTCTGAGGGACTACAAGCAGAGGGTACAAGAATAAAATAATTTGACTTCAATGGGATGATTATTGCCAAAGACTCTCCTATGAAGAAAGGCTGATTGTTGAGACTGGAGAAGAAAAGGCTCTGGGAGATCTTATAGCACCTTCCAGTACCTAATGGGGATATAAGAGAGCTGAGAGGGACTTTTACAAGGACATGGAGTGGTAGGACAAGACAGAATGGCTCTAAATTGACAGAGAGAAGGTTTAGATTAGATACTAGGAAGAAATTCTTTACTGTGAGGGTGGTGAGACACTGGAATGGGTTGCCCAGGAAAGCTGTGGGTGCCCCACCCCTGGAAGTGTTCAAGGACAGGTTGGACGGGGCTTTGAGGAGCCTTTTCTAGTGGAAGGTGTCCCTGCCCATGGCAGGGGGGTTGGAACTGGATGATCTCTAAGTTCCTTTCCAAAACAAACTGCTCTGTGAGTCTGTGATTTTCGTGTACTGCAGAGCTCATCCATACTTTGACAGGCTGCAATACAACTCTCCCCAAATCCTCTAAACTCTGAAGCAAAGTTGAAGAGCAAAGTGAAGAATAAGTGCTACATTTGTATCAAAATGCCCTGCAAAAAGTTGACTGAATTTTTGAAAGTTTCCCTCAAGAAATATACTACTATCTGGTCACATTTTTTTCCTGGTAAGTTGCCTGTCTTACTGTAAGGTTCTTCAGTGAAGTGTAACATTAGTTTCATTTCCAGTTTATCCTTTGCTCTTGAGGAAGCAATCTCTGTCATTCCTCTGAAGGAGTCAGAAAACAGTGGTAAGAACTAATAATACCAAACAGCACTGTAATTTCCTATGGGGAAAACATATTTTCTACCGGTAATTATTGCCAACAGCAATCTTGGAAATATCGTATAACTTATTGTTTAAAACATCAAACAGAAGGAACTGCTTTGTATCAAGGATGACTAATGCAGGAACATGTGCTTCCACACATGCACACACACATTAGATAAAATGTTGATGTTTAGAGGTTTACAAGATATAAACATTGACTTTGGGGTCTGCTTAAGTTTACACTTGAATTTAGAATGAAAACACAGCAGTTAATGTATAACCATGATGGACATGAATAGGCAGAAACAGCTGCAATTGTTATGGACGGGCTTCTCCAATCTGCCTGGTACTGCAGTTGCAGGAAGATCAGAACTATAGAAGAAAATCAGTCAGCTGTGCTTGAGAAAGCACAGCAGAGGCTAAAGGCAAAAATAAAAAGTTATTCAACAATTATACCCAGGTGCTTTACAAACTACAGATGCTTTGTTGGGGAGTGCAAAAAACACTCATTTACTTTGTGTGATGAAGCATGTGCAGATGAAGTGGGGTGTGTGATGGAAACTGAAATGTCCACGGGCTTAACCCTGCCCGAAGTTACTTTGGAACAACTCCCACCATCTTCAAATGACAGAACTATCCCTTAGGTAGAAAAACTCATCTCCAGCTTAAGCTCTCACATACCGTGGCAGATGGCTGTGATGCTGGGATTTCTGCCAGGATCCAGATTTTGGTTATGGAAAATGTCTCCTCTTACCCTGCAAGAGGGGCACAGAAGGGCCTTCTGTAGGTAGTGCTCAGTCCACAGGGAATGGCCAGGATGGACACTGTCTGCAGCAATTCAGCATCTCCACACTGTGGTTCCTGCCTGAGCTCTGTGGGATTACTCTGCTCTGCTAGACAAGGGTTTATGCTTGTGAGTAGCTACATGGAGGTCAGTTTAAGTGCCCTTCTGGACTGGGACCTGGCACTGATTCTTTCTTGAGGAAGCCTCATGAAATTCAGCAACTGGACCACCCATCCTTTGAAAAAGGTGAACTTTCTCTCAACTGGAGTGGCTTTGATTAGTAAGAAAGGTGGACTTTATACCACTTTATACTTCATAAACGTAATCCACTATTTTTAAAGCTCATTTTAAATAGACCTGACCTTTGCACTAACCAGCAAGCAATCTCTTGTGACACTGGGTTTGCTTAAGATAAGCCAGCATTTCCCTCCCAGATCCATGAAGATTCTGTAGGAATTTTCTCCTTGTCAATATTGTCACATTAAAGAATTAGTGAGTGCTGGTGGACATCTTCACGATAAGGAGCAGCAGCAAAGTGGATTGCCACACTGTTTTAGCTGATCATAGGAATTACATCCAAACTAGTGTCCCCTTCAGTCACATGGAATAATGGGTACTGCATTAATTACCAGCTTTGTAAACGTCGTTTTCTAAAAAAACCTTATTCCAATACACAAATGTCTCGAGTTTACCCATGGGTACAAATTTAGCATGTGTTTAAGTGCTTTGCTGGTACTGCATGATGGAGTTCAATGAATCAAGCTAAATTTCTAACCAGTAAACACAAGTTATGACAGAGCCAGGAGTTCTACTTCAGATATTCCTTGGGGGAGTTTAGACACCTTTGGTTCAAAAGGCATGAGCCTGCTGCAGAAGGGAGTCCTTCCCCTGAATTCAGGGGGCTTTGTATTGGGCCCAGGGAAAATCAAGTGCCAATTTGCAGATGACTGTCTGGCACAGTTTAACACAAAGAAACTGAAGCTGGTAGCACTTAACTGGCATATACTTATTTTCAACATCCTTTCTGCTTTGTTGATGTTACCTCTTCCTTTTTCATGCCATTTGCAACACATCATTAGACTCACTGCAAATTTGTGGGCCTAAATTTTATCCCTGGGGATGAAACCTCACCAGGGGTGAATAAACAATCTCCTCTTCCCCAGCCAAATCTCAACTGTGCCTCACATTTCATGGAAATGATCAGCAGTTCCACTATCAAAACATTCACGCCTTATGAGTAATATTTATGATGGGAGTTTTTATGTTGGGTTTTCCCCCCAAGAAGAAAAAGAGGAATAATTAACAGAAATAGACCAAATGAGAAATTTCCACATTATTACCCTTATTTTCATAAGGCTTTCACAGGAAAGTAAAAGCTTTTGCAAGTAATAAAAGTCCTCATTAAACATCTTTCTTTCTTTTGGAAATGGGGTAAATTATGAAGCAGATTGACTTTAATAAATAAATAGGACTATAAATACATAAAAGTTATTGCCTTCCTCCAGTAATTTAATATGAGCATCGTACTCTGAAGTAAGGAAAAGTTTATTCACTCACAGAAAGAATAGAGCAGATGTGAGGTTTTTCCGTCAGCTTAAGTGCTGCCTTGGTAAGGTGAGTTGTCCGACTACATTAAACAAACATTTTAGTCAGGCATTACACAGGAAAATAAACAGTAGCAAAGGAAACATGAAAATATTAAAGACTGTTATTCTTTGGCCCCTTTTCCTGCGAAGCAGGTGATAAAATATTACTGTGTTTCCACAGGTAAGGAAACACGCTCTTAAACACTTTGCAGAAATACATATTACGATCATCACTTAAAATGTCAGAAGTGGATAGGACTCGACTGTGACAGCACACAGGAGGCTGCCGAGAAACGCTGCAGGAGCAGAGGTTTTGGCACACTGGGCCCGGCTGCTGGGCTACCTAAAGCAGCCTTCTGTCAGCAGCAAATTCAGAGAGAGGCAAAAAACATCTTGCAGGAGACAGACGTGCAGTTACCTGATTTCAGGAAAGATTTCTCTTGAATCCTAATTAATCAGATGTTAGTGAGAGGGAGAGACATTATCTGCTGTATCATTTTTGATGTCTTTCTGTCCCACTGAGCATCAAAGAATGCACACAGGAAGAGAGGAGACCTGCTGAGCTCCACTGTTTTTGCCCACCTGTGATACACTGCGCTACGCTGCACAGATGTAACACATTTTAGTTTATGTAGATGGGATTTATGTACCATGTCAGTAATTTCTGTTTGCCATGAAACTTTGGCTGGCTATCCATCATGTCTGAAATTCTATACATATTTAAATATAAAACATCCTTGAAATGGTTTCTGCATTGTAGCCAGAAGTTATCTAAAACATACATTCATCAGAAGAAACAAAGCAATCACTCTTTACTACCAGGACTTGGATTTCAATCAGCCTGGAAAACCAACCTGAAAATCTCCTGGTCTGGGTTCAAAGACCTGCACAGTTGCCCAGTGCCCAGGGGGTAAGGAAAGCTTTTATTCTTCTGCCCACTATGAAAGATGTAGGTGTGAGATTGCAAGGTGCTACCTGAAATCCTTTGTAGTATCAGATTCTGTCTCTATTTTAAAATGCACTGCATGCACCACCCTGTCTGGCCAGTGTGGTTTGGGGAAGCTGCTCATGACAAACATACATACATATTTATATGGTTAAACTAGTGGCTAGGCAGGTTCAGTAGACCAACTGCTGCCCTGGGTTGCAGGTCTATGTCCAGTTCTGCTGCTGACCAGCTATGTGATGCTGACCAATAGCTCATCCCTTGTCTTGAACACTGGGGTTTTTTTTAAACATGCTGGTACAGCATTTGAAATAATAAAATGTAGATGAGAATATAATGGGCATATCCCCCTTGGCTGTGCATGCCTCAATGGACAGGTTTTGTTCCATTCAGCATTGAAGGGAGAGCTCTTTTGATTTTGTTCCATAAAACAAAATAAAAATCAAAAGTACTATGTCTTCTGTGCTGGGTTGCGATGTGCTTATCATAACTTCTGTTGCTTTTTAAATTTAAATTTTAATTTTAAAAGCAAAGCAAGAAAGAAAAGTAAACTAAATTTTAGCTGTGCAATTATACAGCTTTTTAAAATAATTTTTCAGGGGCAAAACCTCTTATTTCACCATTTCATGTGAAGATTTTTATCAAGTCATTACCTAGTATCTTAAGCAATGGTTTTTATCTCTGAAAAATATAAGCAGAATAGGTGGAGGTGCTACTGAGTTCCACGAACACAACACCATGTACTGTCCTTAGCCAAGTATTTTGATTAGATGGGTATTTCCACAGCACTTCAGTCCCAGAAAAAGACCTCCAAAAACTTCCCATCTTAACTCGTCAGGAAATTGAGGTGGAAATGTAAAATGAGTTTTCAAAGAAGGCAGGAAACAAACAACACCCTCACTAGAAATCAGCAGCTGTAAATTCTAATGCAGCCAAAGTATGAGATATCTGACTGTCCTGGCAGCAAGGGTAAAAGCTGCATGGACAATTTGGAACACGTTGTTTTCTGATACCTGAAGCAAAATGAACAGTCAGGAGATACTGAGTGGCATTTTTGATTTCTAGTAGAGAGAGTCCCTCTGTGATCAGTAAAATGCATCAGTCATCTGCAGGGTGTGATTCGCCTTTCCTGCTTTAATGCCAACTATTTAGACAGCATGATGTCCATAGTGATCAGATGAAAACCACCCATAATGTCGCATTTAAAATCTCTCTGATAAATAAAAAGAACTGGACTAGAAGCAGATCTCCAGCCATGATAACTCCTGGGGTTGGGATAATTCAAACCCAGAATGCAGCCTCCCAGTTGACTTCCTGGAGATAAACTTAAATAACTTAAGTCAATGTAAAAACTTCTGTTCCATTTTCATAGCAACTGGAAGCTTACATTTCACTGGCTTTTGATGTAAATTTATCTCCCAGATGCTATTTGATAGTTGTGCAAAATTTATCCTACAATAAAACGTTTCACTCTTTGGCACCTCAGGGATGTAATTTTGTCTTCCTATACATCCAACAGGGAGAAGCAGCTACTGCTGGGAGACAAGCCTCAATACCTCAGCTGGGACTCACTTCCTATACAGTCCTGTGAGCATAAAAGTGGAATGCCTGAAATTGCTTTAGCCCTTTTTTTACTCTGTAACAAGGGCAATGTAAACACTCCACATGAAATCTGAATGTCTCCACACTTAGAACAAGATAAAATTTGAATCACAGTTCTGGAGTTTTATTTAAATTCTTTGTCTTACAACTTCAGTTGGATGCTTAAATTAACTAGGCATCTCCTGTTTCCAGTCTGCACTTGTGTGACAGCCTAAACTAATCTGAAAGCCTTGTTTCAGGCTTCTGAGTCCTGTCCTTCCCAACCTGCCCCAAGAGGACAAAGCAGACCTCCCCCTGCCCCAGGCTGCAGTGCTCCCCTGCTCCCCTATCAGGTTAAACAAACAGGGAGATTCCTCCAGGGAAGTCACAGGTTCAAGATCACAAAGGACCCACCTCTTTTGGGCCAGTTGGAGGTTTTTCTTGCTATTGTGCTTATCTGTATCTTCCCTGTCATCCAGACATTAACCTCTGACCTGCGAGCCCGCCTCTCGAAAAAGCCGTGCGGTGTTTACCCATTATGTAATGTCTGTGCTTTTGTGGAAATTTTACAGAAACAAATGGAGGAAGTTTGCCAGTCAAACGGCTGGACAATAAATCCTGTTCCATGTAGATAGAATGGTTTACTGTCACTGTAAGTCTGCTACTGGCATCTGTCACTGAAGAAATGTTTACAAATTTCAGGGCACTGGAGTGCCAAAGTATTCCAGCACTGCAAGACTGTACATGATTTGTAGAACCACCACCAGTGTGCCAGACAGGGGTAGCCTTGTTTTGCTAGCCTGAATAAACAGAGTGACAATGTTTCAGATAAGTCAGGGTCACTAATGCTCAATATTTCTGTCTATTCATCTCCTAAGTTCATAAATACAAGTACCCAAATGCTTGTTTGTTCTGCCTTTTCTGCCCTAACATACCTTTGCTAGAAGTTAAACCAGGTAAGCAAAGTCCCTTCAGCCCCTTTTGCTCATTTCTTATGGGTCCTTTGTTATTTACACACTGTATGTTCCCATCCTTCCTTACAATCCATTTTCTTTACAGTCCCTGCTGTCTCTTCTCCTTCTGTACTGTTTCCCCTTTGGGACAAGACATTCTATTACGTTCCCTTTCTGGACACTGTCATCACAATTCCTATTGCTGTGTAACTGGAGCTTCTACATATCATCAACTACGAAGTTAGGATAACAGAAATACGTGTTTGGATAAGAAGCAGGAACAAACATAATTTGGAACAGGGGGATAGATAGGCAACGTAATTCTTCCTTCACTGACACTTTCGGCCAAGGGCCTGATCCTGCAGCAACTGAATGGAGCTTTTTACTGTCAGTGTCAAGGGGAGAAGCACTTGGTCTTAGAATTCTGCTCTAATTGAGTTTCAAATCTCATTTCCTTTCAGAGGAGAGAAAACATTGTTGTGACTAAGCTTGGGATGTGGTAACAAATCCCTGGCAGGTTGGTTTGTTTTAACGGACGTATTAGATTTAAGGAAACTTTTACCATCTTTTCTGCCCTTAATTACAGCTTTTATTACAATTACAGTAATGCAACAGGGGTACATGCCAAAGGCAATATGTATATTTTTAATGAGTTGACATGCAACCTTCCTGGAGAGGAGAAACAACTTCATTTGCTGAATGTTTCTGAACCATATCGAGCAATTTATTAAGGGACAAGGAAATGTTCAGAAAAGCATCTACCACAAATTCAGAGGCTTCAGCAACTCACAGATGAGCAGTCTCATAAGACAGACTCAGTTGTTGTGCTAGATTTAGCAAATTTTTGCTGAATGGTAACATTTTCTATTGTCCTCAAACAATAAAAGAGAAGGTTAACAGGCAATATCCGGACGCTCAAAGATTATTAATCCACGCATGTGGTCCTGAGTCACTGGGCTGTAAAACATCATCAGTTTCCAAAGACGCAAACCAAAGGGGAATTCTGCTTGAGAGAGATGCTATCACAAGCCCAAAGGAACTAGTTGCATCAATAAGGCCTATTTATGCAAGTTTTACAAGACACTGGCTCCCAGGGGTTTTCATTCTGGTAGAATTAATTCAGTCAGTCACATCCTATGAGTGAAGAGCCTTCTGCCTGGTTTCTTGCTTCAATTTGCCTTACAGCTTGGACACAGGTCAGACACTGGTGCACACAAGAAACTACAACAGGCTGAGAGGCACACATCTACCAGGCTCATTCACCTGGGGACTGAAGAGATTGCAGAGTCAGCCTCCAACAGCAGCACACAAAATCCATTCTGTTAAATTATTCCTGCCTGCTGCTGTGGCCTGGGCCAAACACCACATACAAACAATGGCTGGCCATGCTTTTTTGGAGGTTAACACAGGCCAAGGACCATTTCCAATACAACTCTGGCTATGTATAACCTGTTTTTTAGAGGTAAAAGTTTATCTATGGGGACCAGAGAAGGATTCCTGGCTTGTGGAGTTGTGACCCCACAGACCTCCACATACCTTTCTCTGAGGTAAAATTATCAAAGGAAGACACGTGAACACCTCGTGTAGGTATGACTGCATGCTCGCTTTCTTCTTGGTCACCAGGAAACTGACATCAATTAATCATGCAACAAATTACAGGACTCCTATCAGAAATGTGTATTATCAACCCAGCAGCCTGATTTTGTCAGGCACAGGACACTGCAAGGGAGTGACTGTCATTGCGTCCGGTTTGTACAACTAAAGTGGGGCTGTCCGGGCTGGCAGCACAAACCCCCACTGCCCATCCTGCTTTTGGTCTCTGTACAGTCCTACAGTGAGCCTCCCACACAGACCAACACACCCACAGGTCCATGAAAGGTACAGCCCCTCCCTGCAACCCTAGTTACTCTGGCACATCTGTTTGGATGATTAGTAAGTAAAATTTAACTGATAGAACACAGAGCCCAACTGGAAATGTAGGAATGTGCTTTTACTACTATTAATGCAATCAAAACTTCCTTCTTGCTATTATTACTGTGTTAGTACGTCAATTCTATTCCAAATTATTTTAAACTGTTAACTAACCAAAATACCTGGAGTATAGCACAATTCACGTTCTGGTTTTCATTCTAAACTTAACATAATTTATCTGAAATTATTCTGCTTCTTAAAGTTGTTTTTCTTGCTAGAACGTGAAAAATATGTGTACAATATGCACTGGAGGAACGTTAATCTTTCTCTTTATACCCAAAAAAGTGTTGAAACTCAGTGCATAAAGTAACTTCTATGTGTCTTTGTAGGCTGAAGGTCCTTTTTTGAATTTACCAATATTCCAATTCAGATGACAGTCTATACAGCTGGCTAAAACATAACTTAAAAAAAACAGATGCAAAGAACCCTTTGTGAAACTGATTACTGATTTACATTCACCATCCAACATGAATGAAATGCAAAAAGCAAGCAGACGTAAGTCACATAAAGTAGATTGTAAAAAGAGTGCTTTAACCACATGAGAAATCACGTCAGTAGTACAGGTCAGTTTGCTTAAGAAATACATTTCTTTGGGAAAATATTTTGTTATTTTGCCTGTAAGATTTTTTTTAATTCACTCATATGACATTTTCCTGTGCCCATAGTCCTAATTTTAGAAAAGATCAGACCTGTTACTCTTCAAAACTGATGGTTTAATATTAAAAAACTAAATCAACATTTACTAAATGAGAAAAATACAAAAGATGGTTTAACACAGAAGAGGTGCTCACCAATGCAGTCGACGCTGAAGAGATTTATGGAGGTTGTTATTGAAGACTCATCACAGGTCTTCATCCCTCGCAGAGCAAACCTCACCAGGGAGGCCTTGACTCCCTCGGGGAGGAAGGACAGCAGGTACACGGGCATGTACAGAGCGTAGCGGAGCTTGCACAGCAAGGGGGTCATGAGCTTCCCCTGGGGGGACTGAGCCATGCGCTCGATCGTCGGGAACAGCAGCACGGAGCGCAGAACCTGCCAGACCACGAGAAACCACTGTCAGCAAGGCCCCAGCACCACAGCCCAGCCTGGCACACCGAATCTTTAAACGAGTCTCCATCGCAATGAAATTGGGCTTCCAGGCACGCTGCCCCTCAGGCTGTGTGGTGTGTGCCCAGGTTTAATTTTTTTAAAAGATGAAGCAAACAAGTACATGGTTATGAAATTATGTTTTATAGTAAGACAGGGAAAAACTCAAGAGGTGAGCGGCCTTTGGGGTTCATGATGAACCGGGAAGCACCAGCAGGAGTAACCCCAGCAGAGGGCAGCAAGCAGGAGCCCTCCGCTCAGTCCCAGCGGGTTTTTTGTGTCAGGAAAGGTACACTGCTTTTCATTTCACCCGGTGAACTATTTTCTCTAAGTAAACCAACCAACCAAATTACAAAATGTCAGCTGCTATGATGGTAACTTTACAAATTGACAATACACAGGGTTTTCAATTTGCAGCTCAATACAGGTAAACTTGGTCAGAACAAGAAGCAGCACACAGCCCCTTCAGTGTGTACACTGGCATACAATAATGCTTTTTATATATTAGAATGATACAGACATATTCTGAAGCTGGTAATTAGTTCATGTTATAATAATACACTTTAGCCTTAAAATCCAAAGAAATAAATTAAAATCACACCCACACTAATAAAAACTGAGTTAATATACCAACTCTCAGTTATATTTCAATGCTAAGATCAAGAAAATATTCTAAAAGAATAACTGCATTTTTTTTTTCTGGAAGAAAAAATATATTGCAATAATTCATACAGGAATAACCCTCAAAGAGACACACCCCTACCTTAGAGAAGTATCAATAAAAAAAAGTAAGAGGATCTGGATATTGCATTGGCAGATAATAAGGTATAAACAGCTGGGCTTTCTTGGTGACTCAATACCAATAAATGTAGTTACATATGTCTGTTTACTGCACATCATTCTACATGTTGCGCAAACTAGATTAGTATTTTTGTAAAATATATTTTATGATAATTTTCTTTACTCTCAGATGAGACTCAGCTAATGTATGCCACTACATCTGTATGTACCGCTCCTGGTCCCAGCAGGTCTCCAGTGGAAGGCAGGGAATGCCACAAAGAGATGCTTCCAAAATCTGGGAATTGTAACATAGCAAAGTGCAAACATTCAGGAAATATGATAAAATCACAGAATCCTTTAGGTTGGAGAAGGTCTTTAAGATCACAGAGTCCAGCTGTTAACCCAGCACTGCCAGACTCACGAACAAACCATGTCCCCAAGTGCCACATCGACACATCATTTAAATACCTCCAGGGATGGTGAATCAACGACTTCCCCTGGCAGCCTCTTAAGTGCTTGACAACCCTTTCTATGAAGAATTTTTCCTAGTATCCAACCTAAACCTCCCCTGGCACAACTTCAAGCTGTTTCCTCTTGTCTTAGCACTCGCTCCTTGGAAGAAGAGACTGATCCCCACCTGGCTCCAAACTTCTTTCAGGTAATTGTAGAGCAATATGATCCCCCTGAGCCTCCTTTTCTCCACTCATCTCCCTCAGCCACTCCTCATCAGACTTGTGCTCCAGAACCTTTACCAGCTCTCTTGTCCATCTCTGGACATGCTCCAGCACCTCAGTGTCCTTGTCGTGAGGGCCCAAAACTGAACACAGCACTCGAGGGGTGGCCTCAGCAGTGCCCAGTGCAGGGTGACAATCACTGCCCTTGTCCTGCTGGCCACTGACAACTGTGTGTCTAAGCTGTGTAGTAGGTCACCAACCATCTCCCCTCCGATCATGGGGGCCTCATTCTGCTTACTGTCCATGTCTGGATACCCAGAGAACAAGTGGTCAGAGTCAGGTATTGATCTGCTGGCTCTTCCTGTTTCTTCCCTCATCACTCCCTGCAGCTGGAAGGACAGAGAACACTACCTGTGCTCTTGAATCCTTAATCAGTTGTCACAAGGCCCTGAAGTCTCTCTCGATTGTCCTTGGGCTGCTTGTTGCAACTTCATTGCTGTCTACCTGAAGAATCAATAATGGATAATAATCCAAGAGCTGTACCAGGGTGGGAAGATGGGAGGCTTTCCCTTCACATCTTTAACCCGGGCCCAGGGAGGCAGCAGGCTTCCGTAAGAAATGGGTCCTTCTGTTTCCTTCAGAATGAGTCTCCTATGAAAATGACACATCTTTTTTTCATGGAAGCAGTTTTTATTGAAGCAGGTTGTAGAGTGCCAACCTCAGCAACACCTCTAAGCCGGGTGAACCATTGTCCTGGTTATTGTTCTTGCAGAGCCTCACACCTGTCATTCCGGGGCACCTGGAGAGGTGGGGCAGTCCCAGAGGAGACACACCGGCTGTGCCAGGCAAGAACTTGTCACAATTGCCCCCTGTCCCTTAAGTCACTGTGTTCAGCCAGGCAGAGAGAGGGCAGGGAATCCTCCGTGTCATGCATCCATCATCAGAAACTGTACTTCTTACAGTATTTTAAAAGCAGACTTTGAAAGAGTTGTTTATATAAAATACAGAACTATTTTAAGAAATCCTTCTACTTTCCAGCTGATACTACTTTGGTTTGAGACAAAGAAAAATACCTTCTCAGGGAAATCAGTCCTGGGCCTCTTTTTATTAAAGGCAACCAGCAGCTGAAGTATAGGAATGCGAAACTTTTACTAAATTACATGGTAGTTTCGTGATATTTCAGCTAGGAGCTGAACCCAAACTGTTGTGATCTAAAGCAGATTTGACCTGCATTCCCAGGCACACTTTAATCCTTTGACATTGCAGTTTATATATATAGGATTAGTTGCTTGGAGGGCTGCACTAACCATGGGGGAAGCTGCTAAACCTTGGCAGAAAAAGGACAAACCAAGAAAGCTGTTACCCTATCCTGTGCATTCCTGCATTTTGTAATGGCCCACAAATTTAAAAGATGGAGGATAATTTAATTTTTTTTTAAAATATTTTGCAGACAATAATAGAGTAACGTAGAATTCATATTTTTCAAGCACTTATCAGCTATGTCTTAGTTTACTGCTAGATTCACAAACCAGGATCTTGAAATGTGCATTTCACTGCAGAATAGCTTGAAAGATGCAGTTCAACTTCTTTGCCATAGAACTGTAGATATGACAGATTTAACCCATTTTGTTATAATGACACATATAATCATAAAAAAGTATATCATATTTGTGTCTTGAAATAAGTGAAGTAGAAATATTCACATAAAATTAAGGAAATTAATAATATTCAAATGAGCAACATCAATTAATAATTTTTTTCCTACTTTTCAAATGCCTGGATCTTATCTATACACAGTTTACACTAGCTGAAATCAGGTAGATGGCACAGAATTATATTCAAGTCAAAATTTTCAGAATTATTATAAGACCAATTATTCTGAAAATGGAGGACATTGCCTGTCATAAGCACCAGGTATTGTCACAACTATGAATGCCACAGTAAATACCATGAAATAATGTGTAAAGGTTAATGATCCCCTTATTTATGGAAACCCTTCTCATAATTAATGAAGTTTCTTGTAATAACCATCAGTCAAAATACAAAAAGTATTACAAATATTTATTTATATAATACAAAATATATCCAGGCATATATGTAAGTTTAGATATAATGCACAAATATTAAAAATATTAGAGTGAAATTCAGATTCACCTAGTTGAAACTACCCCCATTTCAAAGTCCAGTAATTTTTATCTGTTAAGCACATGGAGAGGCAGAGAGCTGGGCAACTGGAGACACTGGAAAGAGCGACTTGAGTGGATCCAGGGACTACAGAAAGTCGGCCAGAGACTCCACTGAAGGCAAACACACCTCGTGTCCAGGAGCTGCTGAGAGCTGTGGGCTGTACCACATATCCTTGACTCTGCTCTGGTCAACCCACTAAAAATAGTACACGTACTCTTAAATTGTACTGGAATTGTCACTTTTGATGGTTGTGATAATCAACAAACAGTATTTGTATAACTGCAGTTCAATTTATTTACCATTTACTTATCATGCTATTGAACTGCAAGATTTCAACACTCAGGATGGCACATACACTGAAGTTCACTGTTCAAGGCACAGATGCTCTCTAGGTTAGTCGCCAAGGCAGCTGCTTGTATTTCATCATTCATTTTTAACTCTACATTTCACAGAGCTCAAGCCCTGAATGGTTCAAGGGCCTACAATCTGATGCAGTGTCCCAGAAGTTCCACATTTTGTTGAGAACCAAAAGCTAACATTGCCTACAAACCCTTGACATAACTCGTGTGGGTGCCAAGGCAGCTCCTACTCTCTCGGCTACAGTGTATATTTATCACTGAGAAAATGAAATGGTGCATGGCCTGAGCACGTGTCCAGAGAACAAACCAGCCCAGAATGTTCTGCCCTTGATTCTTTCAACACACACCACAGGAGGACGGTGTGGGGACTTCAAGAGTTTCCCTTTTGACACAGTTTATATATTTTGGTATCTAGAGCAATCAGTCCATTAACTTCAGGAATGTATGACCTGCACAGTAAATTTTAGAACACAGAGAGAAAAGAAACTACTTATTCTATAGGAAAAGTGAGCTCTCAAAGCAGAGAATATTAAACACCCATTCCATAAAAGCATGGCATTGACCAAGGTGCTTTGTTTAGGAAGGATCCCCAATGAATATGATTCACTTCCCATGACCACTGGTCCATACAAATATTAAAGAATAAATCAAAGGCTTCCAGCAAGCTACCTACATACAGAACACATATATTCCTGTACATCCAGGCTTTTGATTGAGCTTTTATCTAAATCTATCCAAAACAAAATGAGAAAGTGACAACTGAGTACCTTCAAGTCTTCACTGCATGATGGTTATGTCAACACGGGTTTGGATTTGCAGTAACAGTTAGAAGTTGTTTTGATTAAAATGAGAATGCAGTACAAAAAGCCAAACAGTTAAATTTACAATAAGTTGCTGTTTAACATTGCACAATTTAATAGTCTCAACCACAACAGCAAAGGATTTCTGTAGAACGTTTAAATGGTTTCCTTATAAAAACACTACAAGTATGCAAACTGGATAAAGTTAAAAACACCCCCCCAATAATATTTTCCACTAGTGCCTTCTACTGAATGACTTGAAATATATTCCTCAGCTACAATTTGAAGTTTGAGTGGGTAATACTACTTGTTAAGGGACTGGTAAATGACAGCGCTGTGGATGGAAAACCATGCTTAAAACCTGGATGTTGCTCACAGACAGTATTCAAAGAAGTCACTAGATTTTCAGAGCAGTTAAGTCATTTGATGCCAATGAGGGGAAGTCAATGCTTTTGAAACCAGCCAGTTTTGATTACACAAGAAATGCTGGTTACAGACTCAGGCCCCCAGGCGTGTACCTTTCTGAGCTCACCCAGCCCAGGGCCTGCAGAGGGCTGTCACACTGTGCCACCTGTCCTTAATACAGAGAGACACTTTGCTAAGAGAAATAAAATGGAGAGAAAAGCAATCAGGATGTGAAAAGGCGGACACTGACCAACAGAAGGGAGCAAGAGCCATTCCAAAGATGTGTTTCAGAAGAGACTCCAAGTAGGTGAATTCAGTAACTACAGTCAGGCTTTCTCAGTCCTGTCCCTTGGCTCTCAAAGGACAGACCACCCCTGCCCATGACAGACCACAGGTACGCTCAGATACCACTAGCAGAGCCATAAAATACAAAGACTCTGATCCACTGAAGAAAATACCAGAACGTGAAACTTCCTCAGAAATAAACCACTGGTTCACTCTGCTTTAATGGCAGAAGCAATGGTTGCTGGACGCTCTCATTGGCTTTTGAGCAGGAAAGATTTTGGAAAGCATTTGCTCCTGCTGCATAACCTGCTCTTGATCACTGGGGCAGCAGAAATGGTCAATACAATAACCACCAACAAAAAGATCACAAGGCTCAGATCCCACACCAGTTATGCATTTCAGAGCCCACAGGGAACTCAGACCTCAAATCAAGGGGCAGAAGCAAGGAAACAACCATGATGTGTTATAATGGAGCCATTGCACTGACCTCTGCTAGGTAATGGAGTGCCCAAGCATGGCATTGCCCCTGCACATACAGCTCTGGAAAGAAAACAAGCAAGGAAGTTTAATTTAAAATTCCTTCAAAACCCTATGAAAAGCAAGAGCTGCCTCTCTGTCAAAAGCAGCACTTCTTTTGATATATATTAGTTCACCCCATGTATTAGTTTGTTATTCCCCTCTTGTGCTGGCAGAGAAAAAGCTATTATCTGTCAGGTGAAACCTAGTAAATTTCTCAAAGATAACATAATGATGCACTTAATGGTAATCTACAGTCTACCCTTGACACGGAATGCCACATTAATCACACAATTTCTTCTACTCAGTATGCAGAAACCTGCAGGCAAAACGATGAGGATCAGGGAAGTATTCTGTGCTTTATTGCCACAGCTGTGCCGAGCAGGTTTCCAAGAAAATGCACAGGACAAACCAGACAGTGTTGGCTTGGGCTGTCTTCTCCCCACAGCAGGACTTGCTGGGCTTGCCCGTTCCCTTTGCTCACTCATGAATTACATATAACATAATATAATACAATAAAATATGTAAAATACTGAGTTCTACTTTAAAATCTGGAGTAATTTCTTCAGCGGTTCAAGACGTCATTTGGTTTGTTTTACCAGCGAACTCTGTCACAGCTCACTATCAACAAATCCATAGGATTTTGTGACAACAAAAGAACTAAAGAATGGACACAAGTGACAAAACATCGTTTTTCTCCTGGTGTGAAGTCAAAACATACCGTGTGCATTTTCTTTTATTTTACCCTATGGATCTCCTGTGATCCTAAACAAATGTTTGGGCTTATTAAAGAGGCAACAAAACACAGCTAACAGAAAATCTTTTCACTGATAATTTCAAAGTGCTTTATAAGAATTAAGTCCCACAGAGAAGTCCTAGCATGCTTTTTTATGGACAAATAAACTGAAATTTGTGAAGTTAGATGACTCCACATGAAAATATACATTGTAAAAGCAGGAATAATTTAAACAACTGTATGGTAAATCACAATTCTCTGCTCTAACCAAAGCTTACTCTTCTGGGTAACCAAACTGTTTCTGTAAAACAAAATGGTAAAAAGTCGTAAATAACCAACATTTTGTAGAAAAGTTTGTAAATTTTGTTACAATTAATGTCATGGTGGCTTAGTTCATTTAGTGTCTGCTTAGTTCAAGAGAATCTTTTGTTAATGTCTTCTATAGACCCCTCCCAACATACAGGGGCTATAGAACAGGGCAGAGGCATGTGCACTTGATTTCAAACTTTCAGTTTAAATTTTCTACATTTCCTACTCCTTAGTGCCCTAATTTTCCCTTTGGCATCAGATGCATTCAATTTTTTTCTATTCCTTTCCTTCCAGACTTCTAATTTTATTACACATAATCTGTGAGACTAAGTGACAGAAGGAAAGATTTTTTAATTTTCTACAAAAAATCTTTTCCTATGAGGACCAGAATATGCTTCCTGTAGAGCTGAATTTGTTTTCCAAACAAATGCACAGTTAGCGTATGCAACTCTGTGAACATGCTGGTAAAACTCTAAATAACACACTTAAATTTTCTCTGATGGGCTGAAGGAATTCTTGCTTCCTAGGAAAAACACTTTTTGAGTGCCACCAACATGTTCATGTTTGTCAGCTCAACTTCACTAAGGGATATTTGAATTTTCATAGTTTGAGAACAAACTGCATCAAGGATCCAGGATTGATCACAGGACCTTCCGGTACAATTTCCATAGGCATACTGAGGATCCAGCTAGGGATTGAGTACTTTAAGGGAATTGACACATGCAGGGCTGTGAAGGCACACGGAGGATGCACAGACACTCACACAGGCAGAATTTCTCTCACAGTGTCTGAAGAAATTACTGTTCTGCAGAACTACCTGATGCCATCTTTAAACATACAATTACCCAGACAGCGTCTTCATGTAGGTGAGAGCACAGCAGTGTAAATGCAACAGGACAACAGCAGAGAGCAATGATCCTAAGGATGAACATGATTTACAAGGTCAGGATGCTGTTTTCCTTTCATATAGACACATACGCACCCAAACAGTAGCGCCAAAGATATAAAACATGAGTATGTAAAATCAAACGCACTTTTAAGGATTGAGCATGAAAGCATGCAAGCAGTCCATAGATCCATTTACCACATAATATTTGGATTGAATTTTGCTTGACAACTTCAGTGCCTTTACCTCTAAGGCATTAGGCCTTGGCATTGCCTTGGGCAGGTGCCAAGTCCAACACACACACATATGCACACACACACGTGCACATACCCAGGTACATGCTTCTAATTCTTCACTGAATAAATATAGCAATACCTAGAGATCCCCATCCAGCACTCTGGTTACATGAATATTAATGACATCTTACACTAAAAGAGCAAATTCATAAATACAGTAAAGTATGCATATATGCACAGAGCTGAGCTGTGCCATAACAGCAGTATGACAAACAGTTCTCTTTGTCAGTAGAGCAGTAACCTGAGCTTTATCATAGCAGAGTCATTCATTATTGATTATCCTGCATGGTTTTTTTCCCCTTGTATGTCTTCTGTAAATAGAAAGAGGTGAAACTAATACAAAAATTTCTATCATCTAGAATGTGATAACAACCATGTTTTCCAATCTGCATGATAACCTCAGTACTGGTAAGTACTGGGCTAAGGCCTAGGCTCCAAGACCAGCATCTTTCAGTATGTTCTCTTGCAGGATTTTGGCCAAAGTTAGCTGGACATCTGGGCACAGGTTAGAAAATAGTGTAGACTAAGGATTCTTCTAAATACAAGATGTTTGTGAAGCAATCATGTTTGGGTCTAGGAAGGCTTCATGACTGGAATCTAAGCTGTATTTTGCCACTTGCTGTCAGGAGCCACAGAGTGGGCCCTGGTTTGTTTTATAAAAAAAAAAAAAATTAAATACAATTCTTAGCATATTTACGTCAACCAGTCAGAAATACCTTGACCTTTTCAGTGATATTTAATCATCAATTTTGCCTACATGAGATTCTAAACACACTGTGGGTCATCCTTGGCAACCATATACAGATCCTCCCTCTGTTATCAAGAGATCATTCATCAGACCATCAGCAAGGAAAGAACAGTAAGTCACTAACTCTGTATGTGTTTACATACTTATATATAAAGGTATCTGCTGAAATTGCACCATGAAAAGGTGGAAAAATAACTGAGAATAAACCTTTGCCCTTTTCAGAGTTCATTTTGGCTCAGTGTTATCCAAGTTCACTAATGGTTCTTAACTGAGGTTCCTGAGTTAGGAGTTGCATCACCCCAAGACTCCCAGCTGAAGTCAGTCATGAACAGACCCTCAGAAAATACCAAGTGAGCCAAAACCACTTTCTAGTAGAATTACCTGCTTCCCGCTAATTACAGAGGACCTAAGACTTCTAACTAGGGGCTTCATCTCATAGAACAAAATGAGACCCCTCCTCCACGGGAGAAGGAGCAGGGCATGCTTTTAAACAAGTATTTTGAGGGAAACAAATGCTATTATTATGCAACATTGGAGCAAGTGTTCTCTAAAGAGGCCCATCCATAGCAGTGTATGATCTCTAGCACTGAAAACACTCTGTAAAAAAACTGGTGCCCCTTAACATGGCAATATAAAAAGACCAGAATGTATTATTTACTTTTGAAAAATCTGAAAAGCTGCAGTAGTTATGATATCAGGTCAATGTTTGAAGATTCGATCTTCAAATTTCAGATAGGCAGTATAAGACAAGAAGCTAGAGGTATCTCATACTGACTGTCACTACCTCTTTTGTAACTAGATTGCAGTTTCCATGGACATGGTGCTTCAGTACATGCCACCCCACCTTTCTGAGATCCAGCTTGGGTGTCTGCTTTATGATGTTTAAGGCAATTTGCCCAAGCAGAAGTACAGAAAATACCCACCCACCAACAAAACCCCCAAAACAACACCCACCTTCACCCCACCCCTGAATTGGAAAGAGATGGTATAATAATGAAGATCGGTTAAGTTAAATTTGGTATTTTAATTATTCAGCTCACAGAACCAACTCAGAAGCTACTACTGTTTTTAAATATGCCAAGTAAAAATAATCTAAAGCATGAATGAGTAGCAGAAATCCTGGCAAGTAATACAGTGGTAAAGACACGTGGGAGATGGTGATATGCAAGTTTGCAATATGATATGGTGCAGAAAGCAAACGAGACAGAAGCTCTGCAACTTCACGTTACACACAGTGAGGAAACACATCATAAATGCCAGAGGAAGCTCTGCCTCTGGGAGACAATGCAGATTGCATCCTGTGCTCTACATCCTAAGTGGAAAGACTTCAACCAAGAGTGAGCCACAAATACAGCCTAAAATTAACAAGGGGCTTGGATGATAAAATTTCTGGAGGAAGTTATATGTAGAGAAAAAAACATGAATCGTGTGGCAAAATGGGAGCAAAAAGCTAATGGGGTGGAGAATCATAGCTACACAATTTTTTAAGGGCTATAAATGCAAAGGATGTGAAGTAATATTCTGGGTGGAAGAAGTGACATAAATACATGTGATGGAAAGAAATGAAAAATCTAAAATGCTAAAGCAGGTTTCAGGAGCCTGTACTGACACAAAGTTGTACGCTGCACCAAGGCATAGTGTCCCAGCTGTAGAACTGTTTCCAACAGGAACGGTGCAAGAAAGAGAAATGCCACCTTTCATGGACGTACAGACAGCCTTGACTTCCCAAACCAGCACACTGTGTCAGGGAGCTGTAAAAAGCTAGTTAACATAAGGCCTGATGATGTTACTTATACATTCAACTTTTCTCATGCAACTACATTGACTTGGGACCACATATTACAGATGTTGACTAAATAAATGACAAAAAGCAAATGCGAGGGTTTTTTCTCTTCTATTCCTTCTTTTGCGTAAATATTTAACACATTCAAAAATTAAAAATGTATTTATATCTCAGTTATACAGCAAGCTGGCAGAATATTTGCAGAGTGGTTATGCTCAGGAAAGAAACATACCCTTTCAGAAGGAGAAAACTAATCACACATTACTTGTAAAGCTTTTACCCCTTCTCAAAAAAAAAAAAAATCAGAAAAAAACGTGAAGTTGAGAATACCAAGGAAAAAATACTTCTAATTCAAAGAATTCTGTTAGTAAGATGAACTTTTCAACACTCCAGCACAAGATTGATCATTAAACCCAGTCCATAACCATTCTGCATTTCCTTCCCATCAAGCTGCAAGAAATCCTCCAGCACCCAATGACATATTTTATGACGCTTTGGAAAAAGATCCAAACTCTCAAAACTGATGATACAGCACAGGATGAGAAGATGGCAGACTCACAACACTATCACTCTCATGGGCCCCCTTTTCTGATATGGAACTCATTAAATTAAAATATTTTTAAAAGCTCAAGAAAGGATTTTTTTTCAGCCAACAGAAAATGCTACTGAAACAAAACACAGAGATCAGTGCCGATGGAGAATTAGTTTGTGATTTCAAATATTTGATGAATTTTACTGTGAGCATGTAAACAAGGTTTACAGTGTTATGGGGAACACTGTATATACTCTCTAACTGTGGTCAATTTTTACTGCTTCCAAGGAAGGCAAATGAGGGCACAGAAGCTATACTTCATATCAGGACAAAAAACATTTGTTGGACAACTATGTAAAAGTCCATAAACAGGAGCTTAGGTCCAAAATATAATATATACTTTATAATAATAATTAAATTTCATAAACATATATATATATATCACATTTACAACAGTTACATGGTGCAAAAACTACAGCCACCATAACAGATGTACTCTCAGCTTTTTTTACAGTCCTTTCCTTTAAGTAGTCACATCCTAAGCTCGGGCTGGCTGTGCGACACGGGCTGTTTCCTGTCCAAGTGCTGTTTTCCATTTACCTTTGATGTCAAGGATGTCTCTGCCTCTTGGTGTCTGATGTACTCTCCTTTTTTCATAGTTAACTTTATGTCTTCGTAGTTAAAATTACTTATGGCATACTCTTATAGGTCTTATATATTCAACTCAGTCTGAGGAAGAGACCACTCTTGTTTCTCTGTCATCACAGGTACAACCCATGCAGACCCCTCTCACCTCTAAAAAACTTTATCACTATTACTGTCCTTAAGAGAGCTGGTCAACCTAGACAGGTCTCCATCACTCCGAATTATAAAAGAGAGAACTGCAGAGACTACAACATGCTGGCTCCAGGGCAACATAAGTCCAAATAACCACACAGTCCATGGTTTTAGCTATTCCTATTTGGACATATGCATAAAGTATCAGCTATATCAGTTCTTCAGGAAACAGGGTACATAGAGATATACTTCCTAGAAGGTTTCTCTAAAAAACAACATACATATAGATCTTCCTGAAAAGCCCAGAAATGTGTTGTTTCCAAACATTTTAAAAGCATTAACTTCCTTGAAGATACAGAGTAATGAAAAATACAGGGCACACTGAGACCCATCTTGTGAAGCTGTGCATAATCCTCCCAACTTCACACTGTTCTATAATGGTACCAACTGTTGCAAAATGTAAGGTCATACTTGGATTTTTTTTTTAAGGGAAAGTAAAAGTTGTATGGGCAATGCTGACCTCAGTGATATCAGACAAAGTCACTATTTGTAAATGGTATATATGTAAGCCAAGCAACAGTTAAGGAAATCTCAGGGAAAACTTCCTTTTTGTGCAAGCTGGTTCATATTTCCTGACCATCAGTTTTTTTGTATCTTCCTTTTGAAGTGGTCAAATGTAGTCCAACGGATCACAACAAACTGAAATTTTAGAAGTTATTTAACTTACTGTTTCTTACATTCAACATTATCATATAAATGACACCTGCTTCAACATCTGAATTTGACCAACTACTTTCAAATATATATAATCCACACATTTTTTCAAATGGATTAAAACTTTGGCTTATTTTTCACTATTTTCTTTCAACTTCTACCTGATGATATATATAGCAGGCAATATTCGCATCTATTTAAAATACTCTACAGTGATCACATGGTTTTTCCATGTCCTGGCACCTTCTTTACTTAACATACATTATTCAATTTTATTTGAAATACACCTATAAGACCCCAAGCCTCCAGTGCTTCCTGGCAGTTCCACTTGGATGGAAACAAAATTCAAGGACCAGCATTTTTGTTAATGTATTTGAATTTCAAACTGTGATCTCCAGCGTAACGACGAATACAGTGCTGGGTACAACAATTACATCCTTAGGTATGTGGACCTGAGTGTCATTTGCACCAAGGTGAGGTGTGACTAAATTTATGTCTACTTTAAGGCCACTTTCCACTGACTTAGCATAAATTTGGTTCTGAGCCTCATACACTGGAGTCCTGCACCCAAATTCATTGGACTGTCCATATGAAGAGTCCTGTTAAAACACGAATCACAATCAGGCTTCTATGGTATTAACTTTGTGCTATATTATTGGGAGAATACTAGAAGTTGCTCTGCAGAGTTTAATTACAAAAGAACCGAAATGGGACAAAGATAACTGAGGATAAGCCAGTGAGAGGCATGGAAATCTCGATAGTACTCAGCTTCAGCTGCTGAGAGTAAGAAATTACCTTTGCCAACAGTGATCACAAACACAGTAACCAAAAAGGAAGAGCCCTAGTGACGCTGTGCCCAATGTCCCTTTGAGTACTACTGGTCCTCTGTGATTGCACCTACAGTACAGCTGGCTGTGTCATCTTGCTCCTTTTGTGGCAAAGTCTTCATAAATTTAATACGTCTTAATTCTGCCCGTGAATAAATTCTAATTAAAAGATTATTTTCCAGATATTAAATGTGACAGCCTACACTCAATGTAGGTCTCACCAAAGACACAAGATTCCCAGCTCTAGAAACCAAGACTCTCTTATCTATTCTTGGATAGACAGATGAAAACCATGGCTGCCATAAAACACTGATCATGGTAGTTAGAGATTAATCTCTTGGATTGACAAGTAAATTGGGACCTTTGACAATTCCCTTTGAAATCAATGTGGTTTCAATCACACCTTTCAGCAGGTGTCAGTATTTTCTGTGTACTTGACTTCCAGTGCTGAAACCTGTTTAATAGCAACAGGAGAGGGACCTTCCATACCTCACCTTACAACTGGGTCATGGCACAGGAAAAAATTATCTGTTGTTTCACATTACTTGAAATATTTTCCAGTAAGAAGTACTCTTTGAATTTTTCCAGCTGAAGCCCAGAATTCTGCTAAACATACAAAAGTCTCCAAAGTGTTCTCTACAGACACTGCAAACTATTTTTCAACAGGTCAGCTCCACATACTGAACTATTTGCAAATTATTAGAAAATATAAAAAATATTAAACACACAGACTGTTCATTACATTTATAAGTCTCACAGGGCTGAAATGCAAATTACTCTGTACTACAAATATTTGGGTAACTGAAAACTTGCCCAAAATGTTTGAATTTAAAAAAAAAAAAAAAAAGGCTTTTTATGGGTTAAGGTAATAATGAGAAAACTGTTCTCCCAAAAATCTGTATCTTATTGTTGGACTGAAAATAGTTTAATAGAGAAAATATTCATTGACAGGGCAGTATTTTACATAGAGAATTAAGCCCCATCAAAGTGGGCAATGTCATTCCATCTACAAGGGAAGTGCCAAAGGAGACGGCCAAAATTTGCAACGGTGTGATAATACCAGCAGGGATGGATTTGTTGCTATTATGATTAAAGCATATAAACAGAAGAAGATTAGGAGGGGTGAGAGTGAAAAGAGAGGAAGAATAGTTTATTGGTTGGAAGAAGGGCAGGGAGAAGCTTATGTTGGAATGCAGTGTCACAGTTACACACCATAAAGCTTTCAGTTGCTCCCATTACATGAATGTCAGAATGCAGCTGCCACTTTCCAGCAGAAATTCTTTCCGTTTTCATTTTGGAAGTACAGGGTGGGTTTTTTTCAGTGTAGCACTCCCATGAGATCACCATATTGCATCTGCAGGTACCCTTATGGCACAGGGACTGGCAAATGTGACCTTTGTACACAGGCTCTGGGACATTTAACACTTAGGATGAACCAGCAATATGCCCTTCAAGTGGAGAGGTGGCTCACCCAAAAGAAAGCATTAAGAATCAGATTTTGTGTTGTCGTCAACCAACTGCTTTCACAGCCATCAATGTACAGCCATACCTACCAATAAATCTCAATGACAATCCATTCAGTTTAAGGAAATGGGGCTGAACAAGGTAAATGAGAAACCAGATTTACAATTATAATCTCATTCTGCTGATGAAAAGGAAAGGCCACGATTTTCCATCAGTGCCTTGAGATCCCTGGACTTCTATTTTTAAGTGCTCCATTTAAGATATTTGGAAGGGGTTTATTTCACCACTCACTGAAGTCAGGCCTCAAAAAGGCATCCAGTCAACCCAGACCCATAGCCCTTCTCGGCTCAAAGGGCTAGGAGTCAGACAAGCTAAACCAGCATTGAATACTAGAAGGAGTTCAGCCCCCTACCATTTTAACCAATTAAAGTGGCTTAGTGGCTTAATGATGCACCCTGGAGAAAGAAGAACAGTAAGGTTCTACCTTGTGATATCATTGAAGAACAGGATGAGTGAGTCAGGAAGTATACACTAAGCAGAACTTCGTATTTTTGTCAAAGAAAGAAAAGAAACCATGAATATTTGAATTGTGAGAGAGAACTTATGTCCCAAATTCTTGTCAGGGTATCAGAAGAAGGGAAAAAGAGAGAGAAGGGAGTTAGGAATTCTCTCAGTCAGCTCGTTTTCACATCCTTGCTTTCATCTTTCCAGAACTACAAGCATTTTAAATAGTAAGAGAAAAATAGAAAATTCCTTCCTTTGCAATACTACAGACTATAGCTACCCTTAATTATTATGACAAATTGAATATATGCAGGAATCTGCTAAGAGAGCAAAATTATCATATCTAATTTATCACACAAATAAAACTGGTCATCAGGTAAGTAAAGGTTTTAGTGCAACTGAGAACAAGAATGTGTAGAATATCTTTCAAGTGCCAGTGCCAGGTACAAAGTCTGAACCCTGCCAGCTGTCATTAAAGGTCGCAATTTAAATTATATTTATTGAGAATTGGGGTTTGTACCTTCCATCTCAGTAAAATACACTTGTAGTGTTCATATCACTGTTTTAAAATAGAAGAGCAGAAATTCAATGTTTTCAAGAACAATTAGGACTCAGTGAATTCTGCTCCTTATACAAAACTATGCTTTGTTTTGGAATTTGAAGTGGAGCAGTTCTTAAAATCTTCCAGTGACTAAAAATGTTGTAACAAAGTTATTAAAAGCATATTTTCATTAATATCAATTGAACTTCCTTACAGGACTCCAAAGGTTATAAGTTTATTAAATACATTGTCCCTTCTGGACTTCCACTTAAATGTATACTTAACACCGAATTCCACGTGGAAGAGCAAACTCCAATGGGTTTTTCTCATAAAATACCACGGTGAAGTAGACTTGCATCCAAACACCAGAAATCAAGTATTTCAAATATTTACACATCGAAACAAACAGAAAAGAAAGCGGACTTCCATTACATTTAATTTTGAAGATAACCTCAGTCCTAAGACTACAGAGGGGGATTCCTAAGAAGAAATCGAGGGCTTGATACAATTCCCTAAACATAGGCTTATAGTCATTGAACACATCCTCAGGTATCTGAAAAGATCAATGGTGGCATTGGCAAAAACTCCCCTAAAATAATCAGCAATCAAAGAAATACTAAAAAGATACAGAAAAAAGTTCTCCAGTATTTGCCTGAACTTAATTCAACAGGGTATTAGAAACGCCCTCCACGCAGTTAATGTGCTATCTAAGCTCAGAGATGTTATAACTGCTTTGTTTAAAGTTTGTGTCTTTTTCTGATTCTTTTCACTCCTGCAGCGAACTCTTCAAACAGGACAAGTCATTCTTGGGTAGAAACCAATGCAGCAGAAGCACCCCTAGACTTCAACATAAACCACGTGGAATGAACAAATGAACAACATGGCAGAGTAGGAAGTATTTGCAATTACAACCCTGCCCATCCTCAGTAACCTCTTTTATAAAGTCCTTCCAAGTCCTTCCTCATTGCTTGAGCAATTGTGCCACATATAACATGGGGCAAGAGCTGACAAAACAGCTCAACTTCTTTGCTGAGGGCTCTAGATTGGCAGTGGAATTCCATTTTAATATAGAGCTTCTAGGAACAGATATTGGTTACTAGAGGTAAAGCCGAGCTCAAAGTGTAACTACATTTGCAAAGTCTATGTTCAAAAAATCCACAATGTCCCTTCATCTGCTCCTTCCATGAACAACTCTTTAATGTCCTAACTGGCTGTGTTCTCCTTCACATACCATTAAAACACCATGAGAACTCCTAGGTTTTGGCTCCGTTATCTTCTGTAAAAGCACACTGACTGCAGTATAAAAACATAGAAAAATTTCAAGCTATGTGCAACATATACTGAATTCCAATCATTTGGTCCAATTCTCCAAAGAGATGAGTCTCTGATTTTCAAGAGCTATGCACACACATCTGCAGAATTTCAAAAGATCTAACCTCCCAGCATAAAATGTTCATTGGGAAATCTGGCTTGTGAAAGGGTGTTGAGCTCTTCTTAAAACATATGCCATAAATCCTAATTGTTTTTGAAACTCACTTCTTGCTTTCGATTCCCTCATTTTTATGCAATCATTTCAATTAGCTATTACAGTATGAATCTAAATTTCTGGAGATTCAAAATAACAAGATTTTATGAACAAATCTTTAAAAATTCACAGTACTTAATAAATCCTGTTATTCTGCCATTTACCATTTTAACCATCTTTTTATTTTTAGTCCTTCATTTCCTCCTCATTCTCATGTTTTACTTTGGATTCCTGATGAATGATCACAGATTCCCCTTTTCAGTTTATTTTTCTTTCTTTTCTGTTTGTACATTTGGCTACTTTAATGTCTTTTAACTTCCTAGAAAAAATAATTTTTATAGGTGTATTTGAATTTTGACTACATACACTTGAAATCAGATGTTTCATCAGCAGTGAAATAAACACAGTGTTATAAAAAAAATCAAGTCTCTTGAAGTCAACATGATTGTTCTTAAGTTTTACTTCTTTCAATCACCACAGATCAAAATCTTGCTTTTATATTGTTTCTATATTCAACTGAGCAGTAAACCATTATATTAAACAAGGTGAGAGAAGTCGAAGTTTCAGTGAATATTATGAACAAAATACAATTTTCCATAGAAGATCTTGGGAATTAAGTTTTTCCTCAGGCCTTCTGATCACAGGCTTATGATCCAAACAAGGAAATCTTAGGGTAATATTGTTATTAACTCTGAATCCTCACTCCTAAAAATGTGATCAATATTAAAAACAGAAACTTTTATTCATCTGGTAATTATAAGCTGACAGATACAGTGCTGCTGATTTTGTCGAGCCTGTCTTTTAATTGCAACAATTGTCACTCCACCATTTACCAATCTCATCTCAACACTTTCGGACTGCAAATATTCTTGACTCAGAAGAGTAATGAACTATAGGTAATCCATTATTTCCCATAAAGACCTAGGACTGAGCAGGTGATACCTACCTGCTTCACCCACTTCAAAAACCACACAAGGTACACTATGGATACACACGGCAAACTGTTCAGTATTTAACTTCCCTCAGGCGTGTCACACCTAAATTTTATCACCTTCAACAGGGTTTATGTCATTTCATTTTAAGTTTCCTAAACTTATTTTTTTGTATCCTTGAGACACTTCACATTCTTTTGTTCTCTATATGACAAAGTGGGGCAGTTTTGCCTGTGAAGTAATTTCTGGCAGAGCTACACAGCACATGGCAATGGACAGTGCCTGCTCCTACTGACAAAGGCAGCATCCATTGAGGGTTATATAAAAGAGCCTGTCTGCCCATTGTCTGCTTCATTTTCTTACAGTTCCCATTTTTTAAAGCTTTTTTTTGAAGGGGAAAGGCAGAAGAGAATATAACTGGGTCCCTCAGGGTTCAGGTCTGTCATCAAGCCAGTGAAAATAAAGGTTGCTAGCAGTCTCTTGTGACTGACACTCTCAACCCCATTCCGCCATTATCAGCCTTTTGCCGATGGTGTTCTCAAGGTTTGTTGAAATTTTAAACCCAAGCCTTTTATGAGTGTCTCAGTCAGAAGCTACAATCTCCCTAAAAAACCTTTGTTTGCCGTGAACCCATCTCTTTACTTTGCAGCCTCCCACCCAAAAGAGAGGATTTTACATTTGCCTTGGATTTTCATGTGAAGGTTTTTTAATATTTTCTTCTTTAGGAAAAAAAAAAGAAATCTTTCTACACATCTTTGTAGAAACTTCTTCAATGCTTCAAAGATACAGTATCTTATTCATTTATTTGGTTAGATTTATTAAATCATCTACACTACTTCTCTCTTTTTCCAGATGAGCGAGCTGCAGAACATTTGCATAAGCCCCAGGTTCCTATTGCTGCTTTACTGCCTGTTCCACCAGAATTACTGATACTGCCTGACGCATCATCCAGAGCTGCAAGGTGGATTTTGCAGACTCTGTAATGTGTAAGCTGTCAACTAAAGCAAGTTTGACTCCAACTGCTGTCTCAGACCACCTGGACTTCCTTGGATATGCGTTCAAAGACTTGATATATCAAGAACTGATAGAACTGCCAAATCTCTCTCTCTCTCTCTCATAGAAATAATCCAACTCAGAGACCAACTTAGAACATCCATAAAGATAAATTAACACACTCCTCTCACTGAAGGCAGCTGAACTTAGATTCATGTTTAAATGTGTGCAAAATTGTGTCAGAGTATGTCTTTTCTTGTTTCCTCAACACTTAAAGGGGGATGAAGGTGGGTGTATACGAGCCCAATGCTGTTTGCTTGTTCTTTTAATATGTACTTCATTTATATGGATGGATGGACTGAAGAAGAAAACTACACCAGACTCAATTTAGTTTTATATCATGGCCTAGAAATTCATAGCTCTCCTCACAAGATACGCATTTATCTGAAATGTGCACCAATTCCCTCGTGAGGTCTGCTAAGCACAGCCATCTGGTTTTTTTCCTGCATAATAATTTTACAAATATCATCACGGAGTTTGTGTTACTGTAAGTCTTTTATTCATTTTAATTTTTATGCTGATTTTTTGCTCTTTTTCATTTAAGCCTGCAACTAACAAGAAAATCATGTATTTATTATTCTCCCTCTCTCTCTCTAAATATGTATTTGTATAATATTTCTCTATGTTATGCAGTCTCACTGTACTCTTCAAAATATCTGGGATAAGTTTACTTTTGAAAGAGAGCATTCAAGGTGGTTAAAAATATGCTTTTCTAAGCATATTTTATAATGGACAGTGAGACCATCAGAAGTTAATTTACCTAGACAACAGCTATGTAAACTGACTTTGTTTAAAGTACCATGATGTCTCATTTAGGTAATCAACACTGGAATTAGATGCTACTATCAAATGAAACTTCCAAAAATGGAATAAAAATTTATATTCCTTTTTATCTCAGGTGTGGTTATATTTTCATCTTCTCTCTCTTTCTGGAAAGCACTAGAACTTACAGTCAGAACCTGCTACATTACCATCCTTTCAAAAGATATTTTCTGTAATGTGACACCACAGTATTGGATTACATATTTAGGTTCTAATCTCAGCAAAAAAGAAACAGAACGAATGTCACTGCTTTCATACATTCCTTCCCTCTTCCTTTAATGCTGCTGATTCCCTATTATCTCAAAGGTCAGACATGCTTAGTAGTTCCTGTACTGTTAAAAAAATCTCCCTCTTTTAATCTCACAATCTCACAGATCCTGTGGATTTCCAGTAATTCCACTATAAAGAACTTCATTTTCTTGTAGAAATACCCATATTTAAAAACATGGTGGTTTTCTCTTTCCTAACATTATGAAAGTGTTTCCCAAACCCACAATCAAGAGTACAACAATTAAAACTAAATAATCAGTATGTGCACAGAAATGATGTGTCAGGGTTTCCAAGCCAGGAATTTGTTATATGCACAACTATTCCAACTTCTGTGTTTTTAGCTATCTTTTATGAAATCAACAAGTTCTAGCAATACCCAATATACCTTCACACCACCGAGACATAGTAGCAACGCATGGGTTTGATTTACATATCATAGAAATTTAATTTGCTTAAACTGATACATACTCAGAGGCTTTAAACTCTTCCTCTTCAATGAGTTTTACAGGAAGAGCAATACTTACATTGTACTCATTAACAGGAGTTAATTTACGACCACAAAGGTGCTGGCATTTCAAAAGCATCACTGCAAATGAAAGACTAATGCTGTAAGAGATTGAATTTCATTAGCAAGGAAACATGTCAATCTTTGATTAAATTAACGATCAAATGGAGTGTTTTAGGAAACACTCAGTAGTGTCGCCAGTACAGCACAAGGAAATCCTCCAAGTAAGGATCTGCATTTTAGAAGAGAATGCCTGGAGGATGTAGCATATTTATGAGTCAGATGCATGTTCCAACAACTGAGAAAATAATTTTGTCACTCAGCCTCATTTTTCAGTTCTGCTGTCTGAATAAAGAGCGAAGAAGATTATGAGGTTAAGAGCAAGTATCAAGGAAGCTGTACACTATTGCAGTTTTCCATCTTCACAAAGTGAGGCTGATTTTCTTCCTTCCCAGCACCAAAATTTTTTAGCAGCCTGGCAAAATCTGGATGCTCTACTTCCCACGAAGAGGTGGATGTTGTTAAGACCTGAAGCCCACCATGACAACGGGAAGTGTTTGTGGTTACCCATGAGCCAGAAAACAGACCAGCCAGGAATTATTCTGTGGCCTTGTCACTGAACAGGAGGGCATGGGATGGTCTGTGTCCACACAGAGGAATCTCCTCCTGCCTCTGAGAAGTACGTCAGCATCCAAACTAACTACAGGGAATGGTCCTGGGCCTCTGCCAAGCCCAGAACCATGCAAGGTTGTTGCTAGGAGTGGCTGGCTTCTCTGGGCCAAAAAGTCACTTACAGACAAGTTTCAAACATCACTGCCCCAGGGCTCAAATCTGTGCCGTAGCCCCACTAGGTTACAAGTATGGAAGTAACCAGTCTGCCCTTTGCAACTAATTAGACTTGGTTAGAGGTTAGAGGCATCAACCTAAGTTTGTGTTAATAGGTCTCCTGAAGGAACCCTCAAGAGAAGCCTCCCTGAGAGTCAATGGGAAAATAGGGATGGGCTCCAAAACTTAATTCATGCTGGAATAAACTGGCAATTCCTGTTTCATTTCTCTTAATGAAATAGGAAAGCACTATTTCACACAAGTTTAAGGAAAAAATGCAGTACCTCACTTACTTGCAGAGCACAGGGGTCCTGGATATCTAGATACTAGATACGAATACAGCATTCGGGTCCAAAGAAGGGCAATAGAGCTGGTAAAGGGTCTAGATAATAAGTCTTATGAGAAGTGACTGAGGGAGCTGGGGTTTTTTAGTCTGGAGAAGAGCAGGCTCAGGGGGGACCTCTACAACTGAAAGGAGGCTGCAGTGAGGTGGGGGTCAGTCTCTTCTGCCCTGTCTCAAGTGGAAACATAACAGGAAACAGCCTTAAATTGCACCAAGGGAGATTCAGAGTAGTTATTAGAAATCTTTTTTTCACTGAATGAGGCATTGGAATAAGTTGCCTTGAGAGGTGGTAGAGTCATTGTCTATGGAAGTGTTGAAAAGGCATCTGGATGAGGCATCTGGGGATACGGTTTAGGGGTGAATATGGTGGTCCTGGGTTGATGACTGGACTTGATGATCTTTAAGGTCTCTTTCAACCTTGATGATTCTGCCATTCTGTCAAAACTGACAGCTGAAGAGGAACCAAGGAGGAGAGGGAAGGGGATGTACTTTCTCCTTTTCACGCATGCTAAGGAAGGGACTATTGGTTGGGTCTATTTGGTTGGACTACGGAAGAGCTTTAAATTGTGAAACAAAAATTTCTTCAGTGAAGCAGGGTCAGGCATGGGAACAGACTGCACAGAGAAGTGGTTGAATCACCATCCCTGGAAGTGTTCAAGAAACATGTGGCTGTGGCATCGTGGAGACATGGTTTAGTGCTGAGCACAGCAGTGCTGCATTAACAATTGGATTCAATGACCTTAGAGACCTTTCCCAAACTTAACGATTCTATGACTCTGTGATTCTAAAAATCAAATCTGCTAAACATACATTCCAAATATAAATGTTTACTGGATTATTTGAACAATAAATACAACAAATTAACCTCTAGCTCAGAATAATAAACTGTAAACAATGAAAGGCTCTTAAGGCAGAGAATTTTAAGACCAAACCCAAAATTCATATAATGAAAAAATATCACCAAGAACTACACAAAAATAAAATCAAATGATCTAGCTACTAAAATACACATATGTGCTCAAAATCTTGTGGGAATCAAATATTCCAGTAAAAATAAAGGGAGAGATGGAAACACAAGTTTCTTATTATCACACTTCATATGTTATAAAACCTTATAAGGTTTATAAGTTAACTTATTTTTGGCAAAGGGACAAAGGTTGCACAATACCCTGGCTTACACAAATATTTTCTATTGTTGAATGCATCTTAAATGTAGCTTGTCATATATTAACTTTATGCACACAGTGCACCATGAGTTCTAAGAGCGTCCCAAAGATCCCTACATTTCAAAACACTCATGAATAGAAAGCTGCCAGCATCCAGTGAGCCAGGTGTAAAAATGTTACTCAACAATTTACAGTTTAATTGAAACCAGATAAAATCATTTGAGCAATAAAGACTATAGATTTTGACCCATAAAAAGTTGGTACTTTTGGACAAATTAATACACATGGTATTTTCTAGAATGCTCCTTCCTGAAAATATATAAGATTTCTCTCAAAAAATGCTCTTGTTTATAATCACTAAGTGAAATATGCCTGTAGAAATATATCAGGTTATTCTCATGTTTCACATTTTTAGTTCCTTTTTCCTTTAAAGGAAGAAAAAGTCAGATGTGCAGTGGAAATGGTTACGAAGAAGTGGATATGCATATATTAACCACATACATTACATATATTAACCACACGCATATATTAACCCCAGACTTCATGTCACCACTAACATGGCCCTTCCTTCCACTGAAGATTTTATAAAGCAAAGGAAGAGGCAATGATTTAGTAAGAGTGAATGTTTAAGGATAAAAATTCCCTGTTCTCCATTTATCAGCCACTAGTAGAGTGAGTTATTACTGAGCACACTTTGCCATTTCTAGAGGGCAAGGCCATGATCCTGCTTCAGCCTTCTTACTGCTTCAGAGTGACAAAGAAAAATGTTCAGATATACAGAACATGGAGTAACAGCTCCCACTCTCATTGAGTTATACAAACCAAGACTGAGTTGCAGAAGCAGTGATATTTGTATTAAATTTTAAAATCAATGTCTTTCATAGTAGTTCTCCTCACAATTTATATTACTATTCATTCCCATACATTTTCCCATGTCCAATCAGCAATCTGTTCACCTCAAGATAAGAAACCACTATAAAAATCACAACCAGTCTTAATTTTTGGTGTAATACATACTGCAATTGCCAAATATCTAGTGATCCAACTATAAATTATTTAAAGACGAGAACAAGGAAGTCATAAATACATTTCTCACCATTATTAATTACTTATATTCCAAGGGCATTAAAGATCCAAATTCAGACTTAGAATTACATCAATCTGCTTTATTTTATGTTACTAGGATCAGCCACTTGTTTGTTTGTTTGTGTATGGCAGAATAGAATTTCCACAGGAAATACATGGCATTACCCATAGGCTGAGCACGTGCACTGCATTGCTAATAAAGCAACTCCCATTCAAGAAGGTTCATGTACCTGAAGTTCTGATGCTCGTTTCATCATCTCCAGGGTGATGTAGCAACCAATAGAATGAGCAATCAGCACCAGCTTTATATCTTTTGATACATTCTTTTTGAGGAAGTTCAGTTTATGCTCTACTTGTCCGTTAAGTCCAAAAACATCCTCTAGCTCCTTAATATCTGTGTCTGAAACATAAAAGAAAAGAAGTCCTTTGGTTCAGTGAAAGAAATTTCAGGCATTTTTTTTTTTACCCCACACTTCTTTGTAAAACACTGAAATAAGCACATATATTAATTTTAAAAACCCCAAACAAACCAAGCACAAAAAAAAAAACCCACCAGACTTAAAAATTTAGTTTTCAGTTACCACCACTGGAAAATACAGACTGATAAATCACATGCACAGGATGTAAAGCCTTATGTGAAGCTTGGGAACCAGCAAAAGATACATAAACACATGGAGATTCCATAGCACATCACCCACTATTTCGATCTCCTTCATTCAGGACAAGACCAAACTCAGGGCATTAGATCAGCTTAAATCAATCCAACTTCACATTGAGAGATGGGGACCTCCAACAGCAATATTGCCCAGGAATGAGTCCCTCCTTGCAGAAGACAAGCTACCATATATGTCATCATGCACTAAGAAACTCCAGATATTCAAAATCTCCTGTCTTAAAGATACACAAAAATGTCCCATGGAATGAGGAAAAACAGGAAAAGCCTATGTGTCAACACAAAACACTAGCACCTACATAAAATATCCCTGTTAATGCAGGTTCTTAACATTGTCAATTCAGTTAAAAAGAGGAAAATCAAGTTAGAGCTTCATGGTTCTAGATTATTGTACTGTTCATTCCTGTTTTGCCAGGGACCTTCTAAAGGAGTTTGGGCAATCCCTCATGATGAGGACTTGGCTCCTTGCTTCCTGGCCAGTCAAAAAGACAAACTGAACTCTTGTCTGTAAGAATATACAGCAATTCAGGCATCTTTAACTCTTGCTTATTACAAGAGTGACATGTATCTGAAGTTCCTGAGTCTTAGGGGGTTCACAGCTCTTTCATCAGCTAGAAAAGTGATTTACCCACTAAACTAAACACTATGTTAAGGATACACCATTCCAGATTATGCTAGACAACTCTATTGACATGACTGTAAGAAGACATACTAAAAAAAAGAATAAAAGAAAAGAGACAGCATGAAGGAATGCATGCCTCTACCTTACCTAGATGAGATGGAGTGGTACTAACATCACTTAATCTCTTAACTCATGCTATTATCTCAGGTTTCAATTTCATACTCCAGATTAAACCTCTGATCTTTTATGCTCCTTACAGGTCGACTTGCAACGCAGTTTTAGTCTGAAGTAAGCTAAATCTCCTGGCAGCACGGCTCAGACACACAATGGGGACCAGCTCATTACTGAGCCAGGGTCCTACGATGGCTCCTAGGTTCCTGGCAAAAGCCACCCACCTCTAACAACTCAGGAGCAGCTAACAGAGAGAGTGCACACACAGCCCTAACTGGCCCACCAAGGTGTTTAACTTCCCACTCGATGTCTTTTAATGTGCTCCGGAACAGCTCCCTGTGTGAAAAATAGATGTGGAAGAAAGGATCCATCAGGCAAAGACACTGTAAAGACAAATACATCAAAAAGACTGAAATGCATTGAAAAACAACTGTAAGAGAAAGTCAGAATTGTAGTTCTATTTCAGATTGTTCTGCACCTGCTTGAGGAAAGAGGTAACTATGAGTTAACTACCTATGCCTATGACTGAACAGCATTTACCAAATCATGGCTGTCAGTGCTTTAATTCAATCACAGTAAATTTGGTGGCAACTGGGCTGTAACCTCAAATACTAAAAATTACTAACACTGCTGTAGTGAAGTTATTGGGAGGTTGATAGTGACAGTAGGATTTGGTAGCCCACGTGGGCTGGTACTACATAATCTTTTTGATCATCTGTATGAAACATAACCTTTAGAAGCAAAATAATTGCTCAAGATGGCTCTTTTCTGAGTTTAAATTACTACCACCGAAGTCCCAACGAAGTTATTCTTCAGTTAAACTAGTATTTATGCTAAAACTATTGATGATCATATCCCAGCATAATTTAGAGTAATTTACTCAAAATAAAAAAGGGTTTACCAAAACACAACCAATAAATGCAAAATTAGATGAGAAGTGATATTTTGTTTATTAGGCTTTCTACAACTAATGGAAAACAAAGAGTTAGTTCTATTTTCCGAAACCCTAAATAAAAGCCTGAGGCCAATACATTGTTTTTAAACTTAAGTTTCTATTTTTAGCAAAAAGCTGCCTTTCCTACATTTAATTACACAGCAGCTCAGCCTCATGCAGGAATAATTTGTCTACATCCCAAGTCTAATTATAGGTGTATATATAACACAAAAACTGCCAGCATACTAGAAACATGATGGCTCATTGGATACAGCAACAAGTGAAAGAGTAAGTTATATTGAGTATGTATGTATTACTGCATGTTGGGTTGAGCAGGTCAATTGCCCCTTGTAAACTTTTGCTATCATTGCCATACTGTTTTACTGAGGCAATGACATCTCAGTAGTTTATAAGCACATCTTTAAATATTTTACATTTCATTTCCATTCTTGAAAATAAGTGTTTTCAGCTTATTTTCTAGTTAGAGCAAGGGAAGAGGAGTCAAAGTAGGTATATAAATCTTCTAGAGAACTTTTCATGGTTCACAAGACCCCAGAACCCAAGCAGGAAACAAGACAAATTTTTATTTGTATTATTCAGTCTCATGAGGTTAATGGCTTTTCCCTACATTAATTCAGCATATACTAAAAGAGTTGCTGAAGACTGCTGTCACGAGCAGTAAATAGCAATAAATAGCACAGCAGAGACAGTCTAGGCCCATCTCAATATTTTCCAAGTTTAGATAACTATGTTAGACAAATACAGTTAATTATTTCAGTTAAGACATTACATACCTAATTTAATGTTTATTTACCTAATAAATAGCAGTGTAGACATTCTGGCCAGCATACCCAAAGCTATTACTGACTTCAGCAGAGATGTGCCTGTTCAGAACCAGCTGTGTTGCCAAAGCAAGAACTCTGAGGAAGGACATGGATGGGGACTGAGAATAAAGTGAGAACAATGGCTTTTTCCTCCTTGCATTTGGCCAGACTTGAGTTTAGGACTCAAGTACACTCAACTCAAGCCTGTGCACCAGTGTTTCCTTAAGGGAGCCGGGGAGAGCAGAGCCTGCAGAAGCGATTTTTAATTGGATGGGTCAGTTGTGATTGATGATGATCATGGACACTCGTTCCACTGTGGGCCAAACCACCCTCAGCGCAGCCCTGCTCACACACTCAGAGCAAGGATGCTCTGATTCCCTCAGCTACTGGCCTGTGTTACATACACAGAGAACCTCTCTGAGGCTGCAAGTGAGTCCTGACAGCCAAGGCTGACCCCAGAGAATTGTTTCAGCTGTTTAATACAACTTTGCCTTTTCTTCTGAAATACTGGTTTATTGCCAAACCCAATCACCTTGGCACTATTCCTAGAGAAGCCACACTGGGGAATGAGCATGCAGTGTGGGGTCTGGTAATCGCCATGCAAAACTCCCATCATGGACTGACCCCACACTCCTCAGGTGAAGCTCCAGCGTCACGTAACCCTGTACTGAAATACGTATCCTATTTGACATCTGGACAAATATAAAATTGCCCACACCTCGTGTCACTTCGTGTTTCCCCAACACAAATGCTACACTTACAATAGTCCAAAATGTGCGAGAGCTGGGCTGCATCACAAGTTTGAAAGATTTATTTATTTATTTTACAGAATAAAATCGCCCAGGGATTATCCAAAATCAACATGAATTTCTTGGGTGGAGAAGCTTAAATGGGTTCTTTGTATAAGCAAACAGACTTGCACAAACACACTGGCAGTCAGCACTCCAATGGCTCTACATCAAAGAAGGGACCAGAGTGACTTCACCTCAGGTGTGGAATACATGCCATGGTTGAAGGAGAGCTCATTTAAGCAGTTTTCAGATAGTAGAAATTATACGACTTGTACCTTATGCTGCAAACACCTCATCTGGGCCAAGACATGATTTTAAGACTTTATTTAACTGGTGTATTAAAAGAAATATTGTATTTCTTTATTTTCTTTGGCAAAGCATTGATTTTCTGATGTGCTTTCAGAAAAACAAATGTGCCATCACTTTAATGAATCTCTTTTTCTGACCTCTGCTAAAACTACAGGCAGAAAACAATGATAGACTAAAATAAAGTGTTTGCTCTAAGATTAGTTGACAAGTTAATCTTGCTAGGAAAGAGAACTTTGGTTTTCAGGGAAATAACAGAGAATTGTGTTTGTTTGTTTTTCTGCTGTGTATGCAAGGGAAATTCTTACGCAGAAAAAAAGCACAGCAGTTATATGAGCAGACTTTAGGCTGGCAATTCATAAAAGTTAGCCTTTCATTAAAAAGTCTGCTAAATCATAGACTTCTTTTTACTGGATTATTCAAAAAGATATTGGAGGCCTGACTTTCTAACAGTACTCTCAAATTTCTGCATGCCTTTGTATTTCCCAAATTTCAAAATTTAACATGTCCAAACTCCAAACTGCCCTGGTCACAACAGGTGACTGAGTATTTGAGCTCAGTACATATGGACACTTGTCCACTTGTCATGGAGTGACTTTGAAGTCTGTCCCAAGATCAGCTCATAAACAAGGCCTCCAAATTACTCATGAACAAGTAAGGAACCATGTGAAAAGGTGATCTGCAATTACATATCATGAAGGAAAGGGAGGTAAAAACCACTGGTCTACCTGCACTTAATCTTCCTCTTCCACAGACCATTGACTCCAGGAAGTGGTAGCAGGATATCCAAGGACAAACTTCAATGAATCACTTCTATAAACTTGTGTGGTCAAGAATTTTCAGAACTGGATGTTTTGCAGGGTAAGGACAAGTAAGTGCCTGGAGACTGAACTAGGGGGTAGCTTAGGGACATATTTACCCCTCTGCATCTCCACCAAATACCCCAAGTAAAACCAACATATTGGGCCAAGTGTTTTAGACTTTACGTACCAACTCCTTTTTCCACTACAAACACATACACAGACACTGGTGGAAGGAGCAGCAGTTTTGACTGAATAACTTGTGTTTAGACAAAGCAACACCTGGAAAGTTATCTTTTCCTTCATGTAGTGACAGGCAGAAATTACAACTGAATTACTTAGATTAGCTGTGAAAATGGTGTGCATAATATGAAGTCTAATTATGGAAATTAAATAAATAATTTGATTGGTTTTTGTCTTATAGCAAAATACAGTAATTCCTTAAAACTGAATTATGCCATTTTAAAGTGTTAAATAAAACTGTAAGCTTAAAAATTGAGACTTAAGGTTTGCAGGTCTAGTATGGCCATCCCCTAAAGATATATTGCTCAAAGCCTGAATGTTTCATCCGATCTTTCATTAGATTAGTGAACCATGGATAATTTGTTGTATCAGCAAGCAATAAAATGCCAAAGAAATAGGATGGAAACCCTGAAAGAATGTTAAACAAATATTGAAGAAATCCTCCTGACACCAAGAACCAGGTCTTAAAGCATTGTGTTTTAGATTAACCCTTAGACCTTAGTCTGGCCCTAGCACCCTCAGGAACTGTTCATGCAACTTTTAAGATAAACACACCACTCATTAGTGTTTATTGGAGCAATTACTTTTTGTAAAGGTATCCTCCACAAATAAATTACCATTTGCTCAAGACATTGAAGTGGTCATACGTATTATTTTCTTTACCAGAAAAATAACAAGACCTTATTTTACAAATTGAACTACTGATTTCCTTTGCTTTCTATGTACCTATTTATGGGACACTTGTTTAACACCTAATATGTTTTTCAAAGGAAGCTGTATTATAATTAAATTAGTACGAGTGTAGTCTGACAGAATGAACTAATAAACACCACAAATACTAAAACACAGATTTTTATTAAAAGCATACAGGAGCACCCTGAACTCTTTAAATTATCTCTCAGAAACTTGTTTTATTTTACATTCCCAGTCTTGCTTCCCTCTGTTTAGAGTAACTATTACCAAGTAATGATGAAATAACAGTGAAAACTTTGAAGCAGAATTTTGTTGGTTGTCTCCAATTTTGGCAAGGCAAACACCACTGAAGAGCATTTTATTACGCAATTCTACACCAATCAACGTCTCCATTCCAAGCACTTTAATGGGGATAAAGCAAAGGCTATATGGGTGTTTTATATAATGTAGATGGTGAAGCTTTCTGCATTTGAATGACTGCATTTTGCAGTCAGTAAGCTGAATAACTGCAGAAAGTGCAATCTGTAAGAATTCTCAGCTTCATTTATAAAGAGAGAAAACAAACAGTAAAATAAAATTACAAGAAACCCCCACACTTTGCAGGGTACAGGCTACAGACCCATCACTGCATAGGAGCAGATCTGAATTCCCAACATAAAATGACCTCAAGGAGCAAAAAGCAAAGAGGTTTGAGCCCATGGGAAGGTGATTGTCCACGCTATGTTTCTTGTTTCTGGACACAGTGAAGCCAAGTGCAAGGCTCTGTCAATGCCCCCCACTTGCCCACAGAAACAAAACTGCACATTTCAACAAAACTCGCTTTTATACTGTTTAACAATGGAAGAAGACCAGAATAATGATGTTCTGCACATCACCGAGAATGAGCACATGTAGCATAGATGATAAAGGAAAAGACAGTGGAAATTGTGTGAGTACTGAAGGGAACAAAAACAGATGAGTATCACTTCACACGCATTGATTCCACTGGTTATGACAAACGAGGTGCTGCACCACAGTAGGCAAGTCCAACAGTCACACCTATTGAAAACAGCACTTCAAAACTTTGGGAAGTTTAAACAGATACAAATAGAGAAAGAAGGACTGAGAGCAAACAAGGGAGAGACGAAGTTTGGAGCAGAGTAAGACAGCTGGCCAAGGAAGACAACCCATGTTATTTCATAGACAGGAAATAAAAAGAATTATTTTCAAAGTAAGAGAAAATGAGAAGGCACACACCACGATGTTAAGAGAAGGAAAAGGGAAAAAGCAAGGAGCTGTGAGGGGCACTTATGCAACAGCCCAAGTTACAATACAGAATCTGTACTTCACATGGATGGGACAGATCAATGGGTGACATTTTCTGAAGTGTTTGATGCTTCTACTGAATCCAAGATGTAACTTTTAGTTTGCTAGGCCAGTCCAAATTTTTCAAAAATCCATCCCAAAATTTTATTCAGTACTGTGATATCAACCAAGACTGACATGTTCAATTAAGTACGACTCTTCAGAATAATCCCAAAATAACACTAATGCCCTTTGTGTTTCAACCGCTCCTATAAAGGCATTAGGATGGCATTCAGTAAACTTATTCTTTTTTCTTTACCCTTGCGTATATTCATCTTGGATGACACTGTTTCAATAGAAGTATAAAGGGAAGTGTCGGTTTCTATGTTCGTTTGCCCATAGAAATGCTAAATTTAACACCCAGATCCAAATTATGTAACAACAGCATCCTTTTTACGAGTAAATGATCCACTCAGGCAAGCATAACATTTTTCCATCCTTCATCTGTATCCCTCAAAACTGATGGATTATAAGAAGCCTTCAAAATTATTACCTTATATTCCCTGCTGCTGTACACTGGTGTCACAGTGCTGACTGCAAAGAGCTACATCAGTTTATGCCAGCAGAGAACACGACCCCCTGCTAGCAGCACCCAGGGCTGCAGCACAGCACGCCTGCAAAATATTCTGCAATGCAGTGCTACCTCACAGGACTCCGTCAACACTCCCAATGCTACCTGCCTTGGAAAGTCTTGTAATCTCTGCCTGGGCTCTTCTTCACACAAGGAGTGTGACCTGACACCAAAGGGAACCAGCCACGGAACAGTGACTCCCAGCACTGATCCCCACTGGCAAAAGAGAAATAGACGAAACAGCATGTGCAAAAGTCTGAATTTATGAAAATCAGTGGCAAAACTGAGGAGAGCAAATAGAATTTCACCTTGTACTTTGTTTAAAAGTAGCAGGTTTCTTTATCAGTTGCTGATGCTTTAAATAAGCATTTACATATGCTGTGCAGTGCAAATTTTATATCTTTGGGGAGGAAACACATTTTTGTCAAATAACTACTTTAAATTCTGATTTATATCTTTTCTTCCCTAGTGTTCTGTTACACTGTTTAAAAATTAATTTTCTGTTACCAAGATAGCAGTTTCCTTTTTAACCTTCCTAAAGAAAATGCTGAAGGTTTCTTTCTTAGCCACCCACCTGAACTGCCCAGAACACAACTATGGCAACATGCCCAAGGTACTACTGTGGTGGCTTTATTCTACTTGGAGTTTTACTGATAGCTGAAATAGAGACTGAAGTGCCACCAGTACGAAACTGAGTACTTAAAGGGGCTACCAACAAGCTGGAGAGGGACTTTTAAAAGGGCAGGGAGTGACAGAACAAAGGGGAATGGCTTTAAACTGGAAGAGGGCAGGTTTAGATTAGACATAAGAAATTCTTTATGGTGAGGGTGGTGAGATACTGGAACAGGTTGCCCTGAGAAGTTGTGGATGCCCCATCCCTCAAGAACAGGCTGGAGAGGGCTTTGAGCAGCCTTATCTAGGGGAAGGTGTCCCCACCCATGGCAGGGAGTTGGAACTAGACAATCTTTAATGTCTTTTCCAACACAAACCATTCTAACATCTATCAGTACAGATGAATAAGGGATTTTTTGGTCTTCATTTTGCACAGGTGAGAGGTCCTACATGGAAAGTAAATCAATTCACCACAAACAGTTCTAGAGTCATGGCTGGGCAAAGTTTCCTTACTCATTTACATTAGCAGACATTGAAGCAACAGCTCAGTACAAACACTTTGAAACTGTCTGAAGCTTTACAGTATAATTTATATAAAAAGACATCAACTGAGCTTGACCTGCACTCTAGACATAAACAGCTCCAAATATGATCAAGCAGAGTTTTATAATGAAGTGCATTCAGAAACACTGAAATTGCCCTCTTCGTGATTACCTGAAAAATAGAACTTCTTCCTCCAAATCATGTAAACCACAGCACAGAAGTCAGTGGTGTCTCTGACAGCAAAGACTCAGCAATAAGATGTTTGAAACTATAGTTTTGTTCTGAAAAAAGTGACACTACAATGGCAATCCCTGACAATTTTAATTATCTGCTCTAACGTTTAACCCAACAGGGAATTATCTGGCAACTAAGTAGCCACCTGACCACACCCCAGTAATCAATAACTGTAGTAAATCAGATTACTTGAATAGATGTATTAATCCACAAAACCTAAAATTCAGCCTTTAGAAAGGTAAGAATATATCCGTCTTAAAGAAAGTGAGTAGTGCCATGTGGTATCAAAACTAGAAAAGAGAAAAACTTCATCCAGCAAGCAGCAATGAGACTCCCTCATTCAACCTGAGTCCACAGCACAACATCATTTTGTTCTTTTTCACTTCTCCAAGCACTCTGCCTCAGATCTTACTCACAGATTTAAGTAGATACACTAGAGGTAACAGTAATTCATTATTGATTATTTAAGAATGAGGCCATTTGCAGTTACTACCTCTGCACACTGTGCCTTACAGTTTCCTGTACTTCCCTGAAATGCCTACATCGCTCCTTAAAGAAAGGCAAACTCCTAAAACCAAAACAAACCCAGAAAGGGTCCATGTTCCAAACCTGATTATTTTTAGACTCTGGAATTACATTGTGCACTACTGACGGTTTCTCAGTCTCACAGCTGTAGAACACTGTCAATTAAAAAAAAAAGTCTTTAAACAGTGGACTGATCCCATCAAGATCTGCACCATTTGTTGCAAGTTTTGTGGGTATCAAAATAAAATCAAAGGTCTTTATTATAAATTAGAATTGCTAAATCAAACTACTGATCAGCTTTCTTCCTGCAGCCAACCTGTGTACTGAATAAACTTTCTGACTCAACTATAAAAATAAATCCAGACCTGTTACACCTTCATACATGAGGATTATTCCCTGCTATGGGGATACTTCATTGTCATTCTGTTAGCAGAACACATTGTCATTCTGTTAGCAAGAATATCTTTCAAACTCAGTTGGGTTAAAAGATTCCTAAGCGTTCTCTCTGGGGAAAATAATCTGAATCATCTCAATATTGTGTGTAATAAATTATGTTAGGTTTCTACTTTCCCTTTACCAGTATGGTAAACATTTAAATGAGCTACTCTGAAACATCACAGCACTGCTCATCCCAGAGAACTGTGACCTGCCCTCAAAAGTCAGGACACCAGAATATGTAACTGTTACCTCTTCACTGGGTTCAAATTCTTGAACACTTTTTTTCCCCACTAAAAGCCATCTGCATCTAAACAGAAATGGTGGTATCAGTTGGAGAACATACCCATGACATGGGATGAAATGCAGAAAATAACCCATAAACAATTTCAAAACCTACATCCAAAGTTTCCTGGAATGCAGTAAAGACATTGTGCTCTCCAATGGATGAATTCTTTTCTTTCTTCAACATCTTGTTTCCTGGATAAAGATCCAGAAAACTGTATCATGTTTCAAAAGTCGCTGCTTTTAAATCCATCTTTAAAAATAGAATTATATTACTCTTATTTGTAGGTATGGATGAAAAATTCTGGTTCTTTTAACCAAGGAATTAGTTGAATAAAGTACTAGAATAGATTAGAAAGCTCTCCATGGACATTTTTTAATACTATTCCAATAGAAAGTATGTCGACAGACTCAGTGGAAGACCTTGAAAGAAACAGAGAATACAGAGAACCTATTTTTCATCTAGCCATAAGAAATGTAAAGACAAAGTCCTATTCCTTGTAATGTCAACAAAAATTAGTGACTACTCTGTCAAACTCAATGGAATATAGAGATGCATTAAGTGCTACCAAAACGAGCTTAATAGTGTTTAAGTGATCTATACAAATAAATACATGGCTGCTAAGGTATGATAATATGAACACTTTAAATTGTTATCATTTTGGATGGCCAGAAAAGAAAACAACAGAGCAACGTAGAAATACTTCATATATAGCAAAATTTTATTTTTCTTAGTTTTCATTTTGAATGGAACAAGACTTTTAAACACATGCTTAAAATTAAGCAGGACTGATAAAGTCAATGCCAAATGCCAAGATTTCACTCTAAGGATGTATTTGCATAATTATGGGCATGATTATGGGACCTCCATGAATAATTAACTGATGTGGTTTAAAGGAAAGAAGCAAATGGAGTAGTGCAGCATCCCTAGGGCTGCTTACTTTTCACACATTTAGATTTCAAGCATTCCAGTGGGTTCATAACATGAAATGACCATTTGTTTCCTTAAAATAGACACTTAGCATTAAAGCCATACACTAAAATTCAGATCTTACCAGGCACAGACAAAAACCTCAGTATTTAAATGCCTCATAATAACTTTTACATATGCACACACACTTCCTTCCTTAGGTTGCCTTTTCCAAGACAAGGAAGGAATAAAGTTTCTGGGCAACAGCAGCTGCTGGATGAGGAGGGGCAGCAGGATTGCACTGCAGTGAGCTGACAGTTCCTGCCCCATCCTGTGAAAACAACCAGTCCCTCTGTGCACACCCTGACCTGGGATCCCTTGCTGCCGACAAACACCATGCAAAGAGCTCCGTGGGATTAATCAGGGCCAAGGCCAACTCCGTGAACAGGAACCTTCCCCTCTCTATACATTAAAAATATTACACTTTGGTATGAAATAGTTGTGAAACCAGCATAACTCTACTGGGATGGCATGCTTGAAACTTGGGGTTTTTAATGTATCTACAGAGTGATACCACTAGACTGGGAGACATTGAGTCATATAAATCTGCATTAAAGTTAAGCAGAATTTTAATGTCTTCTGGGACATCAACATGACTACAGAGTTTTCTGGGTCTGTAATATAGAAACTTAACTGACTAAACCTCAAAAGAACTTATATTAAAGATAACTCATCTTTCAATGATTCTCAGATATTTTAATTTATACACCTAGGAAGCAGAAAATGTTGTTGAAATAGAAATTAATGTGAATTAAATGTGTGTAATGTGAATTAAATGTATATATGCATAAGCTTAAAGTATGCATGTGAGGTGCCAGCCCAGCTGCCTTCCTACTGCTTTTCTCCCTATGTATATAAGTATATATAAATATGCAAGACATAAATGCTTTTTAAATACAGCTATCACTGCATACCTCAATGCAGCCACATATCTCCTGTTACAACCAACCAAACAGGGCTGAAGCATGGATAAGAATTTGCTGGTCAAAAGACTTCTGAGCACAACAGATTAGTTCTGAAGCGTTTTTGTACAGACCAGAGAGTGCCAGTATCTCTGATCCACCTGATTCAGCAGTGTAGGTATTCGCCATCATCAGCAATTGCTAAAAACATCTATTCTACTTAAAATAAATGAGTCACAAGCCAGTAAAAACTAGCAAACGCATACGGAATCCCTGTGCCTAAGTAACTTCTGCCCCTGGAAATGTTTAAGGCCAGATTGGATGGAGCTCTGGGCAACCTGGTCTAGTGGAAGGTGTCTGTGTGGCAGGGGCGCTGGAACTAAATGACCTTTAAGGTCTCTTCCAACCCAGGCCATTCTATAATTCTGTGATACACAACAACAAGGACGAGACCCTATTTTTAGGAACCCCGTTCTTGATTCCATAACCTCCTCCTCTCCTGTTTGCAGCAGTGCAGACCACAATCCCACTCCCTGCCAGCACCACAACGTTCATGGTGGCACAACATCTCCAAGGGCACTGCAGCAAACGCTTACACAGAAGAAGTGTTATTGGAAAAGTATTCTTAGTTACTATTCATTCCGCTTAGCAAGGGGAAAGCGGCAAGAGTGCCAACTCCATCTGATCAGCCAGCTCTTCCTGGACCACAAGCAAGTGTCCTGGGAACCACCAGTGCCCCACAGGCCACAGTTTGGGAATCACTGTCCTAAATAACTCGTAACCCTCTTATTATAGAACACCACGCTCTTTGTCTTGCTCGGGCTACTATTTTAGGCTCTTTCCCGCCAGCACAGTGTATCATGATGGTAAAAACGTATGGCTCATATCTGCTAATCATGCCCACATTTCTATCTGTCATTTGGTGGACAACTACCTAGCAATTAACAAGATTATTAACTTGCTGGAGTATAAATTCATTTTTACCCAAACAATTTCAGTCATTTTTTGTAGATTTATATCACTTGAGCTAGAGGCAAACTCTCACTCATAGTCAATTCTGCAGTTTCATTAGAAGCCAGAGGGCTGCAAAAGCAAACTCCATTCAGGTGAATTGTAACAACAGCCAAGAAGCAATATATCAAATAAATTTAAGCTACACACCACTTCCAAATTTTCCTGTAATGCTAGAATTTTTTTTTTTTATGCACAACTTAATTTCAGTTCAAAACTTCACACTGATGGCACATTAACATTTTTGGTTCACATATACGGTTTCACAGATAATTTATTATTCCTTCACCACTTCTCTGCTTTTCCCATACTGTTTCTTAGGATGTAATTCAGTTTCAAAATGGTCTGAAGGCCCTACTCTCCCTGTGTAAAGAGAAAGCAATGGAAACACTCTCTTGATGGACTAGTAACCAATCATTACCTTTCTCTTTTCACCAAGAACCATAAACCAAGGCTAGTTTAGCAGATTTTAAGGACACACTACTATCTTCTACAGTCCATATAACATAAAAGATCAAACTAGAAATTTATTTTGTAAATTGACTATTAAGAATGCCACTCAAAATTCCCTGTCATTCAGAAGGAAAAATACGCCTTGCTGAAATAATAAAAAGTATTTTTAATTTGACTGTGTACAGCTCAATACTCACCCGTACAGATCCGTACGTGGAACTTATAAAGTTCTAGAGATTTATCTTGAATATAATTTATCATTTGACCAAATATTGTATCATTAAGTCATGAATGCTGACTAGCTACTTATTAGATATATGATACTTTAACATGTCAATTGTGTCTCTTTATTCGATTATGAATCACAGGATTCCACATTTCCATAGCACTTGGCAAACATAGACTGTTAAAACAAATTAAAAAATAATTTAATTCTGATTTCATTTTTCTTTACTCTCAGTCTTACTTTGCTACCAAAAGTAGTTTGGTATTGGCAGCCCTAAGGACAAACAAAACCAAGCCTTCAATCTTCTTGAAGGACATTGAGATGTTGGAGCGTGTCCAGAGAAAGGCAAGGAGCTGGGGAAGGGTCTGGAGCACAAGTCTGATGAGGAGCAGCTGAGGGAGCTGGGGGTGTTCAGCTTGGAGAAAAAGAAGTTCAGGGAGGACTGTATTGCTCTCTACAACTACCTGAAAAGAGGCTGTAGCCAGGTAGGGGTTGGTCTCTACCAGGTAACAAGAAAAACAACAAGGGAAAACGACCTCAAGTTGTGCCAAGGAAGGTTCAGGTTGGACACTAGGAAAAATTTCTTCACTGAAAGAGTGGTTAAGCATTGGAACAGGCTGCCCAGGGAAGTGGTGGAACATCTGGTGGAACACTTCCATCCCTGGAAGTGTTCAAAAAACAAGTAGATGTGGCACTTCATGCTATGATTTAGTGGATATGGTGGTATTTGGTCAACTTGGACTTGATCTTGGTGGTCTTTTCCAACTGTGATGATTCCATGATTCTACTCTTATTTCTGTCTGAGATGTTCTGTTTCTTGTTTCTCGTGAAGCCACAGCAGATGTCCACGGAATTAAACCACTTTAAGACACGGCTATGTATGTACACCTGCTGTCTATGCATATGTATTATGCTCATTTTAAACAAAAACAAGAGAGAACTAAAAAACTGTTCTCCTTTTTGTAGTTTTGCCTACACCTAAGGATTAATGTTGGCCTGTTTTACACTCACAGTAGTGCTCAAAACAAATGTCTTTTTAAAAACTGAGGAGGAGGATAAGGACACTGAAATTGAGGTGTAACTTTTGTATTGTATTCACCGAGTAAAATTAAGTTTCAAATCGTTTTGCACAGTGGATTGATTGCTGGGAGCAGAAGTACAGCAATGAAATGTTCAATTAATGGTGTGTGTCTCTGTGGAGCAGAGCTTACAAGAACTCTCTGAGTAGAAGAGAATAGAATACTTCTACAAAAGTAGAAATGAAGAGTGTAGCTTTGTTCAGTTTCCAAATTGCTAAGTGATATCCCTCCAGTCAATTAGGAAGTAGTCTGTGATTGATGGCTGCTGTTGGAAAACTTGCTTTAGTCTTTATGAGACTTTCAAAATCTACTTGAACTAAATGTAATCAGGCATCTTATTCCCACAGAGTTTGCTTCATTTTAGACCCCTTTACAGGCATCATCATTCATAAGTCAAGTGCACTATTTAAATGCTTGCATTAAATAAATCAGTGGTCTCCAAAGTGGGGTGTTAGCACAGTGAGATACAGGATGAAAATGTCAGAAATGCTGATTTACTGCTACATCACTGCAGCTTGACCAAGTCCAGAGGACTTCCAACATTAATCAGCTTTCAGGACAGGATTCACTGCTGGTTCTCCCCATCTAACAATGCTTGGAGCTGGCTACCATCTCTTGCTGGAGATCCGCGTGTCAAAAGACCCTTAATGGATACACAAGCAACCTCTCCCCTGCAAACATCCCATGCCCCAGTCTCAGAAAGACGTACTTGCTTCCAGGAAATTCACTGATTTAGTACAGCTATTTTTAAATTCACAGATAATTAAATCTTTCCTAACATACTCAATCTCTGAATTGGACATTTAATTTAAAAACGTACTTTTTTATTCTACTCTTCTCAACATAAACACATTCTAGACCTTCTTCGCTGTAACTTGTCTCTAACAACTGCCAATGGGAAACTCTCTTATTCTCTTAATAGCACATATTTGTCTGGCAAATCTAATTTACCTAAAATACTTCTTTAACTCACTCACTTCTCATACAACTGTTCTGTGGAAATACAATGGAGACATTTAAAACTCAGGTCAATCTGTTTTCAATAGGCACAAGTTTTGCCACTGAAATCGGAGAGGTACAAATGATTGCATGCACAAGTTATAGTACTGTACCTTCTATCATTTCCATCCCACTAGGAGGTTTACAGTGTCCAGCATGGCTCACAACCCAGACAGGATACTGCTGGTTCAGTCCACAATACAAGGCCTGTATAAAGGTCCTGTAGTAACCTGCCAGTCCAGGGTTACCTGCCAGAAAAACAAAACATACAAGCACAGTCAATATTAACCTTCCAACAGCAAGCACTCTGCTTCAAAACAAACTAAACAGCATTATACAGCAATTTTAAAATTTATTTTCTCTAGTACATTTCCAGTTTTTATTTCCCCAATGTTACGGGCTATGCTATTCGACTAGTTTAATTCCACTGTCCAGTGGCACTTATGGGAAGCATTTTACAGAACTACTTTGAAACTGCAAAACCTAAAACTGAAGTCCAACACAAGTGAAAACATCTTTTTCCATCACAGGTCAACCAGCTTGCTTATCTATCCCATTCAGTTACAGGAACGTGAAATTAAAACATCACAAAGACTACAGCATGTATCACCTGATCCAGATGTCTGCTCTTCAAATATCTCAGTGTTACCACTTCAAAATAGGTACTGGCATTCTTACTATACAAAGGGCTGTCATGAACCTAAAGGAAAGGACGACTTTATTTTAAAGTCATTGGACCAAATTAATCTTTTCCTGCTTGCAACTTCATTTTCTCTCTATCCCTTCCTATACCAGTGGAGAAGATCTTTCCTTTTCAACTCTTGTGCTCTAGAACCACGGGAGAATCTGTCCTCCCTCCTGGCATCCCAGCAGCTTTTGAGGACTTCTCAGAAAAGGCTGGTGTCTGACTGGACATGGTTTGCCCTGGGAATTCAGACCACCTTGCTCTAAAATCCACTGTTAAACATGGAAAATATCAACAGTCATATATCACTGCTGAGGTGGTAACAGAAATACTGTCCTAAAGATAAAACTATATATATGGAAGGGATCTCTGGATTGCCAAACAAAACTCTATACTCTGCGCCTCCTTTTTTCTTTCTCTTTTGGACATCACTAGCGATGTAAATTGGAGAGGAAATCCATATGAAGATGAAGCAGAACTTTCCTAATTTCCATAGGATGCATAAAAATTCCACACAGACATAAGTACATGTAATTCTTATTTATTTATTTATTGATGGATTGATTTTCCAGAGTGGTTACACTGATTTCTTAATATCATTTGGATACCATCAAAGCTCACCATCATGGCTGGGATGGCTCAGTTATGTGTCTTTCACTCCCACATCAGGCAATTCTTAGTTTGGATATCATCAACAGCCTAAGGCAGCAGGAGCAGTATTGTGTAAAAAGGCTGGCATTTTTTAAAACAAAGACATTCCAAAATAACACCAGTGTATTACAAAACAAAAAAGCCTTCATTCAAATTTTGTCAACTCCTCTGTATCAGTCTGGTTGTAGTAACAGAGGCTGAGCTGTGTAAGTATTAATAGTGACAGAGAAGAAGAATTAGACCTACAATCAAATTAATACTTGTGAAAATGGTGCATGGAGATAAGGGTTATTCCCTTCTTCTCTTTCTGAAGTGGGTATTTTCATATTTTCTTCTTTTACTTCCATCCTTTTGTTCTTCAGGTAGCACACAGTAAGTGCATTGCTCTCCCAACAGTTCCCTGAGCCCAGGGCCACCGAGACACCCAGAGCCAGCCAGAGCAGAGCCACGTGCATGGAAGGGGACGCCACGGCTCACCCCGGAATGATGCATGAGAACAGAAGGGGAGCCTTCCCCTCTAGGTAATGTATCTCACACATTTCACCCCTCACTTACATGTAAAAACTGTCTCTGGGGGGTTTTAAATCTTAATAAAACTACTGATCTTAGAAAAACATTGGTTTTACTTTACTACACAGATGCGAGGGGAAAAAAAAAAATCACCAAACCCAAACCATCACTATCAGTTATTACGTACTTCTAAGCATCTCTCTGTAAGCTTGACATTAAAGGAGACTTTAAAAAAAGAAACTGTTGTTTTGTAAAAACTCCAGAATACATGACCAAACTTTTGCAAGTTGATTTCCAGAAAAACAATTTAAAATTCACAATGGTCACACATCCATACAATTACATCACGCTTTCATACACCACAAATATATAACATAAAGGGCCCCAGAGGCAATAAAACAAAATCTAGACATCATCTGTCAAGTTCCCTGGATTGATGTTACACAGACAAAATCTGTCTTTCAGCAAGGCTGAAGGTAAAAGTAGCAGCAATTCAAAATCAATTATGTTCTTCGTAGTACAAATGACCATACTGTTTTGCATTATGTTTAATCCTGGAATATAATGCCATTAGGAATTTTGAGATCAAGGAATCACAAAATTAATCTCAATCAAAGAATTTTTTGTTTACATTTTTCTTTTCTTTAATAATGCAGAACAAGGATGGGGGAGAAATGACAGCAGCTGTCTTAGACATTTTGGTGCACTTTCCCATCATCAGCCAGGTGAACCTAACACGTAAAATCTGCTCAGGATTTGGTCATCAGCTGAAGAACAGTTAGGTAAGAACTGTTTAAGAACAGTGAGGCTTTGCATCAAATCTTATACAAAGCCTAAGAAACTCTAATACTTCTTTCAGGGAAAAGGGACTTTTATCCTGTGATAAATGTGATGCACAGGTAAAAGAGAAAATCCATAAATGCAGAAGAAACCTCATTTCCCCAGTCCTCATAAGCATCTGCTCATGGTAAGAGATCTTCTGAGAGGTCTGAGTTGTTAGAACTGCTACTGGCACTTCAAAATGCCTTGAAGGGGTATGAATGAAAACTGCTGGCACACAGAGGAATGAATATCAACAAGAATTTTAACAGCAAAAATTTCTACAGAGAAATCACCAGATGTAAAGCAGCTATAAATTTATTCTTTATTGAACTTGCAACTCCAATGGAGTTATTCCAGATTTGTACTGACCTATGTAAATGCAGATTAATAGTCCCTGCTCTTGAAAGCTGGCATCTACAATATTTATACGTGAAGAATATTTATTTCACGTCTTCAAAGTAATTTTGTATGTTTTTAACTGAGCTGCTATCTTCCTTATGTGAAGGAAACAAAAAAGCCTGAACTGATTTAAGATTTTTTTCATACAAACAGAGTAATAGTAACAGCTAATAGAAATAACTGGGACTTAATATGTACAGCAGTCTGTGATCAATAATGTTTTAGGCTGATCTATGCAACTGAAATGTGTTCAAATAAATTATTTTATTTTATAGAAAAAGAACTACCAGGTTTATCCCAAGGGCACCCAGGCAACACAGTGGTTATTTATGCTTTTTAAGGATTTCCCACGACAGTAAACCAGAACTGCCTATGCTGTATCACTCAGCAACTAAGTGTCAAAAAATGGAAACCATAAGTCAATGCAGTGTTAACCTCCATGATTTGAAGGTTACTCCAGTTATTTGAATACCACATCAATCCTTAGACACCTCAGGGCAGCTGAATCATTCATGCATGCCAGCAAATCTCAATTTGCAGTCATCTGAACCAAGAAGCACATCTTAAGCAGTTACTCTCAACTGTGCTTAATTTTCAACAGCATTTATGTTGTTTCAGAAGTCTTTTAAACAATAGCTGAAAATGGTGACCATAACAGAAAAAGACACAAGACTGCAACACACTGAGCATTTGTCTAATTTGCAAAAGATTTTTAAGCATTTCATGGAAAGAGCGCGTCAAATGGACAATTTAGACAGCAAATGAGAACAGTGGGACCACTTTATCTATGTACCCATAAACTGCAATAACCAAAGGACTCCTGCCACATTCCCTGTTCTTCTCTGTAACACATGACATTTCACCCAGCTATACTACATTAAGCTCAAAGTCTTTCCATTTTTAATTTGAAGACGGGAATCCACTGCTTCCTCTTCTGATCTGTTCCACCCACAGCTGACACAAAACGGTAAAGAACAAGTGAGAGTGCAGAGGTGGAACTTGGAGCTATTTTAGGAGGTAAATATTCTCCACTTCTATATACTGCAAATACAGGCTCCCAAGAACTAGAACTACTACTCTTTAATCATCCATGTATATGAACATTGCTTCTAAACATGCATTTGCCTACCTTTCACTTTCAAACATTTTCCTGTTAATGTTTTTTCCATCAAATCAAGATTTTAAATGCCATCTGCTTCCTCAATAAGACACTTAGGCAGTGGAGAGAGAACAATTTGTATAAACAGAATATTTACCCCAGGATACCACTGCTAAAGAATAACCTTTATCCTGATTTCACATGATTTCCTATACAATGCACCATAAAGTCAAACTTGGTCTGTCTTAAAATGAAATACTAATATTTGAGATGCTGCACTTCCACAAGAGAAATTATTCAGACTTGATAAATTTAAACTTATATACAGTGCACCATCAGTGCAACTCAATCAGCTTAACTATGAATGGAAAACAACAAACACATCGTGCCCATTTAAAAAGCCACAGACCATAGCCATTCCTCACAAGCAATGACAGCTTTTATGGCTTACAAATTTGAATTCTTCCGCAATAGAACATATTCATGTCAAATGGAAACTGTAATTAAGAGAACACTAGCATTAGATAACCCCGTGCAAAAAATATTCCAGGTTAAAAATGAAGATATTCACCAAAACAAGAAAAGTCTTCTGTCCAGAAAAATATAAGTCAAAAACACATACAGATTGCTCAAAAGAAATTGACACTAAAACATAAAACTAGGTAATTTTAACAGTTCTGGAAGGGATAGCTGAATTGAGAAAGATTTAAGTAGTATATAGTAAAAGCCAAGAGTGGTGGGGAGTGAATAAAAAATTGACATGTAACTAAGTCATCCCAAACAGTGACAAGGCTTCTTGCACCTTGCTCTGAAACAAGCGTTTGGGCTCCATGCACTGTCCTGTGAGACATTCCCCAGTGTTTCCAGTTGTGTCTCCAGGAGCCCGACCATCCGTGGGAGCAGCAGCTGGCACTGAGCCGTGGTGCTTTATGCACTTCTCCAGCAGTTGCTTTCTGCCTGCTCTGGGACCTCAGCAGGACCATAAAGAATAAAGGCAGCTACATGAATACAAGAAGGGAAATACACAGCCAGCAGTGGGTTTACAGAGAACTTTGAGGAACTGGAAAATATGCCAGCAATTACCATGAGTATAATTTTAGAAATAATCCACAGTTTCAGAATTAAGAGTATGCCGCAGTATTTACATTATAGCCTCCTGCTAGAAAAAACAAATGCAGCTTCTAAAAAGAAAAAAAAAGAGCAGCCATAAATCAAATTTGAAATCCAGGGGTGCACAGCAGGACACATAAAAATCATTTTTGTGGCAATGATTCTCATTGCCTCTTCATAGAGCTGCCAAAGCTCCCAGCTCCAGCTCGAAGAGCCTCAATGACAAGTTCCTTGCTCAAGGAAACTTAATCTGCCTTTGGCGTCTGACCAGCCACCATGGAAGAAGATGCAACTCCCCTATGCTAATGAATGGAAAGCAGCCCACGCAGATGTCAGAAGAATTTAAATGGAGCATGCAAAAAGCACAATGATGTTCTCACACTTGGGAGAAAACTGCAGAATCTGACACCGTGGCTGGTGATCAGGCCTTAAAAGGCAACACACAGGTCTCTCTGACATGCAACGTCAAGGGATTTCAAATAAAACACGTCAAATAACATTTGAGTGACCATCATAAACTCATGTCGATGAAGCTTTCACCTGTTTACACGTCTCAGGGACTGGCATTCTTCGTCCTGTATCCCTTTATAGTCCCTACTCTAGGGGAGCAGCATCAGCCAAGGAGCAAAGCATAACAAGGACGTTATACAGAAACACATGTGAAAACTCCGTTTGATCCTCTCTAACTCTGGAATCATGAATTTGGCTGGAAAGCACCTTAATATATTTTCTTGGGTTGTGAAAATAGGGAATCTCAGAAGGATTCCGCCAGGTGTCTGTAACACAGCTTATTAGAGAGGTTTTTTAAGAACATTTCACATTTTTTCGTTAAATATACACACACACACACTCTGTTATTAGTTCGATACATCTATAAAACTTACATATAGGATTTTGTAATACACATTCTTTATATACATTTTGCAAATCCAATAAGCTTTTCTGCTGTTCGCCAATGCTGTTTCACCTTTAGGATAAATGTGGTTTCATTCACCTCTAAAGAAATCCCACAGACAGTCTGATAAACCTGAATTAACCTAAAACAGTTGGTTTTGCCCAAGTGACAAGTTTGCCTGAAGCTTATGAATTAAAATTCCCAGCTAAAAATTGTGACAGTACATGCTGGTTTTCCCATGGGAATGATTAACAGCATCTATCCAGGTAGATAAGATATGAAGTCCAAAATGCTGATTTCATCCACTGCAAACCTACTGGACTTTGTGATTAGGCAATATCGCAAGGGTTATAAAGTCCACAGATGTATTTCAGTAATTACTTATGCCATCTCAGCCAACATAGGTACACAAATACAAAAGAAACCTTGATTTTAATTTTTTTATTGTGTCTGTAAATTAATGTTTCATGAAAGGGAGTTAAGACAGACATGACACTGAAATAACTGAGTTCCTAATGGAATAGCAAATTTTTCACACTTTTCAATGGGAGAACCCAGGATTTTCTAGTGCGTCCAATTAAATAATTTTTGTTCCATTTTCCCCATAGTAATTGAAAAATTAAAACATTTGGTTAGATCTCCTAGTACACACCTACACATACACAGTCTCTTAAGCAGATGAAGACAGATAGAACTACTTTTAATACCCCAGAGGTGGCTGGTTTGATCCAATCCATCCTACAACCAATGCTGGCAGAGAAGCTACTGCAACTTCTGTGCTGGGTCTAGAATTCCCAGTGGGAATTTTTCAGCCAGCTTCATGGTCTGAACCAGCATTGGACCAGAAGAAAACTGACCTCCTTCTGAAAGAAAGAGGGGGAACAAAGGAAGTTCGTGAAGAGGAACATGAGGCTTGATGTCAAATGGGTTCACAAGAAAGCCTATGAAACATCTGAATAACACAACCCTGATGAGAAAACAGCAGCAGGAAAAAAGACAAAGACAGGAAAATAAATAATTCAAACCCAAGATAACCACAAATTATTTGTTTTGTGCAGATACACGGCTCTGAAAATTTGATCACTTTTGAATAATATACAAGGAGGAAGCAAACAATACACTCAAAAGGCACCAGAAAGAATATTTTCAAATCTGTATCAGATTTTCCTATGCTGTACCACTGGTAAGAATTAAAAAAAAAAAAAAAAAAAAAGGAAGAAAAGCATAGGTTTGGTATTGTTTGTTTTGTTTTATAAAGGTAGTAACAGTCAGGAAACAAATAGCAACGGAGAACACCAAGACAGTTAATTTCAGAAAAAAAGACTGAAAATGTGTTTCTGTAACTTTTGTGTATTGAGACTTCAAGAGAATGTTGTATTTGAAACCAATAGTCTAAGGTGATTTTGTAAACAAATTTCACATTCGCATCTGCTGTGAGTCTTCAGAAATGCAAGATAAAAGAACAAACTGTTCTGAACATGGATAAACCAAGATTTACCAATTCACATCCTTAGGGAAAGAGTCTTTGCATTGACACCACTGTAGGCCTTGTAGTTGGGGTAGCAGTACTGGTCCTAAGTAGATGCTCCATGAAGACTTCAACCAAAACACATTTTTGAGGAAAACAAAAAACACAAGTCACTTCACAAGCACATTTATTCACCCATTTAAGGTCTATTGAGAAGAGTTTCTACATCTTAAGAGAAGGCTGTGATAATGGATATAAAATATCTAAAACTTAGAGGTGGAAGGCAGTATTTACATATCACTATGTATTTACTTATTACTATGAGAGCTTTTTAATCCAACAAGGATAATCAAGGATTGTTTTCAAAAATGAAAATCAAGACAATGATCAAAATCTTCCATCATGCCTGTAACAGGAAAACAAGAGCAAGAGTTATGAGTTACTGAGCTTCTGGTTCTACTGTTTTCCATAATCCAGATATTGAACATAGTGGGTAATATTTATTTCTAATACGGATTCAGTGATCTGTAAGAGTTACTATCAGATAGAAATGAGGCCAAGTGTTAACTAGAATCTAAAAGAGGACTTTTATTTTTCATTGTTTTCAGATATAATTAAGTCAAAATGTTTAATATCAAGGCAAATTCATATTAGCTCAGGTATTTCTGGTATCAGCTCCCAGAAAGGAAGTACATTATACAGTGCTGCTGTAGCTTTAGACACTTTAATTGCTTTATTTGTACATGATGCACATGAAAACACTGGATTTCCTTCATAGGTAGGTCCTTCACTAAACAATTTCTTCTTCCCTCCTGCCTCAGACATCCCCTGAAGAGAAACAGATCCTTTTTAAAATTGACAAATCAAGCAAAATACCCTAGAACACAACTTTTCCATAACTCTGGCCAACTCAAGCCACTGCATGCTGCAGGGGAGGGATCACTTCCTCTCCTGATGCTGCTCACAGAGCCAGGCAGGAAGAATCCATGCTGAAAAGGCCCCATTAGTAGGGAGAGGACACCAAAAGAAGACTGTGGATTGAGAAATTCCAGTAAGTCACTTCAGTAAGTCACATCTGCCACCCAGATTTAGTGGAGGGAAATACTGTCAAGCACAGCTGGACATTCAACCATCCTGTCATTACTCTGCCTTCTCAAACTTAACAAGCTCAACTGTGCCAAGCCCCCATCAGAGGTACTTCTGGAGCACTGGGAAATTCACCAAAATGGCATATTTCAAGCCTAGATCTGACATACAGGCTCCTCTCTGCATGAGGAAGTTTTTATTTTTAATGAAAGACTGTTTTTTTCTGTTCCAAAGACAATGGAAGCTCATGGGCTGACCCAGTAAACAAAGCTCAACTGTCAGCATATTTTAAAATATTAGTCACAAACAAGTAGTCCATAAGCAGCAAAAATAATGGAGAACAGTGTTCTAAGAATTGAATTTTTTAATACATAATATGGGATAGAACACACACCTTTCCTTCATGGTGTACTCCACCAGCATGCATGTCTTCAAGCCAAACTCTTATTTTGGTATCCTTTGGAGTCCACTATGTCTCAGAAAAAACCTGGGGAAAATGCACTGATGTATTCAAAGTTTTATGTGGATTGAAAACAGAAATTAAATAGGTACAGACAGATTAGTATTATCTGCTACAAATAATATTCTAAGGAAGTCAAGCTATTTACCTCAGTAAGTAAAGGGGAGGGTCATTTGATATCTATTCCCATTTTATAAATAAGAAACAGACCAAATAATCTGTGCATGAAAATTAAAGTATTACCAGTCACTAGGAGCTTACATGCACAACCATGCACATGCACCTTACATGCACAACCACCTGAGAAAACAAGGCTGATCTTGTAATTAAGTCATGAATATTTGTGCTAGAGATAAAGAAATGGCTAGGAAAGTTGGGAGAAGTGGCTTTGGAAATATCAGGAAGATAAGGGTGTTGTTTTTTGGTTTGTTTTGTGTGTGTGTGTGTGTTTGTGTGTATGCTCTTGCTCCTGTTCAAAGAGCAAATATACAAAATATGGTGACACACATCCCATACAAGCATAAGAATAAAAACTGTTTTGCAGTGTTTATGTCTCACTGAAATAGAAAATTGTGCTCTTACTTCCTTACCTGCTGATAAGACCAGTCATACGGAAAGGGAAAACATTTATCTCACTCTATGTACTTCTACCTGGATTGTTATGCTGCACAAACTTTTAACTCTAAGTGTGGTCTGTTCTCAGGGATTACTTTTGCATCCCATATACCAGTTACTGGAGAGTAGGAAACCCAAATTTTTTTTTTCAGAAAAAAAAGTTCATCACAATGTAAAATAAAAATTCTCCACATCAGAATCTGAGAACTCAGGGTCAAATGCAAAGAGTTGGCAGCTTCAGCTGGAGCTGCAGTGAAAACAAAAGCAGAAGCCTCAAGGGAGAGGCATTCTCAGCGAATCACAACCACCTGGAGAGGCTGCTGGGGCACCAGCTCCTGCCAAAGAAGTCTCCAGACAGAGCATGTGAACTCACATGTATGTGCTGAGTGCTGTGGACTGACACCATAATTTATCAACAGAAAGTTCTGTGGCAAATCCAGCTGAAGGAACTCCCACCTTCCCCCCCTTGACTATCATTCCCACCCTCCTACCACAGCTCACCAGCCCCTGAATTACACTGGCACAACTCTGTGGGGGCCCTACTGTGGACCCAAACAGGGAACTGTTCCAGCTGCAAAAAGACCCCAGAAATAAATGTATGTATTTATTTAATCCACAGCACGATCTCTCTAAGTATTGTTCTGGCATAACTGAGGGGTGGAATGGCACAGTGTGGTGGGAAAAGGAATACCTTATGCCAGTATTGTTGACAAACATTTTGGATTGCGAAATAATGGCCTAAGGAAGTTTTTTAAGTGCTCCAAGCACTAATCTCTTGGATTTCCATTGTCTAGTGGGTCTTAACAAACACTCTACAAACAGTTTCTAACTTCCACACTACTTTACACTCAGGAACATCTGCTTTATACCTGACTTCATGGTTCTAACAGCTGTCTGAAGGCAAGAGCTTTATGAACGGCCCAGTCCTGCTACCCAGTCTCTTCACCGGCTGCCCGCATCCAAAGAGAGGTTCAATTACTTAAGAGAGGTGGAATACAGAAAGACACTCTTGAAAATTTTAGGAACACCAGGTAGCTTTCTTTGAGCCAGTCTGACGAGCAGCCCAGCAGGCAAGTAATACATTCAGAGATCAAGTGGTTGCTTCAATCCCTATGCTGCAGGGTGAAGCCATGATAAAAGAGCACAGCATTTCTCTTCCTCTCTGCAGGAAAGGGCTGCAGATTCACAGCCATCCTCTCCACACAGTCAGGAACAATGTTTTATAGGAAATACTCAGCTCAAATATAGGATCTACAGAACTAAGTTTAATTTCAAGCACTGCAAATATCACAGAATGGATGAATGCTGCTGCTAAGCTAAAATGTAAAAGAGAAATCGTTCCTAAATAGAATATCTGTGCACACACGCAGGGAATTCTGCTCAGCTGTTTGGATACGAACAGCATATAATCAGGACAGAAATCAGATGCAAAATTCTGACTTCTTTGGGTTCCTGCTGATTAGCCACATGTGACTCAACTGTGCCAGCTGGACTAGATGCCATTCTGAGCTCCATAACCCTCCACATGCCTTGTCAAGAGAGCCAAGACTCCAATTAAATGAGATTTTTAAGTTGATTCCCTGGACCAGATGTGTTAAATAACAACATCTTCACTTTTGAACAACTAAAATTTCCTTTTTCTCTGCTCCATTGCTTCAGCTGAGGATGGACAACAGTAGCACTGGTCTCCTTGGGATGGTATGGTCAAAATAACCAAAGGTAATAGGACTCATGAAACCTTCTATCTTATACTAGTAGAGGTACCTAAAGATACACACACAAAGCAAAATGTTAATATGATGGAAAACATCCACATAGGAAACAAGCTCAGCTTTAGGTCACCAGAACTATGTGATACAGGATTAAGAAAAATAAAGTGTAAGTCAGTGTATGAACAGAGGTCCTCTGCAGCTTTTTTCAGCATAAGTACTAGTGTAGTCACACTTTTAAGAATTTCACCTAAAAATTCTCATTGCATGTAGAAGAAATACTTAATTCAAACCCCCAAAACCCAAAGTTAAATGAACAATTCCTTTAAAAAAGACTTGAAGTACTTTTATGTGATCAGTTATTTTCCTTAATGTCCTTTGGGTATTTACTGCTGTACATCAGAAGGTGACACCTGCCCTGGCACAAGAACTTTTCACAGTGAGTAAGAGGGGAGCTGCCCATGGAGCTGGTCAATGATTTAAACATTCCAGCAGAAGAAGTATTTATTGTCTTACTCTATGCAGCTGTGCTTCTACGTTAATTTATTTACTTGGTGTTAGCTGACTATAAGTGAATGCTAGCTTACAAACTTAGGTTACTGTATAATCACAAATACTGTAAATGTGAATTAAGATTTGTTTGGTGGTTTGGGACAAAATTTGTGAGAATGATTTGCCATCTACTGAGAAGCAAGCCAATGGAAGGGTGAGAACAGAAGCCCCATGACTCCCAAATCTTATATTCTCTGCTCTAATTTGACTTGCTTTATCTCACTCCTCCTAATGCAAATAAAAAGCATTTGCATGACCCTCAACAGCTAACATAACTAGTTAATCACTGTCACATGGTCTTTTAAACTACTAATTTTTTTTTTCTGATAAGAATACAGTAGAGAAATAGCCAGTGCTTACCTGTGCATTCAGAGGAGAGCCTGAAGCCTATAGATACATGGTGTATCTGGCTATTACAGCAATAACCTTGCCAAAACACACTATTTTTTTTTCTAATCTTTAGAACAGCTCCCTCTTCTGGCATACTCTGTTTATACTGTATTTAAGTACCATGCTTCATTCCTTCCCAATTTTTAATTCTATTTGGTTCCCAACACTTAACAAACCCAATTTCACTGTTAAAGCTCTCACTGTTCAGTACAGCTTTGAAGGCAAACTACAGCTTTTGAAAGGGCAACTAATTCTTATCCAATATTTATCTAACATTATCCATAGACTTATCTTTACTACCTTTTGAAAGTATCCCAGTATAAACCAAGACCAGAATCCACACATGGACAAGGAGCCTGGATGACCAGTTATGAGGTCACATTTACAGGATCATTCAGTTTGGAAGGGATCATCTGAGATCTCTGAGCCCAGCCCCTCCCTGCTCATGCAGGCTGTGCACACAGCCAAGTTTTGATTACCCCCACAGCGGGAGATTTTACATCTCAGGGCAACCTAACCCCTCAGCAGGTAGAAATGCTCATGGCAGTGCCATCCCTACCTACTGGTTCTGCAAATTGCCCAGAAATTTGTGCTCCTTCCTCCAGCATCTGAATTAGGAGTTTAATATTAGGCTGGGTGAAATTGGGCCTTAAAGTCCCTCTCTGAACCAGGTGTCATGTCATGGACTCAGCCTGATCACTCCCCCAAAAAGCTCAACCAAAAAAAAAAAAAAAATCAACAAACCACCAAGTAAAAAGCAAACAAACAAACCAACCAAACCAAACTTCATGAGAGCTCTCATACTCCTGTTGATAGTGACAAAACTGCAGAGGTAACACATGACGACAGACATTTTTTCCTAGATGATGCTCCAGTCCTATTCTTTCAAAAAAACCCAACCAACCACAAAACACAAAACTAGAAAGAGGAAAAAACTGCCTAATGCATTCAGACAGAACAGGTTCTCAACTTTGTTGACAGAATTGTTGCTGGAGCTCATTCAGTGACTGTAGGCACAAAATATACATGACCCAGAACTCAGCAGTCCCCTTGCCCAGGACGTTAGAAATATTTTTTCTTCTTAACCTGTCTGTCCATTGCCAGCAACATTCCCTCTCCTCCAGCTGCATTTCAAAGGCAAATTGTGAACATCACTATGTCCTGGGGGAGGAGACCCTGGCTGCTGACTTGGAAAGTAGTGTCTGAGAAGATAAAGTACCTTCCCTGAGTAACTCGATGGTCTTGACTCCAAAATCAGATTTTGCTTCACATGACCAGTTCTGATCCATCCACGTGAGGCACCAAGATTCCACACAGGATTCCAGATTATATCCTGGCTAAGGTTACCAGAAGCTACACACTGCAACCTCATCTGCTGATACTGAGAGTCCTTACTAGATCCAATCCAGTTGTTGCAGACCAAGTTACAACAGAAAGGTTAGGTATCAACAAGCACATTTAGTCACATAAATTTTGTGTAAATCAACGCCCATTCAAAAACCGAACTGAAGAGAATTAAACACACTTTAGAGTTCGCAGAATGAGGAAACAGATTCTTTTACCCCTCGGTCTCGGTGGTGACAGTAGACCCCCTGAAGAACAATTCACTCCAGTAACTGCTGAGCAGAGTGAATGATTAATAACGTTCAAAAAGCTGGTTTGGTGGGAGCCAAAAAAACAAAACACAAAGGAACTAAGCTTCAGGGCTATACAATTAGTGTTACTGCGAAGTATTATTACATATTTATTCCTATTATAACTTTTCTTATGCAAATGTTGAGGGTGACGACTGTTAAGTAAAACAGCAGGTGAAGACAAAGCCCAGATAATGTACTGAAAGCTTTTCGGAGTCCCTATGTTACAGTCAAAAATGGAACTTTAAAAATTTTAAAACTAACAGGAAGTCTCATCTCAAGAGAGAACATACTAAAAACTTGTCATAATCCAGGCAAATTGTTTGCCCTGTTTTCACTGGTGAAAAATAGTTCAGAAAAATAGTTCAAGTGAAACAGTGCTGTTGATGTAAGTACATATAACTAGTCCTAGGAGAAGATGAGAATCCAAGTCCTCGCTTTCTGTTGTGCATAAGCAATTCTTGACTCAGAGAATTAGCTCAGAAGAAAGATCTTTATACTTGAAAAAAGTGTCAAAGTCCTCAAAGCCCTTAAACATCACCAAGTGACAGCATGAATTGGTAAAACAAAAAGATGATCCAAAACCCCAGCAGCAATCCAACTGCAAACAGGCAGATCAAGGAACTTGGCAAAGCATAGGGAGTACTCTCCATGCAGGCCAGAGAAACAGATTCTGAAATTATTTCTGTATATTAATGAATGAAATTTGTGTAACATGATTTACCACAAAAATATGTTATTTACATTGCATATGCTTCCCAAGTACAAGACTGTAAATTGCAAAATTGCTTTGTTTACAGCAATGGTAGCACAAATTAGGAAGCCTGGAACAAAGGTATCCCAAAGCAATGAAATGCAAGAAAAACTTTGATGAAAAAGCAAAATGTCATGAGCTAAACAGCACAGTGGTTTTCAAATTTGTAGATTATTTATTTACAAGGCTAAATGTTTCATAAATATACAAGCACAAATAGACAGATACTATTAAAACAGAAAAAAAATTCCATTACACTTTGTGGATTCTGGTTTTCAACGAACACAAGCAATGTTAAATATTGCTGTAGTAGATTTTGTACTTCACTGCTAATTTTACACTAAACAAACACTGTAAAAGGGAAAACAGTCCTTTAGGATACGAGAGGAAAAACAGTAATTTCTGTCCTTTCCATAACACCTACATTTCCAGAAAATCATGGACCTGATCCTTCAACTGTACACATTTAATGTTATTCTCATGAGTAAATCTCATCAGTTTTAATAGAAAAGAATTTATATTAAGAAAGTCAAACAAATATATGCATATATTCTGGATTGAGGAAAAATTGGACCTTCTACATAGTAATTACTTTAGTAAACACATTATTACTCCTACTCAGAGGTTTTGTGGACACAAGAAAAAATTGTTATGAAACAAAAAAGTGTGTATTAAACATTTCAACTAATATAGTAAAGCTTTATTAAAATTATAAATTCACACAGACTGCCACTAATAACAAAACATTCACTTGTTGCAGTTAAATGAGACTAAACTTCTGCACATTCTATATTCCAACTGCTTCAAGCACAGTGACCTATCAGCCCTCAGGAGGCAGAATCTTGCCTCATTTCAAGTCAGTGGGAATTTTGCCATTTATTTCAGAGTAGAAGAATGTTTTGGAGTTATTTTTTTTAAAAAACTGGGGAGAGGGAGAAGGCTAAGTTGGACCAGAGAGGAATCCTCCCTGTTCTGAAGTAACATGATTAAAACACAAAATGAAAATAATTACACAGGATTTATTCTCAAATCTCCTGCAACAATTTGATTCCAGCAGAAGCTGAGAATTTTGTCATCTTTCTCAATACCCACCCACAACTCTGTTTGGTTTGACTACATATTAACAAAATCATATACCTGAATTTCATTAGGACTGGAAAAGTATGTACCAGAGCAGTTTAATACACAGAACAGGGTAGCACATGCAGCAGAACTAACCACTGTCAACGCTTGGCTGGGCATACTCTCTTTTTTTAAGCCAGAGCTGCCCTGGTCTGGATATTGCTTTCCTTGACTTGTGTACCAAGCTGTCCTTTTGCCCCTTATTCCATAAAGAATCTCAACCAGGGATATATGCCTTTCAAGTGTGAAAATTGCTGGACTCCAGAAGGGCTCCACATTCCATACTCGGGAAGTTACAGAAGCACAAGGGCAATGCTATCTAACCCTGACTGTTTAGGTACACGAACACGTTGCCAGATGACCCAAACGTCCGGATCTCTCCTAAGGCTGTGTTTTTTGCACTGGCAGACAAGCCTTCCCTTGAAGGCTAAAAATGAGGCATATAACAGCAGCAAAAAACCCCACCACTTGTTCCATGGGAAGCAAAACTGCACTTTGTTATGCCAGGTCCTATTCAGCTCCCTGCCAGGCATAGCAAGAAGCTTGGGTACCTTAATTCACTACTGAATTTGGGCACCTGAAGTGAGGATAGCATTATAGTGGTTGCTGTGTGTTTCCTCAGTGAGAGAACTTCCAGTTTGTTACCAACACAATTCTGAAATAAGAGCAAAACCATACATCAGCTGCTTGCAAAAGCCTGAAGACCATGACAGAAGCACACTGAATATTTCACTGATGTCTATTTCTGAATACCTATCTGGTTAAGATGTTATTAAGGAGTCTTCACAGAACTGTTCTGCAGGAAATAAGCTCCATGTAGCCTTGTCACTATATTTGCTTGCATTACAAGTTTCCTATGATGAATATGGAGACCATGCAATGTGTGTGACTTGGTACATTTTGAGCAGAACAACTTACATGCCTTGGATAGGTACCATGCCTTGGACGCTAATGTTTGACTTTTGTGCTCTTCTCCTACATATCTTTCTACTGATATAATTTAGGTTTACAGATTTATCCTTGTTACAGCCTCTACTGTCAACCCAAACAGAAGGTATCAACCTGAAGACAGGTGAAAGCTCCAGAACTTGTGGGAAAAAGAAACTCTTAACTTAGCTGTTCAATTAAACCTTCCACACACGCCTTAACTGAGAGAAAGCAGCAACTGAAAAGGATGAAATCAGGCTTGTACCTCCAGAAAGGTACTAAAGAGATACACTATGCAGCACCTGGTTTAAAAGGTTATTCCCCACAAAACAGGAACAAGATGTACTCCTAGAAGGTTTATTCTTTTCAGTTAAGGAAAGAATTTAAACTTCACTGTCACTGGGTTAAAACTTACTATTCAACTCCAGGAGGCAAGGCCATAAGACCATTGTGCCCAAGGAAACTAACATAAAATATTCCATGGACCTTCCAAAACATTGTAAAAAAAAAAACCTGAAAAATTGAACCCGTGTTCTCTTTCACCACTAAGTACAGATCAAGTCACACACAGTCCCATAAACAGCAACGAGGTACACTAACAGTGAGCCAAAGTTGTGGACAACCAGAAAAGCCATTATTTGCACCACTCATTCTGGGGGAAATAACAATAGTATACAGTACATTCAAATAAACTATAGAAAGCATTAGAAATCTGCAAACTGTAAGGCAGTGAAAGAGTCACAATATCTGTGCTTGAGTGGGCTCAAGCTCTTCTTTTGCTAAAGACAGAACTCCTACAGTTCATTGGTAGACCTCAACAAAATTAGGACTTCTCCATTGATTTTATTTATTTAGCATATGCTAAATGCAAGTTTAGAGCTCTCATTTTAAGACAGCCGCATTTAAATATAACGAAGAACTGTACAATACTCACTGAGTTCAAGAGGGTCAGCATAAAAATTCATGTGCAAAAATCTAAGATAAAAAACTTTTAGTATTAAAAACCAACAGCTTAAAGAAACAATCGGATCCAGAAGTTTTCCTCAAATACTGTAACTTTCATCTTTCACACAGCTGACATTGCAGTAACACTTCAAGGTGCAAGAGATAAATGGAAGAAGAGCAATGAAAACAAACAAACAAAAACCCACAATGCTCTCAGCAAACCACCACCACCAAGAAAATGAGTAAGACTTCCTAATTTCTCAGTATTACCTTCTGGCACTGTTACAAATAAAGGTAGCAGTAGTAATCGAATGTAAGAAAGAAATTTCACCACTGCAATATTATTGATTTTTTGGCCATGTGCACGAGCTAAAATCTACCACTTACATAGTAAGATTTTTGAACATGGAACTGGACATACTCTTTTAAATCAACAAACTCTGGACTTTAACAAAAAAAGAGCCTTACCAGGAATAATCATGAACAAGAGCCTGGGTAGATTTTTACTTTCATCTTTTGAGAGGTCTTTCCAGGGCCCACACTTTAAGACATGGGTAGCAGCTCCACAACAGTAGATAAATTCTTCATGTAAGGGGACTGGCTCTTCTGACCCCGACCTCATGTTTGCTGTTAAGCAGAATAAGATACGGTTATAACAGGTCAGTACTTAAAGAGTTGTCTCTTTGCTATTACACCTTCCCACAGGATAATTGCAAAAAAACCCAGCCAAACCACCCCACCTTCAAACAGCTGTCATATCCAGTAAACTGAAGCCCAGTTCAGTATCTGATGTCTGAAGAGGCTGTAGAAATTGATACATGCTACTACTACATGAGAGAAAGCATCTTTCAGTTTCTGTCACAGAAATACACAATGATGAACTGGACAATAAGCTCTATTCTACCTTAAAGGCAAATAATTTTAAATTTCTTGTTCATGCTGTCCACTGAAAAGATTCATCTGAAACCTATTTGAAGGCAAACTAATGAAAAAATAACAAACAAACAGAACTAGTGCATGAATGTCTTTGCAAGTTCTGTGTGCCTCATAATAAAACTGGATATTGCAGCATAACACCATGACCTTTAACCATCAAAAGCATCTAGTTAAAAATAACATTAGACCTTTCCACTATTTTTGCTTAGTGAAAAAGGACCATTCATTTTTGAGCACAAGGATACAAGTCCTATTTCCTAGCCAGTTTGTGAAATTTCAGGCATGTAAACCAAAGCCTAAAAGATCTACAAGGTCTGCAGCACCATTAGGTGGGGGGCACTACCTTCACTAATAGTCACCGGAAAATTCTCAGTGCTACACAACTTAAAAGGAACAGATCTGACTGAAATTTTAGGTAATGACACTTGACAATATTAGAAAAGTACACTTGAAGAAACAACATTTCCTTACTTTCCCCAGTTTTAATCCGGGGTTTTGAAAGGTTTAAGGTAAAGAACAGGCAAGGCAGAAAAGACAGATAATGTTTTGTTTTGAACTAACAAGTACCACCTTGAAAAAAAATGAATATAGCACAAATGGAAAATACTTCTGAAGGGAAAGGAGAAGTGCTCTTTACAGCACAATTCTCTGGATGAAACCTTGTACCCCCCCACCCGCCTACTTCACCCCAGCCTCTGCACCCCNAAAATTCTTTTTCTGGAGACACCTTCACTACTTCATTGTTTATCATGTTATTATCTAACTTATAGAGACTGAAATGTAAGTAAAGTGAATTTTGTCAAACTATAAAGAGGTATATTTTTAATGTATTATCTCTGCTTTTATTTCTTCATCATTTAAAGCTGAAAGAAGCCAGGAGCAGTTCCAACAAAGAAATCCAGTTACATCAACAACCACAGTAAACATTAAGACGTCACCCCTTTTCTGAGGTGTTTACAATCCCAGAAGCAAAACTAACTAGTTCTTACCCAAGAAAGTAGGTTTTGGACAAAGTTTCTGATGATGAACCAATCAAATCTGTTGCACATTTTCAGTTTGAATTGATTTCACAGAACAAATCTAAATGGACATCCCACTGACAGCTCTGATTCAAAAGAAGTATTTGCAACGTTATGGTCAGAAGTTAAGCAATGAGAAAAGAAAACTCAGCAATACATTTTGGACTGGAGTGGTAGGATTTTCAGGTTCACACAGACCTGTTGTAGTATCTTTGGTCCAGTTTTTAACTTAACTTCTAATTTCAAAAACAGACAATGTTGCAGTACCTGAAAGGAAGACTGCACACTAGAGAAGAAATGGTTTTCTGAAAAACTGCCCGTCTGAGACAATCCCAAGGGCCTTCTTTGTACTAGCTCTATGTAATATCTGAGGGATTTTTCTTTATTTATTGTTAGGTTTTTAATTTGTGACTTCATTGCCTTTGGTAATAAGAATGGACAGAAGAGAAAAACAGGGAAAAGACAGTGGATATACTTCCAGAATACTTTTCAGACCTGTTTCAAGATGAAATCAGTAATAGCCAAAAATACCTCTGTATCTCCTTCCTTCTTCCTAAATGAAGCTTTGAAGAACAGTATTTCCATTACAGGCATCTATCTTTGGCATAAATTGCCTACATTTCCCCTAGAAATATCTTAAGATGGTCTATCAATTTCCAAACAGATTTAACAGGCAGAGGTCTCAAGAGATGAGGTTCCTACTGGCTCTGTCAGCACGCAGGGAGGGCACAGTTTGTGCCACAGCAGCTCCAAGAACGTTGAGGAGACAAAAGGACAAACTTGACTGGTGGGAGTTTCACAAGTTATCACAGAGAAAAGTAACAAGACTCAAAGAGATGCAACTACCTAGGAAATCAGACCTTATTACATCCCAAGCAGTATTTTCTTCCTTTTCTTCAACCCCTGCACATAAATTCTCTAAACATATGCAGGAAAAATATTACAAGAAATTCAGCTTCCGTCAAGAGTGCTTAATCTAGTATCAAAACTTCTGTTAGAATACAGAAATATGGGTTTTGACTCACAGGGCTTTAGCTCTAGATTAACACACCCTTAATGTAGGCGTCTACCGGGAAACAAACTCCTATTACAGCGTACAAAGCCTTAGGTGGTAATACATGGTCTGATTAGGGGAACAGTTGTGGGATCAGCTTCTTGGTTGCTACCTCAGGATCAGAAAAATCCTCTCCTGGTTAGCAAAGCCTATAGTAAAAACATGTGAAGACATACACCTGCACCTGCAAACCAACTCATATATTTAGGTGCCTCACTACTGATCCAGAAGCCTACAGTCATTTTTTTCAGACAGGAATATCTGGAAACAGAGCTATCCACAAAGAGCAAATTACCTCTGCCATATGACCAATTCCTTTCATCTTTTGTTCAACTGACCCCAAAGTAAAATGCTGATAGTAAAGCTAAGAGAAGTTTGCAAACATTGTGCTAATTATTTATGCATCTTTACTGATAGCATATTTTAACTGGTCCATCCTACGCTATTGCTTGGACTTGACATCTCACTTCAAAGATAACTTGGAAATAAAATTTGATCTACACTAAAAGACTGTTCAGCGAAAGAATTATCACAAACTCAGACTAGCATCACATAACGTAATCAGAGTAAGCAAATTGATATCTGGCATATAAATTATTCAATCACAGGACAAACAGGTTGGTGTACCTAATCTGAAGCATGATGCTGCAGTGAAAGATGCAATGGTAGCCACAAGGGCAAAGGTAAATTGCATAAAACAATGGTAAAACCAAAATAAAGGAGAAAGGACCACTGCAGCAGATTTGACATACAAGGCTCCACAAAATTGTAAGACACACACTCCAAGGTGTCCATGGCCAAGGCTACTGTGAGGCCAGTCGCTATGCCTTCTGGTAAGTCACAATGACATTGGAAAAAGCTACCCAGGAGACTGGTGGAATTCCTGGAAGTGTTCAAAAAACGTGTAGATGTGGCCCTCGGGGACACAGTTTAATGATGAACATGGAAGTGCTGGGTTAACAGTCAGACTCGATGATGTTAGAGCTCTTTTCCAACCTTAACGATTCTATGATTGGGAAATGTGCCTGGAAACTGCAAAAAAAGGCAACCACCATGCCCATGTTAAAGTGTGCAGGGAGCTCTAGGCCAATCAACCTCATCCCAGTTCACAGAAAGTTATTAAAAAAAAAAAAAATCCCGCTGGAAGTTGTACCCAAGAACATGAAACAACCATTAACATACCAGCGATGTCTTTCCAGGATCAGTATCGGGCAATAATATTCAATGTCTCCACTGAACACCTGCACAGAGGACAGGAGCCACTCTCAGCAGGTTCGTGCAAAATGTCAGGGGGAGGAAGACAAACCAGCTGAAACACTGGAGGGCAGGGCTGCTATCCAAATGGACCCTGACAGGCTGGAAAGGTGGGAACTACATGAAAGCCAAGGGCAAATGGAAAGTCCTGCACCAAGAGTTCAGTAACCCAATGCAGCAACACAGGCTGGGGGCTCAAAAGCTAGGAACTGGCTTTCCAAAAAAGCCACAAATGATTAACAAGCTGAAAATGAGTCAGTAGTGAGCCCTGCAACCATCAAGCCCAAGTGTGTATACAAGGCTGCACAAGGAGTAGCCTGCAAGTCTTGGGACATGTTTATCTTCCGCTACTTGGCATTGGAAAGACTGGAGTACTGCATCCACTTTTGGACTCTTCATACAAGCAAGACATCAATAGACTGGAGAGAGCCAGTTAGATGATATGGATGCTGAAGCATGTGATGTATGTCCAAAGGACAAGGAAAAACAGTCAAAATTTGCAATGAAGGAAATTCCAATAACAGAGGTTTCCCCCATATGTACAATTAGGGCTACTAAATAATGAAAGTTGCCCAGAAAGGCAGGACAATCTCCAAATGGACAATGCCTTCAGCAACCTGACCTGCTTTGACCTTTTTGAGAAAGGACCTGGACTACATCGTAGGAATAACAAAGTTGGATGTATGTAAATTCATGAGACTGGACTAGATACACCATGAAGTGCCAATTGCAAGGATGCTGTTTATCAAAAACCACTGTAAATCAGGGGAGGTACATCTTGATGGTTAAGGAACAAAAGGTACTTAAAATCATAGCCATTTTCCATCAGAAAAGGCAAGAAGGAGCACCCAAGGCACTACAGGCTGATCTGGCTCAGCAGAGTCCACAGGAAAAATCACAGGAGCATGTATTGTGTAAGTTTCTCTAATCACATAAAGAAGATGTTAATTCAGAATAAAAGATCAGTCTGCCAACAGCAAATCATGCTCAAGCAACGCCATTGCCCTCAATGATAAAATACCTGGCTAAAAGAATGAAAGAAAATATGTGAATGTAATGCACACTGCCTTATTAAGAATTTTGGCACTGTCTCCCACTGCATTCTCCTTTCTAGGCCAAGGAAATGCAGGCTGAATAAACTGACTTGCACAGTTGGAAAAGTAACTGAACAACTGAACAGTTGATTTAATGATAATCAACTACTGTCTGCCAGCTGTCAAGTAATCTTGAGTGAATACTGGAGCCTATAAAACTCAGCATTTTCATCAGAAACATACCTGCAACCCTTACCCCAGCTGTGTTCACCCCACCAGGTCAAGAACACAAGGAAACTTGGGAGGGTCAAGTAAATAACTAGGCTAGAGCCTTAGACAAAAAGCTTTATGAACTGTGCCTTTTCAGTCTCCCACACTGTAATCAAATAGCAACCTAGAGCCATTTGAAAGAGACCTGCAAAAGCAGCATAGCTAAACCTTTATTTGCAATGGAAGGTGGCAAAACAAGAGGCAACAGCCACAAGTTGTGTCTTGACACTTTAAGGCATCACAAAAAAATCAGTTGCTAGGAAGGCAATGGAAGACTGCTAGGAAGGCAGCGGAACATCTCCTGGAGGTTTTTAGGACTCAGCTGGACAAAACAGTAATTTTGATCTCAAGAGAAAGATGGACTAAGTTTCTCCAGAGTTTTCCATAAATCGATAGGTTACAATTCTTATGGCCCTAAAACAGAAGAAAAAAATAAAGCAGGAGGTACAAGGATCTCAAACAATTTTTCTAGTACCTTAGTAAATACAGTTTCATGAACACAGTACATGACAATAACTAAGTATTTAGGTCAGAGAAAACTAATCTAAAGTAGAGCAGTCCCCCAAAAATAGAGGAAACTGAAGTAGATGTGTTCCACCGACTAGCTGTACCAGCTTAAATAAAAAAGAAACCCTGCCATAATAGATTATTTTATGTGACTGAATTCAACACTACAATGCAAAAGAATAACTGCAAAAATAGCAAGATTCCTTCAGCTGCCTTCTACACTAAGGCTCTGACAATTTCTACAATATTATTCCCAGAGAAGAATCATCCAGACCTGACGTAAGCTCTTTGATTTGCAGACTGGAACTTACATGCTCATAGCTAGGAACTAGAAAGAGACAGACTGACCGACCTGGTAAAAAAACAGCAAAGAAGAACAGGGGAAGAGGGGATTACGTGATGTGAGAGATGAGGTACGACATGACACACGATGCCCAGATCTCATCAAAGATTTATCTGGACAAACGACAAACAATGGATGCCAGATTTTCTCAGGGAAAACAATAAACACAGGCCAAAGACTTTGCAAGCTGTTGTGACATCAGTCACAAATCTTGACCAATACTGTGTAAGAAAAGCAGCAGCAGCAGCCAGTAGCACATAAAAATGAAACATTTTTCCATTGTACTTTCCAGTACAATTCTCTGTCAAAACCATATACAAGTCCCATTTACACTAGCTCTGAATTAATAAATAAAAACTGTTAGGCATTATTTGTAAAAATGAAGAAAGCTAAAAAGTTAACACTATGGACACATCAAACGAAGCAACATAGTTATACAAAATAAGACTGCTTTCCTCTAAAACCAGTGAAGTAATTAGGAGGCCTTGTTTTTAGTGATCACTTAATGACCTAGCAATAAGATGCCTTCAATTTGTTTTGTTCCTCTGTTATTCCCCCATGCCCCTCCCTCAAGGAGTAAAACAGCTGGGAGAATTTCACTGATGACTGTACAAAAATATCAGTGAAATATGTGGAAATGGGATACAGTTTACTCATGTTTAGGGTTGTAACGATAAAAGTGCCGAAAACTGGAATCACTCCTCAATTCTGAACCTTGTTCAGAGACAACACATAGGGGACTGTGCAAAGACCTAAGGAGGGAGAAACCCAGTTTTAAGAACTGGACCCATCTGCAAGACCTTTGTAACATCACAAAATTTGGATTTTATTACCATTAATAACCTTGTAGCAAAGACCAAGAAAGTGGGCACAGTCCCGGAGTTAGGGGAAAATAACTTCTGGGCATCCATTTTGTATGGGACAAGTGGTCCCTTGTCACTGACGAACATTTTAAAACCAATTTTTGAGACAGCTTTTCATCAAAGCAGGACAGGACTCACAAATCAAAAAATTGTTAGGCTGGAAAGGTCCATTTGAGGACTTGAATCAGTAACAGATGGATCCCCCACCAACCTTGTTCCAAAAAGGTGCTTTGCTCTGAAATGAATAATTTGAAGGAGTTTTGGAGTTAGGGAATCAAGAAATTGGAAAACATTTTCAGATCCCACAATGATACATTGGTCTGGCACAAAATTATTCAACTGATAGGATGATCAAAACCCTGGGGAAATGGATTAGGAAGGCCCACCATAACTTTTAACCAATCTTTATAAGTCACTGCAAGTTTTAGCTTTGAAAATTTTGGCATGTACAAACAACTAAGAAAAAAAATATGGAGCCCCTGTTAATTATCATAATGGAACTACTACAGTACTCTTGGCTTTGACTTCCCCACTGCTCTCATGAGGGTGAAATAGCAAATGAAAGACTTCCATGGGGATCAGGCACAATGGCAATCTTTATGAAAGCAGTCACACCTCTAAAAACATCAACTGTTGGTCTACAGCACCCAACAGTCGGCAGGCAGCTCTGACATTTCACCGCAGTTCTGGCAGCAACGCTCTAAGTTTGACACCTGGTCTCTTCCTCCTTTGGCAATCACGGACCTCAGTTTAACAAACGTCACAAAACCCCAGTTATGCTTGCCCAGTGCTCCAAGTGCAGAGTCCAGGTCCTTTGTTACCAGCTGGATCAAAGCTCCTCCGTTTGCCATCGCAGTTTAACACTCGGGTTAGAAACATTGAGCACTGGAGTCAGAGCAAATGTAAAGGAAACCCTGAGAAGTTACACTGGTGTGGCCAAGGGTCCCGGAGGCTTTACACAATACCAGCCACTACAAATGTACCCAAAAGAATAAAGACATGACATCCCAAAAGTGGAGTATGTTTTATCCAACACATTTCAGGATACAGTGGAAGAGGTCCTACATATCACGTCCTGCCATTCTATATAATCACACAGAGATAGTAACTTCCACTTTTGCAAAAGAGCTAAAGCATCACAAACTCTTTGTGAACTGTTGAGAGCTACCAACATGAAAATGATCCCAAAAGAGTTCAGGTTTTTCGTCTTGGTTTGTTTTTTCTTAAAGTAACGTCATAAGCATAATTAAGTTTGGGAATCCCACAGATTACAAGAAAGTGGTAGCTATTCTCCCAGAAAATTCCCAATTTCCCAGTCAATATGCAGGCCTGATGATAAAGCTAAGAATGTCCGTGACCTAAAATGAAATGAGCAAGAAAGTTGTTGTTTAAAGAAACAAAACCACTCAAGGAAGTAATAATGGTTTCATTTGCATGAAAGCAAATAGGATGGCTTAATTTGGTGTAATATGAAGCATCTTCCAGAACGTGAGATTTTGGGAAACCTTAGTCTCAAAGGAAGAAAAAGTTGTTCATTTGCACACAGTACTGAAATTTACTAGTGAAATGAAGTAACTTTCAAAGACAGCTTTCCCTCCAAATACTGCATTAAAGAACTGGACCCAGAGAAAAAACTGGGGGCTTTTAAAATTGAAATCTCACAGAGGAATAAACAGGAGGTGGTAGGCATGAATAATATGTGAATATAATAAATATACTTTGTATTCTGAGACTAAATTGCAATGTTAACAAAACCTGTCAAATAAAGATAGCATCTATGTGAAAGAACGTAAAAAGCTGCTGCTGAAGCACAATGTCTACAGGGTAAGAAAGGTTTCCAGGGAAAAACTATGCCAGGTCTCTTCTGACCAACAAATTTCAAAGACACACCAGACTATGTCAAGAGAATCTTGTAAATAAACTTTCCCAGCTGCCCATTGCATTAGAAAGTCAAAGGGAGATAAATCAGTTTGGACTGGATAGCATGAGAAAATTGTCACAAATACAGTAAAGTTTGCAAAGTATGCAATTTGTTTATTTCAATTATGTTGAACATCAGTATTTTGGGAGGCACTGGGCAAAACTGAAATGTAACACCATGATTACCGACTGGGTTAAAACTTGGCTGAAGTTAGAGGTGGGAATGCCATACTTCACTAAGGAGAACCCATCATGCTTATGTTTGGATACAGAGGGAAGAAACATCAATGGTCTTTAAACCTCAACACTTAGCACCACGCAAACGAGAGCATGTTCAAAAGTGAACAGTTATGTGAATTATGGGGGAGACGACACAGCCTTTCACAAGGTGCTGCTTCAAAGGAGAGAGAGAAATATCAAAATATACTGCAAAAATAAAAGAGTGAAGGAACAGGTTATCAAGGACACATGCACAAGAAGAAACTGAAAACAGTATTGAGAGAGAGGAAACATACACATGCAAATAAGTTTGCTTGTGGTCTAAGAGTTTGAAAAAAAAAAACACTCGCTCACTAAACAAAGATTATCTTCTTTACCATTTGGTTCCTACTATCCATAGGGAAAATGAGGGGGAAAAAAAAGCCAAAAAACCTATTTGGCTCTTCAACCATATGTTCTATACTCTTTTATTTTCTCCTACATCAAAAGAGCGGCAGGTCCCACACTTCTGCTGGACAGCTGTTTAAATCATACAGGTAATCTGCCCAACATTCAACAAAACATAAAGATGCAACAATTTAAAGTAACGGCAACCTACATATTCACTGAAACCACAGGTCCCAGAAATTAGGCATTTGAAGGAACATCCATCTTTCAGCAGCAATAATAACAGGCAAAAGCAGATAAAAGCAATTCTATTTCATCTTATGTTCAATAACTCCTTTACTACCTCCTACTGGAATAAGATTCACTACTTCATGGAGAGCGTTATTCTTTCCTTTGTCTTGTCAAGTAGTGCAAAGTTCAAAGATCATAATGAATACTAGCAAGAAGCAAATACCAAATTAAAAAAAAAAGTCCGCAAGTACAATTAGCATCACACTGCCCTTAACTTGGCTCCCCTCATCCTTTCCTGTGCTGTTCAGTATACATCTCCCTATGGAACTATCCCTTATTTCTTTGTTTCTTCCGTATTTCCATGTTAGTTATTCTCCTTTAACCTAAAATATGCTCCAAATTCAAAACACTTTCTTCTCCTCATTTTATTATTTCAACTTGCATATGTTCTTACATCAACTGTTTATCCCACCTTCAGCTTAGCTCTCCAGCTGCTGCTGGTTTTCTTGCTTTCTAACAAGGACATAAAAGACTTAGTCAAAATCCTTGTGTACTCACAGTAGACCAACTTACTAGTCACAGCTGCATTCTGCAGTAACCCCTCAACCTGTGCTTGGCTGTTACCACCTCCTCCTTACGCTTCCTGCAGCAGCTGTACATTCTGGTACTCATCCACTCACCTAAACAGGTTAGGAAGGCACTCCAAGCAGAGACATGAAAACAAACAGAAGCAGACTGTATGGAGCTCTGTGCAAAGGACAAAGGAAGTCAAACAGAAGAACCAGTGAACAGGAGACATAAATAACACCAGGCAGCATTAGATCCCTTTCCGAGTCACTACAGCACTGTAATTGTCTCTACTACCGATATGAGGCCTGGAGTCCGAGTCCTTCCCAGTAAGAAGCACTGGTTCTGCTCATCAGGGAATTGAACAGCCAGGCTGGACACAGTGGTGCAGGAGCCAGAAGGTTTCTCCAAGAGCCAGTAATGCAGGAAGGCCTGTACATGCCAGTGCTCTGACATATAGACCTACAGCCCTGGTCACAAGAGGATCCAAAGACAATTCACCATGCTGGGAAAACTGCAGCTTGCTCCTCACCACACCAGTAACCCCTGAAGTTACTCTATTACAGCATTTTGCACAAGGGCCCAGCTCCTCCTATCAAGATAACTGCTAAATCCTGATAACCCATGACTATGAATGAATATATACAGGAACAAAGCCTGTGCTCATCACAGGTTCAAATAAGAATCCAGTTATCTTCTGATACTCATTCCCAATTGCTGCTACAATCTCTTTCAGGAGGTAAAATTTGAGGAGTCAGACTTCTGCAAGAAGTTTGTATCACAAGTGGTTTGGTTTTCTTTAAAACAAAAGATTTGAGTAAAGAATTGGTCTAAACAAAGGACAACGGGAACAGAATCTAAGTGGAAGCAGGAGATGAGATGGAGAAAGGAAAGAACCAAGTGAACAGCATGGTAGCACCAGGAGGAAGCAAAGATACGGAGGAAAGAAACAAGGATAATGATGAAAGAAACCCTGCCAAACTTGAAGTTGTAGCATCTCTGGTTAGACGTTGTTCTGGCACATCAGGATTACCTAAGATATGGTAACAAGGCACAGTCACATTACATGAGGTGGTTGTGCAACCCCAGCGAGGTATACAAGCATTCTCATTCATTTCACCAGTGACTGTGTAGTGGGGCTTGCATTCAGTGTGAAAACTTGGATTTGCTTAATTGCTCTTTAAGCTCAGACATTTCATATTACACATTTTTTTCCTATTATGAATATTCTTTTATCAGAATAATTTACTTCCCCCAGTATAACCTGTTTAAAAGCCTCACCAGACATCTAAATGTCATCATTCAACATGGAATCCAACTTTGTCAAACATTTCACTGGGAATTCAGTGTCACACAGTGGTTTCTCAGGAGCAGAAAAAACACAGTCATATTGCTATTAAGAGCATGCCTGATTTAAGTAAGTGAAAATTAGCTGTCCTTCATATCCTGCAAACATGTTTTCTGTAGAAATGCATACACAGCATGCACTAAAGGTGAAACTTTGAAATTCTGATTCTAATACTCAGTAAAAATAACCTAGACATCATCCAAAATGGGAACCACCCCCTTTTCCAGACAAGGTGCCCTCATTATAATAAACCACAAGAACGGAAAAAGAAAGTTTCATATAAAAGAAACCAAAGCTATCAATTAAAAAAAAAAAAAAAAACAACACAAAAAACCCAGAATTGAAAACAGTGCAATTAGGAAGCTTCAGAGTAAATCTTGTCAAATTTACTGGTAAGTTCTTTGGCTTGGCAGTCATATTGAAAATTTTGTTTTACCGTCACCCATGCACAATTTATTGTAATTGTCCTTGTGAACTAAACTAAGCAGATAAGGAGGTAATAATCCATCACTCTCTATTCTAATTTAAAAAGTAGGAAATACTACATAGAAGTAGCAGAAAGTGTGTCAAAAACCAACAGAAGTTAGTGAGTTAGTGGATTTTTGACCCACAGAACGGATGGATGGATGTCTGGAAAACTAGAGCTACACATGGGTCAAAGGCAAGGATGAGTCAATGGACAAATCCACAGTGGATCTTTAAGACCTCAGCACATCTGTTCCAAAAAGTTCCTGGACTGCACTTTGTTGCAAGCTGAGTGGACACCCACAGAGCGGGACTAGGTAAAGTAGAATCATACATGCTTGCCTTTTTACTGGCATCTGCTTAGGGTACTGTCCAAGATTCATAAAAAACCACTGACTTTGACTGCTTTGATACAATCCTTGTAGTAATTTCATGATGGAAAGTATTAAGTCTTAGGGCTGTCGCTTACGCAGGTCTGTAAACGTGTGACCACTTCCCTCACTGACATCATAAGCAAGTGTCACAAGAAAATAGGAAGCTGCACTAATCCCAATTAATAACTGAAGGCTTCTAGTCCCTGAGACACACAGAATACAGATTCATATCCAGATTCTGACACAGGCCCATGTGGATGGACTCTCAGACCTTAACTGGGCATCATAAGGTCCCAGAGGGCCAGGAGTATACAACACCTAAATAAGTAAGTCTACAGGATCCAAGCCATTCAGGGCTTTACTATATTATAGTTAAGTTGCAGGAAAAGAATCTGCTTCTTCATTTTTGCAGCACAACAAAAAACTTACCAGAAAAAAGCTCTCAACAACTGTCATGCCTCAAATAGCCCTTCATCATTATCTTAATTTCTTTCACCATACATTTCCATGCTAGCATTTACTTGCTTCTTGAACCTGCTGCTCACCCCGTCTGGCACAGGCATCTCTTCTCTTGTGTAGTAAATACAGGCTCGGAGGTGGGTGCTGACAGTGATGATGCCCTGGGACCAGCAGCGAGAGCAAACCTGACAGACAGCGGGTTCCCGAAGGAGGGTGTGAGCCTGCAGGAATCCCTGCTCCTCCAAACCAGTAGCTCCTCGAGTAAAAGACGCCTCTTTCCACTTAAAAAAGTCTAATCTCACTTCTAAGAATTTGTAATCTTATTTTCCTCTTTTCCTATTTATAGGCCCTTTAGGTCACAGACTTTTCCTTCATTTCTTGTTTTATAACATGCCACCAAAACAACAAGCATCACTCAGCTCTGAGAGATGCTTCACAAGAACAAGCGCGAACACACGGAAAAAACACTGCAAATAGCATCACCTCAATTATTTTCTAGAAACGGAGACACCACTTAGGACTCGTTTCATTAAGTCCCTTCCATGACAAAACAAGTCAAGGGAGCACGTACGAAGGGCTTCTTTCGGCATGGGATGTGTTAGCCCATCCTCAACCGCACGCCTAGAGACCACCAGCTCTATTCGGCGGAACAGGTCTCTATATAGACCTGACACCCGACACAGCCGGGCAGGCGGCACCTCCCTGCTGGGCGAGGCTCCGGGTCAGCCCCGCACGGCGGCGGGGGGAGAGCGCGGGCGGGCTCGGGGCGGCTCTCGGATCCGGGACAGGGACGGGGGAGGCAGGGGAGGGCAGGGCAGGGCCGCTGCAGCACGTACCTTCCCCGTTCGCAGGCTCCCCGGCACCCGGCACGGCGGCGGCCGGCGCTGTCTCTGCCGACACCGGGCGGAAGCAGCCGGCGAGGAGGGGCNCGGGGCGCGCGGAGGGCGGGCCCGACCCGCCCCCCGCCGCCCGCGCTGTGAGGGCGGTGGCTGCGACCCCAATGAAGGAGGGGACGGCCCTTCTTGCCCAGCCCTTCCTTCCCAGCCCTGCCCACCCGGCATCAGGCGCCCGCCACCCGCTTGGGAATGGCAGGAGCGGGAGCGGAGATCACCCCGGGACTCGCGGCTTGGGGATTTCCTTCTGCCTGTCATTCACGCTTTCTAAAACCTGACAGTTTCTTTGGGAATTCTGGCACAGGAGAAAAAAAAATAGGTAGTTTTGAAAGAGGAAAATGAGCTGGGGTTCCTAAAAAATGGCACAGATAGGGGTAGCGAAGTGCAGGCTTCTCCTTCAAGGTATTTGAAGGGTAGAACCGTAGAATCAGCAAGGTTGGATCATGTGGTCCAAGCATCAGCCCAGCGCTGGTGCTGCAACCCCAGAATCGCTAAGCCACATCAACCCAGCATCAGACCCAGACGCCTCTTAAACACCTCCAACGATGGTGACCACCACCTCCCTGGACAGCCTAATCTAATGCCTGACCACTCTAACAGTGATTTTTTTTTTTTTTCTAGTGTCTATTCTGAATCTCCCCAGTCTGTTTAAGGCCATTCCTCTGGTCCTTTCACTGTAGGCATGGTAGAAAAGACCACCCACCTCCTCACTATCACCTCCTGTCAGGTGGCTTTAGAGAGCAATGAGGTCTCCCCTGAGCCTTCTGGAGTCTAAACAAGCCTAGCTCCCTTAGCTATTCCTCATAGGACGTGTTTTCTGGACCTCTCGTGAGCCTTGTTGCTCTTCACTGAATATGCTCCAGCACGTCAGTGTCCATTTTAAAATGAGGGGCCCAAAACTGAGCACAATACTTAAGGTGCAGCCTCACCAGGGCCAAGTACAGAGGGATGATCACTTCTCTAGTCTGCTGGTAACACTGTTCTTGATAAGGGCCAAGATGCCGTTGGCCTTCTTGGCCACCTGGGCATGTTCCTGGCTCATATTGAGCCGGCTGTCAACCAGCACCCGCAAGGATGCTTCCCTCCATCTAAATGAGGAAACTGGACTAGAGCACCTGGACTGTAGCAACACACTAAAGCACACACATCCCTCCCCACTCCAAAAAATTAAAAAAAAAAAAAAAAGGTTTTGAGGATCAACTTGCAAAAGAACACCATGTAATTATCAATAGGACAGGAGGACATAGTCTTAAGCTGCACCAGGGGAAGTTGAAGTTGGACATTAGGAAGAAATTCTTCACAGAAAGAGTGATTAGACCTTGAAATGGGCTGCCCAGGGCGGTGCTGGAGTCACTATCCCTAGAGGCATTTAAGGAAAGACTGGTCATGGCACTCAGTGCCATGGCCTAGTTGACATGCTGCTGTTAGGTCATAGGTTGGACTCCGTGATCTCAGAGGTCTTTTCCAACCTAATTGATTCTGTTATCCTGTGAAGATAAAAAAAGTAGCAGTAAATCCTTTCCCTATGTACCAGGATCCTGACACACAGTCTGCATGCCTGCAAGGTAAGGTCTGAAAGAGACTCAGGGAATATGTAACGAAGAAACTAAATCCCATGCTTATCAAAGAGGAGCTGAGGGAGGTTTTCATGCTAAAATGCTGCTTTTTGGGTAAAAGTGTTGGAAGAGCTGTTTCCAGCTGAAGCCACGGTAGCAGGTAAAAAGAAATAAACTGAATAGTAGGAAATAGGCAAGATTGCTTGGTGTTTATTCAGGAGTTACACAGGGATTCAGGCATGAAGCAGATGGACTGTGTAACCACATGCTACAGGAGGCATTGGAGGACTGGTGAGTGCTGTCTGTAGCCAAAACCTGAGCAGCTTCAAAAGGACCCCCTAAGGCTGGAGTGCATGTTGATCAAATCAGTGGGAAGAATAACAAACACAAGAGGAAGTGGAATAGGAATAGATATGATGCACTTGAGAACCATCAGCATAATTTTCTGTGGAGGGACCTGGTGCCTCAGAAATCCATGGGAGTCTTTGGAGGAGCCAAGTGACCTTATCTGCCAATGCAAACCAGGTCAATGAACACAGAATCATAGAATCATAGAATATCTTGAGTTGAAAGGGACACATCAGGATCATCAAGTCCAATTGCTAGCCCTGCACAGGACACCCCAAGAATCCCACCATGTGCCTGAGAGCATTGTCCAAATGCTTCTTGAACTCTGTCAGGCTAGGTGCTGTGACCACTGCTCTGGGGAACCTGTTCCAGTGCCCAGCCACCCTCTGGGTGAAGAATCTATTCCTGGCGTCTAACCTGAACCTCTCCTGTTGCAGCTTCCTGCCATTCCCTCAGGTTCCGTCTCTGGTCACAAGAGAAAGAAAGATTGGTGCCTGCCCCTTGGCTTCCCCTCGTGATGATGATGAAGACTGCAATGAGATCTCTCCTCAGTCTCTTCTCTAGGCTGAACAAGTGACCTCAGCTGCTCTCGCATGGCTTTCCATCTAGACCCTTCACCATATTTGTAGATCTCCTTTGGACACTTTCTAATACCTTTATATCTTTTTTATATTGTGGTATCCAAAACTGCCCCCAGGACTCGAGGTGAGGCCACACCAGAGCAGAGCAGAGCAGAGCAGGACAGAGCAGAGCAGGACAAGCCCCTCCCTTGCCTGGCTGGCGATGCTGTGCCTCTGCACCACAGGTCATGGTCGGCCCTCCTGGTTTGGGCAAGAATTCTCATTGAAGGTTTTTAGAAGATTCAGCAGTCATGATTTATTGAGCCACTCAAGATCTGAGCTCCTCAAGATTTTACTCAAACTGCAATTTTTTTAGTTGTCAATCAGTAGCTGTAACTAGGCAGTTATGATTAAGCAATTGCATTGTGAACGTTTCATGCTTGGCTAATCTGTTGTTTTAAGGAAAAGGGAAGACAATCCCAAGATGAATGAGCTGTCTGGATGACAGCCACCAGGAGTGAAGTCAGCAGAACTGAGCAGTAACTGAGGGAAAGGTAATTCCAGCAGTGGGAGATCATTACCACCGACTCACTGACCACCTACTCAAACGAGACCCCCAGCTCCAATGGAGGAAAGACCTGTGCATTTGGACTAATTACTGTGAGAAGCACGAATTATGACTGGCAAATAGGGGGGTTGAGTGCTAATTAATGAAAAAGTTGTGTAATGCTGATGACGTTGTTAGCTAAAATGTATAAATGGTGTAAAGTTTTGATGACTGCGGAGCCAGCCTTTTGTGGCTTAGCACCAAGCTCCCTACCTTGCACAAAAATTGAAATACTTTGCCTCAGTGTGTGAATTGGTGATGTGCACTGATTAACAAGCTCAATGAGATAAAGATTACAACCTTCAGACGTGTGGATACTTGGTGGGAATGGTAGGGTAGAAAAGAGAGGTTAGGAATTGATTACCATTTTTTTTCAGTGGATTGTTTAACAGGTAGGACTGAACAGAAGTTTGCATGAAGGTTAGTACTGTTCAACATGGGCATAAATAATCTGGAAAAAGGGGTCGACTGGAGTAGTAAATTCTGTTGTTCATGTTAAGTTATTTAGATTAAGAAAAATAATTGTAAGGTTGCAGAAGTATCTCTTGGCTCGTAGTGAGCAATAAAATGATGGACATGTTGATGTGTGAGACAAAGCTGAGTGTTTAGATGGAATATAAAGCCTTGTGCTTCCAAAATCAAGTAATATTTAGTAGCCATTGGGAAGTGAATGGTATGATTCTTACTCTGTGTGATGGTGATGTGCTCTCTGTTTGGATGGGGCCTGCAAGTCTAGCAGTTCCTACCTCTCAGAAAGGGTACAGTAAATCTACAAAAGATACAGAAATTGTGACAAAATTTTTCACAGATCTGAAAATCTGCCACATAGCTAGTAGGAAATAAAATGGAAGTTGGAAGACAAGCTAATGAGAAAAGTAGCTTGGGAAAATGATGACAGTGGTTTGTGAGACCAAGTTGAATGGACAGTGATTTCTCATTGTAATTTCTAATGCAAAACCTTTGGAAAACAAATCAGGTTAATAGGCAGCAGTTTCAAAACAAAAACTATTTTAAGTAGTCTTAAATTTCGTTGGAAATGTCACAGATTCCTAAAATTTCACAGGAATTTGCAAAAAGATAAGGCAGATTTATGGGAAGAAAATCTCTCAGGGACTGTTAAACGTGAGAATACTGCTTAAGGGCTCAGGAAGCCCTGAGAGCTGTCACTCTGCTGGAGCATGTACCCAGGAACTAGCTCAATGTGCTTGCCCTTTCCTTGGCACAACTGTTGGATGCTGTCAAAGGCAGAATGGACTTTTGGCCTTATCTGATACAGTTTTCATGTTCCTGTTTGCAACTAACATTGCCTTTTTCTGAGATTCACATCAAATCCTGCAGGTCATTTCTTATTCCAGAACTCTGTTTGTCTAATGTGCGCTGAATATATAAAAGAACCACCTAGGTGCTTGATGTACTGGTGATCAGATTACATTTTATTAAACTGTTTATAAAATTGTATTGTCAGCAGCAGGTTAGCTCATGTGTGATATTAAAATAATGAATGCATGTATTTGTTTTGATACCTGGAGTTGGTAAAGTTACTTTAATGAAGTCACAAAAAACTCTTTCACTTTGTAGAAGAGGCACTTTGCCCTGGTCTGTGGGCAAAGGGAAACTTTAAGTAGGAAAATGTCATTATTCCACATCTCCTTGGAAAAAACTGAACTTGACATAGTGTTGATTGTCTCATTGTGCCCTGCTGTGTGAGTACATGCAGACCTTGTGCCTTTGAGTTATGTTCCTATCATAAATGGCAACAATAACAATTTTGTAGGTATTCCTATGTTATAAGACTGAAAAAGCCAACTGCAAGGTTTTGGAATCGGAAGTTGGTTGGAGGTTGTATATTTTATGTATCATATATATAGTATTGCTCTCATGTGCTTCTTTTTTAAAATATATAAAGCCACAGTACAGCAAACACAGAACTTTGAGCATGTGAATGATCTAACATAGAGCAATGGTCCCAGAGTTTCTGGATATGCATAGGCTTGCTTAAACAAACAACATCCTGGAAAACAGTGATCTTAAAGTGGCTCACGTGCATAAAAATTTTGCTAGATCAGGGTGGAATACAATAAATACATTTAAGGGCTCGTTTAATTCAGGGATAGGGAAAAAATAAAATTTTTGTTATGAAAGCTTGGGGTAGTGCTTTATAAGGTCAGATTTTCATGAGTATTTGGCATTACTTCCCTGATTACGTTTTTACTGCTACATAAAACAGGACCAGTGCGTGTCCTTCAGTGCTGAACCACTGGTTGTTCAGATTGGTCAAGCATTGCCCTGTTCTGGGCCTGTGAATGTCTGATGAATAGTCCTGGGTGTAGTCCAGGGCACAGACTTGAACCAGAAGCCACGCTTGGTAGTCAGGATGAAAAAACTTGTACCAAACACGACGTTCTCTAGCTTGCATGGTCTTCAGAGCCGTCCTATCAGCCTTTGTACTCTCACCCAGCACATACCACCACGCTGCATCCAACCCACATTTTGTGAAATGGAGAAGTCACCCTGGAGGGCTGCAGTAGTGTCTTTGTATTTTTCAGGCACTTGTAAATGAAAAAACCCTACATAATTTAAGAATTTTGTCTAATGGCCACAGTGGTACCACCCAGCTCCAAAAGGAGACCCGGGCCAAGAACTAACAAGTGTAGATGTGGCCAGGCCGCGCCCCTTGGCTGGCTAAGGGTCCCTGGTGCTACTTCATTTAACTGCTGGGGCAGGGCTTCAGACAAGGTCCAAGTAGGAACTTTTATATAGCCAGGTACCAGGCAGGCCTTGAGGAATATTGGTGCTGAAACAAATAAGCCTGGAATATTTTTGCTGGCATCAAATGAGAGGCAGAATGGCATTCAAGCATGTTTGAGAAGTTAGTTGGTAGTATCTCCAAGCACCAAATAAATCTGCAGGAGATAGGTTCTTCTGGCCAGAGCCCTGGAGGCCATCTGCTGCAGACTTGTTTAGTAATGTAAATAACGCAATAATTGCTATGACCTATATATTTAAGGCTATTTTAATGGTTCAGTTTAAAATGCTTAATCCAAAGAAAGCACAATTAATGTCCAATCCAAATAGAAAATGCCCTTTGCATGTCAACAGTTACAGGACAGCGAATCCTGTCAAGGAACAGATGGAAGTGTCTTTGTTAGCGTTGCCCCACAGATGAGTGGAAATTAGCTTTAAGGCAGCAGAGAAAGAAAAAAAGTGCATGTATGTGGAAAGTAACATACAGAATTTGCTGAAACTGCATAAGTACATGAAAAAAGTTTCTGGTAAAACTTCCTAAAGAGACATTTGGTTCTTAAAAGTACCCACTAGTGTAAAATGTGTTTGTAGCTAGCTGTTAATGCAGCTGTATGTACTGGAACAACTCACACGGCAACTGCCTTGTATTTAATAGCTGCAAACTGTAATACGAAATAAAACATTGAATTTCAAGAAAAAAAGTTCCACTTATAAATACATTTGAGAACTAGTCAAATAATTTGTTGTTTCTTTTTTCTCTTGCCTTCTCCTGTTGCTATCTAAAACTGACCATGAAAACTGTTAGTCATGAATCACAGCAGTGTTTGGCTAAGAATCTTCATCAGAGATTTTCTGGTGTTTCAGAGGGCGCAGGCTTCAGCTCAGGTACAGAACTTAGTCTCTTGTAAAAAGTCAGCTCTAGCCCTAACTTTTGCCTAAGCAACATGGATCACATTTTTGCTTAGCCTTTGCAGGATATTAAATTTTATTTTGAACTGGTATTTTTGATTACTTGTATGTGGTTTCCCTTGAAGCATACAAAGACCCATATGTGGAGTTAAAGGGAAACAATGAAATACAAACCACTAGAAAGTGGTGAACTTTCCAAACACCTTTCTACACTTCTTCCTTCTTGTAGTGATGAGACAAACTACTTTCCCCTTGAGGTCGATATGCAGCAAAAACCTGCTGTGGTAATGTTTTGGTTTTAGTCCCAATGCAGATAGTAAGTTAAAATTATTTCTGCATCAGCCATTTTAAATGCATCAAATTGTTCTCTTTTACAACAGCTTTTGCATAAATTTAGCTGCATTAAATCCCCTAAAATGTCATGTGTGTTTTGTCTGTATCTTTGATAATAATGCAATATTCTTTATACTCGAAAACTGTGTTGTTGGTGAAGTAAAATCTGTGACTGAATTTAAATTTAGTGATGTATTATAATTTTAATTTAATTTATGTCAGTGTTACATGAAAGAAAGTTTTAATGTTTTCGAACCCTTGTTCTCCTTTCCCTGCCACCATTATATTGGTGTTGTAGTTTATAGGGCGGAGTAGGTGACTTAGATTTTCTATTCCCTTGTTTAATTTTGAAAAGAGATGTAGTTCCAAAACAAACATGAGGTTTAGACATCAAAAGAAAGAGAGGTCAACCCATCTGCTCCTGAGTCTAGCACAAATGGTGAATGGAGTACATGGACAAGTAGCTACGTAGTTATAATTTCACTCTAGAAGTTAAGCACAGGACAGACAAACCAAGATGTTATTTTTCTGCTTTTTCATCTGCCCTTTTAAACTATGCTTACAGATTCACAGACTCACAGGAAGGATAACATAGGAAGGGACTCTGGAGATTGTCTAGATCAATTCCCCTGCTCAAAGAACGGTCAGCTGCAGCAAGTTGGTCAGAGTTCTGTAACCATTTGAGTTTGAATTTCCCCAGAGATGGAGACTCCACAAGTTTTCTGGGCAACCTCTTCCAGTGTTTGACCAGTCTCACTGTAAGGAAGTTGGTTTGGGGTATTTTAAATTTTTTGTTTTATTTCCTGTATTTCTGTTTGGGCCCACTTCCTCTTGTCATCTGACTGGCTCCAGATTCTTTACTCCCCTACATCAGGCGTCTTTAGTCCCTTAAACATTGATAGGAGCTCCCTGAGATTTCTCCAGGTTGAACAGTCCCAGCTCTCTAAGCCTTCTCTTGCTTCTACCCCTCAGTCATCTTTGTGGCCCTTTTCTAGACTTGCCCATGTAAGTCCATGTTTCTCTTGCACTGGGATCCCCTGACTGGACACAGCACTGCAGATGAGGCCTCACCACTGCTGAGTGGAAGAAAAGGATCACTGCTGTCAGCCTCCTAGCAGTGCTCCTCCTGCCACAGGATACTGTTGGCCTTCCTTGTTGCAAGGATTCATTGCTGGCTTACAATAAACCTGTTGTCCACCAGGACCCCCAGGTCCTTCTCTCCAGAGCTGTTTTCCAGCTAATTGTTCCCCAGCCTGCTTGGGTGTGTGGGATTATTACTTTTCCTGGTGCAGTGCTTCCTACTTTCCTTTGTGGAACTGCATGATGTTCCTCTATGCCCATCTCTGCAACCCACTGAGGTTCCTCTGCATGGCAGCACCTCCACCCCACTCCTCCCAGTTTTGGTGAGGTTCTGCCCTGTTGTCCAGGTCATGAATGCAGAGATTAGATTGTACTGGTCCCACTGTTTACCCCTGGGTGCGCTGTTAGTGAATGGCCTTCAACTGAACTTAGGGCCACTGATTACAGCCCTTTGAACCCAGCAGTTGTTGATATTTTGCCATGGTTTCTGGCAGTCTCCCAATTTGCAGCACATTAGATTTTCTTACATTTTTCATGAACATGCCTAGAACGGCTCATCCATTATTCTCGGATAAATTCTTCTGCCTTTTCATTGTCCTTGTGTTTCTGACTTCATAGGACATAATTTTGCACTGTACAGAAGAAGGGAAGCTCATTCTGGTTTATTTTATTTTCAATCAGTTCGCAGTTCGCAGGAGAAGCTTTTCCTGTATGCCTCTCTCCAGAATGCTGCCTGGGCACAGGCTGTGCAGAGACTCTCCATCTTTCTTTCTGTAAAATTACTCCACTTTTTTCTCTGCAGGCTTCTAAAAGATGGCAGATGTTCCTCTGGGTTATAGACAGACACACCCCTCCAGTTTCTACTGGCTTTATCATTTGGGTCCAAGGCAGGTGCAGTTACTAGGTAATTTGGAGAAAGGGTGGCGAGGAGGCCAGAGGTTGTGGTCTTTCTTTATTGCTCTGGAATATTTACCTGTTTTAAAATATAAAAATATATCAATGATACAAATATTAGACTGTGGCTTGCTGACACATGACAAAAAACAAGAGGGTAGATTACATTTAAGGATGAAATTATTGATGAGCTTGGTGAAACATTAGAACAGATTGCTGAAAGAGGTGCTGGATGCCCCATCCCTGGAAACATTCTGGGTCAGGTTGGACAGGGCTCTGAGCAACCTGATCCATTTGAAAGTGTCCCTGCACATTGCAGGGGGGCTGGACTAGATGACCTTTAAAGGTCCTTTCAACCACACACACTACTATAGGGTTCAATGATTCTATGACTGACAACAAACTCCTGTTAAGTTACAAGATATGTTGAAATAATAAACCCAGCCAATTCCATGTCAGAAATACTCTGTAATGTTGTGTGGCTATTTTCCATTACAGTATAGGGGAACCGATTGTTTTGGGTTTTTGGGTTTCTTGTGCTTTCCTTTGAGGGGGTTACCTTTCAAGTAGTTGCTGTTTTCAATACAATTATTTTTGAATAGTGCAAAGCTGGGATTAGGCTGTTACTGCAGCTACTGAGATCAGCTGTTTTGTTGTTGTGGCCAGTTTTGCTGTTCACTCTACTTAGAAAGCCATTGGAAACTGGATTCAGCTGCCTGGACGTAGCAATCCAGTGCTATTTGACATGTCCATGTGCACCTAAGACATTTGTAGGGGTCTGGCACAGGAGAGACAGGACCTATCAGACACTTTCTGGTCTGGTAGCTGGTGACTGAACATCTCAGGACACAGCAATGTCCCCCAGGACATCTTGGCTGGGACTTTCAGGTATTTGTGCAACCGAATCCCATCCTGGCAGTCAGCCATCATCGAGTGAATTCCAGTGAGGAGCACCACCTTACCACTTGTATTTAAAAAGCCTCTAAAATTAGCAAAATTTCCAAATTTACCAGTAAATTCATTGTTGCTGTGCCTGAAAGAGGGCAGAAGAAACATGTATGCATACTGATACCTGTACATGTGGAATGTGATTGCATATGCAGTGGGTTGGCAGGAAGACTATAAAAAGGTCTTTAATAAAATTATGTATTACCCAGATACAAAATAAAAAAGAGTATTTAATCAAGAAAACAATTCCATTTGCAAGCGGGGAAGCACGGACACTTAGAGAAGAATACATTTGATGTATTTTTAGAAGTTCTTAACAGCCTATGTTACAAAAGTGACATTCTTTCACTGAGTTTGAAAGTGTTAACTGGCCTCAGTGTAAATGTGCGTTAAAGCTGCTCTTGTTACACATGAACTGGAGCTGGGGGCATTGTACTCATGTAAGTGCCGAACTTTCTCCAATAATTCCTGGGCAGGAGCCCTGTAATCCTCTGGGAAGGTGCTTTGACAGTCCTTTTCATTGCTGAAAGCGGTGCTGAAAGGAATTTCCTGCCTTAGATTTCAGAGGTCTATTGGAAATGCTTTACTGGGGAGACTGACGCTTCAGCAGGCAGGAGGGAGGTGGCTATGGTAGGGCAAGGCTTGCTCCATAAAACTTGGCCTCGCTACGCCTTCCAAGAAAAAGAATGGAAATTGGTCACTTTTTCTTCAGACTCAGAAGTCAGCAGCTTGAGATCCCATAGCATTTTTGAACCTTCTCTCCTTCCTTTCTATTTCTCTTGTGCTGTCTGTATAATTTAAGTAGAACAAGTTTGTTCAAGAATTTGCTATCAGCTTTTTCTAGGTCATATTTCTGAAGACCTCACAAGCATCACACTGCCATTTGCCAAAAATTAACATAAGGTAAAGTGAAATTCCAGCATATGGCTGGAAGAAATCCAAGTGAGTGCAATATGTAAATAATCAGCCTTTCAGCTTCTGCCCTTTACTAAAGGTGTTTCCTTCATTACAATCAGTTCTTTATTATTTGAATATCTCATGCCACTCTTTTAATCACTGAATTCTCCTCTATCCCTAATTTCTTTCTTTCTCAAATAAAATATGTTTTGCTGAAACATACTGGGTTTAATATTAGAATTTTTTCATAGTGCTTCAAATTAAATAAACTTGGACTGTGTCTTTATTTTAAATCTTACATTGCTAGAAATGGCAAAGGAAGTTAGAAAGGATAAAAAGTAACACTTTTTTTGACTGCCAAAACTCAAACTCAAGTAAATATAAACATTTTTTTCTCCTTGAAACTGAGATCATAAGCAGACAGCCAAAACCTTCCCAACTTCAACTGACTAAATCTATTTGCAGATTTATTTTAAGCACATAATGCCATTGCTGATGAATCTTTTATATGTTTATCTTCACAATATCCCTGTGAACGTAGGAATTGCTGTTGTCTCTCCTTAGAAAACAAACACATCAGTTGCATTAGGTATTAAAACAGTTTAAAATCTAGCGTAACTAGAACGAGATTTTCATGTATAGCTGGCTTCTTGCATGAATTTTCAGACATGTATTTGAATTATTTGCGAAAATCAAAATTCTATAATCTTCATTGATTAAAAAGCAAAGTTTCTGAATTCACATTGTTATACAGTAGTTAGTTATTCCATCCAAAGCAGTACAATGGTGTGAAACAATTCTTTTCTGCTAGCACTGAAGGAAAGTTCTCAGAATAAAGTTTTCCCTGCTTTGGGGGTCATATTCCTGTGAACCTGAGAAGGGAAGCCTCTCTTCCCAAGCGACCGTGTTCTCTGGGTACTAAAGATGAGTCTTACTTGGATACAACTGTCTCTGATTTCTTTTCCTATCTATACGTGTCTGGCAGATGATGAGCCCCTGCAAATCAGCCAACTGCAGTCCCTCCTTTGATCAGTTAACCCCTGTGCTGCCAAGTATCAGTTGCAAGAGCAAATGGGTGTGATTTACTTGGGTTTTGTTGTAGCTCACAGATAGTGAGCAAGTTTTGAATCAGCACCACAAACCTCCCATTGCTTATGCTAAAACTGCTCACTTTGGATGCTGGGAATGCAAATTAGCAAAATAAGGTTTCAGATGGTTTGGGGGAGTCTTCTGTTTCAGAGGTTGCCTTTTATTTCTCTGCTTTTTAGAAAAAATTAATTAAACTTCAGTATTCTGGGTACATTTTTTTAAAGTATAGTCTATGTTTATATTATTTGTCTAATACTATTTGTATGAAGTGGTCACCACCTGCATTTAATTTATCTTGTGACAGGTCTTTCCTGCTTTGATCTAAAATTCTTCAGAACACAGGAGAAATGACTATTTTCTGCTTGGACTTTACTGGCTAGCTCCAGTTTGATTGTTGTGGGCCTCTTCGAGCCTAAACAGATAACATACATCCAGCACGCGGGTTTTTAACTAATTACTAATGTTCTTAAAGCACTTTGAAGAGTAAAAGCACAATACATGTGTTAATTATTATTAAGAACTTCGCTTTGAACATGTTCTGATATGAAAAATGTTTAGTGAGTCCTCACCAAATTGTAGCATTATAAATGTATTTCATTAAGAGGTCATTAAGACATTAAAAGGCATCATTACTAATCTATACATGATCTAAGCTTGGCAAACCTCTGTAATCCAGACTCATTATATTAGCATGAGTGCCTTTCCGGCCAAAAAAGTGCTGAGATTTTGCATGGTAGCGTTTCCATTTATCAACGATATTACAGATGAAATAAAAACTCCGATTTTTGGAAAATCTCCCTTTCTAGTCCCATTACTTTTTCCTGGGCTTGATATGGTGCAGTTGTTGTTTCTGGCATTAATGCCTCTTAGGTTCAGCGTTGCACACATTATTTGAATTGAGTAGTCTTATACATTAAGTGCAAAAGATCTTCAGCAGGCTCTGTCCAGGGGTTTCTTGGATGTGCATCAGTGGATTTTGTGGGATAAAAAATATTTCTGGTAAATAAGATTTATACATGTTCTTTGATAGTGTGTTTTAGAGAAACTGTTAATTTTTCTAAATTACCAATTGTGATGTGTAGCACAATATATAGACTGTTGAAAATCATGATGATTTTCTTTAAAGTATGTATGATGAAAAAACAGATTAAGTGATGAACTTCCAGAATGAAAAATCCTCAAAGAAATCTGCTAAGAAAAATCCAAGAAACCCAGTGGGCTGCCTTTTCAGTTTTCCTGCAAGATTTTATCTGTCATTTATAAGTGCACAGTTGTTTCTTAATTAGAGCTTTTCTGCTTTGAAAACTAAAAGTGTGGCCAGCCATTGACATGTGAAGAAGAATCCCAGTGATCTTCTTATTGCAATGTATTCCTCTAAAATGTGATTAAAAAAAAAAGAAATCTTTTCTTAAAACATGAAAGCAATTTTTCAAAATAAACTTGAGTTCAAAATTTGGGTTCAAAACGTGAACATGTCTTTTCTGGGATAATTTGATGTACTATAAGAAAGTGTTAAATTTTTAAAAACATTTTAAATCAATCTAAGGATAAATGTGACAATTTGATATAATGACTGAGATCCACAAACCCTTTTTTGCATGTAATTGCGATATTGTAATGGTACAGTGCAATCATCATGTCAGTTTTCTTGCTTATAAATTCTAAACTATTTCACCAAAACCATCTACTGTGGCCAATGTATTTACTTTACTGTAAAATTCATTTTATTCAGAAGAATGCAGAAGATTTTTTGAAGCCCTGTGCTTGCAAATGCTCACATATCAGGTCATTTAATGGTCACTTAATATACCAAAGTGCATAGATTTGCAGCGCTGGAATTTGAAAAGCTTCTAAATGTCTAGTTCTATGTATGTAGTTAAAAATTAGGGCTTTTATCCCTGACTTCCTGTAAGCTTTCTGTAATAGAATTCTGGTCAATATGCTGGCTTGGAAAATACTTTCTTTCCAGTTATGGAAATTTATGCTTAATATTAGATGCCAAGTCCAAACTCTGTTTGGGATTTAGATTCAGATTCAGATACAGGCATTAAACTGAGTTGTCTACAGTACAGCCACCTATGAATTACCTAGGTAACTGAACAAATTGTATGGCCTTGATCCGATTGTCCACACTTAAGTGTCTGCTGCCACCTGAGATGCCCTTGGGCTTTTGAGACAACTGCTTCTGATGCAGATGTGATGGAGGATCTGTGGGAGCTGGGTGGGTGGCAGTGGTGAAGAGTCCTGCATGTAGGGAAATATATTTGAGGTCCTCAGGAGAGCATGTCATGATGACACCATTTACACTGTGACATTGGACTGTTGTATTGGAAGCCATGAAATTCCACTGTTTCTCCAGGAGAATAACAGGGCTATCAGCCACAGAATTCTCTATTTGCACTGCAGTTTTGCAATGTAAAAAAAAATCCACTAGAGGCTCTAGTGGCACCAGCCAAGTGAGTTTAGTCCTGTTTGCAAAGGTGAGAGAACACTTTTAGGTTGAGGGTTTTGTCATTGTTATACAGTGCCCTACTAGAGATTGTTGTGTGATTTCCAAACAAGCTGGCAGGCCTGTACAGCACAGCCCTTTTGAAAACTGATACCCAGGGTTTTGTGACTTTAGCTGGACACATTTTGACAAATATTCTTGAATAAGGAAGAGTTAACAACGAAAAAAGGTACATATTTTCTGAAAATGTTATGCTACAGAAATACTAGTGATGTCTGCAAAATAGAAGTTGGGAAATTGAATATTCTTTTTATTTTACTTTCCTCTTTGTAAATAATATTAAGTGCTCTGTGCAAATATGACCAAAATAATATCCTTTAATATTACTAGAACTGGTTTATGATGCAATGTTAACATTTTCTACCAGAGCTTAAAAGCTTTGTACAGAAGACCTGCCTAGTATAGATAAGTTGAGTATATAAGATCTGCACTTTTTCATCACAAACTGAATGACTCCTTTATTCCAATCAGATCAGTTGAGTCATAGTTCAGCGTTACAGAGCACACTCTTAGGTTGAGTATCAGATAGCAGACTAATATACTACAGATTACATTAATCTTACTTGTTATCTTTTCATCTCTACTCTTTCTTTCCTATTTTTTGTGGTTTTGATTCCATGTTTGTTTTCACTGTTCCATAAGAAAGATTATCTTTACAAGACACAAACTATAATTATATATACACATACTTTCTGTATCTCATTTACTTATGACTGACATTTGAACTCTTAATTTCTTTGCAGGATTATATACACTTTGTAAAGAGTAGTTTAAAAAAAAAAACCAACTTCAGCTGATTTATAAGCTTTTGTGCTTATCAGAACAAAGCTTGAGAGCACTTGGCTATGATATTGAACATGTAGTCATGGTTGAATAAAGACTTCCTTAGTCAGCACACACTTAGATTTTAATATCTTAAGCCCCTATGCATCAACCCATGGAGCAGCAGCAATGTCTTTTGAAGTTTCAGTTTCACGGTTAAGGTATGTACCTGAAAAATAGGGTTGGGACTGAACAGCTATCTCATATTGTAAGGGAAGTTTGCTAACCACGAAACTGTCTGTCAGCTGAAGAGAGAAAAAAAGCATTAAGATGGTTAATACCTTACCTCCTCTGTTGTTGAAGTTAAAATATTTTGTATCTATGAATGAGAAAGTAATGGTGTCTGGAAGGAGAGGAAGCACCAGGAAGCCTGATTTTGAAGTTTACTCAGTTTTCACTGCTAACAATATGGAAACTGGTTTTACATTGTCCAGTGACTGAGATAACCCCAGTGTCAGCATCTATTATCCCAGCAGAGTGCTTTATTCTCTTTGCTTTTGGGTTTCCTTATCAATCTTTCTTGTTATAGGGGCTTCAGTTTTTAAGATGACCAAATGTTCTACTGCTGTAGTTTTTGAAAGAGCTGTCCACATCCTAGGTGGGTATTTCAACATCAGCAGTGAAGAGTCAGGTTTCATAGTCATCAGCTCACAGTGTGGCTGAGGTTGTAGGAAATGTCTGAGGTTCCTTAGTCCAATCCACCTGCTCAAAGTAGAGTCAGTTCGAGCCACTTGCACAGAGAGCTTTGTGCCCAGCAGGATTTTGAACCTCTCCCAGGATGGAGTCTCCGCAAGCTTTCCTGACTACTTTGATTATGTTCACAGTAAAAAAAAAAAAGTTGTTTTCTACTTCTGAAACGGAATGGAATTTCTTGTGTTTCAATGCAGCTCATTCTGTCACTGGGTGACACTGTGAGGACTCTGGCTCCATCTTTTTCATTCCTTCCCATTTGAATTCTTTGAACCAGCAAATGTAAGAAGCTTTTGGTACTGTAGAATGTACAGCACACTTCGATACTATGTTAAAAATTATTGTAGTTCTGCTCAAATACAGTCATCTTTTCAAAAAGGCACAGCCAAAACCTTTAGAATAAACTTAAGCAGTCTTACAAAATGTCATACCTTGTCTCAAAAGTGAATAAAAAAAGATGAAGGATCCTAGAACAAAAAGTATCACTAAGAATACCACACCATTAATAGAGCTTAGTGTTTTAATCTGTATGCTCTAATGTCAGGCCATGCAAGTAAGCTGTATTTTTAATGCACTATAAAGAGAGGTGATATCTATCAGTTTATATGACCAAAGTCACAGTGTCATTTGTATCCGGAAGCCAATGCCCTCAGTTCTTTCCCAAGACAAAAATAAACCTGAAGATCCAGGAAAAAAAAATTAACAAATTTTCCCTTAAGTAAATGGACTCTTGAAAGCAAAACATATTCATAAGTGTGGAAGAAATATATCGACTTTTCCACTAAAATCCACTGACACAAAGATGGTAAGCATCCCCAGGGCAGGGAGAATCAAAATGTCATAGAGGGAAAAAAAATGCTTGGCTTGCTTGAAACACTTTGCAGTTACGTGTATTTAAGAAAAATAAGCACAATCTGGAACGCAGTCATGGTAATAAGATGAGAAGGTGATCAATTACAGGAGTATCTAAATATGTTGCTTGGAAAAGGGAATTTTTGTTTTTTCTAGCTGTATTAAAAGTGATTACCAAAGAAGGAAAAGAGTTAGTTAACTAAAGAAAAATCCCTTTGGAAACTGAAGTAAATCTATTATTATGAAGCAAATATAAAGCCTAAGTCTTTTTGCAACAGGACATTGTTATTTCTCCTCTCCTAGTGTCATCTGAAAGCTTAATAGTCATGTTCTGTCTCCTGTTATTTAGGTCATTAATGGAAGTATACAGCACTGTGTGCTACTCATGTGCTTAAAATTAATTGTGCACATAAATGTTTGCAAGACAGATTCCTTTGTGCTGCATCAGTCACAGAAGTTTTGGCAATTTTATACTTTTTAAAACAGTTGAAGCTTTTTTTTTTGTTTGCTTGGTTTGTTTGTTTTGTTTTGTTTTGTTTTTTTCAATAAAGCCATAAATTGCAAAACAGGCTTTTTAAACTTTTCTGATATTCTCTTTTTCTGACCTATTTGAAAGTGTATGTAAATCTTATCTGCAAAGTTTGGAATTTCCCATTAATAATAATGAAGAAAAAGAAAAGAACAATAAATTGGTCGAGAAGAGCCTGGAATTTTTCACTGAGAGTTATTCAATAGAGTAGAAAACTGAACAAAGATATAAACATCAAACAAATGAAATTTTGATTGTCATTTATGAGGAGACAACATCTGTAATGGATAGAACAAGCAATCTTGAATCTTAATATTCAGACTTTAATGAGTAAACAGATATTTCACCATCTTGTAAAACAATGGTATTATGAGCTCAGTCTGGTTAGAACTACTCGGGTGCTTAAAGACAGCCTTAAGTGTTTTTCTGGATCAGGCCAGAATGGTCAGCACCCTGCCAGATTAATTCTTGGAAGAGTTTACGAAAGATAGTGAGAAAACTTCTTGTGCATAGCAAGAAATCCAAAACAGTGACCAAACAATGTGTATTGACAACAGGGTAAGCCAAATTCTTGAAGAGAATGATCTGAGGTACAGAGTGTCAAAGAAAAAATTATTTTTTGTCTTTTTTTTTTTACTGGAAAAATTTTTGTCCTCAGTGACAGTTGAATGGATTCCAGACCAAAGCAGAGTTCCAAAAGTTTTTTTTGTGTAAAACACCCGGTTTGAAAACCCACTTCCATTTGCACAAGCGGGCGAGTGAGCTCACTTGTGGTTGTGTTTGTGGGAAATGCTAATGTAAAGAAAATCACCACTTTCTTCCATAAAACAATGCAAAAAGCAGCAAGTGTGCCTAGATGTATGGGAACTGCTCAAACATGGAAGAACTTTGAAATAACTTGCCTGACTTTCTGGCTTGATAACCCCTTTTCATCAGAAGAAAGAATTTGCATGTACTGTTCACATTGCAATGTTTTCAATAAGATGTTTTAGACTTCTACCTGTGCTCCTTGAATTACATCCCCTTCTTTTCTCCCCACAGGATGAGTGCAATTGCAAGTTCTGTAATACTGCATAAGGATGAGATCCTCCACCTTCATGAAACACTTTGCTTTCTTCTCTGTCCTTCTTGTGGGATCACTGAAACTCTTGCAACCCATTCAAGGCCAGGTTGGATGAGACTCTGAGTAACCTGGTCTAGTGTAAGGTGTCCCAGCCCATGGCAGGGGGGCTGGAACTGGATGATTTTTAAGGAACACAAGCCTTTCTATGGTTCTATGTGGTTTTAAGGATAATGGGATCCTTGGTTAAGTCCCTATTTGCTGGTAGTTTGTGACCCTTCCACATGCTTCTTCCATCCACAATTCATCAACCCAGTTACACGGTAATTAGTCTTTATTATGTATTTACTATTCTGTCACTCAGAAAAATTCTAATTTCCTTGGGATGGAGTTAATTTTCATCACAGCAGCCTGTGTGGTGCTGTGCTTTGGATTTGTGGCCGAAACAGTGTTGGTAACACATCAGTGTTTTGGCTTTTGCTGAACAGTGCTTGCATAGCATCAAGGCTTTCTCACCCCTTGCTTACCCACAGTGAGACGGCTGGGGTAGGGCAAAATGTTACAGGGAGACACATCTGGGTTAGCTGATCCTCACTGACTGGAGGGATATCCCATACTGTATGTCATTGTGCCCAGAAATAAAAACTGGCAGAAAGAAGAGGAAGGAGAATTACAGCATTTGTCTTGCCAAATAATTATTGTGTGTGCAGAGAGCCTGCTGACCCAGGAAGAGACTGGATATCTCCTGGCCCATGGGAAGCAATGAACTCATTCCTTACTTTGTTTTTCTTGCACATGCAACCTTTGTTTTCTCTGTTAAACTGTTATCAACTCAGTCTGTGAGTCTTCTCACCTTCCTTCTACTTTCTCCCTGTCCCAGGGGAGAGAGGAGTTGAGTGAGTGGGTGGGTGAGTGTTTGGCAGCTGGCCAGGGCCAGCCCACCATCTTGGCTAATTAAGTACTTGAATTGGGTAGGAACCCTTTCATTGTATAATAACAATCTATGAAATTTATCATTTGGCTTGATTCTAAAAATATAATTCACCATAAAGTGTGTAAACTCCTGATTTTTTTTTGTTCATTTTATCCATCTTTGTTCTATAATGTTTAAATTTCTTATGTGTTTCCAAGTCTGTAGGAGAATGTTATGTTGGCAAAACCGCAGCAATTTTACAGGCTCCAACCTCAGTCACGTATTTCATGTTTTCAGTTCTTTCACTACCTACAGTACATCTGAAGGCCTTGTCAGTTTGTATCCAATTTTACACATGTTTTTGCACTCTCTGGGTAGACTTTGGCCTATTTTACAAGAAGAGTTAGCTGATCTTGCCTTTGAAGTCTGGAAGCACTGCTGCAGATATTGGCTATTAAAGGAAAGGAGGCACAGTGCCTGCTGTAAGGGGATTTCAGTCCTCGTCTCTTTAACATTTCCAGAAAGCAAATAATCCTGATAACATGGCTGATCAGTTCAGGGTAGTCTTTAAAGCAGATCCATACTGATAAAAGCAGAGAGATAAACTCAGTGAATTGTGTACGTATCCTGTATTTACTCAGCTCTGAATATTGCAGTGGTTATTTGTGAGGTTAATGAATACTGAGACATTTGATAGATAAGCCTCCAACACGATTAATTAATTAATGTTCCTTGTAGGAACTTGAAGTACGTGTCCATTGAGAAGCCAAAAATAATAGGAATATCTGTAATTTTCTGACTTCCCTGAATTCAGTGGTTACCTGAAAAGCCAAATATTAGAATATTGTTGCACAGTATTGGATAAGGCACTGGAATTGTCAACTTTAAATGCAGAAATAACTACTCTACCTGCATTGTTTTGGTTGTTGCAGGCACCCAGTTTTGGTTATTGCAGGCACCCATCAGTAATCAAGGAAACACCGATAGCAAATCTTCATGAACAGAGTCATAATTCTGACCCCAGCAGGTCAATGATTTATTAATTTAAATAATTGAATAATTTAAATAATTTAGTTTAAATGATTTTAAAAAATTTAAATAATTTAAACAATTTAAATATCATGAGACTAGCCTAAGAGCATAACATAACCAATTCTCCCTTTTGGCTACCAGTTCTGGATCAAACACAGCACTATTAATTCTTTGGTCAAACATTGTCTGATGCAATGAAACATAAATTTGCTCCTGGTACAGAAGCCAGTGCAAATAACCAAAGGAGACAGGTCACAACAATAGGTAACTCCCTACTGGGGGTTGGTATTGGGGATGTCGCTGAGAGACCGTCAAGCTTTGTACAGTCCACAAAGCACTATCTGCTGCTGTTGTTTTGCGTGGGCACCAGTGATACAGCCAGGAGCAGGCTGAGGAGGATCAGGAAGGATTACAGAGCTCTAGGAGTGACAGTAAGGGACTTTGCAGGGCCGGTATTTTTTTCATCAATCCTCCTAGTCACAAGGAAGGGGTGTCAGTCAAATCTGATGGATCAACAAATGGTTACAGGACTGGTGCCACAGCCAGGGGTTCAGCTTCCTCACTACAGGAGTTTGAGATCTATGGGGCGGCGAGGAGGGCACACAGCAAACTCACTACCCTGGACTTCAGAGGAGCAGACTTTGGCCTCATCAGGGATCTGCTTGGTAATGTACCATGGGATAGAGCCCTGAAGGGAAGAAGGGCACAAGAAAGCTGGTCAGTATTCAAGGATCACCTCCCCCAAGCTCAGGAGGGATACATTCCAACCAAGTGGAAGTCAGGAAAAAGCCTTAGAAGGCCTGCATGAATGAACAAGGAGCTCCTGGACAAACTCAGAGACAAAAAGAAAGCCTACAAGAGGAAGTGAGGACAGGTAGGCTTTGAGGAATGCAGAGAAATTGTCTGAGGACCAGGGAGCAGGTTAGGAAAGCTGATAGAATTAAACCTGCCCAGAGATATTGAGGGCAACAGGCAAACCTTCTTTAGGTACCTCAGTAATAAAAGAGAAGACTAGGAAAAATGTGAACCCTCTCTGGAAGGAAATGAGAGACATGGTAACACAGGATGTGGAGAAGGTTGATATACTCAACAACATTTTGCCTCGGTCTTCACCAATGGATGTTCCAACCACACTGCCTGAGTTGCAGAAGGCAAGGCAGTGATTGGGAGAATGAAGAACCACCTGCTGTAAGAGACGATCGGGTTTGAGACCATCCAAGAAACCTAAAGTTGCACAAGTCCATGGAACCAATGAAATGCATCCACAGGTCCTGAGGGTACTGGTGGATGAAATCACTGAGCCACTACCCATCATATTTGAGAAGTTGTGGCATTATAGTGAAGTTCCCACTGACTGGAAAAGGGGAAACGTAACCCCCATTTTTAAAAAGAGAAAAAAAGGAAAACCTGGGAATTACAGGCCAGTCAGTCTCACTGCTGTGCCTGATGAGGTCACGGAGCTATACTGAGGTAATGGAAATCAAGGAGTTGATTTGTGACAGCCAGCTGTATGGTGTAAACACTGGAGGATAACATGAAGAGAAGAATGAATCTTCTGTATTTGAGGGGTAGAATTCAGCTTTAAATTCAAAATGTATTTCAAATTCAGAGCCTAAACCTAAATAACTGTCAATATTTGTGCATCTGCATGTGAGCAGAGTGTCTAAGAGCCCCTTTCTGAAGATATAGGCAACTGTTCAGTTGTCTAAGTATAAATTCCTGATGCCTGTGACCCGAGATGTCGCCCTGGAGCAAACAATGTACAATAGACCCATCAAGAGGCCAGGGAAGATTCTATAAGACATATGAAATGGCATGGGACTCCTTTGTATTGACACCTGCCATAGAGCCAGATGAGAGAAATCATTTGCTGTGGAAAGAGTATTTAGCACAAAAAGAATTGTTACAGCCTGCAGTCCTCAGGATGTGGCTAAGACTACCTTTCCATTTTATACAGCTTACAGACAAACTGTCTAATGGCAATAACCAGTAGCCAAAAATTACTCAGTTTACATTCTCAGGTATCCTTAGCTCTGGTGAAATGATCCCTTGTGGGGATTTTTCTTTTTCAAAAGAATGCTACATTTAATTATATATTTCCTTTTTATAAAACTCCTCCCATAACTGTTACGATCATACAGTTCCCTCCGGATTTGATTTCTTCAGCAAAACTTTCTGTCGCAGCAGCATGTGGGTTGCATTATTTTACCTTTTGACTGCTGACCCAATCTATTTGCTGTTGCTCATTGTGTGCTTGATAACCACCATAAGCCATAAATATAGTACATTCTTAGGAACTTCCAATATGCAAGACTAAGGTCATAGAAAGAAGAATTTGTGGCTGCTCAGTTTAGCAAGTACAGCTGTAGGGAGTTCATCTACAGAAATTCAGCAAGTTGCACTGGAAAACATGACATACTGCTTATGATGCCAAGCTTTACTTGGCAAACCTTATAGAAAAAAGAAGACAATAACGTAACTTAAAAAAATTCACTGTGAGGTTATAATACAGCTGCATTCTCTGACTCCATGATTCTTGATAGTTTTGCTCATTACATAATGCAGAAGTACTCGTCAGCGTCTTAAAACACAAGATCCATCAGAGGGTGCATCTCTGAGGAGGAATATAATCTTGTTATGTTTAAATCTGTAGTATCCTAAGACTTTTTTTTCCTTTTTCAAAAATATGGGAAGAGATTAGAAACTCAGGTATGGAAACAAAGCAGCTCTGTGTTGTTTCTAGCATCTCTAAAGGCAGCCAAGTGCAGAAACACTTTCCTGAATAGGAACAAGTAGCAATGACTCTTCACTACACATTGTGCTTTTCACTTTGTAGGTATCTTTAACATATTACTTCTTACCTTCTTAAAATGTATTTTGTAAAGATTCTGCTCTGAATCATTAATTTATCCCAATATATCTATTGTCTGCACCTTCCTTGAAGAAGATAGAATACTTACCTGCTTTAGAAAAAAAGGTTATAAAGAAGATCCTTATGGGTACTATGGGGTCTTTTAAAAATATTGATGCTTGACATAAATATTACAGAGTTTTGTGAAATACAGAAAATATTTCAAGAAGCCATAGATGCTTCCAGCTGAGTGCTAGGGCATCCTGACCGCAGATCAGGAACTACAAAAAACAAGTCATAAACCTCTGGACCTTGGAATTAAGAAATCTGGCTCAAAAAGGCAAAACCTATCTGTTCATCCATAGTTAATAGTTACGCCTTTTTCACAAGTATATATGCAGAAGAAAAACACATTTTGTTGAATAAACAATGCTTGCCTCAAACAAAAACAACTGATGCTATTGGAAAAGTGTGAAGGACATTGAGAAATATAATGATTGTCATGCTCAAGGCAAAAGCAGAAAAGGCAGAAAAGAAATGCAGAAAAGAAATGTGTAAGAGGCAACCAGACCTCTGGTGCTTTCCCCAGCTGACTTTGTTTCATTTGTTGCCTTTTTTCATCCTCTCTAATGCCAGAAACTGAGGTACAACGGAGAACCTGGGAATAAAGAAGACAGAAAAGGAAATGGAAAATAAGAGAAACGACACAAAACTGGACATGAAGTAAAAGAAAATGGTATAGATAGCACTAATAGGAAAGAAAGACAAGTGGGAATCAGGAGGGAGAAAAGATGATTCTCACAGAATTATGCATAAGGGTAAGGAAGATGGAGGAAAGTAGAGAGAATCTGCAAAAGGAAAAGATGAAACTAGTTACTGATAAAATGGGCAAATTTTAATTTTCTAGGGCGTAAGGGAGAAAAAACCAACCCAAAACATAAAGGAAAAAGTAGGTAGGGTGCCATTAAAAAGGAGATGGAATAGCAAAATAGAAAAGAGTAAAGAATAATTGAGCAGAAGCACTAGAACCTGCTTGAAGACCTGCAAGTAGCTGGAAATTGAATAGACAAGTGTATCAAATTGCCAAAATATCTTCAGGGGACCACACTTGCTAAGTATAAGTTCCTTCTGATGATGCAGTCTTCCTTGCTCCTACATGAGAAGTTTATTTTGTGAAACGAGGTTTCCAATGTACCACCCTGCAATTCTTCCTCCTCATCACCAGAAGCTTTATTCAAGTCATTTGCCTTTGTATTGCCATGCCAATAAGACAGTCAGGTTTCTGTAAACCTGCCAGGTGGTTTTCTTTCTCAAATCCTCAGTGTTTAAGGCAGAGAGTTGCTGAATTGGGGAAGACTAATAAAAAAAGGAAAAAATATGGCAATTCTAATTTCATTGCGTATACTTCCCACCTCACCTCCTAGGAGGCTGGCTTAGATCTGAAATGTGATTTTGGGGCCTTGTTGGTGTTTTATGCTAAAAAAAAAAAAAGAGCAGTAATTAATTTCAGGCTGCACTAGGCAAGTGGTAAAACAGATCAGTAGGTGGAAAGAGCAAAAATGAATTCTAGTGTGAAAAGTAATTCCTCTAAACAGGAAGTCCTGTGGAGAGAAATACCATTGTTCATAAATTGTTTCTCTTTCTTAGCTAATTAAAAAACAGTTTTTGCAGCGTGGTTAGGCCTCAGTTGGCTGGGATACAAAATCCAGTCATGTGAGGCTTGATGAATTAAAATCACAGTTTTCTTGCCTATTTGGCTTGCAAAAATTGCCCCATGTTTCTCTTATTAAAAAGAAAAAAGAAAAAACCCCTTGTTTTTTGTAATATTTTGTTTTACATTGATAGCAATGAAATGTTTTGGTGAGTCTCTATGCTGTCTTTTATCACTGATTCCAGCCAATAAACTATGTATGACTTCAACAGATGTTTCTTCTGCTGCGGACAATAAGATGTTTTGAAGTCCTCAGAAGCAAATTAAAGTAAGAAGGAGAAGTTGTATGGAAATGAGAGACATTTTTCCATGAAGATTAAAAAAAAAAAATAACCTTTGATGTCCTGTTTAGGCCTAATAATAAAAAGCAGAAAGATGGTCAGGTAAAGACATAACTCTGCGTAGGAAGGAACATCTACAACATTCACAATTAGTCACAGTTAATGTTAAATCTGGACTTTAGATGCATCATGCCAGATTTTCTTTTGGTGTGACTGTAACTTCTTTGACTTTGATAAAGCTGGATGGACTGTTTTATATCAGGTAGGATCTGCCCCTCTGAGTCATATTGTGAACAAGAAGAAAAGAAGGAACAAAACTTGAAGAAGGATTAGAAGATGCCTGGTTTTTATCTCGTTTAAATTCCTGTTGGTTTTCCAAAGCATCAGGAAGGCTTTTGTGTTTTATGATGCTGTATGCGGCATTATTAAAAGTATCTGTAATGTAGTTCTTCTTTAAGTAGAAATTATTTTGATTCAGATTTTAGATACATACTCAGATGTAGAAGAAATACTCACAGTATTTCCTTCTCTTTTCCTCTCTGGACTAAGCCCAAAGGTTTGCTATCTTTACCCATTTCTGTAATATTTTTAGGCTTTTAATGGTGCTTAATTGTCTTATATAAAAATGTTGAAGCCTTGGAAATGTAGGGAAAAGAACCACAAAATCAAATCCTGGACTCAATGTTTATGGGATTTAGAGGTGAAACTACACAAAATTAATGCATTTCTGGCAGAATTACTTAAAAGATCTTGTCCATGAAAGGACAATACTGCAGAATGTCATCTAATGAGTACATGGGAAGTGACCAGTCATACTCCAGAAAGCTGGGGGAAAATTGTGCTAGAAACAGGAATGATCCCAGAGGGAGGACAGAGGAGACGAAGGAGGAGGTGAAAAGGATTCACTAGTCAATTTAGTAAATTCCTATAAAGCTGAACTCCAACCGACAGACCAAGAGTTTCTACTTTGGTAGAAACTTTGTACTATGGATCAAATTCCAGACTAGGGGTGGAACAGTGGTGATAGACTCTATAAATGGGATTCATGAGGCACCACATGTAAGATCTCACCTGACTTTCAGTTGGTGAAAGGTGTGGCTTTTCTCTAGGTTCTGTTTAATACCTGTCAGAAGCTTCAGATATTTCAAATGACATCTAAGATGGCTTCTGATGCCTGAATCTCACCAGAGGATCTTGGTTCATTTTCCTCCGAGCTGCTGCTGCTGCAGAACATCCATCACTGTGTGGTCATCTCAGACACAGCAAACCTAACATGACTCCAGACACCTACATGTGGGCAAATGAAGGAAATCCCAAAAGTGACCATATAATTCAGCTTTATGACAGTCTTTATTTTCAATGAAGAGGGAAGATTACCTCCTCTCTCCTATTGTACATTCCTCTGTTAGGATGGGATGAATGGATTTTACTCCCAGAGGACTCTCATGCTTCCCAAAGGTAGCAGATACCTATGTTTAAGTAACCAAATCCTACCCTAAGTATACCAGGTGAGTTGAATTGATGTTTCAGTGCCACTGACTGTCCTGCTTAAACTAGAAATTCTGATTATGATGGGAATATTATTGTTTCCTGACTGACCTCCAGCTGCTGCTCCAGAAAACTGTTGATGGTACATCAGAGCTGCCAGTTCTGTGGGAGCCTTACTGTCCCTTGTGTGTTCAGCCCCTTCACCCAAGTCTATGACAGCTAAACTTAGACGACTGAAACAACTTCCTAACATTCATTAGTATTAGAATTAGGTGAGAGGTATCACAGCCTAAATAAGTGTCTGTACATAATTATTTAAACACAGAAAGCTATTTATATCACAGAGCTTTTAGTATTTAGATATGCCCTTCTGATTCTAACATAATAAGACCATGAATAATACTTGTATGGGATATTACTTATGGTATTCAATAACTGAAGTCACTACTGTTTCTTGGTTACTATGTTAATAACTATATTAGTATGTAATACTATCATAACTAAATATAAAAGTGTTCATTGAGTTTATTTATTGATTTCCATATCTGATCATATTACAGGTATAAGTAGGGAGGTATAAAATAATTTTTAAACACTTAGCAAAACAAATAAATAACTGCCTTGATCAAAGACACTTCCTGGAGGAAAAGAATTCAGAACATATAGTCAGAATTGAACTATAATTGTTTGAAATTATAATACATAAGGATTTTTAAATCAGATTATTTTTATTAATTATTTTGGTTGATATTATCATCATCATTATTACATTTCCTCAGTATTTTTTGTGTAGTATTAAAATCTGCTCTCAAAATTCTTTAGGCTGGTTCAATAATTTTTTGTCAAGCAGGAGGAAATTTCAAATTTTTGAATACAGTGAAATATTCTGAAGAAATATATAGAGAGCTAATCTGAATTTTTTTATTTATCCATTAAACTAGTAATGTACCCTCAGAGCACCAGCACAGATCCCTGTTCCTAAATGACACTTCATGAGAATCAGTCAAATATTTGTTTAATAAATGTCTTTCTATCTGTATCTGTATCTGACTTAGTATATAAGCATATAGCTTATAAGTTCGCAGAATTGTATACAAATCCAAATCAAAACCAGAATTAGTTAATTTTCTATCACAGTAAAATGTTGCTAAACTAATTTGCAGGTGTACTGTCTGGAAAGAGGCCGGGAGAAACACTTCAAAAGTTGCACAGTGAAATCGTAAGAATTTGCAAACAATGATGGGTCATGCTTTTAATTCTAGAAAGAGGTATGCATCTAAGCAGGCAAAGGGGGTTTTAATCATGGCTGACTGAGTTTGAGGAAATGCCATCTTGTTTTAAATGTTTTGTATGTTGCAAATCTTCTCAATCGTTTTGCCTTTTTTTTTTTAAATATAATTCAGATTCTTACTGACAGCCTTTTAACAAGTAACAGTTGCTGTCCTTAAGGTAAAGCTTTTACTTAAGTAGGAAAAGTACCATCTGAGGACCAAACAGGTAAAGAACTCTGAAGAAGTCTGAATGTTTACTGAATGTGTTTGAAAAACTTGGTTCTGTAAATTTGGCTCATAAAAAGAGACATATGGGTTTAATCCTCCACTTCAGTCCAACAGTTTTGCACTGGTGTAACTTTGTTAGAGTTGCAAGGGTGTAGAGTTGGAATAACAAAGTGGAGAATCAGACCCACATGTGTTTCATATCCCCTGGGAGTCGTGTATCACGTGCTTCTGAGATCTGGTGCACGTGGAGTGGCATGGAATATCCGTGGGACAGACCCAATGTCGTGTTGGCTCATGTGAACAAATATATTATCATGTGTATGGTAGCGGATAAAATATGTACTCTGCAGGTTCAAGTTCTGAAAGGGGAAGAAAAGTGTTATAAATTTATGCAAAACCCACTGTTGGAATAAGCAGTAAGTAATTTCAGCTCTGCCTGTGTTCTGGTATTTGAGATAAAGAGTCAAGGCACTGGTCGAGTAGTTAGGAATGGTTCACCTCTAAAAGAGATGAGTAAACCCAGTATTGATTTACAGTGAGTACAGAGAAGTGAATAATTTCACTTATGGAAGGCCATCACTGCTTCTAAAAACCATCTGAATGGGGGTTTGAGGTTTTGTTTTGTTTTGCTAAAATTGCAACCAAGCTGTGACCCAGCCCAAGCCTGTTTATATTATGAGAACTGGTGGATCTGTAGCATGAGGCAAAAAGACTTGACTAACAGCTGTAGGAAAACAGTGCAGAGTCCTGATCTGTGTACAAGATGCACAGCATATGTTAAATAGTTATTGTGTACAATGGAATGAATTTAATTGTATTTAGCCATTCTGTAATTTGCAAACCAATTGTTAAAACATGCTGCAGGATGTCAAACTCATATTTTTAATAAGCTGGGCAAACTATCAAGTGGTCAATGTTCTTATGATTCAGCCTTTTTTGATTAGTTGCCTTGCAGGCGGGTTTGGACAGTTATATGGAAACAATACAGGGATGAACAAAGAAGAAACTGGAGTGATAATTTGAGAGAGTAACTGGGAAATTGGTCAAAGTAGAAAAAAACATGATGTAGATGGTTCACGGCATGTTGCTTTTTATCCTGGTCACTTAAAAACAATGTGCTGTAATTTATGAGTAGACAGACCTGGTTAATGCTTGCTTGGTTTATGTAGATGCTTGGGTGTCCAAAAGCCCTAAATCAGTTTTATAGTATGCATTACATGTACTGTTGACTGGCTGACCTGAATAAAATGAAGTTTACAAACTGGTTTTGATTAAGCATGTCTGAACGTAGACATTTAGCCTATTATTAAATTTAGAAGCCACTCATTTGTATGTTGTTTTATTGCTAATCATCTTTTACATTACTGTCAGAGTTTCCATAATGTCCAATTAAAAAACAAACACTGTGCACAGATAAATAAAAGCTCTCCAGGCTTGTGAGAATAGTGTAGACTGTGTTTGGAAAGCACCCATTCAACTGCATTGTATTTCTATGGAAGAATTACTGCCAGAGACAAAAGACATTTCAGTCTCTTTTCTCTACAGCGGACTGGATGGATGGTCTGTTGGTTTGACCAACACAGCTCCACTGGGTTTACTTACAACAACAAAAACTACTGGAAGCACAGCTTCCCTGGCCATTCATCCTGATGAACGAGTGCCATCCTAGACACGGTGTATTTCTGTTTGGAGAGTAGAGTATAAGGCACCCAAAAACAGTCCTGAGGGTGTCCCATGCTGGGCTCTCATGGCTACTTAACGCTTTGACATTAAATAATTAGAACTACACACACTGACTCCATCTCTTCCAATAAAATAATCACTGCTGGTGCGGGTCCCGGCACTGCCACATGTTGTCCGTAGTGTTTGCTAGCACACAGTCTCGGGCGTGCACTTCACTTGTGCCAAGAAGCTGTCTCCCAGGTGATGCCTGAACAGAGACCAACGGGTGGCACATACCAGAGTGTGTTCCCAGAAAAAAGTTCAGAGGTACCACCGGGTTTGAGGAGCAAGACGGTTCAGTTGTACGGATGAAACCTCGGCTGTGTCAGCTGGGCAGAGAATCAGTCGTGGCTCATTTTCATTACTGCTGTAAATAAGGCCATTAAGTTGCAGAGAGGCACGGCTGAAGTTCCTGAGGTATGCACTGCCTCAGAGGAGGCCCTAAACAATCCATTTGCATGTGTGCCTCTCTGAAAGGGAAAACACACAGTTTGAAAAGCTGTTCTGCTTTGGGATGCTTACAGGGGGCTTAGCTTCCATCTGAAATCTATTTTTCCTGATTCAGTGCTTTGAATATGGCAACTCATTAAGATATCAAGTATCTCAATGTGAGTTACCAGCAAAAATACAAACTGTAGATTAAAATCTGTTTTGCATTGAACCTCTGGGACCGAAGTATTCCACTACAGCTACAGCATTTACTTTGAGTATGTGAAAGGGCTGGGAGCAATCAACTGCTAAAAGAGACTCACCTCACCATATCTCAATTTGATTTCCAGCTTCCATTTCAGGGAAAATATCCACATATTTTCCCAATAAAAATAGTGAAAAGAGAAACAAAACTAGAAGTGATGTGCTAACAATTAAGGAAACATCCAGATGGAATTGAAATGGGGAGGTAATGGCACATCACAAACACCTTTTCACACAGCAGGAGCTGACCATGTCTTGTTGCATGTACCTCCACAGCCACTGGTTTGGCTTGATTTCAAGGTGATGATTGTGGAACAGGACATACTTACGTTTGGAGGAAGGTGGCAAAGAGTCATTCATTGTCTGTGCCTCAGATCACTGAGTTTTATCAGACCTTTGTGAGTATTGTTTGCAGTTCCCTTGAGATGTACATAAGAATGCAGCTCTTATTGCCTCCAGCCTTTGCTCCTCCTCAGCTGAGACTCAACTGTGTGTCTTACAGTGTGTCTGCTAACAAACCATCCCCTCCAGCTTCTTAACATCCACAAAGTAAATATTGCATCTCGTAAAAGAAACCAAAGCTCTTAGGAGGAGCAATTGCAATGAGTCTCTTAACCACACTGCACAGTCTGCAGAGCTTAAAATGTGATGTGAGTTGGGAACAGGCTTCTTCCCTCATAGGTCAGGAGGGGATTGCTATTTCCAAATTACCCCACCTGTTGAGTGCAAACGCGACCGATCCCTGAAAACTGGAGAAACGTGGATGCTGTGAGAGTAAATGAAGCCGTTTCCTCTTTTTTCCGTCTGACTATCCAGTAAAACAGACCTACCTTTACCATCCTTCTGCATCCCATGGATCAACCCACTGCCTCACTGGAGGCCATGTGGAAGGCTGAGGTCCCCCATTCCTGCTTCCCTGAGGAATATTTGAGCAGTCAAGCAATGTGAGCAGAGACAAATGCTACATGGGAAATAGGCATATAAGTAAATCTGGTTGGGAAAAAACCAAAGCAAACCAAACCTATATTGAATGTATTTTCAAAAGTTTAGAAAAAAAAGGCAAAGTTTTAGTTTTATAGAAGGTTCAAAATGTGGAACTGTTTAATTCTTTTACTGTCATAAAAGCAAGTTTTCTCCTGTGAATGTTTCATGCATCACTGCCCAGCTGTTTTTTTTTTTTTACCTTAACATCTTGGCAGAACATTGTTGGACTGTGTCAAGAAGTTCAATTTTTTTTTGTAGGATTATTTTTCCCAAAAAATTTGAAGATCAAGATTTCCTGGGCTTGACTTTCTAAAACATTTTACTGCATCAGAATGACATGTGGATTTCAAAATAAGGAATTGTTATAAAGACTGCAATAAGTATATCCTATAAAGTTCATGTAGTTCATGACTAGAATAGTGCTATATTAATCAATATAATTTTATTAAGCAGAGTATATATGGTAAAAATCAAATAATTACTGCTTCTGATACCTTGTGGTTGGTTAACCTGTAGTTGCAGGAGAGTCTTGATCTGAAGATACTAAGAGGAAAACCAGATATCATATTGATGTGTAATTTGTTCCAGTGAATACTTTTGGAAACAAGTACTTTTTTCTACTTTAAATTTTCTACCTTAAGCTTATACTTATGTGTAGTTTGTCAAACAAGAGCTTGCCTTTTAAAAGTTTCAAGTGTTCCTTTTAGACTTTGGGACTTGGCAACTTTTGAAATGTTAAATTTTGAGACATTAATGATGCCTAATAACATAAAAGTTGTAAAAGTTATAAAACTCATAAAAATATAGTGGGATCATTCTCATAAGTTCAGCTACAACTCAGTTATAGAAAACTATTATCTGCACAAGTTAAAATTCACTTAGTAAATCTCAAATAGAGCAAATCCCTTTTCCATTTATGAGAGTGTAGGCAACAGCAGGAAAAACAGCATCATCTGACAGATTTGATTATCCTGCAGTAGGCCTGAAAGTCATAGCTATATTCCAGAGAGGTGCATATGATGGGGTGATGTCAAAACACCTGGGTGGAACTCTGTCAGCTCCTTGTCTCCTGTTGGTGTGATTCCTGTGTGGCTGTCAAAGAGGTTCTACAGTGTGTCGGGTTTAATAAAAGCAGTGAGTGAAGGGAATGAAGCAATTGCAGAGCCATTCAGTTGAAAGCAGGTCCTTCACAAATGACTGGATAATTAAAAATATGAATGTAGCTAATCCATGTTGACATTTTTATAGCCTTTACATGAAACAACCTTTAAGGGTATGTTGGAGTAGAGAGATAAAATTCTATGGGAGGACCACTGGCAGTCAATCACAGAAAAAGAAGGTATTGCGCGAAGAAAATGCTGGTTTAAACAGAGCATAAGAAAATAAACTGGATGCCTAAAAATAAACATCAATGGGAATCTCCTACATAAAAACCACTGCTAAAGTAGTTGTATACATAATGATGAATCTGTAACAACAAGCACTAAGCTGTCCTGGGGCGACTGAAGTGCAGTGTTGCACACCCTTAAGTGACATGGAGACTGGCAAATAGTGAGCAGAAGTGAGGACAGTATTCTGCCTGTTAGATCACTCATATAACTTATTCATTTAATACTGCAGCTTCTGGCATACTGTTCATTTCCTGTGTCTGTATGTTATAAAGCAAAAAAGCTTAAGAAGCAAAAGAATGGTTCACAATTTGAAAATTAAAGCATAAAGGACTTCAATGATATATAAAACAAATGAACAGATTTATTAAAATACATCCATGTGTACAGAGAACAAAGCAATTAATATTCCAGCATTCTTCGTTGCAATGAAGAAAAGGCATGAAAGAATACAATAGCACAGAATCTGAAGACCAGGAAAAAATAGAAGTATGCAGCTTCCTTTTCACAGTGATGTATTTCCCCATGAGTGTTGTGCAGTCAGGACTGCAATGGGTTTGACATCATGTAAAATAAATATATAATGGAAGTCTTTCTAACTGATAGATTCTAGTTGTCAATTGATAAACTATGGGACTTGGTAAACAAGGTCCAGTGCTCCATAATGCTTGGTATAAGGTATTTGGCCAGTGCTATTAAACAGACAAAATCTTAATACCATGCATTGGAAGATTATGGATTCTTTTGGTATTCTTCATGTTTGAATGACATTACAACTTTTAAAATCAATCAGACATAAAGTCCAAAAGAGTTTGTACACAGACGTGGTTGCTAACCAGTGTTACAGCGTGTGAACTGGTAAAAGTTGGGGACCATTGGGTTAGAACAGCATAAAATATTTACTGATAACATCAGGAGGTCTTTGAAAGTATAAGTGGCAGGGGTAGGACTCTCAAATTCAGGAGTGTGGGTTTTTTGCCTATTCCTGACCCCAACCACACATTAAACTAGCCCTTGAGAATATTTTAATATATCAATAGATCTCCTCAGGTGCCCATGACCTGCTCTCTTAGTTCATGAGGCCTGAATGTGTGCTGCTGTGCTTACATACTCTCCCTCTTAGCTCTTCCTGCAAATTGGGCCATGCTCTCGTTCCAGCCAGGGAATATGTTGCCACTACAAAATTAGGAGCAAAACAGTCCTTAAGTTCTCTTGGATGAATTGGGGGAGATAATTCATAGCAGTAGTCAGTGAGATTTTGGCATGAGTCACCTGTACAGAATCTGAAATGTCACAGGCATAATAATGAAAAAAAGGGGAAAACAGATGAGGAAAAAAATTACTCTTTATAAAAGAGGTAATGAAAATCTGCACTGTGGTACCCTGGGGTGTTGTGGAGACAGTGTCAGCACATTCAAAACAGGATTAGCCAAATTAATGGACAGAAGTCCATTAACAGATATGTGAAGGAACAGACAGGTATGTGTTCTCTGGCATCCCTCACATGTTGGTTTGGGGGTTTGGGAGTTTTTGAAGGGCATGTGCTACAAAAAGTAACCGTGATCATGGGCTGTCACGTCCATCTCCTTTTGCCACTGCTGGGGACAACAGGGTTAAATGGTGTGAAGACACCTTTGTTCCAGGATTGCCACAAAAATGCTCATATTGAAGAAATTCTGCTGTCAGTATTAACCCAGGGGAAGACTGTGAACTAATTTTACATTTGCAAATAATTGTGGAATATAAAGCAGCACATTTAAATTTCAAAGAATATATTAATAAATGCAGCATAAACTATCCCAAAGTAGAAAAACCTTTGAAGAAACCTTGATTGTATTCCTTTAGAAAAGAGACTTCAATATGCATAATATTCTCCTTATTTTGTATCATGACAAAAAGAAATAATAGGTAATTTCTCATCTGTGTAAATTGACAGCGATCACTTGAATATGGTGTAGATATTCTTCTATGCACAAGCTGAGTGGCTGACTTAAAATTTTTAAGTCAATGCTCTCAAAGGTATTAACCAACTATTGAGCTAACCCTGAAATCATGGAAACTTTGACAGAGGGTGGATCCCAAGAAATTTAAGTGAATTAGTCTCATTTCATGTGGAAAATTGGAGAGAAATATGCATACATTAAGGAAACATGCAAGCTGATGTTCTAGATGTTTATTGTTTCCATGTGTTTGTTTCTAAACAGAGTAATTTAAGAAGCTCACTTTGGGCATATGGAAAGACATAAGAAAAAAGTATGGTCTAAAATATAAAGAAGCAAACCTAAAATGAGAAGCTTTTTGAGCTTTTTCTTCAGTTCTTTCCATCTGCAGGAATGATTTTTAATAGCGAGTTTCATAGGCCGCTGGTGTTACTGATTGGTGCACTGCTTGCTCATCTCTCCCTCTGCTGACTCTATTTTCCTTTTTCCCTTCTCTTCTCTTCTCTTCTCTTCTCTTCTCTTCTCTTCTCTTCTCTTCTCTTCTCTTCTCTTCTCTTCTCTTCTCTTCTCTTCTCTTCTCGTCTCGTCTCGTCTCGTCTCGTCTTTTTTTCTCTTTCTCCTTTCCCTTCCCCTTGGCCTTCCTTCACTTCTTTCCCTTGTTCTGCCTTCTGGCTCTCCAGGTAGCACTGCAGAGCCTTCTTCCTTGGCCCTCTCCCTCTCTTTTACCCACTTTGGTTTTGTACACATTCAGCAAAACATTTCATCCTCACAGCAGGATCAACCAAAGCCTGAGTATTCACTTTCTTTCCCACCTGTCAGCACCTGCAATATCACCTGCTCACCAGTGTCCATATTCACATGATGGATGTTATTTTTTTTATTTTTTTAAATTCTTTTCTGACTATTGCCTTTACTTTCTTCATTGTGACTTCAAAACCCCTTCCTGTCTCTTCATCCAATAGCCAAAATATTACATCATCCCTGCTTTCTTCTCTTTTTCCTTCACAGCAGCCACTCCAAATACATTTCCCAGTAATATTTTTGTCTAATATGAGCAGTGGGAGAGTGTGAGTGGCATGGTTATGTTCCATAAATGCTGTACCTGCCTTTTCTTCCTTCTCAGATGTAAGCTAGAACTTTTCTAGATTCTCTCCTCCCAGGCATTGGCCACTTGAAGTCTTGGAAGCGAGACATTTCCATTACAGTAGAAGAGAGGGAGTCATTTAACTTGTTCTCTGGTATTCCATGAGGAAATCTGCTCCTAGTTAGGGGATGCTTTCTTTTCAGTCAGCGGGTGTAATCTCACACTTCTGGTATTGAAGAGGATCTTTGGGAGTGTCTTGGAGTTGATTTATTATGAGTGGGTATTCTCAACTAAGTAAATAAATAAAAAAATGTACAAACAAAACTAGAGAACCAAATCCCATGTCATTCCTGATAACAATGCCCATTGCACTCAGCTTTGTACAGCAGGCAAAGAACTTTGCTGGAGTAATTGTACTGCTGGACTGACCACAGAGTCAACCCAACACCAGTAATAGGAACTGGCTGAACAATATTGAAAGGAAGTGGAAAAGATGAACCCTAAAAAAAATTCTTTTCTTTCCCTATCCTTACAGATTTGCAACTAAATCACACTGGACTAAACCCCAATGATTTCATTATTGGTTGCAGTATTATTGAAATGTTTCAGATCCTTGGGATCCTGTTGTGCTAAGTGTAAAAAAACAAAGGAAACAAAACCTGGAGGAATTTACAGTTTGGTTATAAGCCAAGAGACAACAAATAGTTATGGGGGAACGGGAAGCCCAGGGAAGCTGTAAAATAATTTTGGTCATCATGGCATCAGTGATCTCAGCACTTGAGCTTTCTCACTAGTGGTAAGTGTTTTGTAGATGTCATGGAAAATACTGTGTGGAAACAAAACTCCTGTTAGTTGCTACAAACAGAGCGTTCAGAAATCTTTCTGTGGTCTGTTACAATTGTAGAACAATCAATTTAAAATTGACTGATACCAATTTTCCTCATTGTGTAGCAGCAAGAGAAGTAACTTAATACAGAGAAGTAAAGAACTGGGGTTGTGAGCTTTGTCTTGCAAACAAAATATTCCAAGTGAGATGTGTCCGAATAAGGCTTACTGAGCAAAACATAGCTTTGCTGATATGTGAGCCTTGGGCCAGGACAAGAACTGTAGTTGGGATCATGGCATGTCATAAGCATAGTGTTATAAAAATATGTATTTTGTTAAATGAAATGGTAAAAGCTAAACTGCATGTGTTCTTTGAAATTCCTGGGACCATGGACTTTGGTTCCAGGCTCCGGGTCCACACAGAGGAGAAAGAGACATGGCTGAGTCAGAAACCTTGGAGAAACCTTGTTTCTTCTGCCACTGTCACAACAGGGTATAAAGGGACCAAGGTGACAACTTGGTGAATCAACAGAGATCTTATTATGAGTTTCTGCTCAGCATACTCTATTTCTCCTGCTTAGATGGGTCTTGTACTTCCTGTGAGATGAGTCTTTAAGTGATAAAACTCCATGACTAAGATCCTAATGCAACTGAATGACATTTTTTTGACAACACACCCTTTCACCATTTATTTGAAATGGAAACTGTTTGCAAGTTCTCTGTTTCACTTCTGCATTGAAAATGTGTCCTGGTTTTGGCTGGGATAGAGTTAATTTTCTTCCCCTTAGCTCATTCAGAGCTGTATTTTTTGGATTTAGTATGAGAATAATGTTGACAACACACTGGTGTTGTAGTTGTTGCTAAGTAGTGCTTACCCGAAGTCAAGATCTTTTCAGCGTCCTGTGCTCTGCCAGTGAGGAGGTGCACAAGAAGTCAGAGGGAGCATGGCCAGGACAGCTGTCCCACACTGGCCAAAGGGATATTCCATACCAAGGAACATCATGCCTGGTGCATAAACTGGGGGGAGCTGGTTGGGAGCTACTGATCACTGCTGGGGGATGGGCTGGGCATCGGTCAGTGTGTGGGGAGAAATTGTATTGAGCATCACTTGGGTTTTATTTCTCTCCCTCTTTTTGTGGTCTGTCTTTTAATTACAATTATTATTTGTTGTTTTTGTTATTTTTATATCATATTTTATTTCAGTTATTATACTTTTCTCAACCCACAAGTTTTACCTTTTTCTGATTCACCTCTATGCAGCAGGGGCAGTGAGAGAGCAGCTGCATGGTACTTAGTTCCAGGCCGGGATTAAAAACAACAAAAACCAGCAATTTTTAGCCTAAAAGTGCTCTTCAAACAATGTATAGCACTTGGAAAAATATTCTAGATGATCAAAAGAGCAGCAAAATATTTCAACATACCAAATTTTTTTATCAATGTTTAAATTCCTGAACGGGAACACATACATCCTAAGTGACACAGTAATGAAACTACTGGACTCAGTTCAGACATGTCTCTTCTCAGCTCAATAGAAAACTGAAAGAACTGGGGTGCTGCAGGAGTTAACAGCAGGAGCTAAAGGTCTGTATTGTTGTGGATATCTAAGATGAGATCCAGAATAATACAAAGTTGCCCAGAACACAACTGATGTGAAACACCTAAATCCAAGAATAATAACCGGGATTGTTATAAAGTCTGAAATATTCTGGTAAAAGCTTAAAGTGTCTACACTTTGGCTGCAGCATGTGCTTTAAGGCACCTTTTGCTGCAGCTGAATGTTTTGAAAGCATGTCCTCAGAAGGCTGTATAGCTTTTACACAAGAAAATAACACACGGCGCCTGAGCTGCCTGGTGCATAGGCGGTGTTAAATCCAACATGGAGCGTAACAGTCACAGCTACACTTAAAATACAAAGTCAAGGGAGAAAATGGGGATTCAAAGCAGCAGCTAGTGCTTCTACTTCCAAGGACTATGGGTCGCTGAACAGATTACACAATCAGACTTGGTTAAGTGTCTGTCTGGCCCCATGAATCTTGGATTCTTGGCTGTGTCACAGAACACATTTCAACACCTTCTCCCCTTCCTCTCTCTGTGTACATGCTCACATGTTTACACAAACAAAGAGTCGTGCATAGCCTGCAGTTCAGCATGCTGGGAAATGGGAGCTGAGGATTCAGGCTTCTTGTAGCTGAATGGGGAACTGAACTCTAGGTCTGCTCCTTCTGCTCATGTGCTTTACTTACAAGGCTACAGTGGTGTAACAATGAACTCTTCTCCAAGTTTCACACTGAGTGAAGCAGGCATAGAACCATCGAATGGTTTGAATTGAAATGGACCTTAAAGGTCATTTAGTTTCAGCCTCTGGCCATGGGCTGGGACACCTTCCATTAGACCAAGTTGCTCAAAGCCCCATCCAAATTGGCCTTGAACACTTCCAGGGATGGGGCAATCCACAGCTTCTCTGGGAAACCTCTTCCAGGGTCCACCACCCTATTAAGGAAGAATTTCTTTCTCCTATCTAATCTAAACTTCCCTCTTTTCAATTTGAACACATTCCCCCTTGTCCTATCACTTTATGCCGTTGTGAAAAGTCCCTCTCCATGTCTCGTAGCCGCTTTGGGTACTGGAAGGCCACAGTAAGGTGGCCTTCTCTTCCCTAGACTGAAGAGCCCTGGATGCCTCCTCCTGTCTTTACAGCAGAGATGTTCCAGTCCTCTGAGCACCTCCTCTGGCCTCGCTACCTCAGATCCATGTCCTTCCTACGTTGGAGGCCCCAGAAGTGGATTCCATTATTCCAGGTAGGGTCTTTGGAATGAAGAGTAGCGGGCTAGAATCACTTCACAGAATTCTTCTTTTGATGCAGCAGGACACATTTGGCTTTCTGGGCTACAAGCTCACTTTGCTGGGTCATTTGTGCCTGTCGTCCACCAGCTCCCCAAAGAGTTTCTCCTCAGTGCTGCTTTCAATCCATTCTCAGCCCTGCTGTCTTTGTACTTGGGATTGCCCCTACTCATGTGCAGGACCTTGCTCTTGGCCTTGAGGAGTGTGAGGTTTGCACTGGGCCACCTCTCAAGCCTATCAGGTCCCTCTGGATGGCATCCAGATGGCACCTGGATCATCACGCTTCTGTGTGTGTTATCAGGAATTGGTGAAGGCGTATTTAAAGGAAAAATTAGTGACACCACAGATGAATGAATAGTTTCAAGATATATTGTCTTGAAAAGAAAGCTGATGTGGAGTAGCCTGTGTGACGGGTGGAGCTTGCCACGCACATCTGAGCAGTGCAGTGCAACATATGAATACAGTTATCCACTGAGAGAGTTCTGATTAGTGCAGCTGACATCAACCTATGGCTGAACTGGTTCTTCAAACATTGTCAAAGTAGCCCTGGTCTGAGTTGTCAAGTGCCTCTCCAAGATCCAAGAAAAGCAGGAACAAAGCACCAATAATTGTTACCATGTTTATTTCATGTTTCTTAGTTTCAGAAAATAATTATGGTCCAATAAAAAAATACATATATAAAATACGTGAATTCAGGATTAATATAGGAGTGTCATCTGTGTGGGTCTCACAAGGTAAAACAGATATTCAATCCAAATGCAAATCCTAGGCAGATGAAAACTGTTTCTTTCTGTCTGCTTCCTGCTTATCTTTCTGCCTTCAACTCCCCATCCTCCTCTTTCCCTTCTCATTTCTCTGGTTAGAATCCTGGATCATCTTGTATATGGTTTTTAAATAGTCTGGAAAGGGGCAAATGCTGGACCAAATGAGATGGCTAGTTTATTCTAATCAAATTCAAAACACTTAATTAATGCAAAATTCAGATTACAGAAATCAGCCAAGTCTCTGTTTCTGTTGGAACCTCAGCATGTAGATTTCTTTACTGTTTATGATTTTTAACTGTACAAGCCCATCAGAAAAAAAACTTCTTCCTTTATTTCTTGGGTTTTTCCCCCAGACAAAAAGATCAGGGCTTTGGGGGCAGGAGAGGATTTTCGGGCTTGCCAAAAGGACAGGAAAGGTTTAGCTAGGAATGTCCATTGCCATTTTACTAAAAAACTAGAAGTTGAATAGCTGTTGCTGGCTGTTACCTCCCATGGGGGAGCCTGTGGTGCTTGTACTGAGGAAAAGTTCTTACAGTAGGCAGAGGTACTGTAAAGTCAAGCTACCCATGTTTATGTTTTATTTATTTCTACTAATAGCAGTTCACCAATATCTGATACCACTGCAGTCTGGTTCCAGATCCGTTCATGCAAAACTCTTCCTAAGGAAATATCGTCCAATGGGTGTGATGTGTCACAGAGCCACAGAATCACTTCAGTTGGAAAAGACTTCTGAGGTCATCCAGTCTAACCAATGACCCAACACAGCTAAACCATGGCAGTAAGGGACACGTCCAGTATTTCATTAAGCACCTCCAGGGATGGTGACTCTACCACCTTCCTGGGCGGCCTGTTCCAATGTCTAACCACAGTGAAGAAATTCCTCCTAATGTCCAACCTAAACCTCCCCTGGCATAGCTTGAGGCCATGTCCTGTCATCCTGTTGCTGGTCACCTGGGAGAAGAGTCCGACCCCCATCAGACTACTACCTTCTTTCAGGAAGTTGTAGAGAGCAATAAAGTTCCCTCTGAGCCTTCTTTTCTCCAGGCTAAACACCTCCAGCTCCCTCAGCTGCTCCTCATCAGATTCATGCTCCAGACCCTTCACCAGCTCAGTTGTCCTCCTCTGGACTCACTCCGGCGCCTCAATGTCCTTCCTGAAGTAAGGGGCCCAGAACTGGACACAGCGCTCGAAATGCCTGTCACCAGTGCCAATCCCTGGTCCTGCTGGCCATACTATTCCTGATACAGGCCAGGATGCCATTGGCCTTCTTGGCCACTTGGGCACACACTGTACAGCTGTTTTCAATCAGCACTCTCAGGTCCTTTTCCACCTGGCAGCTTTCCAGCCACTCCTTCCCCAGCCTGTAGTGCTGCAGGGGTTATTGTGGGTTGTTGTGGCCAAAGTGCAGGACTGGCACTTGGTCTTGTTTAACCTCATACCTTTGGTCTTGGCCTGTAGATCCAGCCTTTTCTAAAAGATCCCTCTGCAGAGTCTTCCTACCCTCCAGCAGATCAACACTCCTGCTCAACTTGGTGTCCATGAATTTACTCAGAGAGGTGCACCTTGGTGGGACTCAGCTGTTACGGAAAGTTTCCCTGGGATGGTAGGGAATGTCCAGAGGAGGAAAACCCATAAACCTGCTTGAATGTGTCTGTAGGCATGATCTCAGCCTGTGACTTCATGTTTTATCACTGAACGTTTCCTATCTACCATGGGCAAAAACTGGGATGTGACTGTTCCAGCCTGGATGTGGTGTTGGGAATACATTCCCTCTCACTCTTGCGATGGCACAGGAGAAACTGAGGGAGAAGGAAGAGAGTGAAGAGCATTACCTGATACAGCACAGCCTGATCCTTCCCTTTTGTTTGCTCTCTGCAGTACATGGGAGAAGCAGCAGTCTAGAGAAATGGGAATGTGGTTCAGCTATTGAATAGGTCTCTCCGCAAGCTTGAATTGTTTCATCTGCAACACTGAAAATCACTCAAAAGGTGCCAACATAAAATATCCCAGCTTTAACTGAGTTCTGTCTGCCCAAAGCCCTTAGACTTTTTGAAATTCACGGCCTTATTTCAGTACAGTGCTCCAACTTATCACTCAGAGCTCAACCAAGGACTTACATGGGTGAGCCTGATTTACTTAAAGGAATAATAATCTACTTTTTTTAAAGGAAAGAAAAAAGAAAAATAGCAAGAGCAATAACAGAGCACCTCCCTTCTCTACAGCTGCAGGCTGCTTCTCTGACTGATCTCTCCTTTGAGAAATGCTTGCACGCTGCTTCTGTCCATCACTCCTGGCTAACTGCTGGAGCTGACTCCCTCCAAATGCTTTTCAAGGATCACTGGACAATTGGCCTTTATCTCTTGAGCTAATATCAACACAACCCACCAGGATCTTTTTGACAGACCTGTGCGCTGTTGGGGCAGCAGAGTACTGCAACTGCACTGGCAAATGCCCACAAGAGCTCCTCAAAGGAGAGATCAGAGGAGGAGAAAGAAATCAAAGTCAAAGTGGTCCTCCATGTTTTTGTGTGGCACCCATGCTCATCCTTTCATGCCATTTCACTAACAAAATATTGCACTGGAGGGGTCAGCAGGGCTCAACAGACTCTGCCTGAGCATAATGAAATACAAGATGTACAAACTGTAAATTTTCTTTTTTCTTTTTTTTTTGTAAAAAGAAGAGAGTAACTCATGTGATGCATGAATGATCAAGTTGTTTTGTTCCATGCAGACCATTATATATTAAAAATACTAAATCAGCTTCGATGTACCTGTGAGAAAGCATTAGTGAGGTTTGCAGAAGGCTGCAGGGATTCAGTTAGGTAGCATCAGTTTTACTTTAAGCTTTTTCAGAAGCCCAGAACACAAAAGAATGTCTGGAAGAGCTTAATAAGCAGAGGGACAGAACTGTATTCTGTGATAAATTACATACATAATGAGTAATGACAGAGCTTTTTGCTTTTCTTTTCAATTTTGGTCACAAATAAGCAAAGTAATTAACCAAGTCCTCTCAAAAGGGAATTTTTTTTCTCAGTGAACATCACTGAGGACTGTATTTTTTCAGCTGCGCTGATTCAGAGTATTTTGTATCACCTTTTACAAAGCCAAACAAAGCTTAATGGTATTTCCATTAAATTTCAATTGAAATACTTCCAAAACAGTTCTTCCATAAAGATAGGCTATTTGTCCTGATTCAGCTCTCTGATAAGTCTTTATCTGGAATAGCATGTACTGTTCTGGTAAGCATTTTCCAGAAAGCAGAATAAGTCCAGCACGATAAGTGGAATTAAGTTCTTACGAGATGTACTGGAAGTACCAAGATTATTCAGGGCAGCAACAGGCAGGGGGTACCACTTGCTGTCAAGTGACACCCATCAGAGAGGGGTGAATACACAGAAGGAACAACTACTGGACAGTGCTGGCCCAAGAAAAATTGAGGTGAAAGGGTCACAAAGTCTGACATGCAGAGTTGAAGGGTTTTAAGCATCATGTTCTTGGATGACATTCCAGTGGATGTAAAGGGCTTTTTTTAGCTTTAGGGCAGAACTTGCTCACTTCACAAAAGAAATTGAGTAATATAATTCCCTCTGACAAAAATAGATATTCCTTTCAGTCACATTTCCCAAATGACTGCAAGTCCTAATGGATGTGTTCTTTACCATCTCCAATTTTTTTAAAGCAGAAATAAGAATTTTTAAAGTGAAGCCAGTCAAACAGGTCAGGACAAATATTGACTCTCTCTGAAGAGAACACATTATTAAAAACACAAGCAAATCTGTCTCTCTCACCATGCAACCATTCCATGGTAAACCAAAAAGCATCAGGTTGCATCAAGGAAAAAAGAAGAAACTGATTTAATGGCTCAGTTTCTCTTCCCATTGGTGTTAATAAGTAACGACTGTGAAGTAAACAGAATTATATCAATGAGACTAGAATAAAATCCAGCCTTTGTATGAGAACAAAATAGGAAAAAAAGGATTTCTTTTATGTGTGATACATTTAACTAACTAGTTACTGAAATTGGTGAAATGCAATTGTCAATAGGGTGTAAAATTATAGCATAAAATTATGTTTACACTATAAAATATTGGAAAAACTTGGCAGTTAGTTTTTTTGATGTGACTTAAAAGATTACCATGTTTGATCATGTCTTGCCATAACTTTGTCTTTTCAAGATAGGCATTTTGATGAGAAGAGTTCCATCAATTTTCAGCTGGTGCAGTTAACACATAGGACTTCAAAGTTATGTGCATGATTGCTGGAGCAGTTATACAAAATCTTGCAAAATTGTCAGTTCTTGCACGTGGTCTTTTCTATAGTCTAGCAGCAGCTTTAAAAAAAGCTTCTGAAACCAGTAGTCCCCACAGGTACTTTCCAGAGCTTTTCCTGTTTCACACAGAGTTCATTCCAATGTATTGTGTAGGAAAATACTGGTTTCTACCTTAAATAATGAGTGAGATTATTTCTCAGAAGTTGTTGGCTGTTAGTATAATAACTGGACAAGGTTCCTTATATGGAAAAGACAGAGCTTAGGGGCCATTTGTTACAATGAAAGTTGTCATCAAGAGGACGAATTTAGCAAGACAGTACTTGGTATTTTAGAAAGACAGGGCATGTTACTCAGACATGCACTGACAGCCCTCACGATCAGCAGGGGGTTTTTATGCCAGCTTTGCAAAATGACTGACTGTCATGAGCTGTGAACTGATACTCTCCTCAAAGGCTTTTGGTGTAGTACTTGAACAACAAATATGAAATCTTCAGAGTGTGTTCAAGTAGCACTGTGAGCTAACACTGTATTAAAACCTGTGATTACATAATAGTAATGTATGGTTAATATAAACCACAGATAGATCATATCCTTCTCCATCCTTTCTGACAACTACAAGTAAGCATCCCAAGTAATGAATCTACAATTTCCTTTTATTCTTTCAAATTTGTCTCATATCTTTTTCTTTCCTTTGCTTTCAGCCTATGATGAATCTCCAGCCTGCCCAAGGCATAGAGAAGGGTGTCACTTTTCACAATAAATTGAATTGGTTTCATGATCTTGCTCCCTAGCTGGGGGTCAGAAAAGGGCTACACAGGTGGATGGATGGATGTTTTCTACAGATAAAGCTGTGGACAACTTTATTTGTGATCTCCCATCATGTCATCTAGCTGGCCTAGACCTTTTGAAGACTAATGATAGAGACTGCCTGGAGCAGATGTCCAAAATCTGCTCTACAGAAGACACCTGAAGAGCGTTGTAGAAAACAGTGGGGTCAGATTTAATGCAGCACTGCTTTCACATGAAGTGACACAGGTCTCCAACATGCTTTCACTGTAGAAAATGTCCTTTTAGCTGATAAATCCAGAAAGCATTTTTAATATTGTCATTCATTTCTTGGAAAGATAATAAAGCTTCTAAGGTATGCTTTTCCTTTAAATATTGTACCACAGGAGTGATAGATCTTCAGAGCTCTTATAAAAGCAAAACTGAATTTCATTTGAGGAGTCCTCCTTAGGTCTCCTCATTCTACCCTCATTCTCATAAGAGTCGTCTCCTTCCCCCTTCATGGCAGAGAAATAGAAAGGTTGGTGCAGAGTACATTTTAGTATCTTTTGTAGTATTATACATTGACCAAAAGTTTAAATATGGAAAGTATTACAGCACTATGCTATGTTGTGTTATTAGAAACACATTTTGCTGGAGATACAATCTGTGTTACCAACAAAATAAGTATGTATAAGATCTGGTTTAACTTAGTTATCCTTTTGTCCTTTTTTTCTGCTTATTGTTATGTAACAGTTGTGATGGTGAAATGCATAATGACTATTCCGGACAGTATGATAGAGCATCATATGGCATTTATATTGGAGGGTAAAGCATATAAACATATGAAAGTCATTTAAAGATACAATTAAACTTCTAAACAAAGAACTTCATAAATATTTCATTTGAAAACTCAGCATCGACCAACTACCTGAGGGCTAAGGGGACTTTTTTTAATACAACATAATAAAGATTTAATAAAAATTCTGTTGTTAGAAGTGCAAGTGTGTTAACTCTCTCTGACAGAGAGCTATTAAAATGTATCCTTCAGTCAGTTCATTCTTGCATTTTATTTAAACCAGCAAGGTCCTGTGAGTTTACTGCTTAGGGTAATGGTAAACAATAGAAGCAATATTTACTAGTCATATTGTATCATATATATCTATATAACCCTTTAATTTAGCTAACTTTTTTTATCCTGGGGATTTTCTGCTGGTTGATATGAATTCTGAACTATCCACATAGCCGATCACTTTTATTCAAGTCAATCTTTTGCTGCCTCAGTACAGCAGAACAGACTTCGTGGGTTTTCTTTCAGTGTCGGGCTAGTGCCGGATTGTCTGTTTTGCATGACTGAATCCACGGTTCCAAGGATGAGGTATATTTGCCATTACATGATGATTTTACATCCAGAGTGAATATGATCCTGAATCATGTTCTCTAGCAAATAAAAAAATTATGTGAATAATCCGGAAATTATTGTGGAAGATTTATATAATGTTATGCAAGACTGATTAGGCAGTCATGAAAACCTCTTTGACTTTAAAAAGTAGGAACTATTGAATAAATGTGATTTTCAACTGTCTTAAGCACTCTGCATTGATATTCCTTGAATATCACTGGTGTATTTAATTACAGGACAGGTTTTATAATAAAATTGTTCAAAAGTCAGTGAAAGACATTTTAAAGTTTTGAAGTAAGTCCTGGCCCATGAGACTGGAATCATGGGCAATAGATTTTTTTCAATATTTTGGGTACTGACAGAATGGAAAAATGAGAGAGAGATGAAAAAAGAGGCTTCACCTGATTGCAACACATAGAGAAAATGAAAATACATTATCTGGAGATTCATTAAGCTGAATTAAAGGAGCCAGAAAAATGTCAGAAGTTAGGCCCTAGACTAGCCATGCTTTAATACGGGGAAGCAAGGAAGTGCAAGGACTCTAACTTAATATTTACTTTTTTTCTATTTTCTGGCAGATTAAAGCGATGTTTTCTGTTCTTCTGTTTTTGGACTGAGGTGAAGAAAGCTCAAGACACATGCTGTGTTAAGGTGGAGAAGTATATGTGTCTTTATTTTTCAGAGTCAGGATGTGATATTTCACATTTTTGTATGTTTGTTTTTCCTATTTTTCATTTCACTAGGACACTTTTTAAAAGGACTTTTCTGATACTTGTTTACACAAATAATATTTTTTTATGTTTAAAGGTTTTATAGGTGATAGAACTGCCTATTATTAAAATTACCTAATACTTCCTATTATGAAACTTTGATTTTGTCTACTTATAATAGTGCCAAACTGTAACTGCTCTGACTGAAGTTTTCCATGCCAAGTAGCTGTCCCAGGCTGTACTTTTCTGGAAAGCTCCTGCCAAAACAGTTCTGCCATTTCTAGGAATGATGCAAGGAAAAAAATGTAATTTTTGCCCATGTCCCTGAAGTTCTTGAAATCCGGGCTTTGAAATGTGCCAGTGCCCCTATACTTAGGGCAAGAAAAATTAAAATTTTCAGGGGGCTGGTTTGTAAAAAAAAGGTTTGCCTTTGGTGATTATTTTCCTACTTCAGTGAAGATGCAGGTAAGAAACCTTAAGTTTTATGGATTAAAATCTCCAAAGCATCCTCAGGTGTCTGATTGTCCATAGACCTTTCTCTACTCAGTAGGCACCATCCCTCACCAAGCAACTGAGCATGCCGCAGCTCACAGTGGCAGAAACAAAGGTGGACTTTCTGACTTACATGGTCACTAAAATGAGAGCAGGGAACTGATCTCACATTATATTCTGATGACAATGATCTGTTTTCAGCTATAAACCTTGTTCTGTCACAAAAAGGCAAAGAAAGAATTGCGTTCAGATGCAATAGAAACAAAAAGCTAAACTGAGAAAGAAAAGGGCTAGGCTGAAACAATATATCTAAAGAAACAAGAACTCAGGGATGTAAGGGAGAACTAAAGGAAAACAGAAAACTAGAGAGGAAATTCAGAGAATCATAGAATCATGGAATGATTTGACTTGGAATGGGGCCTTGAAGACCATCTAGTTCCAAGCCACTGCCAGGGGCAGGGACACTTTCCACTAGACCAGTTGCTCAGACCCTCATCCAGCCTGGTCTGGAACACTCCCAGGGATGGGGCATCCACAGCTTCTCTGGGCAACCTGTGCCATGGCCTCACCACCCTCACAGTAAAGAATTTGTTCCTAATATCTGATCTGAAGCTACTCTCTTCTAATTTTAACCCATTCTACCTTGTCCTGTTGCTACATGACCTTGTCTCTTCTTTCTTGTAGGCTCCCTTCAGGTACTGTAAGGCCACAATTAGGTCACACTGAAGCCTTCTCTTTTCCAGGCTGAACAATCCCAAGTCTCTCAGCTTTTCCCCATAGCAGAGGTGCTCCATCCCTCTGATCACCTTGGTGGCTTCCTCTGCACCTGCTCCAACAGGTCCATGTCCTGCCTGTGTTGGACCCCAGGGCTGGATGCAGCACTGCAGGTGGGGTCTCACCAGAGATTAGAGGGGCCGAATCCCCCCTCACCTGCTGCCCACACTGCTTGGAGTGCAGCCCAGGACACATTTGGCTTTGTGGGCTGCCAGCACACATTGCTGGGCCATGTCCAGTCTCTCATCCACCAGCACCCCCAAGTCCTTCTCCGCTTGGCAATTACCTCGGCATGGAATCAGTAATAGGGAAAACTGGAACGTGAAATAAGACATCATGAACATTTAAAATTCTAGGCATCAAAGAGCAGGGAAATCTGCTTTAAAGGTTTGCCTGTATATCGTGGCAACTTTTAGTTAGAGGTCCATATGTTTTTATCTCCAGGATCTGTGCCCCATGAGAGGATGGGTATTATCTCTCTGCAGTTTGTACCACAGATCAGGTTGTCTTCATCACCCATTTGTTGCAGAACTGGGAAGGAATGTAAAGCTGGAGCAAAAGATTTCAGTTAGAGAAAGGGAGAGCCTCATTATGAAGACTGAATGCAATTCTAGACACTGAATTCCCATCTCAGCTCTAGATATGTTACTGAGGAAGTAACTTAAAACAAACTTTGCATAGATTGCTGCCAACAGAATATATTTCTTTTTTTTTGGTACCCAGATTCAGACTGGGGAAACGTATTGGAAGACATGCTGAAGACTCCCAACTGCAACTTAGGGCAATGGGAGCTGTAAATCAAACCCCAGGTGTGTCAGATGGGATACTCAAAATTCCTGGATATTATTAACTGTAATCTCCCTGCTTCAGTTTCCCGTTTGTAGGATGTGCATAAAACTCACATGGATACTGTGGATATAATTGATATTTGTAAAGCTTTCAAAATTATACTGATTAACATCATAAAAGAAAACTCAAGGGGAGGTTAATTAATGTCCCTTAGAGAAGGGATTGAATAGTGTGCAACAAAGATGGCATGAGGCCATCCACTGAACAATGGGGCCATGTACTGAACAATGAAGTAAATATTGAACAGCTGTTCATTAAGTAAACACCATCCACTCTGAGAACTGAAATGGCTGGTGTGCTATGGGAAAAAAAGTTAATGATCATGTAATGAAAGCATGTACCAAAATGCATATTCTCAAGATAAGTCAGTTGAGGTTGCATGGGCAAGCTTGTTTCTGCCACACTCTCACTTCTGCATATAACTTTAAAATATTTTTGATATTATTGTTGTACCTGCATGCTCTGTAAAAATGTATGCCCACTTGCTAATGAATATAGTAAGCAATAGGGATAAAAAATAGAAAAAAGTTGAGGTTATGGCTAATAAAAAGTATCTATGAATGGAACAGTAGAATGGATTCAGAGAAGGGGAAAATAGAGAAAGATGTTCTTATTTCTGCCTCAAAGGTCTGCAGGAAAACATGGAAAGACTAATCCTCCATCATGTAAATGCTTCATATTTCCAGTTGAAAAGTGCATTTAAAGTAATAATCTTCAAATCCTGTTCTGAAAATGAGACATGAATTTCCCACTGATTTGATTTTCTATCAAGCCTTTTAGTCAATGTTCAAAAATTCCCAGCCTATGAGCTTTCCATATCCCTTACAGATTGGTGTGCGCATCATTGGCATCCATCTGACTTCCTAAACAATATTGTTTTTCCCGGAGCTTAACAAAAATGTGAGCACAAATTCACAGTTCTTCGCTTATCCTCCTGCTTCCATCTCGTTCAGCATTTTCCATCATGTTTGAATGACACTTTCCTGTAACAAGTGTCTTATTTTTTTATAGCTTATATTGCAAGTATTTTCACCTTGCCTTCTACTGTGAAAAAAGCAAAGTTGAAATAATGGCTAAGAAAAATGTCTGAAAATGCTTTGCACAGGAGTTGACATTGGGAGACAGTAAAATCATGTAGAATATATCACAGTGTGCAGTCAATGTGTTGTCCTTTGTACTCAGAGAACTGTTTCATTTTTGTTCTTTTCAAATACACATTTGTATTCCTTTTTGTTTTTTGTCACATGCCATTTTGCAGATCAGTCATGAATGGTCACTGAGCAATTGCTGTCCATACTTGTCTCACTATTATTTCATGTCTTTGGGACTCATTAACTCATCACCTGCTGTCTAAGACGGGTGCTCTTTGGTACAGTTATTGTGATTTTTACAAGGTATTGTAATATTCCATTTGACAAAGTTGGAACTGCTATCTGCTCTAACAGTATATAAAATGTTATTCCAGAGTGAATTTTTTTCCTTAATTTTTAGACTAAGACTAAACTAGGTATTGCCCCAAATTTTTCCTAAAAGTAGAGAACCAGAAGCACAAGGAAGAGTAAAATTAAGTAAAAGATTGACTGGGTGCAGTTGCTATTCATAAATACTGATATTCTATACAAATATCCCCATGATACTGCTATAATCTGATCTTTCAAGAGTGCGTTCTCAGTAAAAGTTATGCTGAAGATATTAAAATATGTTCCTTGACCTAACCATTTCATTTTAACAGAGGTAGGGATGATCATAATGATTTTGAGGGTTTCTAGGTCAGAACTAGAGGTTCTTTAATAAAAGCTTTATACTTCACATAGCTTGACCTTTATACTGGAATTTTATTATTTCTATAACATATCCTTTCCTTATAATTACTTGTGCTTCTATAAAGTCCTGGGCTCGGCTGTTTGGAATGATGAATTGTAACCGATTTCTTTATGGTACTGTTAGAAAAGGTAAGAAAGCTTTTTAAAGAGTCTAATATTGCACTCTGCAACACAGGGCACTGTGTTAAATATATTGAATTTCCATTAAATACACGATACAACTTTGTCGTTAAACTCCATTTGATGTTTTCTTAACTTGCATTATCTCAGTGGGCAATCATTCCCTGGAACATTTTGAAACAAATGGTAATCTCAGTTTTAAGCAGCACACCGTCTTTCACACAACACTCTTCGCCAATCACCGTGCCATGTGCAGGCCTGTAATTTTAAAATCCTTATCAAGGTAGAGAAGAGAAATACAAAAATCATGGGAATATAGTATATTTTGATTGTGTAAATGAGCCTAACAATATTATTTCCTTAATTTATAGCCCTCAAAAAAAGAGGAACTAAAGAATCAAATAAATTATTATTGTACATATGTGCAGTGGGAAAATATTAGGGTAAATACAGTAAAAGAACACCCATACTGCTTCAGGAACTTTAATTAGGTAATTATCCATAACATGTTTCTTATGAATTTATTGAATTTTTACTTGCTCTACAAATAAAGAAACTTGAAACTCAGTGAATTCAAAGCAGAATTTAAAGTTACATAAGAGCAATATGAAGCAAAAAAAAATTTTTTTTTAGTTTATATCACATCATTTAGTGAGTCAAATTGCTTAAAATAATAGGGCTCAACAGTGCATTTATACTGATTCTATAGAATTCTGAAGTAAAATGAAACTTGAAATCTGGCCTTTTCCATCCAGATTTTTATTCAGTTTGTGAGCAGGTCTTTACTGTGCTTAGAATTTATGGGACTATCAATAATCCCATAAATAGTTCAATCAAAGAAACGTTAGAAATTTAAACTACTTAAATCCATTTAAATTAACATTCTTACACATTAAGAATGATTTTTTTCCCAATAGACACAAAATCCCACAGTCATTCTAAAGTCTAGTTATTGGTATATACAGTGTAGTTATTTGGTATTCAGTATTTTGTAGCTGCTCACTAAAAGTTTAGTTAAAGCCCTCTGGTCAATATGATTCTAGAATAAATGAATGTTCTTGGAAATTACTAAAGAATAAAACCACTGTGTTTCTAAAAACTGCATAGATATCATTATTTTTGAGTGATTATAGTATAATATGACTCAATTTCTACAGCTAAGAAAATCCATATTTTGACTTTGTGATGAAAAATTATTCTAAATTTGGCTTTTAAAATTTTATTTTCCTTCAGTTTGACTCATTGGAAGGTATAACTGCCAGCAATTTACCCAAATTTGGTTTGCTATCATTCTTATTTTATTTGACAAAATTTTAAAACAGCTGGCAATGCATTAGTTTATAATACATGTCCTTCTTACACAATCTTCAAGATTCTCTCTCCTTTGAGGAGCAGTTATCTTCAGGTGACTCTACAGGTGTGTGGAGGCCCAGTATCTTATATTTGTGTGATATAATTTTTCTCATGTATCTTTGAATGCAAACACAATTTAAAGTGTTATTTAGAATGTGGAAGACATTTCCTGCACTCATTTTTCCAGTTGTTCAGTTTATTACATTAACATGTTACCTATAAATTAATTATATCTCATGTCTAAAGTTTCTAAACAGTATCTGTCTTAAAACAATCATGTGAACCCTTCCTAGAACAGAGGTACTCAAATTCTGCCTGAGTCACTGGAGTCTCCTTCAGAGTTTTATGCTTCTTAGGCATCTCACCTCTTAGGGTTGAAGTCATTTGAAACTGATGATCTGTGTGATTATGAGGGCAGATGTCTTGGAAAAGAAAGGAAAAAGGCAAAAGCAGTCTTCATCTTCATCTAGTTATTACAATAATAGTTGAAGAGGGAGCATAGATGATGTCTGACCTCTGGACCACTTCCATTTGTTTTATCCATTTATGCAGTGCCTGTTCTGGGGGACTGGGTCTGGTACCCCACATGTGCCCCTTCCAGGGCGATTACTGCTCACCCCCTCCTCTGCCCTTCTGATCTTGGTACTTTTGCATCCCTCCTTGTACATTGACTTAGCTGCAAGGCTGACTTGGAAAATTTTGAACAATCTACTTGAGAAGAGTTAGCTTGAAACACAGAAGATGAGGCATCAAGCCCCCTTGAGTTTGACATGGGGATAGGTTTTTCCTAAAAAAAGCAATTCTGTGTATGGCAAGCAGGGTGTAGGGCCTGGGGCAGAATGATACAGCTGCATTGACCAGCTGTACAAAGGGCACCTCGCTTTTAACACCGTGAGCGGAGCTTGAACCAAGAGGAACTCAGGCGTTTATGCTGGGAAGATGAGATCACTCTTTCCAGGCCAGGTATCAGGATGCAAGTGAGGGTCAGCTGCTCCCTAAGGGCTGGGTAGCTGGGAGCCGTGGCCAGTAGGGCAGGGGCCTTGCCCACCCCATCCCACTGCTTCCAAACAGGGAAATAAGGCAGGCCTAGGGATGGCAGCTGGGATTGGCCAGGAGTGCAGATCATGGTGCTAGTCCATGATGACAGGGGAGGCCAGGGTAAAGACAGCATGAGTCAGGGTTGGGGTCAGCTTTGGTGATGGTAACTAGAATTGGAGACTGTCCTGTGATCCCCAGGCTGGTCCAAGATTACCAGCAACTGAGTCCACAGGTCTGAGTCCAAATCAACAGGATCTGGGGCCAGAGGTGGCAACAGGTACGTATGATTTGGCTCATGGAGGAGCTGGAGGCTCCAGCTTGAGTGGGAACATGGGCAGGAGGCAAAGGTGGCAGCCCCAAGTGAGGCCAATCAGGGCCGTGACTCCAAATGTGTGAAATGGAGTCACATTTGAACCTAGGATATGTGCCCCAACAAAAGTATTGATCAGCAGTCTTTAATTCATCCCCAAAAGAATTGTCAGCACCCTGCTGATTGATGTCATTTATTGACTTGATCTAGAATGTTTTCCTGGCTTGGTCCAGTGGCCTCCTTTAAAAAAGCTGAGAGGAGTTTATCAGAATGAAATGTATGCTTTGCCTTGAGTGGCACAAACCAAATGCATGTGTACGTACCATCACAGTTTTGTCCAACACAATTAGTTCCTTTATGTTCTCACAGAAGGAATTCAGGCCAGCTAACTATAGGCACCAAGTTTTGTGACATTTTTGTGAGACATGCCATGTGCAGTGTATTCAAGTGTCTGGGCAATTGTGAGTCCCCAAAAGAGAGGAAGAGTTAGAAATGCCCTCTGAAGCAGTGATTAATTAGTGGATACCTTGCACCATGGGCAGTCACAGTGGAGTAGGATTCTGGGAGTATCAGTAAAACTCATACTCAGAGGTGGGTGAGAGCAGTTGGTGACCAGTCAGAAATTAAGGCCTGGGAAGAGCAGCCAACAAGAGAGAGTGCAGGGAGTTGTACCATTCCAGCTCAGGTCTGATGAATACTTGAAGGGAAAAGCATTCCACAAAAGGTTTAGGCCAGTATATGAAAAGTCTCAGGTGCTTACTCTTGTAGCTGTAGCAAGAGGAGAGATACATGGGACTAGGCATTGCAAATCCACGCTCCTGCAAGTACTTCTCTAGACTCTACTGAAGAATTCAGGGCAGAAAGTTCACTTAGGTACCTTTACTCATTCCTTGGGGAAGTCTCTCCTTCTGTTGACACCATAAGAAATATGCAAGCTAGAAGATAGAAACACTGGCCATTTCAAAACTTTTTGTGTCTATAATTGTGGGAACTGTAGTCTTGTGTACAAAATATTAATGGATTACATTTGTGTAATCTAATCTAAGTCTACTTTACATGTCTCTTTTTAGAATGTGCTGCTTTGCCATCCCCTTCTATAAGTGCTTTGTGGAGCTTCCACTTTGTCTTTCTTTTCAGAGTAGTGTAAGTTTCTTAATATTCTCATGAGCCTTCTGAGGTTAAAATTTTTTTTGTCAGTGACTTTTATTTCTTTTAAAAAATCCATTTTGAAGCTCTGTGGAATTTAGAGAGAGTCTTTCTGTGCACTTTTGGTTGTATTTAATTGTTTTTCTCATAAATCACATACTTTGTTTTGATGCAAAACACAGCGACAGAAGAGAATATGACATTTTATGTAACTGGCATGTCTTTTATAAGATCTCCATTAGACAAAACATTTGTTTAGGTACTCTGTTATTCATTTATTTTCATGTCAACACCAAAACCAACTGCAGAAATGAACAGAGATGAATAATAAGACAAATTGTTTTAGTATCAATGTACTCTGCCTAAGGCAATATACTGTGCAACTGGTGAAGAATGCTTATTTCCTTCCCAAAACCTCTGCTGAGAACCAGCTCTTATAAACAATCTCTTACTCTTTTGTCTTAAGGGACTATTTTCAGCTATCTCCAAGAGAAAATTTCAGTTTACATTTCTCTTAGAATATTTTTATGATAAATTGGTAAATAATAGCTTTTAATTATGGCTGTCTTCCTAGAAGTTGCATTATCCTTGCTGCATCTGCCCTTGGCCAATTGCTTTTCTCAGTGTGGTATATAAAAAAGACAGCATACAGGAAATAAACAATAGTCTCGTTAGCAGACGTTTAACAAGCTATGGCTTCTGAGAGAGAGATGTAAATTTGACAGACATTACAAACAAAAATAAATATTTCCACTGATCTACTGCAGCAATAACAATGTTCCTTGCCATTAGAGCTGGGAGGACTTTCTTGAAGAAAGATGATGGTTAGGAAGTAGTTGAGGGTACCTGAAAGCATGTATCCCCCAAAGTTGCCTTGGGAAGAGAAAGGCAACCAGGAGTCATCTGTCCAACTATTAATAGCAGAAGACATCTCAGACATCACCTTTGACAGCCAACTAAGAAATCCCAGAGACTTCTGGGTGAACTTATGCTGGGTAACGAACATCCAGTAAGTGTACTGGTTCCAAACCCAGCAGGAATCCTTGATTCAGGTATGTGGAAGTAATGCATGTGCAGCTCAGCTGATTCACAGATGTGCAGTACCTTTGCTGCTGTCTGGGAGCTCTACACGTACACACATATAGAAATTGAACATGTGAACCAAGTTTTTTATGGTAAGGCGTAGATGTCTCCCAATGTGGTCAAAAGAAGTTGCAACTTACCCAGCCAGAATGGTAAAACAGGTCAGTTTTTAGGGCTTTAAAATATATATATGTTGTTGTTATGTTCTCTGCTTAGCATTTAACCTTCTGAAGTTCACATATTCATTTAAATCAACTGCTATAAAACTTTGGGCAATTTATGTTCATTCCTCTGTATTCCCTCCAATTTATCAATAACTTCCAAACACTGAGGTAGAAAGGACCAAGGCAAACTCCAGGAGATAAAAGAAAAAAAAGCATTTATTTTCCTGTATATGTAGTTGAGAGATATATTTGTCTCTATAAAAGCTATATAACTTTGTAAATATGCACTGAATTTGCATTTGCTTCTTACACGAAAGTTTTTCTGGCATTACTGCTTGCTAGGTATCTTCTTCAATTTGACCTGAGTGTCTCTGCTCTGGTTTGCATTTTTTACATGTTAAATAATATTCTTTTATTTGTTAGGATTTTATTTTCTACACCGTTGAGTTAAATGTGTGCATTCAGAGAGTCTTGAAAAACCTATTGTTTAATATAATGATTAGAAAGCTTGGGTAATATATTGCTTGCCAAAGGTCTCAGATGGCAGTAGAAAACAGGCATGTTAAGTATGGAAATCTGGTGAAGGATTTGTTAGGGCGCAGGGAAATTAAATTCTCTTTGACAAAAAAAGAATCGGGAGTATCAGAAGATTCAACTCCAATAATATTTTAGTGGTAGAATATTCACTTAAGGGTCTTGGCTTGTGTTTTCTCTGTACTCAAAACTTACATTTTCTTCCTGACCGCTAGATACAAAAATGTCTCATAGATACTCATAATAGCCTGGAAGGTGCAAAGGAAAAGGCTTACCAGTAGAAAAACACACTTTGATTCTGAATACTCTTATCAGCATCCTTGAGTGGGTGAGAGGGTTTGGGACTAGGATTTAGACCCTGGTGGTATTCCTCTGCCTGTAGTTATTGAAGTTGCTATTTCTGTGGAACACTGATAAGCATACTGCTATTTCCTTCTCTTATTTCTCTTAAAAATTAGTTAAATTAACAAATTATTCCCACGAAAATCTTTTGCAGCCATTTGGCCTCCTAATGAGTAAAAGAAAGAAAACACTTTCTGCCAATTTTTCATATGAGCAGGATAGCCACACACATGTGGAAACTATTTGAGTTTCCTTATGATGGCAGAAGGTTGAGCAACCTCTTAAGTAATGGTAGAGAATTTAACTTCCAGATTTGGGTTAGGTAAGAAATAGTCCAGGAGTAGTTCACTGACTCTTTTACTGGTTTAGCCTGATATATTACTTTTGTTTATGCTGGTTGGCTTACAAATCAGGGTGGAGACCAAGGAGGAGAAATTACCAAACTATTCCATCTTTTCCAAGTTTGTAGAAGAGTGTGAGTTCCTGCTTTGTCATAAAATAGTTGCTAAATTTTCAGATGTGTAGCAGACCTGAAAAAGATGGTCAAAACTGAAGCTGAATGCTAAGAGATCTGCAGGTGAAAGACATTCCCTGAAAGAATTCAGTGACTCGAGTAATTAACTTTAAGCATCTTCAATATCCCTGACACAGATTGTTCAGCATTTAACTAAGTAGTCTCTGATATGTACCCAGTCTATACTGGTTTTGGGTTGCCACTTAAAGTGGATTTGGTTTTTATACGTTTATTGTTGAGGAGTTCATAAGAATCATGACTGTTAAAGCCCTGATTGTCACTGACAAAGGTAATTTCTATATTGACAGGGATTCCTCCTGGAATCACGTGGGACTGAAGGGATGCAGAAATCGTTCCACCAACTGAAAGTTTTTCCTCTTGATGCATTGACTAGAAATGGTAAAATGGAGAGAAAATTCCATTAATAAATTACTTACATTTAATGGTGAATCTGTGTTGATCATCCTGACTAGACAATAAATGTGACATTTCAAAAATTTCCAACCTGTCTATAGAATGCAGTCCAGGAAGGTGCTTTTCAAAAGAAGTCAGGAAAAAATGCTTCTCTGGTTAAAAATCTGCTGTTTCAGGGTTTTTTTTACACATGTAGATGTGTCCATATTTTATTTTGTATAGTACGGAGTAGTCATAAAAAGGATTTAGGCTTTTCCAGCTGGATGGATTTGTCTACTCCCTTTTTTTTTTCTTTTCTTTTTGAATATATGTGGAATAGATAGGAACTTGCTTGATTTCCAGATGCTTCTGATAGACCAAGTGGTGGTTATGTTCTTCTGTCAGATGTATTTTACTTTTTTTCTTATCTTTGAAATCTGGTGCATAAGTGTTCACAGTGGAATCCAGCATTCAGAATACAATTCTAGATTAATTGTGCTTAAAAATAAAGTGGAAAATTCTTCAATGCCCACAAGTAATATTTGTAATAACACAGATCAGGATGTAGGTCTTGTAAGCCTTGTAAGTCTTGTAAGTCTTTCAGCCAAGACTGAATGCCTTTTCAAGGAGGAGAAGGTCAAGGCAAACAGTAGTTAAGAATACAATGTATTAGTTGTTTGGCCTGTATATTTTGAGTTCAGACCAGCGTCTTTTCTTTACTTTCTGGATCTACATGAACCGTTGGTACAGGACAAAAATGGTGGCTTCTTCAACAAGAAATTTCTTAGAATGTTGTCTATGAGATGGACTAATTAGACAGGGCATAAAAATCATAAATGCAGTGACAATGATGAGATGTCTTTTAAGAAAATTAGTTTTTTGAATACTGCTTTAAAGTTAGAAGTGGTAGATTTTCCCATTCCTAGTGCCATGTTTGGACGTAAGCAGCTATGACAGAGTTATGACTCCCTGTCACTCATCATAGAACTTCCTCGTACCTGTGAAAAGGGTTAGCATTGTCCCAGCTGTAATTTTGGCATGGTGGTAACTTCTGCTATGTTAGCACCTGTATGAAGTGATGGTTTCCTTCAAGGGGTTTCCCCCTTTGCCAATAAAATGCCTAATTATTTCCTACTCTCTTGATTTGTTTTAAAAAAAAAACCAGATTAACGTGTGGTTACACGGGCTTTCCAGAGTGTGACTGCTTTCTTTCTAATGTGCTGGCTCTGTTGCTGATGTGTTCTTTCATGGTTTGAACCTACTCCCACTGAGATCAATGGAGAAGTTCCCACTTCTTTACTGAAAGTAGCGTTGTAGACTTGATTATTAATTTGATGAGTTCTACCTGTTTATTACAGCCCTGATGCCAAACCTCTGTGTTGGATCATAGCTCCAAGGAAGTGCCCAGAGGCATGTGGATTCAATTCCAGCTGAGCAGCTTTGTGCCTTGCAGTCATATCTTGCTTTTCCTCCCTGTGCTCTCCCAAATATTGTTTTCTTTGACAATATCCACTCAGTACAAATAGAAGGAAGGAATTTTTTTAATGACTATACTTAGTGTTTGATATAGTGTCAAATTGATACTGGGAAGAAATCTACAATTTAGCTCACCTGCTGTCCCAGCTGTGCTTGCTGTCTGTCTGCCAGGACTTTTTCCTCTTCTTTTTTCTTTTTTAATGAAAGGAGACCAAGAAAATGGAAATAAAAATCACAATTATCAGAACAATAAGAAACAAAAATTCTATGCATGCATGTATTAAACCCTGCTGTACCTGAAAGTTAACTTTCCTTGGGCCAAAAAAGCAAAGTGATAAGAAGCTGAACTTGACCCAACAGATTGTATACACCTTATCTGGCAATATTAACATGCACTTGAAAGTTATTAGTGCCCCAAAACTTTCAGTGCCAAAGTGTGCCCTAAATGTTATTTGATACTGGATGTTACATAAATTTGTATTTTCATTACTAAGCAACTTTAGGATATGTAGTGTGTGTTTGAAAAAAGGCATGGTAATAACTCACTAATAATGGGTGCCATGTGAGGGGAAAAAGGCAATATTACCTACCAAAGAAATATAAAACATGGTTTATATTTTCAACAGTTTGAGAATGAAATGAAAACAGAATATTTGGTGCACCTGTAAAAACATATTTGATCATAATGGCAAGTACAGCATTCTTAGTGTGGGATTCATATTTCATAACTCATGTTCAAACAAGAAAAATGATTATAATGTTAAGTATTTCCTGAGTTTATTTTGATGGATGGCAGAATAAGTATCTTTTACTCATTAAAATACAGATTGGTATAATTTAATAAATGAATTTAATACACAGATGTTCAAGACTGTTTGAACAGAGTGCATATTAATCAACTTCTCTATAACTGATCCTCTTTTATATTTTTTAAAAGAAATTTGCAGGAGCCAAAAGTTTATTAGATCTGTATGATCTCGGTCCGGTATCAGATATCAAGTATGTTGTTTGAATCATGTCAGGTGATCAAAGTGTTTCTTTTGATTGATGAACCTGTAAACACCAAACTATTTGAGTGGTCATTGCTTTTGCATCTGTTTGAGACCCTGACACATCCTTTGAAAAAATGGCCAAGATTTTTAAGAGTGACTTGCAATACTGAGACTTCACTTCTGGGTGCCCTGCAGAAGACTGATTGTTAGACAGCATTAAGTACTCTGGTTTGCAAAGCTGTTTCAAGTTAGATACTTCCAAAATAGGGCCCCAGAATCATTTGTCACATACGAGAACTGAAACTAAGAAATGCAGAGCCTGATTTTTCCTATAGTTTGTTTTGCTTTGCTGGTTTCAGTCACTGGTTTCAGTGAAGTTGCACTGAATTTACATGCACATAAATGAGAAAAGAAATAGGACCTTCACTTCTTAACGCATGTGTTATGGAAATATGTGGAGCTGCAGGGTATCCAACTGAGTTTAGGAGGTATTTGTGGAAAAGACTGGATCTCAGATAAGCCTTGGCCTAAGAACTGCAGAAGATTCTCACTGTCCTGCTGCTCTTTAGGCACCTTAAGGAGCCTGGGATCTTGAATGGGCTCCAGAGCCTGGCGAAGGTGCCTGGGCACCCTGCAGAGTGATGCTCAGGGCTGAGGACCCTGATATGCGACACTCTGAGCTGCCTTTGCTTGCCAAATGCTGAACACCTGCTTGTTTGTAGAATTGGTAACATAAATCTCTTCCTTTAGGATCTGTAACTTGGTTGTCTCCAGTGAAATAGTGCTCTCTGTGGTTTTAGTGATAAGTTAGAAGGGTTTTTTGCTCTTGAAGTGGGATGTGTGTAGGGTGCCCTCCCTCCTGGAGCAGATCAGGACACCGTGGTGTGACAGATTCAAATCCTTTCTCCTCCACTGAGAAATGACGTAAAAAAATCAGGTGCTGTGCAAATCTACAGCGGGCATGATTGAATTTAAGCCCCTTTGCATATAGGATCTCATGCTTTCTTATGCTAAGAAGGACCAGGGGTGAGCAGGGATTCGCTACAGTTGGCTATAGGTGAGTGAGGATACCCATCCTTCAAGGATTATTTCCCCTACCCTGATTTAGAGCTTCTGCCATTAAACAATTGAGCAGAACAAAAGTTATTCCACTCTGTCTGTTTCATGAAAGGTTTTTTCTGGGTTCTTGTCTTCTAGGTGAGCTCTGAGTTTACATGTGAGGTTATAAATGTAACAGTGCAGCGGCTGGCAGCCTGGCTCTGTCTTCCTATTGAACAGGGGGCTCAGATACAAACAGCCTTTTAGGAATATTTCCTGGCTTTTGCTAACTTCCTGACTGTGCCCAGAAATTTATGAGAGTGCTAGTTGACCTGGGCTATAGATGTGCCAGGATGTACCCTAATAAATTCACAGAGCAGCTTTTTGAATGCTGTTGCATATGCCAGCGTGCTGGTGCTGCTTACAGGACTGGTACACAATGGTATATATGCTATACACGTGTGCTTTTCATGTGTGTATATTTATATATACACACGCTGTCTATACAGCACCATACATACAGCCACCTGGTTCCTCCTGGATTAAACACTGCAGGTAAATCTATCTGGGTGGTATCTAGTTTGTGAAACACCTTTGAGCAGAGTCAGCTGTATTCTTGTCCCTCAGAGCAAGAAGCTGGGTGCTTGGCAAACTGGAAGGAGCTCTGCTGGGCATTGCCAGTGTCAAAGAGCAGCTAAGAAGGCTTCAGTGGTCAGAGCAGGTGCTGTAGGAGTGCATGAGCATTGGTGATGTTTGATCACAAAGGACAAACTGACCTTTCATTCTAGGCTTTATCCATAAATGGGAATACCAGATTAGAGGTAGAAAGTGAGAATCAAGAGGCACATAGTTTTTAAATTTTTAGAGGTCATTGTCCCACCTAGTGACCACCTGTTCCTGGGTGCATTCTCTATGGTCAGGTAAAGCACCTGGGAAGAGGACACTAAGGAAAAGTTTTAGGTGGTCTCACAAGATTCTTTTCTGGTGTGGTTAAGCCTCCTAGTGCCCAAATTAAAGACTTCTTGCCTTCACTGCAGCAGTTCCAGTCACCATGACATCAAAATTGGTAGCCAGGTGGGCCACTGAGAATTAACTGTCTTGTGCTTGTCCCTGACTCTGCTCCTCCCAATTTACCAGAACATCTGGAGGGAGCCAGTGCTGCAGTGACTGATAGAGTTCATCTGGGGGCTGCTAGGGAGCAGGGTGGCCGCCTGATTTGGACTCAAATTCCCGAATCTTTCTGAACTCCATGTACTTGCTTCTTCTGTCTGTCCAGCACCTTCTAGCCATTTTCACCCCTACAGAGTGAATGTAAAAAACTGCCAGTCCAGAGAGCAGCACTTCTCACCTACTCTGCCCAGGTTTAAAAGCCTGCACAAGCTGCAAGGCAACCAGAACTTCTGCTGAGGGACTCATTTCAAGGTACGTGGTCCCACTTTCCCAAAGGGGGAGGAAGGCAGGAGGAGTACATGGAAAGATTCTTTGCAGCAACCTTTTCATCTCTAATAGTCAAGAGGAAAAGTACAGCTTTGCTTTGTTTTTCAGATAGCTTAGCTATGATATCATAATGATAAGAACTTTGCCTTAATGTCCACTTCTGTAACGTATCAGCCAGATAATCAGTTTCTGCTCCAAGAATTTTAACGAGAGGTTTGTGGTCTGCAATCAGAACAGCTTCTTCCAATGTAAAGACTCGTGGAATGTCCTCATACCAAAATACAATAGTCAGAGGGTGAGTCTTTTTTCATATGTTTCATGGAAGTGGAAGCAATTGGCATCTTTGTTCCATTATTATTTTAGGTGAGAAGCATCTATTCCTGCATCAACTGAGCAGGAAGAAGGGGAAAGGTAATGTTTTTTTCATCTCTTCTTAACTTCTTGATTTCATTAAATAGCTTCTAAAAGTTTTCAGTCTCAGACTGTCCAAGTCATTGGATTTATTATTACAGATAAGTCATAGAGAAATTTGCTATAATAATTAGCTGTATGCAAAGAGGATCTGTAACAATGTATTCTTTGGCACAGTGCTTTTCTTGTCATTCATAACCTTACTTTTTCTGGAAATAGTTTAAAGCCTTACAAGTCACTTCCATAACCCAGTCAGTTGCTTGTGAATGGAAAAAGCCATGTTTGTCCTTTTTCTTACCTTTACCAAATTGCATTAGACATTGCAACACAGATTCCAGGCTTCTCAAGTGTGTTTTTTCACTTGGATTTGAATAAAAACTCTTTCCAGTTACATCTTGCACACTTGTTGTATTACAAATGGAGGTGTCACCAGTACACCAGCTATGTGCTGCTGTTCCAGAAAAGAACCTTATTCATGTTAATGATGATGCATATCAAGACCCTGGTTCCAACTCCATCTGCTGGTAAGCCTGAGACAGACCTACCTTTGTAAGCTGCTGCTCCCCACTTAGTAGTGGAAACCTTCTTCTGAAACTTTGCATAGGTCCCAGGATTAATAGTTACATATGCTACGAGTCACATTGCTCTGAGATTTTACTCGACTACAGAATGTGATCCTCTGAGCTTCAGAAAGAGGCACTATTTGGGGTAATCTTCAGCGATCTAACCTCTGGCTTTAAGGACAGAGATTTTTACAACTCTGAGCTTTTATCTTTTTCTCCAAGCTTGATGTTCTAATTGTATCTATAGTAACTGAAGACTATGTGGCTAATTACGACACCATGAGTAATACATAAAATAGTTCACTAATGTACACTTATTCGAAAGTACGGCACACAGATTCAAAGACAAAGGTTCTTTCTTTACATTTGGATTAATTATTTCCCAGTCTCAGACTGAACAGTTAATGTTTCCATTCTAAAGATTAAACAGATTAACCTGTTGCTGAACATCACCTTGCCTCCACTTTTTATTTTAATGTTAACATAACTTAGAGAAACTACCAATATGCTCAACAGAATTGACCTACCTATAATATGTTTACATAAGCATGTGCCCACTTCAGATGTTCAAAGAAAGACAAGCCTTAATTGAAGTTTTTGAACAAGGAACTTTACAGAGTCTTGGCATCAGCGAGTTATGAACTAACATCATGGTGATGTCTTCCTTTGGAAGTGTTGTGCTATTGCGAACGGGTTAGTATCAAGTTTTGGAGACCTTCTGCAGTTTTGATTCTTGTAAAATGGGACTCAGAAATATGGGCCCTCTTGGCAAGTTGCAAAATCTCAACTAATAAGCAACCCACAGAGAAATCTCTTTGTGCGTATTTTTTTGTGTGTATGAAATAACTCAAAGAATTTTTTTGAAGAATAATGAAATCAACATAAGTTGGTTGGTGAGCCTCAAGGATTATGTTTTTTTAAAACTTCCCCATCTTTTGTGCCTTTGGCACTCCTTCTCTTGCAACAACAGATATCAGGTACCTCACTTAAGAACTGCTTATTAAAGCAATAATCACTGATCTTCACAGTGGGAAGTGCAGTGCTGAGCCAAAGTCACAGGTGCCAACTCCACCATATTTGGCTGCAAACCTTTATACATCATCTACTGTCCTGCTGCTTTTTTGGCCGTTAGTCTAGGAATTCCAGTCAATTGGCAGGCTTGTTGGAGAAGCTCAACAGCCCCAGTGAAGCTGCCCTGTGCTCAGAGATCCTGCGCAAATGGCCACTGCAGATGTACAAATTGACTTCACATTTGTCTTAAGGATTAGATATGTCAGATCTGCTGTATCAGTGCTGCAGGGTGGCAGCAAGTTGAATTCCATGGCTGTGCCCATGCTAGTAAGTTGGTCAGTGCCAAGGGATATTTCTGAGGGCTGGACCCTGGTTCTATTCGAGCAAAGTGCCATTTTTTTCCCTTGGACTCGAAGCAGCCTTGTCACAGCACTCTAGTGCTACAGCTGAGTTAAAGTATGTTATGGAGAGGGAGACTTACTAGCTCAAACAGGGAGCAGTGCTGGTACAGCCCAGCTGCCTCTGACAATGTGCTCGTGTGTCCTACATGAAGCATTTTGGGCTGGCATTAACTGCTTGTCTCTCCAGCAGGGTGAAAAGGGGCTCCGTTAGGTTCAGGAGCAGGGCCTACAGGAAGAGGCAGCTCGGACACGAGCACAGAAGTCGTGTCTTACACTGGGCAAGTGCAAAGGCACTGGGGTGACATCCAGAGACCCCTGAACCAGCCCCAACCACCAGGCACAGAAGCATTGCACAGCCTGGCCCCGTTGGAAGTGGGGTCAGTCCCATTAGAGCTGTGTGTGTCTCTGCCCTGAAGAAGCAGGACTTATCTTCTTGTCCAGGTCTTATCTTCTTGTCCAGGTCTTATCTTCTGATTCTGGGTCTAGCAGGACATTTCTGCCTTGGGCTGTCCTGCACAGGGAAGATGTGGTCTAAGGCTAGCATGGATCCCAAAGTCTGTGGTAAGCAGATCTCAAAAGCTGAGTAGTTACATGAAATGTTTGCCATCAAAGTTATTAGTTGGGCTGGGTGTGTGCACACCATACATATCCACATACATCAGAATGAAAATTGACCAGACACACAAATGTCAGAAACTGGAAACAGGCAGTTCCACTATTAAAAGTTCTTCAAAGTTTTGCTGGGTTAAAGCAGGCCACTTTAAGCAGGAGATTAACCTATTGCTAAACATGTAAATATCTTCTATATCCAGTGAAGAAGGAGAAAATGTAATTTAAGATATTAAAAATTACCTTTTGTTTTTATCTACCGTGATTATTCCAAGCTTTATCGCAGTTATAGCAGTATTATTGGAGTGATGAGTGAGTAATGACCTCATTCCAGGGCAGAGGGAGCAGGGCTGAGCATGGCTCCCCAGGTGTCTGGAAATGTGCCCTTTGCTTGTGATGCACCAAAACTTTATAGCAAAAATTGTAACTAGAGTGTAATTAAAACACATATACATATATCTGACTCTTTTTATCTTACTGTGATTTCATTTAAGTTCTGATCAAATCATAGGAATCTCCCAAGTACTCTCTTTTTTAGCATCACTATAAACAATTCTAGAAAGCTCTGTTGAGAAATAGCTGTTTTCCAAATTATGCTTCCTAAAATTAATGTACACTATCTATAACAGATTATTGGTTAACCTCTACTTCATTTTTTTCCCATGTACAGATTTAGTTTGAATTTCCACCTGCTTTTCCTGACTGACATCCAACATAAAGCTAGATAGATTTATGCATATTTTAGTACATTGCGGTGAAAGTAATAAATTTTGTTTTAGCTTGGCAGTTCAGAAAACATGGAAGGGAAATAATTGTCAGTCAAGGCAATTTAAATTATTTTGATTTTTATTCAGAGAGAAAAAGTTGAAAATATTTTGAGTAAAAAAATGCTTTGTTTCACTTGAAATGAATTATTTTGATTCCTAAGGCATTTTAGTTTTTGACATTTAAAAAAATACATTTGAAATCCATTTCAAAGCTTAAAGTCACTTCAAATGGGGAACCAGAAATCTTTCAACTTCTAGGGTGTTTTCCAGTTCTTTTCTGTTAATGAACAATTTGTTGGAATTGATTAGAAGTCATAAAATATCTGGTCTCTCTGAACCCACATTTTCCACAGGAAAAAAATGGAAAATGCCATGAGCTATTAATTTATCTGCCCAGAGAAGAAAAAAGAAAAGAAAGAAAGCAAAAACCCAAACCAAAGTGGAGGCCATGTAGGCAGCTCTCGCGGTCTTTCTTGCCCTTAGTTTCACATTTTTCTTCCCCTGCTGACAGACACCTCTCACCCACTAATTGTAGAGAGAGGGAAGGAAGTGGTGTAAGTTCCTTTCCAAATTGGCTGTCAGGTACTTAGTCACATATTTGCTACTTGGTTGGATTTTGCAGAGAACGGGTAGGTTTTTTGGTTTGGTGGGTTTTTTTGTTTGTTTGTTTTTTGGTTTTTGTTTTTTTTTTTTCAAAATTTGTATTTCAACTCCTGAATTTCTGATGTGTCTTGTGTTCTGCCATATTCTGTTACATCTTTTCAGACATGACAGTGTGAAGTAAGGCAGTGTGACAGCCGGGAGCCAATTGTAGCTTGAAACATTGTACAGCTCTGTGGAAGAGACTTCCACATTTCCATTTGGAAGATTGTTTCATAACAAAAAGTAAACTTAGCATGACACAAAAATACAAATCCAGTAATCTTATTACACATGACTTTGAACAAAGTGGTATTGCTGAACATGTCTCTAAAGAAATGTGCAGTATATACTACATCAAAGCAGAATAAATGAAAGTTTTGATCACCTTCATGTTTAGCTGCAATGACAAATTTGACTGTTTAGCTGATCTCAGCAGAATCCAATCCAAAATCAGTTTTGTGATTATAAATTAGTAAGTTTCAGAATTACACGGATGAGCTGGACAATTATTGTCAGTTTCATTGACGTATTTAGCTAACATTGACATCCTTCAATACAGAAATATGGCAATTTATTAATTTCTTTCCCAAATTGTATCCTACGCCGCATATTTTTCATGTGATTTAAAGAGGCTAAGTTCGTAAGTTAAATACTTTTAAGAGGTGGTTGCTAATGGGTTACAAATCTAGCTGAGACTTTTTCCCTCTAAGCTTGGGTAATATCTGTAAAAGGCCATGTCATTTGCAACAGGAGCCACTGCAAATTAACAAAGCTTGTGCAATCCAGGCATTTAGATCCATTACAGCATCTGGCTTTGAGATCCAGCTCACAGGGACATGCCTGACTGTCAGAGGGGGGACACTGGGCACCCACAGGGGCTCTGGCTACCCCAGCTTCCTGCACTCCACTGGTGCTACTGCAGCCACATCAGCACAGATACCTTGCTAAATGTGCTAAAATAAGCTTGGAAAGGTGCCTGGAGGCCAACCACACCTGATTGTCACACTGACTGAACCAACTAGACATGCCTCCTCCCTGGCATAATGATGGGAAGACAACTGAGTCACCTTGTATTACACCTGGCTGCCTTTGTCTTTGGTACCTATTCAGGGATTCAGCTCAGAGCTACCTGATTTTCACTCCTCAAATTTAAAGCATTTAGAATTGAAGTCTGACTTCTATACAGTAGGCAATTGCTTTTCTGGCATATTGTTTGTATGAAAGCTTCATCACATCATGTTTTTTTTTTTTCTATACTGCAGTATTATGCATGTTTTTAAGACCAAACTGTGAATTTTCACATCTCAATACTTACTAGTTAATGTCTCAATACTTGCTAGTTAACAGTTCAGTACTTCCTTGTTAATTAGACATTTTATGATATGCAATATAGTTATCAAATGCATATGATTCCAGTATAGAACATACACCCCTATGTATGAATTATATCTGCACAAGCTCTCTCTTGAGCAGATAAGCACACACATGATAAATAGATCACTCTGTGTACAAAGGCAGACGAATTTCCTTAATCAAGACGATGTTTCTTATGCACCTACGCAGATTTCACAGAATAAAGCTCTGCTGGAATTTGCCTGAAAATAACAGGGGGCAAATTAAATTTTCAAGTGGAATTCAGAACAATAGTAATATTTCCTGAAAGGCTACTAATTCTAGTGAAGCTATTTCAAAGGCCACATTCTTTGCAGGTCGCTATGGAAGGCTTGCTCATGTTATAAAATGATAGCACCCTTTTGTGGTCTGAGCTCTCTGTTACACCTGCTGTGTCCACTTTTTTTCCTCCTCATTTTCGGTTCTGCTTGGTCTAGCACAGACTGGTGATGCATGAATAGAAAGCAGCAATATAAAGAAACCTGCCCCATATCTCAGGGATTTTTTTTTCCTTTTTGACTGTGTCTAAGATGCAATTAACTTCTCATAAGACATAAAATAACATCATTCAAAGCCAAAATTACAAAGCTGGTATTATTCCATGTGTTAAATTACCAGAACACTGAAGCTAAAGATGGGAAACACCCTATAAAATAACTCATTATGAACAATGCTGGTTTTATCTTCTTGTTATTTTGGGTTTGCACATCCCTTTAATAAATTTTGTTAAGAGGGATATTGCACCCTCTCTATTGCTGAGGGACAACAAGAAAAAAGCCTGTTCCAATCATAAAATATTTTCAAATGAACCAGTTGGGTGTAGGCTCTAGAGCTATTTTATATTTATTTAGGTTTCTATGAAGATGCCAATACCTGTCGATCACACTTTTAAATAAGCTTGTTCAGACCATGAAGAAATGTACCTGGTGGTGTGTAAAGTTCAGCTCCTATAGCAAAATCTGTTCATAACCTGTAAATACTCAGAGGATGAATCAAATCTTCCTTTACTGTGGCTATACTGGTGTCAAAAGGGTTTTAGTCACAGCAATTCACCTGCTCACTCATAACACCCTTCTCCAGTATTTTTCCACAGAAGCTTCCTCATTTTCAGTAAATCAAGAGCTTGTTACTTTTTTTTCCCTCCAGTGAGACTTATCTATCTCTCATGTCCTAATTCCCCTGTCTAAAAGTCTGCCATACCCGTGACCAGAGTATCTTCATAATCCATGCTGAGTCTACTCCTGCAGCTACAGAAGGGGAAAAGGGAATTCGTTGACAACCAACAGAATTCAGACTTGAGAGTCTTCTCAGATGGAAGGAACGGGAAAAACAGAAATTAATATTTTCAGGGCACCTGAGACAGTGTCTTGAACACCAGTGACATAAAATCAAGCAAAAAGACATAGGGGAAAAATGGAAACTACCTCAGGCAGACAGGGATGCCTGTGAAGAAGCAGTGCTGAAAGATGCAGCAAATAGTTTTGCACTCGAAAAAGAGATAAGTAGCAGATCTTTTTACAGTTCTATGCTTTCTTGTCTGTGCTGCTCAGGTCTGCAAAGAGCATTGTCAAGAAGACACTGACAACCTACAGAAAAACAGTGCAGGTGGTTCTGGGAAAAACTAATAGAGAATTCAAGTTTCCTGGGGATGAGTCATGTGCCTCTTCTCATCACCCATCCACTGCAATTATCTCAGACTCTTCCTTCTCTATGTCTGTGATCACCTCGCCCCTCCGTGTCTTTGGAGCATCTCCAATTCCCCACCTCACATCTGCCGGACTCTTTCGCAAGCTGGAAATCAAGATTCATGTCTGTTCTCATGCTGAAGACTTTCCCACAGTGGGCAGAGTAGCTGCATCTTTCTCCTCTAGTCAGCCCTTGGTTTATCCAAAACTCCCAAATAGTGCAGAGTAACCTCTGTAAATACTGAATTGGGCCAGTGGCTCCCAGTGTTTTTAACGGAGGACTGAGAGATAAACAGACAGATCCTCTGATCATGTAACTTTCTTCACTTGTGTAGGAAACCAGGCTGAAAAATAGTTAGAAGCCTCAAAGGACTGATTTATGAGGAAAGATGATCACTGTGGTATTTGTTATTATGAGATAGATACGTCTCCCTCTCTCTCTGTGGTTTTGACCAGAAATTCCATTCTGGACCTGAGAAAATTTTCCCAACAAAAGATTTTTAAAACTTGCATATTCCCATGAAATATGTCAGTTTCTAGGACTGGCATTTTTCCGAAGAAAAAATATTTTCTTGAAACACTTGACCAACTCTAGTGACCACGTGAGCTATAATAATTTGTATTTACAGACTGGGCAGAATGGAAGAGCAGAAAATGTTAAACCAAACAGCATCCACCCAAGCTAGAATAACTAAGAGAGATTCTCAATCCTTTGTTACAGGATAATGCTAATCAGCTGGGAGTATGAAAGCTTTCATCCTCTAACAGAACATTATAGTTTCAGATTCCTATCCAATTAATAAACTTATTTTCCATTACTTCAGGATAGAAAGACCTGAAAAGTCCACACTTTTTTTGAGGAAAAGTCCTGTGGGATTTTTTCACCACGTTTCTTGGATAAAAGCTCTTCAAACTGTGATATCTCTTCTCTTTTGTGGGAGTACCTCATTGCCCATAAGATCTGTGTTTTTCAGCATAAGCCATGGCATCAAATCTGTCCCTGATTTTGGAGTTCAGTCACTCTTATCAGTGACTCCATGGCCAGGAATGTTTACTGGGGAAGTGAGGTCAGCTTTTGCTTGTGAGAGGTGATGGGCTATAATTTAACAAAGGAAATCCTTTCCAGTTGTGTGCTGGTTGTTTGTTTGTTTGTTTGTTCTAGATAAAATTTTCTAGAATTTAGCTAAAATCCTGTGCTTCACTTGTCCACTGTTTACTCTACTAAAAGGTTGCAGCCCAACCCCTGCAAAGCAATAATTAGAGAGGTTTACTTTTCATTGTTGCATTTAAATGTTCCTGGAGCACTGGTTGCTTGGCTGGAGGAGAGGGAGCAGTTGATACACATTTTGTTTCTTTTTAATCTGTCCTCCAGCATCTCTACTATTCCAACAGTGGGCCTCCTGACTTTGTTCATTGTTTTAAAATTAAATGGAAAAATGTTGCTTTTGAAAGGTGAAAGCGTAAAGAATTGCAAGCAGCCCAATGAGCTTTGCTACATCCTTCAATGTACTGCTGCTCGCTGGTAGTCCTAAATCATCAGCTGGGAGAGACAAGCCATTCTGGAGAACTTGTGCACTGTGCACTTTATACTAAGAGAACCTGGAGGGTTTTCTTTCTTTTGTCTCTTTCCATTTGGCTCCTTTGCAAGTGGAACCTCTACTGACATCCACTGGTGGCCACAGGACAGCTGCACTCCTGCAAACTGCTTGTAACCCACCCGTGCTAATCCCCTCTCCTGTGCCAAGTCACTGATTTAGTACCGTGCTGGATGTCAGCTCAAATGTAAGGTCAAAATAATGTAATCCTTCCAATTTCTCCCTCCTTCCCAGAGGAACAGCTCTTTTCCCCTTCCATGGAGGTAAATAAATTCAAGAGATGAAAACCTGCTAGGAATTTCTTTGGCTGTGCTCACCAATTAGCAATACAGAAAATCAAACCACAGTTTCCTAGGTGTAGTGGGAATTTGTAGGGAATGAGCGCTACCAGGAACATGAGCTTGTATGTTACTCATTATACTTTTTTTTTTTTTTTGTTTAAACTGCAGTAAATTAAGACTTAATGATCAAGGGTGCAGGAATGAGGATTAGAGACCAGATGGGAAGAGCTGAGGGTGCTTTGCTGAACATGCTGTGCCACTGACTCTTTCTAGTCATTAATCCCATGGCCTGGCTTGTCCGTAAGTACTACAAGTACTGCAGTATGAGATGAGTGTAAAGATAATTAAGAATACACCTATCAGCGTTAGATTCTTCTGGCTCTTTGTGACTCTTTCCAGATTGTGGGGACCTGTCTACAATATAATAAAATTCCAAGAGGTGTGGGACTTTGTTTTGGGTCCCTGTAAATTTGCATGTCTTTGCACAAAGGAAATAAAGAAAAAACTCTGTTGTAAATGTTGTGAGATTTAGGGGGTAAATCAAGAGCCAAAACAGTGTGCTCATTAAAGTTTGGCCGAGTATGTTATTTTCTATAACTTTTAGCCAGTTCTTTTCACACTGACTTATTTCTTAGTTAACTAGCTTGGTAGTTATATTCGGCGACGAATTAAAAAACCTTACACTTACTTGTAATCTCTGCATTTCTTGTGTGTGTTTCAAATTTTTCTTTAAATCATTTTATGTTCACCTTAGCCACATGTTTCTCATTTCTGGCTTGATAAATGTAATTAGTAAGGAGGGCTGGTAAAGAACAGGAGGCCACAGTTTGAGCCATTCACTTTTTACTTTTAAAGGAAGAATAACAGCCATTTTAAGAATTAGAAAAATATGGCAGAAGTCATTAAGGTCTTTCCTTTTTTTGCATCACAACATCAGTGCCAACCTGCATCACTGTAACTAGAGCACAACACTGAATATGGTCATGTAGGCTCAGCAAAACATTTTCCTGATCCCAAATTTAGAGGTCTGCCTTGTAGTCCCACCCACTAAGGACTCCCAGCACCAAGGACTCAGTATGCTTGTCCTTCACAGAAATTTCTAAAATAGGATTGACTTAGAATTTTCTGGAGAAAAGCACCAGCTGTGCTGGTCACTCATGGTGTTGCTTCTAAGCAGCACTATTTCTACAACAGCAAATAATTCTCACTGGTGGTAGCTGAGAAAACTGAGGAGCTGAGCTGCTGAAAGCAGCAGCAGCAGCAGCAGAGTTGATGAGTACACGTAAATCTGAGGTCCCACCCTGCAGCCATGCAGTCAGTCCTGGTGTGTGCTGTGTTTCAGGTTGGCTTTTGCTTATGAGGAGCCTTACAAAGGAGAGGCAGAGCTGTCGCTGCTGTGGTAACACTCACAGTGGCTACTGATGGAAAGATGTTTGTGTTTGTTTTGAGCACCATCCCCAAGGTCCCTGATCTTTTCCTGACGGCCCGGCTGGCTCCCTGCCTGCATTTAGGAGGGTCACTCCAGCCCTTCAGCCTCGGCTGCCACATCAGGGTTGTCTCTTTTGCTAAGGAGCCTCAAATGAGTCCTGCAGCAAATGGACAGTAGTTTTTGTCGACTGAGGTGTGGAAAAGCCTTCTGCTCCTCTGTTTCTGCAGATCTTCAAGATTTATATATTTTCAAAACCACAAATGATTAATCTGCAAGAAAGAGAAGCTGAACAGCCGAGTGGTGGGGTTCCCAGGGACGTGAAAGGAGTTGTCCAAGCGGGCTGTTAGTGGAACCTAACTTCATTTGGCCAGGTCTTTGAGCTCCTCTGTTCCCCCAAGATACTTGATGCTATTTTCCACTGTGCATATGCATCTGTTCATGTAATTTAGAAATTAATAGTTTAAAAACACTCCAGAAAATTACTTGCTATGTTTCAGCTACTTTTAAAATAAAACCTATAAATTCTCTCTGAATGAAACTTGGTGGGGGAAACGGAGCATACCTACTTCATTGCCCAGGCTTTGGTGTGCTAACTGGGCCATGCACATCATCTTTATTAAGGCATCCACTACCTAACATCATAAGGATAAGCATTAGTGTTTTCTCCTGGACCTCAAACAGTATTTAAATTGGAAGTTGGAATGTCAAAGCCCAGAGAACTGAGTGTGCCTTTTCCTTATGGAAAGTTCAGTGCTTGGGAGTTCTTAATCAAGATTGTCAGACGTTTCCTGCTCATTTTCAGCCACCAACGGCAGGCATAGGTGACTCCCTCCTTGCTGCCGAGGGGCGGACAGAGCAGTACTGTGTGATCTGTTGCCCACTGAGCCACCTGCAAGTCGTTTCGCTCCAGCTGTGGTAGACCTCATGCAGAAACACAGCCCCGAAAGAGCTGGCTCCTGGCCAGCAACACTGCTAGGGGTTTTTAGCTCAATTCTTTCACTGACCTCCTCCTGAGGAGCATAATTCATTAAGTACAGTATCATAAAGGCCATGGCGATTAGAAACAGAAAACACTGCCACCAGTGTAGCCCATAAAGGACGTATCAACAATACAGTGTGTATATATATATATATTTTTTTTTTTCTTGTTAAGTTCATGTTAGTTTATTCTGGTATTAGGAGCTGAGAAGGAAATGTCTCCGGCCTTGCTTGCTTGGGATCTCTAGGTATAAGTTTAAATGGATAATATTTAGTCTGTGCTACTGTAAATCCCAGTGTGGGGCACAGCAGGCTGTCCAAAGTGATCCTGCTCCTAAGCAAGGATGTGTGGCAAGGATAAGGGTCACAAATCAGAGCACTCCATGGCGTCCTCTGCTGTGAATGGAAATGCAAAATCTCACATCACCTCACAGCATCACTACTTAGGGGGAAAAATAAAACAAAAGAGGATAGGATACGCAGGGTTAAGCATGCTCAGAGTCCATTTTGTACGTTTTCACATGCTGACCCAGAAAAACTTATGTTTAAGAACAAATATCATTCTGTTATCCTGCAGATGATGTTTTGAGTAACTCAGGGTTATGACTTCCAGGCAAACAACCTTGTTAATGGATACGGTTTTGAGACATCCTAAAGGTGTAAGACACTGGATAACCTTTTTTGGTCAATCAGTCTCATTGCAAGTAGGACTACTATGAAGCTATTTTTAGGGTATACCCATATTTATTTTTGAATTGAAGCAAAAGAAGAAGTTGTGTTAATCTTCAAAGTCTGATGACTCATGTAATGATTTTTAGCAGTAGCAGACTTAGAGAGTTTTCCATGCAAAAGCTGAAGGCATTTGAAGTGATAGTTATGTGCTCATTGTTGCTCTTCCTTGTCTGATGGTCAAAAAAGAAAAGGAAGACCAGTATCCCTGATGAGAGTCATACCCATTGTATAACCATCATATGTTTAATCACAACCATCCTGCTTCCTCTTCTCCAGTCTTTGGTTTCTCAGTTCATTTTTTTCTTTTCCAGGAATTTATCACTTCTTCTTCAACCTGCCTGTGGGTGCAATTCAGATTTCATGCCTGACCAAGGCACAGGGACTCAAAAATACTGATGGTAAATTACAGCTGATTTTAACTCAATGAACATTGAATTGCTTCTTTTTTTTTTTTTTTTGCACAAGGCTCCCACATCCAGATATAAATAATAGTGGAAGACTGTGAGAAATTGAATTAACTAAGGAGTTATCAGCAATCTACAATAGAACCTATACTGTGTAATTTTTTCCAACCTAAGTTGTCTTGCTTCAGTTCTTTTAACTATTTTGATTGTTTTAATTCTGAGTTGGGGGTTTGGTGGATCTTTTCAAATTTATGGGAACTCTAACTCCTAGAGGAAAATGAGACCCTTAGGGCTGTTGTAACAACTACTGCAGTAAACACTGCAGCATCAATTTACCTGTTTCAATGTGCTGTTAATCTATATATAGGTGATACAGGTTGCCTCCATTTAGAACCTGGTGAGTTCTTGAAGACCAGACCATTTTTTACCTGGAATGACAATTTTTTTAAATATACAATATGAAACATTCAGAATTTAATACTTATCCAGCCTTTCTGAATATGGTTTCCTGACTCAGTAGCCATATACACATTAATATGAAAACTCTTTCAGACACAGGACTTGCTTGCTTTATTGGCAGCATGATAAACTTACAGAGGTATCAATCATCTTCAGGACTTGAAACATTCAGTCTCTCCTCATTACTGGAACACAGCACAGTACAGCACTCTGAGGGCTGCATTATACCTTGTACATCATCAGGAATGAAGTGTTGAGGGATAACACTGCAACCATGAACTCCCAGGGCTTTCCCAGTCGGTGCACCCTGTCTTTAGTGATATATCACACTAGAAGAAAAGGCAATGTGCACCTTTTCCTTTCCTGAGTAGTTCCCCTTAGAGGCTTAGATGAGTAGGAACATGGGCCTAACTTTCTACCTGATCAACTCAGTTAGCTCCTCTTCCTGGGAAAGGAAGGTCATGAGAGAGGAGTTAGTTGTTCTGATTTGGCTTCTGGTCAAGCCATGTCATTTGGTAATAAAATGTCCTCACTTGCTCTTGGATGCTCAGGACCAGATCCAGAAATAGCAGGGAGTCATTATAGTGTCCAGTGTTGTGATATTTAAAAATTATACGTAGGAGTGGTATTCAAAATATTGGGGTGTGTGCCAAAGTTGCTGAAATATGTAAAGATGAATGGTAGGGAGCTCAGAATGAGATTCACAAAAGGTATCTCTTGAAGTGAGAAAATAAAAAAAGCCTTGAAAGGAGAGATTTCTCTTGGCAGTTTCAGGATTGCAGTTAGATGATGCGGTGAAATGGATTCCATGTCCAAAACCCCTCCTGGTTTTCAGTCCCAGTCCTGGAAGATGAAAACTTCCAGATGCATTAGACCTAATTATAGATTATATTTTCATTTTTTGTCAGTGACATTCTTATGTTACTTATCTAAAGCCCTTAAATTGGGATAGAGAACAGTGCAGGCTTCTCTGATGAGGGGTTAGACAATTCCAGCAAAAATTCAGCAAGCATCCCTTCTGAACTGCCCTCTCAGGGCTATGCATACTAACTAGTAAGTTCAATAATGCTAAGCTTCCCTCTTTGGCCTCTAGGCCAGCTGGTCCTCTTTGATACCATCTATATTATTACATTCTCTTATTTTCCAAAGCAAGTTGGTTGTGCTGAAATTGCCCCTGGCAAAAGTCATTGGCCTGTGGTAATCCTCAGATTGTTGGGGGAGTACAAGTTGCTCTGGGCCAGCCTTCTCCATGGACTAATAACAATAATTTGCATGGTCACACTGCAGGGCATGTGTTCATGCCCTGGCTCCATGCACAGAAGCAGCACAGAGGAAGTTTCTCCCCACTGATTTCAGAGTGGTCTCAGGGCATCCTCATTTAGGAGGTCGTGCAGGTGCACAAGGTCAGTGGGATATAAATGGGTCCAGCTGTTTCCAAAAGCTTCTGCTGGACTAGGTGCTCCACGTTATTCAGATGATGATGATCACCACTTTGATCACCATATGAAAGAATTATCATGTCTAGCCTCTGAGGTGACTCCATATCTGGACTGATCTAAACTTTTCTATCACCAATTTAAGCACATCTAGGAGTTCTGTTAGTATGCTGGCCATGTCGTTGTGAAAAGACTGATATCACTTTCATGCAGAAGACTTTCTTTTCTGACATCTTCATGTTCTGTTTTGTTATTGGTGATAGATGAAATCTGGAAAACGAAGCAAATTCTTTAAATAATAGTGATTTCTTAGTCTTCTCATTAGGTAATTTCTCTTCTCATTTCATACATTTATTTATTTTCTGTATTTTGGTTTTTTGGGACAATTTTGCTGAGTGAAAGTTAATTTTGTTTAAAAGTTGATCTATAAAAAGCAGGTGAATAGGAGAAAGTTTCACAAAGACCATAGTATCTGCTGTGAAAGGGCACCTTAACACCAGAGGCAATCTGGCATAACATTTTTAATTTCAGTATGTTGGTTATTTTTATTTGTGGTCCTACCATATTCTTTATTGCCTATAACTTAACAAACTTAATTGTTCTGGCTATTGCACTATTTTCTCCCAAAAATGCAAAAGCAAATATAAAACCTGGACATGAACTCATATGAGAAAGGTCTGCAGGAACTCAATCCCAGATCATACAAGAAAGAAAACATTCCATCTTTCTTCTCCTGTTGTTCTGTTGTCACCTGGACCTGAATATTATTGGCACTGCAACAGGGCTGGGGTCAAAGTAAGATGAAACAATGCATTTAAATCAACCATGTTTTGCCTTTGCTAGAATTTTCAGCCTTTCACTCAAGGTGTTCCACTCTTACCTAGTTGAATTGCTGCCCAGAGGTGCCTCTGACTTGCCATTCACTCCAGAGGGAGCCTAGGGTGTAAGTGGCTCAGAAAAGAGCTAAAGTGGCATAATTTAGGCTTCTGGGTACAACACGTGGTGGGTCAATCTGATATTTGGCTCTGTTGGCTGAATGGTTAAGTGAGCAAGAGCAGCTGCCTTCCTTACTGCTCAGAGAAGAGCAGCCCTTTGGGGAAGCCTGTTGGTTGCATCCCAGGAGAGCAGGAAGGGTTAACCCTTCAGTGGTCACAGGACTACTCAAGAAGTCATTTCCTATGGTAACAATGCAAAGCAGATGCTGCTTGTTAATACCAATGGGCAGTGAGCTAGCAAGGCATTTTTAAAGTCCTTCAGTGCTGCATGGTGCAGTGAGAACATGTTCACCTGAGCCAGTCAGGAGAATGTTTGTCCACAATTTCATTAAAGTTTGTGTCTGAGTTAGTGTCTTCATTAAAATGATAAGTTTCTGTAAGAGCTGCAAATGGCAAGTGACCTTATAATGTAACATGGACCCGCTTAGTCTGCAGGAAAGTATTAAATGTCAGGACTTATAATTGTAAGGATTTGATATTTATGAAGGTCAGTTCAAGTGTGAGTAATATAACATAATATTACATTTAAACTGAGAACTTTGTTCCTAGGAACCTTTTAAAAATACCCAGCTGCCACTGCTGAAATAGTGCAATGATAGATGATGATTTTTTTTAGACTTAACACGTATTGTGAATTTGCAACCCATGTAAGGTTTGTATTAAAAGCTGATATGATATTTTAATTTAAACAGGGGTTAGATTATTAAAGTTGGTGAACAGCCAGAAGTATATCAATCTTAAAAATGTCCATTTACTTGACTTTTGCTCTCCTTTGTTTTTATTGGTAAATATGTGAACAAATTCACCTGAATTGTTACACATAATTAATATTTTCATTCAAAAACTAGAATATTTTGCCTTTATTTGAGGCTTGACTTTGCAAACCAGTTTATAATAAACTTTTTCAATGACAAAGGGAGAAAAAAATCCCATTTCACAGGTTGTGTATCTCATTAACATTAAATTTGTTCAGGTCCATTCACAATTCAAAATGCTGGAAATGAAAGACTTGAAGTTGCATTTCTATTGTGTGTTTCTTGAAAAGACAATTTCTTGAGAAGATTTTATTCCTCTGGAACCCAATAACCACGTGTTCACAAGTTAAACAGACTGATTGAGCACATTTCACAGGAAGTTAATCTGTTTTGATGGATGCAGAAGGTCTGGGATTATCATTAGCTATAAAACCTCACTGGATGACCGTTTTTCAGCACCTGGCAGGATTATGCTTTGCATTTGTATCTTTCCTCTTTCCATCATCAGGGCATCTCACATCTAATCAGCAAAGCATGGAAAGTGCCCATGGAAGACATTTGATACTTGTGAAAGGAAAAAGTGAAGGTGGAAACCTTCCTGGTTTTCACAGTGTGCTTGATCTTTTGGCAGAGTTACTGTAGAAGCAACATGCCTAATCCTTAATGAATCGCTTTGTCTGATCACGGAGGTGGCCATGGCACCTGTCTGGACCACTGTGCTGTGCAGAAGGGAGGGTGTGTTATCAAGGAGCTGCCTCACAGCAAATGCCATACAAGAAACTAGAAAGGCAGGATCTCTGGTGATTCATGACAAGGGTATTAGAGTTTTTTAGTTACAGAGAGGTTATAACAATGAGGACAAGTTTGGAGCTGGGCCCTTCGTGGCTGTGGATTTATTGGTAGAGATGTGGTTTGTTATTTAAGGGGGATTAAATGATGCGATTCTGACTTTTTAAAATCTGCAAGCCTCCTGTCAAGGGATGTAGATACCTTGAACAGCATTAATACATTATTAAATGTAGGTAGGTATAATGCAGACAAGTCTGAGCAAATTATCAAAACTCCTCATATAGTCGGGGAGAGAAACAGAGACTTTTAGGATGCAGTCACCAAAACAGACATCTCTGTTAAGTGACTCATTCTCTGAAAGAGTTTATTTCTCTTGTCAGCAGGACAATTTAAGATTAGTATTTCAATATAAATATAATAATCTATATAAATATAATAATCTATACTCCCTATCTCTGCAAGACAGGCAGGGTCAGAGATAATGTGTGTATCTTATGTAAGGGGCATTAATGGTTCTTCCTGGGTTAATGTTGCATAGGATCCAGATTAATCTTTTTTAATTACAGGCATTTTACTGTTGTGTTAAATTTAGAAACCCAGTCACCAAAAGTTGCCCTACAGTTTCCAGTTGTCCTACAGTTTCTCTTCTATGCAATGGAAACAGAAGGCATATTCAAAGGAGGACCTGGGGCTTGGGTGGATGGAATATATCTTTGCAAATGCTGATTTGGTGTGAGGGGCCGTGTGCCACATGTGCTACAAAATGTTTGCGACACCTTCAAATCCCTCTCTCATGCAGAGCTACCTGGGTCCAGAGGTCCATAAATCCTGAGTCAAACTCACAAAAATATTCAATCATGATTAGAAAATTTGATATCAGAGTTGTCTAAAGACAAAAAGGATATGTGCTTCAGCCCCAGTGAATCCAAATCTTTATGTGGAATAGTTTTGATCATACAGTCTCCTAGCTTTGATGTCTCTTAGAAATCCCAGTTATATTCTACCTACTCCATTTAGCTGTCCTTCCTTCAGACTTACCTTTGCTTCAGCTATAGCGTGTTACTCTCCCACACTTTTAAGAGAATCAAGTAACCATTCCTTTCTCTAGGGAGTGATTACATAAGCAAAAGGCAGTGGGATGATGAAAGAAGTATAGTTTTCCCAGCAAAGGCAGGAAGAGAACTGGCTGGTTTGGGTTTCTGGAGACTTTCCTTCACTTTTCTTTCCACGTTCACTACCTCAGCATCATCTTCCCAGTATACAGAAGGCTGCAGCATCCCTAAGTAATACTTTCTGGGAGACATCAACAAGAGGATAGAACAGCCCATCAACAAAGATTTCCCTTCCTCCTTCTTCATCAGGAACATGTGAGAGCTGGTTGATATTTTGGGATGAGTGTTTGCTGTGCTGGTAGCCCATTGCAGCCTTCTTAACTGTCTGCATACACTGACAAACAACTCACAGAAGCTCAAAGATAAGGTTAAAATAGACCACACACAGGAAAGTTATCAATGCACGTGTCCTATCCAACAACAAAGCTGGAAAGGACAAAGTATCTGATTTAACTAACAAATTCATCTGGCACAAATGGATTCAGTTTTGCAGCAGGACCTAAGGTGTCTTTACGCCTTCCACTAATTGGATCATTGAAAAAGATAATTACAAGAGCTGTATAGAGGAGAGTGCAAAGGGGAAAAGAGGAGCCTGCACAACACTGAGGCAGGAGGTGGCTGATGAAAAAGTATTGGCTGAGTAGTAAGAGTTGGGAAGAGGAAATTAAGTAGGACCTTGCATGTGAATAGGGAAAATTTTCAACTGATAGAGTGCAGAAGGTAAATAGGACAACATGTGTAGAAGGAAAAAGTTTCTTGGTACTTCTGGGCAGTGCAAAGAGGAATGACTCAGAAGGAGAAATTCCCTCATTAAAAACAAACAACTTAGAATAAAGGGTGATCAAGTGCATCCCACATCAGTGCAATCACACATCAGTTACACAAACACTAGTGTAATTGCACACAGAAAGAAGGGCAGAAAGAGAGGGTGATTACATAGGCGACAATTAAAAGTGCATCCTTTCTTAATAGGAGGGTTAAACTAACTTTCAAAGTACAAAAGGAGTAGCATTGCTCGTGGAAAAAGATGGAGTTGCATGCGTTTCAGAGATGGGGACACCTTGGCACATCTTTAGTATTGAAAGTGTATTTTGTTAGTTGTAAACCTATGGATGAAGTAAAGTTTGTGCACATGCTGGGTATGTGGGAGGTTGTGCTGGAATGGATAAAGTGTGGCAGCCTGTTGGATCACAAAGTGAATCCATGATGCCATATGCAATTCTGACTATGTAATGGTGGGTGTTTTGAGTACTAGTATATACTTGAAAAGTAATTTCACTGTGTTTCAGTGGTTGCAATGATAGGAAAGATAATTTAGCAATTTTAGATGTAGTCTGAATTAGGCTGCATGTATGAATGTCTGTGTAATGGCTGTCTAGATTGAACCAGCTATTTTATTATAACACAGTAGGGCTACTTTTGGTAACCGGTTGCTTTCGGTGTCCAATGGGATTAAAAAGGGTTATGAAAACATTGGTCAGCCCAGGCCTCCAGCTCCAGCACAATTTGCTTCGACTGCAGATGAACACCATGATGAGGTGAAGGACTAGCTCTGATGTATGGGAAAGAAACACAGCATTTCCTTCTGCAAGGACCATGTGTTGTCTTTCATAGGAAAGTGTGCATGCTTCTCTTCCTTTTGATCTTTACACAGTATTTTCTCTGTACTGCTGAACTACACCGTATGTCTCTTTGAGAGTTAGGCAAAAAAAGATTAACCTTTTGCCAACTGGTGTGAAATTAAAAAAAAAAGATTTTTAAAAATCTATTTCAACTGCTTTTCTGTCAGACAATGATTGTATAATTGAAAGACATCCAGTTGATAAAAAAGAACATGTTTTTTATTGGCAGCACAGTAACATGAGTTCAAAGACTGTATTTGCCAAGAGTGCATAACTCTGTAATGGCCGGCATACTTTTACAAGTGTTCTGTGGTATTACTGACAGAAAGATCACTTTGGTCCAAGACAGATGTAAAATACTTCATTTAACAAATATTTACTCCACAATTATCTGAAAACGTAGAAAGTACAACCTGACATGTTTGAATATCTAAAGAACCTGTTTATGGGGTATTCTATTATTGTTCCTACATAATAATCCAAAAAATATAGTTGCAGGGGAGGCTGGATGATTTAGGATATTGGTAATAGGATACAAAGCCTTTCACTTCTTGGTCAGCAGTTCAAATCTGGCTTAGGGTGGTAGTAACTCAAAATGATTGCTGCACTCTGTCTAGGGTTAATCACAGGTTGGTGCCTTCCAGCTTCAGAGTCCACCACCATAATGACTAAATTGGCACGATGACCACAGGCTAGTGGTCAGGAACTGGGAGGAATTGGGGAGGACCATGGAGGTGCTGCAGAGGTGTAGGACCCCAGCACCTCTTGCAGAGAACTGTACACTACCTACTCCAGGAACCTGTCAGAAGTTTTGTCTTAACCCAGTAGTGATGGAGACAGTAAAAACACCTGCAGATTGAACATCATGGGATGTTGGCATGTAAATCTTGGGAGACGTGTATGTCACTACGAACTGTCACAGCAACAGCCATGCTGATGGAGGACTCTGTGCCATAATTACTGATGGGTAATCAGAAGACTCACTGAAAGGTGAGGTTTATCTCAGTTTTTGTTTGGTGTTTTGAGTTTGGGAAGCAACAGAACACTGAGGTTTTGGTCAGCAGTGTAGATTCAATGCTTGAAAGTGAATGTGGTGGCATATATCAGATGGATGGAGGGCTGCATTTGATCACGTCCTGTGCCTATCCCTGGTGGCCCTGCCTTTAACTGGGAAACCAAAGGCTGCTGGTGCCCATTTCCTAGCACCAGGACCAGCAGCATGACTGAGCTCACACCCACACTCTTCAACAGTCTAGCTGTCCAGCACAGGACATCATAGTAAAGTTACTGACAGACACTAAAGTTACTGACAGACACATGTTAATGCCCAAAGTGTGCCTGGGAACAGTTTTGGAGAATATTAGCTGGCCCAGGCCAAAACTATACCAGGGACCACCTTACAGGCTAATGGTTCAAACAGTCCTGCTCTGGTGGTAGGCACATGGTCAGGCAGTCTTTAATTCAATAGTGTAAGGAAAGCTGTGTGACCCTATCTGAGAGGTTTTGTCTTCCTCTTTGAAGTGAAAATTGTGGCATTTTTGATTCTTGTGCATTTAGTTTTTTTGAATAAGATTTGTTAATTGTTTCAGACATGCTTCATAAAAGGCAACAAATTTGATCCTTATCTCTAGTCCTGGTGTGAAAATGGTATGAAAATAATTGTTATGTGAATTTAAGTTCAAGATTCCCAAGGTGTTGCTGCTCTAGCAGATATAATTTTTATGCTTCCAATGCTCATATGCTGATGTATAAATGCTGTACCTAATGAATTCAAAAATTCCAAGGAATTTCCTTGGTGTGAATAAACATAATGTTACTGATTTCATGTAACAACCAGGCAGATACTGGGCATTTTAAAGTTTTGTCTTTGCTGTGAAGTACTTAACAGTTAAGAAACACTGGGAAAAGACTGAAGAACCAGTTGTAAAGTGGAGATGATTTTATTTCCACCTTCCACTGTGAATTTTCCATGGGCCAGTGAAGGGGCATGCAGGCTCCTGGGTCACATGGAGCTGAGCATCACAGAGTGGTTGGTTTGGAGGAGAGGAAGAATGAGGAGAACTCATCTAAATGGCCTGGCTTGGGGAAGAGAGTGGAATGTGGGAAGGAAGAAAGGCAAGATGGGTAGGGAAAGGTAAAGGCTGAAAAGCACAGACAATTTGTCACACTGGAGGAGAGAGATCCGTGAATAAGGCTGGGCATAACACTGGGGGAGTATATTTAGGAATTTGAATTTAATAGATACATTATTTGTTAATTATTAAGCTAAAAAAAGTTTTACATCCTCTAAAAAAATACAGATTTTATAGAACCACAGTTTACATCTGCAGTTTTCCTCTTTCAAATATATACACACATGGTGTGATTCTTGGGATTATCCTGGGAATGGCTAGGAGCTGGACTTTAATGATCCTTGTGGGTCTCTTCCAACTCAAGATATTCTATTATTCTATGATATTTAACACCATTTCTCTCCTTAATACTGGCAAACTGAGAAAGACTGTGGTGACATCTTGATGATTACAGAGTTTTCTCAGGAAGGGAACAAATTCCAACACTGCTGCATTTCTTTTTTCTTTTTTTTTTTGGTTTTAGGTTGTTTAAACTTATTCTTTGATTTCAAGTTCAGATACTTAGCAACAGAAGGTGGTATCCTGACATCATTGCTTATAGGAATTTCCCAAAATGATCCAGTGTACTTCTACCATTTCAGTCCTAATTGACCTTCAGGTAAAAGTGATAGAAATCTTTATTTTAAATTATATTCTTTCTCTCTGTCAAATGCTGCGCTCTCTAGCAATGACTGATGACTCTGCACTTTAGGAAGTTGTTTAAAAATGTGCATACCAATACAGGTGGTTACTTAAGTTACATAAGTTTGAAGAAAAATGTTTAAACACAGAGGCTTGGATTCAGGTAATTCAATTAAGATGCCTGAGTTAGGATCAAAGCCACAGTTTGGTCTCTCTAATTATCAGAGAAATAGGCACCACCAGGAGTAATTCAGTATCCTCCAGCATATAATTACACTGTAGGACCTGAACCACATTCTGCAGAACCCTGTCTGTACTGACAGATTGGCAAAGGCAAAACCAATCCTGTCCATGAGGGTGCTGCCCAAGTACGGGATGAGCCCAGGTCACTGCACCTTAGAGGAGCTGACTTTCTTGGCCTTCAGCTGCTTTTGGTGTATTTCAAATTGGGCATTGTGAGGAACTTGGCTTATACTTTTACCTAAATCACTTTCAGATCCCTGAGTCCATATAAACTGACAGGTTCAACAGTGGTAGACCCTGTAAAAGGCAGAGTAAGGCTCTCCATCAGAGAGGCAGGGACAAGGAGAAGTCAGGCCAACCAGCCACTCATCCTGGACACTACTATTTGTTTCTTTTGGCCCTGCCACATGACAGTAGTGGATACCACTTCTTATTCTGCAGGACAAGAAAGCAGAAAGTCCAGCACCCTGATGGTCTGGTGAGGGGCAGGCAGACCTGTGCATTCCCTGGTTCACATCAGTTACTTCCCAGGACAAACTTTACAGGCTGCAGTAGCCCCAAAGTGGTCCTTTTTTGTTTTATGCAGATTTTCCTTTCTGAAGCACAAATCCTCTCTGGCAGCCATATGGAACTCTGCACCCTTTATCCTGCTTTGGGTAAGACAAAATGGAGGACCAGGGGCTGTTTTCCCTCTGTACCTGTTCTGTCTTCATTGGCAGTGTGCAGACCTGTGCCAGTCCCCAGGCACAATCCTCCTGTCTTGCACATGCCTTGCCCTGTTGGCTTGACCATGGTTGCTCAGTTACAAGTGATAATGAAATGAGATTCAATGATACTGCGTGGATGGAACTGAGAGTGGTATTTTGGTATTTGTTTGGTATTGTTCATGTACTCATAAATGAAAGAGAAAAAAAATATCCTTTAAAAATGAAAAACAGACTTGAAAAAGTTGGTCTATAGATTTTTTTAAAGTGTACTTCTACTGACAAAGCTTATAAAAACATTCCAAAGTAATGTAGTGTGATGACCCTTGCTCATAATCACTGAAAGCCTCTCCAAGTTTTTTATTTTTTAATAAGCCTATCATTAATCTTCAATGAAAATAATATAGATTGTATGAAGAAAGCTCAACAAAGTTCTTGGAAAACTTACAAGACATTTAACAGCTGAACAGTGTATCTCACAAATGGACTTTAAAGGTGCTCTTTCAAACTGAAGCCTTTATTTGATCTGGTTTTATAGTTAGCAATTGCTTTGGTCTGAAACTTCACCCATCCTTTCCAACTAATAAACAAAAGAATCCTGAAATATAGCACTTGTTGGAGGTACAGCATGACAGCCCCTGAACCATTTAGTCTTACATCTTAGACTCTTGAGTTTGGATTTATTATTTGTTCTAAGACATCCTACTGTACCAGAACTGTATATTTGTACATACCAAACAACATAAATACAGGATTAGCAGTATTTGCATACATATAATAAACATGTAGAAGAAGTGATGGATTTTTTTAAAATTTCCTTTTGTGATTTTATTTGGTAACATTGAGCATTACTCGAATGTTTTCTCCAATAACTTTAATCTGGATTTCCTTTCTGATAAAACTCTGCTTGTTTGCAGATCCACCCGTCAGTTTTATGAGGATATCTTTGAGACATCACAATTATAAAACAAACTGGAAGGAAGAGCAGCTGTACTTACAAACAAACATCACAGGCACAATTAATCTGTTTCAAGGGTTTATGAGGGGAAGCATAAAATATCAAATAAAGGGTAATGGGAAATATTTGAAAAATGCTGAAGCTGGTAACAATCCACAGAGCAGAGCAGCCAGTGCACGTTCAGGAAACAAAATGTAGCTAGTAACTCATTTGGTTGGAAGCCACCCGTTCTCTACCTCCCAACCTGAATTGCAGGGCTGTTTCATGTTTCTGAAACAGATGTAGCTCTAGATATATATAGTCCATTTACTTTGTAGATTACAATTTAAAATATATTCTTTTTTTAAAAGTGAAGATGGTAATAAAATCTCAAGAGGCCCATTTCGTTTTCTGTTGTTCAACTTAAACCAGGCATGATCCCATTCTTGTGATTGAAATTTATGTCCTTGCTTAGATAAAAGCACATACATACAAATGCTCTTTCAAGCTCCTTTTTGCTTTCACCCACACACCTCTGTGCCAACAAGTGTGCTGGAAACAGGCATTGAATCAGGCAGGTCTGTGACTGCTTTGGATAATTTTTTTTAAATCTCACAGTATAACTTAGGATTTTAAAAACTAAAGATTCTTCTATACGTAACAACAAATTCAACTCCAAAATTCCATTTTAGAATCTGAATTCTAATGATGATGCGTTTGTGATTTTCTTATCCTTTTCTTAACCTTAACAGAAAGTTTCAGCATGTACCAAACTGAAACAGTTTGATATATAAAATTTCCTGAGGTTTAATATTTGAGACTTCATCTCCTCATGCCACGTGTAAAGCAGTTTTATCACTTTTTGTCTCACTGTTCATGGAATCATAAAAGTACCAAAGAGACTCTGGTGGTCTGATCTGCTCATTGTGGCATTTCTGCACTATCTACTATATATTTCTGAGAGGATTCTTCTTGATGTGAAAGAATGTACATTAATGGATAGATGTTGGCATTAATATGATATAAATTCCCATTTGTCCAAGAGAAGATATTTTGTTCAAGATACACAACAAATATAATCAGAATGGTTCTTTAAAGAAAAAAAATGCTTGCCTCATCTCACTGGAGCACAGAGCAAGAAGGTTCTTTTTTATCATAAAGTTCACTTGGCTTTGATTGTACATAAGCTTTTTATCAACAGACTGTCAGCTTGGGACACTTCCTATGAATCGGTCACGAGTGCCACGTACTGTCTCGAAGCTGCATGTTAGATCTTACTTGTTTGAGCTCTCTAAGCATGGAGGGTTTTGTCACAGGGACAATTCCAATTTAAGCTTTGGTTTCAAAGGGTGGTTTAATTAGTGTTTTTGAAAGGACCTGTCTGTGGCTGATTCTGATCTGCAAACGTGTAAATGCAGTATGAGATTCTGTCTTGTAAAGCACTTCCTTGCTGCCTATTTTGAGGAAAATGTATTTAAAAAAAGAAGTGTAGCAGAGAAAACAAATCAATTTTTAAAAAATAAAATAGAAACCTATGTTAAAGAGCAACAGTCCAGTGAATATTTCCAAGATGAAGGCATAGTGCCTTTGGATTCCTGCCTGTTTGTGCACATGAGGAATGTTGGTGTCTTGGGATAACCACACTCCTTGTCATGTATTTTGCTTTACATGGACTCAGAACTGTCATCACAATGCATATAAACATTTTTTATTTTCTTCACCTGCTCATGTGGCGCACACCTGGGGCCTGCTGGCAGCACGCTTGGCTGCAGCAAGCGAAGGAGAGACACTGCCAGTTTGGAAAGCTAGCCCTGTTCCCTTCATGTAAGTTAAGCCGAGTCGATCCCCCACTGTTTTTATGGAGTGGTTAAGGACAGGGCTGAAAAACTTTACCTTCTACAGAAAATTCAAAAACGTGGGGGGAAAGTGAACTATAGTAGAGACTCAAACAGCCTCATCAGAGCTCTGGTGAGAGCTTTGGAGCAGAGGTCCCTCTCCTTTGCCTCTCAGCTCTGAAGTTTACCCCAGTGACTGCTGAGTTTTCTGTCTCTGCAGCATGAGCAGCATCAGTGCAAAGTGCTGTGCCAGGTGGGCAGCGAGCGGCCCTTTGGAAGTCCAACACATGGCACAGGGTCTGTTGTTGCTCTATTAACGTAATGGCTTGGACTGAAACCTTTGCTGCTGCTTCAAGCTTCCTGGAGTAAAGGAAGTGTCAGCTACAGATTGCTCAGAGCTGGCTGAAACATTTATAGAGGAACTGAAATTTTCATTGATTTGAGTTCATGGGTATTACATAAAAATTCAAGGCTTCCTGCTAAGTTTTTTTGCATTAGTAAACATTTTACTGAAACACTTTCCGGTGTCTGGTTGTCAGTCTCTGAGGCCTGAAAGCTGCAGGAGAAAGGAAACAGCACAAGGGGAAGCTGTTGGAAGGTGTCTTTTGATGAGCAGTGAATTGAAACTTCAGTGTGAAGGCGTCTTCTGGACCACAAACAGATGCCATCCTTACAGATGTGTGCACTGACACACAGGTACAGGTATTTGTGGCAGGTAGAGGACTGAAACCTCACTCCTGCTCAGAAGGAAGAGGTGTTACCTGTTTTTTTCTGGAAAATGGATGCCTACATGGTCTTATTGATTCCGTGGCCAACCTGTGTGGGCCATTTTGGGATAAGGGGAAGCACAAACCTGTCCCTGCCCATGCCTGCCTACCTTCATCTACTCATACCAACAGACTTTCACTTGCTTTGCTATAGTGGGAGCTGCTTTCTCTCGGAAAAATGTCATTCCCTTTATTGCTGCAGGTGCAAAACATTGTAGTCATAACTGAGTTTGAAATAGGAGAATTTTGTTGATTTATTCTGAGGAGACAACTCGTGCTTGGAGTTAAGACTGGCATTCGTTACTGGAGGGGGGAACAAATTGAGCACACTTGGATTTGATTTATGGGTGTGATCTTTGAAAGTGAAACTCTGCAGTGATAGTTATAATGTAAATAGCAGCACCAGAACCACCAGTTTGGAATATCCTATGTACCTCTGGCATCCTGTTTCCTCTACATACCCCAGTTAGCCAGAGGATGGATGCCTACCTGTATCTTTAATCAACCTAATCCACAACTATGTAAGTGATCAGAGTATTTTCAGGTGCAGTGCTTTAGGAACAGCATTCATATTTCAGTAATCCCTGCAAGGCTGTCCTGGACATGAGTATTCCCACACACGGTGTGTGGCATTCTGAGGCAAAAAACCCCCAAGGGTGTTTCCAGTTAAAATCTGGCCTTCACATTGAGTTCATCCTTTGGCAGAAGAGTTTGTATTAGGTCACAAAGAAGTCCAATAATCCTATGAACACACATCCTTGAGGTATGGAGCTTTTTTAAAATTAGGACTATGTACCATGTTATCAACATTTATCCAGCTGGTCAGAAAATGAAAAGACAGAGTTGGAGACTGTGCAAGTATGTATATGCCTTTAATAGAATACTGAAACAAGCAGCAGAACGATTCAACTCTTAGGCTAATTCCACAATGATTTAAAAACAATGTTTATTAGAAAGCATGGAGGTCAAGCTCTGGAATTTGTGTCTTCACTTCCTGTGTCTTTCCACTCACACTCACCAGCACACACTGAATTCGGTGCTGTCAGACAGTTTGTGATGGTGAGAGGGATTTGATGGGACCTGTCCTAGGGATAGAAACTCTGAATAATTGCTGACCCAACTGAGGATTTTGATTTCAAAGTTCATGGTTATTCATATCCCTGCTTTTGATTTTTGTCCATACATATTTGCTAACATTTTTGTAACTGAACACTGTCAGAGAAAAGATTTTGGACTAGATGGACTTTTGATCTGACCCAGTACATCTGTTCTTATGGCAAGTGATGCATTGCACAGGAAGTAGGTGATGCAACTTCACAGATTGCTGGTTAGGTCTGGACTGGAGTGAAAGATGCTCTTTTCCCCCCTATAAAGCTGGAGATGTTTTGCACTTTGGCCACCACATAGCTGTGCTTCTTTCCTTCAGGGACACTCCAACTAGCTGTTCTCTGATGGAAGATAAGGACTGTTACTAATACACTCTGCCTCACTCAAACACATTTTTCTGCTTTGGCCAATAAAATCCTGATTTGTAGATCTTTGGAACATTCTGTCTGGTTCATTTATTGATTTATCTATTTACTCTTCCTGGCAGAAGGACAAAAATTGCTTATTTGTCGGACACTAATTATGAATTTTATTCTGAGGTCTTCATGACTCAGATTAATTAGACTCTGTTACTGAGTGTTTCTGGATCTAAACACCTGTGGAAAGCAGGGAAAAGTATTCTTGAGATGCTCCACAGCATTCTTTGGCTGCATCAGCAGACCAAGCAGATCCAGGATAGGCAGTCACCCGTATTGCCAAGTTGTTCACGCAGCTCTGAGTTAGACACCACTTCCACAGACAATTTTACCCTCTCTTCATGTTCATTCCTCATCTGATTTTATTAGTCAATTCTTTACCAAAATTCAGGTTTTTGTAGTGTTTTTTTAATTCTCTAACCAGTCTTGCTGAAAAGGAAAAGGCAGAATATCTATAAAAATAGTGACTATTTCCTTCTATCTGTGATTTGTGTCACCGCATCCAGGGTACTGCACCCAGTTCTGGACTCCCCAGTCAAGAAAGATGGGGACATACTAGAGCAAGTCCAGTGAAGAGGAACTGGGGTCTTTCTACTGCCTTCAGCTACCTAGCGGGATGGTATGGAGAAGGCAGGGCCAGACTCTTCTCAGAGATGCTCAGTGATTAAATTCTGATGTGAAAACCACAGGAAATTCCAACTACATCTTAGGAAACAGTTTTTCACCATGAGGGTGGCCAAAAACTGGAACAAATTATCCAGAAAATCTCTGGAACTTCCATCCTTGGAGTTAACTCAAAGTTTGACTGGACGAGAACCTGAGCAACCTGATCTAAGTTGACCTTGCTTTGAGTAGAGGGTTGGATTACAGATATTCAGAGGTTCTTTCCAACCTAAATTATGCTATGAATCTATGATTATATCCAGGAGACAAATCTAAGGGAAATTTATCTTCTTTTCCTTCACAGAGTATTAGTACTTGAGGTTTCTAAGTGCAGAAAGGCACATATTTTGTTACTTGTTTGGACTTTTATCCCCTTTATTGACATCAGGTGTATCTACATTTGTGTAATTCCACTTTTTCTATATAAAATTCTAATGATTCATACTAAGAAAAGACAATTTCAATGAGATCTTATTTTGAGTTTGTAGCTTTATTCTTCCCTGTAGAGAAAAATAAAATACTAGTTCAGAGAACTATGGGGCTCATTTCTGAAAGATTTTTGATGTAACTACTATTTTTTGTTGCCTCAGATTCACTTAATTTAAATTCTAATAAATCTAATATTTTTTTTAAACTTTAGAGCTTGTTGTTTTGGCTCCATCACCTGTAACCCAATTGCAGTTAACAAAAGCAGAAAATACATTAGCTTGTCCACAAAACAGAAAATGAGTTTTTCAAAGTGAATATGCGAAACCAGAGCCTTATAAAATCTGAGATTATTTCTGAAAATCTGATAAACCCAAGTAAGTGAAATCCAGCAATCAAAATAAGTGCAGAATGCTAATCAACTTGTAATCAGTTTAAATGCCAATAAAATTGGTGTCAGTCATTTAGAGTGTTCAGTGAACGGCACCTTTCCTTTTTGGATATTCAGTGTTGTAAAGATGGACACTCAAATCACAAGATTAACCATAGAAATACTGTGATAAAAAATACCAAAGGATGTGATTTATAATGTTAATACACCGAGCTTGTCTGGTGTGAACTAGATGTTCCTGAAACTTGAGCACAATCATTCGTATTTGACTATTTATGGAGTCAATAAAATGAAGGATCTCTGTCTTTTCTCCAGCCAGCTGACCTCATGAGCGTATGTTTGATCTCAGAAAGGGGAGTGATGATCATAAAAGTAGTGTTTTTCTGAAGAAAGAGGAGAAATTTAGAATCTCATTTGGTTTTCAGACTTGAAAAAATCTAGTAGGGGAGAACTCTTTGGATTACGGCTGTGAATATATTCTCTCTTTCTTCAAACTCTTTGCATTCTTCCATTTCTCCAAAGTAAATTTAAAAACAGATGAAAGAAAAAACTGAAATTAATTTCATAGCTATTTTATAACAGATAATTCTACATGTTCTCTAACAACTGGATGCAATGTATGTTTGCATTTGCCCAGCTTTGAGTGTGTTTTTAAATGCATTTACTTTGTGATGAGTGGCAGGGAAAGGAAAACACAAGAGGCTGCAATCCCACAAAATCGGAAGAACACTTACTCTGAAAAGGCTTGTGCTGATGTTATGAAAATGCTAGAATGTAAATACAAACTACTTTCATGCCAACATCTTGGCCCTTGTGAAAAGTGATGTTCATTTCCCAGACCTTTCTCTGGAGTAATTTGCAGTAATTTATAGCCACTGTGAATAGCCACATCTCCTTTGTGCAGCACACATTTGTTTGAAATATTAATCAGTTCCATGAAAGGAATTGCATTTTTGAACATTTCCCACTGATACATGACAGAATATACAGTCATTACACTTTTCTGTGGTTTTCCTAAAGGTCTGTTTTCCCCTCATTATTACATCAGGAGAGTGGAAGGAGTTTTCAACACCTGCTACAGTAGCTCTAAAATGAGAACTCAGAAGAAGACCATCTGCTTGCTGGCCCTTCCTCTTGTGACTCTGTTTACATCAACTTCTCCTGAAAACCACCCACTGTTTCCATACTAGAAGTATTCTTCAATTCTGGAGATGGAGTTAACTAAGCAGAGACATGGTTTTTTTGATGAAGCCCTACATTTTAATGGAATTATACATGTCAAACCTTGCTAAGTCAATGCCATTGTATATTATGCAAAGTACACCAGTTGTTAAGAAAGCTGAGATCAATGAGAAACCACTGAGATATTTACTTTTCGCTCTACACAGTCACCACAGATCAAACAAACTGAAATTTCAATGCTGAGTGGGTTTTTTTCCTAGCACTGAGCTATCAAACATATATTGAAGGAGTGTCAAGGTACAGAATGATCTGGCCAATTTGTTTTTAGGTAGTCTAAATATATAATATTTAATGTTTAATACCAGTTTTACTTACCTGAAAATTTATGATGTTACAAAGTGGTACAACAATGTGGAACTAAAGTGTATGCATTATAACTAAGAGAGATCAAAATAATTTCATGGAATGATAAAATAATTTCATGTAATGATCCCAGAGACAGTGTCAATGTTTATTAGTATTTTTTGAAGAACAATTCGCCTTTCCTGGAAGCCAGAAAAGCACTGGTCTCTAGAGTGGATATTGTTATCAATTGTCATTGAAAACAATCTTCATATTATTACGTATGACCAAATTAACTGCTATGCATAGAATGATAGATGATAGAATCAATAAGATTGGAAAATATCTCCAGGATCATCAAGTCCAAGCTTTGACTGAACAACACCATGTCAACTAAACTGCAGCCCTAAGTGCCACATCCAGTTGTTTCTTGAACACTTCCAGGGATAGTGGCTTCACTACCTCCCTGGGCAGCCCATTCCAAGGCATAACGACCCTTGGTGTCCAACCTGAACCTCCCCTGGCACTGCTTGAGGCCATTTCTTCTCATGCTGTCACCAGTTACCTGGGAGAAGAGGCAAAAGCCTACCTTGATACACCCTCTTTTCAGGTGGTTGTAGACAGCAGTAAGGTCCCCCCTGAGTCTTCTTTCCTCCAGGCTAAACACCCCCATCTTCCTCAGCCACACCTCACATGATTTACTCTCCAGACCCTCCACCAGCTTTGTTGCCCCAGCACCTCAACGTCTCTCTCGAAGTGTGGGGCACCTCATTCCACCTCATTTGTAAATACAATGGAATCACTTAAGTCCTGTTCTGAGGATATTCATCAGAGCTATTATAAATATGGCAGGCTGGCTGGATTAATTTCTCTATAAGCCCTTGAGTTATATATGATATAAGACCTAGGGCTTTGTTGGACAAATATGAAAGCAAGAAGATAAGGGGTTGCTCGTGTTTTTCAGTGCTAGTCAGATTCTGGTGTAACATTAGAAAGTACAAAACAATGATTTGTATTCTTGATATTTAATGAATGAACAAATACCATCTGTATTTATTTTGTGCTTTATCACTCTCAGGATTCATGCACCAGCCCACATATAGTGATTCCAATGGATGCAGAAAAGTTTTAGTAAACCATGTGTTCTATTGTAGTCTCAGAGGTCACAATCCTGAGTACAGTGACATTGCATTTTACACAGTCAATGTAAAGGAAAGTGGTTGTCACTTACAGCAATGCAAAAAATTGCTTGTGATGCACATAGCCTAGACAAAAGGTCTTGTCCCAATTTTTTCCAAATTTCAAATGACCTATTCTTGGCCATTTCTCTGCTTTATTCCTGAAAAAATCCAAATTTCTTTCCTTGGCCGAAGTGTCTCTCAGAGGCTTCCCCCACTTGACTGCCTGCTGCTGTGTTCCAGGATTGCCGATCACTTAGCACATGTGGACCCCAGAATATTACTCTTGGCAAGATCCCCAGGCTCTTTGCAAAATAAGAATTCACACTTCCCAAGCCAAGTGTAAGTGGAAGGTTCCCACAACACTGGTGAATCCAGAAAGGTTCTCGAAGGCTGTTCACATCCAAACAACTGAAGAGTTTAAAGCTGTTGATGGATAGTTCTTCTTACGGTCCATTCTTGTGGTAAGAAGCAAGTTATTAAATTTTCCTTTTGAAGGCATGCTGCTTGAAGATGCCAGAAAATAAGAACTTAGCCAGTGTTAATAACATGCAGTTTAAGCTGGAGAATTTCAATTTATTCAAGTTCATTTTATTTTGCATGGAAGAAAACCTACTCCTTAGCAACAATTTAGGTATGGTAAAAATAAAAGTTTGGTGGAATTTTTTTGTCTGTGAGTCTCCTACCTGCTTATCCAGTAAAAACATGCATTCATCAGTCCATCTCCATGCTTGGAACTGGAATCAGTGGGAATAAAATCACAAGCAGAGGAAAATTATACTCCCACATTGGCTTTAAGCAGGCTTCAGCAAAGCAACCTTTCCCAGCTATGTTGATATCTTGCCTACTAACCCTTGACTCAGAGGCAAGTATTAGCAATACTTCTGCTACTTGGGTTTATGAGTTAGTAACACATGGTGCATGGTTTAAAATCTCCAAGAATTAATTCATGTTCATCCAAGAAGGCAAAACTGCATCTAGGTACTGCCACCTGAGGGTTGCAGCTGCGGAGGAGATTCTCCCTGAGGTTTCATGGATGTGGGGCACTCTTGCACACCATCCTTCTGCGGGAGGTTGATTTTAACTTCAGGAGCATCATAATAGGGTTCATTTTGGGGAGAAGGAAGTTACTCATTGGCTTCTACTTTACTGGTGGTGAAAAGACTTCCATGTGGTGTTTCTATAGGATTCTGGGACATTGATCCATTCTTCCATCTTAAAATTCATTCTTCCACCTTACAGATTCTGTCTATGTGTACAGTACATGTATAGATCCATATAGCAATTTTTGTAAGTTGAGAAACCCCTTCTCTTGATGCTGACGTCAGACCAAGGTAGAGGCTGGTACTGAGGATTTAGGGCCTAGTTTACTTTTGTACTCCAATAGACTGAATCACTGTCAGTTTTCCAGAACATATTCTTCCTTTTCCTAGGGAATGGTATGCTGGTTATCAACAGTGTTTCACAGAAAAAGTGGGAAACTACAGGAAAAGTTTGCCACTAAATTTCACTTTTGCTTCGACTCATTTCCTCAGGCCAGGCAGTAAGAAATCATTAAAAAATGCAGCTGGAAATATTGCCCTTTGGACAGTTTTGAAACTAAATTTAGCATAGGAGCAGGAGTGGTAAAATATTCCTCCTCCAATAAAGAGATTCTTGTAGGATTTATTTTTAGTTAAAATGCATCTGGGTACGTATGTAGCTCTTTAGAACTCCATGTAGAGTTCAACTGCAGCTTCTCTTTTCTTATAATGACATTCTACACCTGTAGTAAAAAAGTGATATGCAGATTTATTCCAGGTTCTTTTAATCTGACTGATTCACGTATCAATAACAACCTATGGAAGGCAACATACACCTGATTGTGGGCTGTGTGACTCTGCTTCTTTTCACTATTCCCTTAATTAGATAGATGAGGAAAATTAGCTTTAAAGTATAAAGTGCAGTCAAGTACTTCTCCGTAATCAGGATCACATACATAATGAGTTATAATGAGATTGACAACAAACATCAAGAAACCAGAAACAGCTGAGAGTACTACTGATGGCACTGGGAAACATTAAACCATTACTTGCTATATATTTACACACATAAGTAGGGAGCCAATTAAAGGAATAAGAATAGATTCTACTGCATAGTTCTGATTTCTGTACACACAGCACAGCTAAAGGCTTCTTTCCTTTCCTATGTTCGCTTGCATTTGTTATCTCTTAGCCAAACAGTTTGCAAAAATATGAAGTGATAGAACTAGCTGAGTCCCTGCAGAGAAACAAGCGCTTATCTGACAATGATGTCTGCTGGAAAAAGCCCAGCATCCATGGGTCACTTGCAAATTATAACCTCAGGCCATTATCATCTCATAGCCCTTTAACTGCTTGTGTGAAATGTGTTGACGGTCTCAACCCAATTCCTACCAGACAGGTGTCTCCATCACTGGAATCACCAGGTGGAGATGACTGCATTTTTTCCCATTAAAAAAGGTGATTATAGCTAACACAGTTTACAACATTAATATAAAGTACTTATAGTTCCCACAGCAGATGTTACAGAAACTTGGAATCCTGCTCACTGGAGAAAATTGTGCCCAGATGCTTGTACTTAAACTTTATGGTCCGAACTCTGCCCTCAGATGTACACATAACTCCCAGAGATTTCAGGGGGAGTAATGTTCGTGGATGTCAGGGCCATGTCTAACTCCTTTCACAGAGTCCATATGGATGTTCAAGGGTATTGTGGGATGTGTGGTCAAAACCCAGCAGCACAACTGAAGATGATGAGGATGATAATAGCAGAGTAGCTCATAGGCGCCTCATTCAACATCAGGGCCAAAAGGTACCAAGCATTTCTCAAACACAAATTCATGTTTTGTGTTCTGATAAAGCTCAGCTTCAGAGACTGGGAGCCTTCAGACAGCTTTTCTCTCAAGAACTGTGCAGTAGGCCCCTATGGAGATGTTAGCTGAGTGTCCCTTCTCCATTACTGCTCTACTTGTGTATAAGCTACTCCCAGGAGTTCTAGATTGGTTCAAGACATCAGTGTGTGTGCACTGACCCACCAACACGTCTGTTTGAGGTCACATATTGTGCCTGTCACCATAGCATTTGCATGCTTGTGTGTAATAGCTTGATCTTTGACACAGTTAATGAGAACATTAATTCTAACCACTCCGTGAGCTGCTACACAATCATTATGGTAGGTACATCCTGGTTTATTATTTGGTTTTTTAAACATTAGAGCATCAGAAGAGCCCAAATTAAAACAGTGTTCAGATAAAAGTTTAAGGCATACTAACTGTTCTTTATTCATACACGTAGTGTTGGAGATGTGATATGATGTGCCATAAATTTAGGTAACACCGTGTGATTAATCTGTCAGCATAATCTGCAGATAATGTCCTAAGGGCTGTTGTAAATCAAGCTCTTAACAAAAGCAGAGGCTAGATATATGTTTTTAATGGTCATTAATAATGATACATAGAAAAAAAGGATTTCTCACTTTAAAGTGGGATTTTGAAAAGTTAAGTTCAGCTCTGAATGCTGAGTGTCTGACATGTACAGCTACATGCTCCCTGTAGGGAAATAGACACATCAAAATGTGTTTAATCTGATCCTGATAAGAGTGGAATGAAACCTCCCTGGAGACTCCTTCATCTTTTTCTGATGACTATTCAGTAATCCCAAGACAGCACATTTAAATAAAATTACTAATTTTTACCTTGCCCCTCACCAAGAAGATTATGCTGGAAATGTATGATTAGCATGGCTACATTTGTCTCTGAGCAAACTAACATCTGTGCAGGTATGGTCATTTAAATAACGCCTATGAAGATAAGGTCCTTCAAATGAACATTTTATTTCAAAATTTCTTGGCTCTGCAAAACGCACAAATTTCTTTTTTGGGAGGACCAGTTATACGGCAGAGATTAATTGTGGGTTGAAAAGTATTTTGAAAATATCCCAATAAGTCATTAAAGAGGTTTTGATATATTTTGGATTAATAATAATAATAATAATAACTCATTATATTTAGTATTCAAGAAAGGAGACCAGGCAACCAAATGAGATCATTACAAGACGTTATCTTTGCCAAATTGGAAGCATCAGGATTAGGTAGCATTCTCCACAGTTCTGGGAAAAGGGCTTATGTACTCAGGGTCTGAGCACAAGCAGGAAGAGAGTCCAACACCAGAGACCTTCCTGAAGGTACTCCCTGGTTGCCAGGTCTCAGTGCAGCCAATGTGGAAAATGCCTGTTCTTGCATGGGATGGAGAGTTGAATATCTTGTCCAACCCTCTTTCAATCTTAGCAAGGCTCTTGCATTTTGGTGAATCATTTGATTACTTGTGGTGGAAAAAAAAGGCTGTGTGTTAGGCACTGAAGAATTTCAGGAGAACTTCTGGAGAACTGAAGTTGTTGGGAATTTCACAGTGAAACCAGGTAGGAAGCACTGTGCTGACAGAAGAAGGGAAGGCAGGAAAGCCCTGAGAACAGTGGAAATTTTTGCATCAGAAAAACTAGATCAGAGTTTTACTTAAAATATGAAACATAGAAATAAGGAAGAAAATGAAGATCAGTACAGATAAGATATGGATTCATACATGACACTGGTGTGAAGTGTAGAAAATAACTTGATCATATCAATAGTAAAGGAGAGAAAACACAAATAGTAAATTATAAAAAAAAAATCATTAAATATGAAACTTCCGTTTACCTTGAAAATTCTTAGTAGATGGCCAACCTGCTGAGAAAGAAATCCTAAATTTAGAAGCTGCTGGTAGATGGAATTCTTTTGCCTAAACATGGGCAACCAGGTATGTTTGAGGTACCTCAAACTACCCAAGATATCTGAGTGGAGCTGAGAGATAGGTTTCAGGCCTTCAAGGAACCCTCTTTTCTGCAGACTCAGGTGGAGGCCATGTAGGACACAGCTCAGTGCCTAGAATGACACTGAATCCTTCAGTTTAGGCAATGGAATGTCCCCTGGGTTACAAAACAGATTGTGCATAACTGCTGAAGTAACCTTATGCAGGACTGGAGAGACAGTGCTGTAATGAACTGTACCAAGGAGCCCAACCCTTCTCTTTTAAGTTCATTGCAGATAAAAATCGTTGTTTCACTGCATATAGGAAAATCGGATACCAGTAATGCTAAATTACCCCTATCTGAATAAGACACTTGTTTTTATTTTAGATTTCTAATATGAATTTATTCTATCTGACACCACAAGTGTATCAATTCTGGTTGGGTTTGATCGGTTGGCTTTTTGACCTCTGCCCATGAAACCACCTGTTTACTTTAACCTCTTAATCTCTGCCTCTTCGATATTTTTTGACTGCCTTATTTAATGTTAATGTGATTATAATTCAATATTGGAAAGACCTGCAGTTTGCATTTATATTCTTCTATGCTGCTTTTCATACTGAGATATTGATTTATTTCTAAATTATTTTCAGTATTGGTTGTTACAATCAAATCAAATAAGCACCACCATTCTTCAGTGCCTCAGGAAAGATGAAGGATTCTTTTTGGAGGACTTCAGGAGTCTGGGAAATGGCTGGTGGCTGCATGTTGCCAGAACTGAATGTCCTGAGTATTTAAAAATATTGTTCATGTTGATTGTCTAAGTCAGAACGTGTTGCATATGGTGCAGGACAATCCTGTGTTAGACACTAAGTTAGTAGAAGAAATTCCCAATGCTTGTGGTTCAGCTTGAGTGTTTGCAACTTGATTGTAGTTGCTTTGAATAAACATAATAAAATCCCAACCATCTGTGCACGGCTGTACAGCACACACGGACACACAGCCGCACGCACTCCGAAATGCTCACTCACACATGGATTAATGCCTGCAGCGTGTGTGCCTGTGCGTGTGTGTGCATGTGTGTGCCTACCCTGTGTGCCTGGCAAAGATCAGTTTCACAAAGCTGAAAACAATTACAAACCAAATCATCTGGGAGGAAAAATTTAATCAGGAAAATGTGAGGGGTAATTAAAAACTGTTTACTTCAAACCCTAAACAGTGTAATCCCATGACTGAAAACCTTGTTTAAAAGAACCAAAACACTTACCAATGAAAGCAGCAGTAACTATACCTATATCTGTAACAGGTGTAGCAAAAAATCCCAATTTATAATGTGGATTTGGTTGGGGGTTATTCTGTTGGAAGCTGTAGAAAATTGACACTGTAAGAGGAAATCTGGCTGTTAGTGTTAGGGACAGTATGAAGAAAGCAGTTTTTGGGACTGAGATAAAATGAACAGGTTATTGATCCATTTTTACAACAGTAAATAACAATACATACAAAGACATCTGTGTTTAATATATATTTTTACTCTGAATGAGAAAGGTAAATAATACATTAGATAAAATGTTTTTGTCTAGTAATAATTAATGTTCTTAAATAACAATCAGCATTAGATCCAGATTATTTTCATTTGTAAGTTTTAAAATACCTCCCCAAGGAAGATTTTAGAATCTACAGCATTCTCTTTCAGTGAGTATTTCAAGACTTTGGAAGTGCCAGACTGTTGGAAGAAAGATAGTGCCAAGACTAAATGTAAAAGGAATAATTAAACTGATGCTAGCAATTACAGGATTGTCAGGGGGATGCTGATTTCAAACAAAAGTATGAAATAATGTTAGTTCAACCAAATTCATAACAAATTTGAAGTATTTAATTAAAGGCAACTGTCATTTGCTTATGAAAATAGATTTCAAAATACTTCGATGTAGCAATAATATTACAGCAACGTATTACACTGATGATAAGAGAAAAAGGTCAGTGTTATATATTTTGATTTTTGTTGATGTTTTTTCATTAAGAAGGAGGGAGCATGGAATCCGCATAACATTAAATAGAACTAATCTGCCTAAGCAATTGATCCCAATAAATTATTTTAAGCAGGTGATAAAGAAGGTAATTTCTTTTAAAAGGATCAAAAGTGATGGTTGATAAACGGCTGCAAACAGACTTCTAAGCAGACTAATGGATTCATTCACTAATAGCTCCTCAGATTTGGTGCAAACCACCCTGGGGCTTTATTTTGATGTCCACAGTGCAAAGATCTGTGAAGAACAGTGAGATGGCATCAGAGAGGGGCACCAAGGAGTGAATCAGTTTCTGAAGAACTCACCTGAAACTGGTAAAGTTGGGTTTTAACACCAGCAGGAAATTAAACTCCAAATAAGCCACTTCCCTGTGCAACAGTGATACTGATGGTGGCAGTTCTACCAACAAACACCTTCTAATCTTCTCACCCAGACTCCAGCTGGTTTCTGGAGCTGCTGCTTGGTGGGATGGGGAGTGTGTGTAGGATCATTTCTTTCAGAGTCTTACCTCTACCTCCCATCCCCCCACCTTAAACCCATCAGGGAATCTATAGCCTGGGCTGCCCCTGCCAGGCTGCAACCACAATGCGTGCAGGTTCTCCAAGTTCCCTTGGGATGTGTTGATATATTCCTGAGATCATTTTTGACTGCAGCATGGAAATGGCCTGTAAGTCACATCAACAGCCTATGAAGCTGCAGCTGACAAAATTCTGCCTGTGGGTCCCTTTTCCTGCGTTTGCAGAGCTGTGGTCTCACCACCTTTTGCCTCACTTCATAGTGGGAGGGAACCATCCTCCCAACCCCTTCCCCACTGCGGCTGGGTTCTGCAGCCCCTCGCTGGCTCTCTGTCTGCAGGTGCTGGCTGAACGTCATCTGCAGGTGGCAGAGCAGGGCCAGCCATTGGGCGTTCGCAACTTTTGAAAGGGAAGGTGAGTTGGAATCTCATTCGGTGTAGGTTTTTGCCACAGAGCAAAACCTTTTAGTGATTTTCAAGTGGCTTTGGTATTTGTTAGCAGTCAGTATTCCTAATGGCCTCGTGAAAATCAAATAGACTGGAAGTGCCGGTAATCTGCAGAACCTTTATGTTCACTGTCTTGATGAAGCTTAAAAGTTCAATTATTTCAGATCCCTGCTGTATCACTGCCATCAGCTACCTTAGTCCTTAAAATGCATATCTGCATTTACTGATAAGCAGCAAAAAACTTAGTGGAGGATGACTTCTCATTTCTTTAACTCAGGAAGTGGCATGGGATCCTATTTTTTTGTTTGTTTGTTTGTTTTTTTCCCAAGGTCAGTTAATTAATCTTTCACTTATGAAATCAGTTCCATCACTCAGGCCAAGACTAATGCTGGCAGTGTTGTCAATCAGCTCTGCCACTGGTATATCCACAAGGGATTTTTTTACAAGAAAGAGACAAAAAGTACAGATGAATATCATAGAATCAGGGGCTTGCTTTGACATAAACCTTGAACCACATCTTGTTTCTCAATAGCAACAGATTAGTTGTTCATTCCCAGCTTTCCTATAAGAAAATTTGTGATTAAAGTAGAATCAACAAATTAAGACCAACCTGTGTTCATGACTGCAAGTCACTTTTTTCTTACCTTGTATTGTTCCATTTTCTGATGAATTAACATGGCTAAAGAAAACTCACAAATATTTTGCTTATTTCATGAATTCATTTTTCCTATAATCTATATATTCCATTGTAATGTTCTCAATGTAGCAACTTTAGGCGTTTGCTTTTTTAAAATAAGCTAAAAGACTTGTAAATATTTTAAAATTAAAACAACTTCAGAATTTTGATTATTTGTAAAAATTTTTCATTTATATGCTTGCTATTAATATTAATATACTAAATGGATATTTTAATAACTAGAATAGACTGAAATAGTCTAAAATTTTAAAAATGAAAAGAGATCATAATTATATTTATTGGTGCACTGAGTTCTCAATGGCAAGGGAAATTAATTAGTCTGAACATTTTCCTCAAGGAATATGAAAATAGAATAAAAATAGTCTCCTCTATTTGTTAGAAAATATCTTATAAGGATTGATATTGTAATTACAAGTCTTGTGCAACCCTCTGTGCCAGTTATCTTGCTGAGCACATTTAACATATGAAGTTGAAGAAGTCAAACAAACATTTTGCAAAACAAGTCAAAGATCTTCTGAGCTGAGCCATGGCGATGGTTAAAGTCCTGTCCTTTGGGAGCAGGGAGCTAGTTACAAGCCTTCAGTGTAGATATTTTTGAATAATTTCCTTTCTGACTTCCATAAATCACAGAGTACTTTAATTGCAAATGCATTAGCAGCAGACCATGGCCTAAACAGGATTGTGGACTTTCACTTGTTCATGAGATTAACCCATGTTTCTGTAGTTTACTTAAGATCCTTTCAAATGTTTTTCTTTTATCTATAAACTATAATAGTGATTGCATTTCAGCCTGCTTAATTATTAATCTCTATTAAACAAATGTAGTAATTAAATATTATTTGATAGGAAGCATACTTTTGTTAAATACTGAGTTCATTTTCTGGACAAATGAAATGAGGAGAGGAAAAGACAAATATTGAACTTTTCCCATTTAAGCCTCTCATTTTCCAAGTTCATAAAGTTGTAAAAATGAATTAATTTTGCAAACTTCTGAGATCTTGCAATGATGTTTCCATCCAATATACAATTTGTCTGAAAGTTCTAGAAATGCTTTTTGAGCCTCATTTGAAATAGAAGGATTGGTTCTGATTGCTCAGTCAGTCATAATGCATTCATTCTGTTAATTAAGGCTTTCCAGATATGCTGAATCCAGCCCATCTAGTCAGGGGGCTTCAAAAGCAAATGTTTGTTTTTTGGGAATCTTTAAATTACAAGAAACTGGAATAATCTGCTCTTCACAGCCACGATCCATAGAACGAGAAGTAACCAATTTAACTTGCAGAGAGGGACAATTTTATTATATATTAGGTAAAAAAGGCACAGTCAAGGAGTGGAATAAATTTTCTGGAAAGGCTGTAGAGTCCTGGTCACCAGAGGATTTAAAACCAGAAATGCTCATGCCTGTAATGGTGAATATGTGGACTCAGTGTGGGCATGTGAATATGATAAATGCGTTAGTTATACAATTTATGATGCTTTTTTCTGTTATCTTCTGATTTTATATTCTTTTCCTAAGCCTCCCTCAGATTAGCAGTAGCGTACTCAGTGGTGCAGCATGGAAAAAAGGATGTATGGAAGGATGTGCTACTTCCGAAGCAGTACGGAAAAGAAGAACAATAAATGAGAATGAGCAGGAACTCACAGGACATGCAACAGATAGTGCTTCTATCACTTAACGTACCACTGGCAAATGGCTAGATTTTAGTGTTGGAAAGGTTATAAAATCTAGACTAGAAAAACTCACCCAGGCCAGCACAGTAAGGAAGGGAGACATTCTTGATTGTTCCTTGAAACACAGTGGTAAAGTACAATTTTCCTAAAAAAAGCCAGTCCAGAGACAACACAAGACTCACCAAATGGTGATGAGGAAATTAAACTTTCTGTTTTGAGGCAGGGTATGTGATAATACAGTTGGATTGAAGTATCCTCGATAGGGGTGGTCTGTGCGAAACAGGGAACTGGATTTGGTGTAGTCCTTTGCGGACTCCAGCAGCCATCCATCATAAGATAATATTTAGAATTTAGAGATGATTCAGCTAGCTGAAAGCTTGCCTTCTCTCAGCTTGTTTTGCTGTTGTTTATATTTCCTGTGCTTGTATATTTTATGACTTGGATAATAAACAATAAAATATGCCTTAACTCTATTTTGTAACTTCCAGTAATAAATAATAGTTTGGACATACTTTGGGATCCTTCTGGGATACAAATTAGCCTGCCTGCTACCCTTCTATATCAGCACTAATGCCATCTACTTTCCATTGAGCGGTGCCAGAGGTTCGTCGAGGTCACAGACTCCAATGCTGACTCGTTTCGGATCCTGTCTCATGCTGAAAGCTGGTGAAGATGTTGAATTTCAATACAGGAGTGTGCCTTGAGGAAGATATTCCTGGCAACGTATCTACAAGCTAACCAACAAAAATCAAGTGTCTGCTACTAAATTTGCAGGTTCTGCATGATTCTTTTCCCCTCTAAATACCCTGGACCAGAGTTTTAATGTAAATGCTTATTACTCCAAACAATCAGAGGAGCTTTAAAGAATTAGCTGCAATGCACAGAGGGCCCTGTGAGAACACTGACGGTTAAGTGAAGCCATGTGAAGGAGAAACATTTTTAAGACTCTACAGTACTCAGCAGATTAAAATAAAGTTGTCATGGACATGGGTGTTACATATACATATGTATATGTAACATGTTTATCAAAGAACGCTGTAGAGGCTGGCCTTAATCTAAGGCTGAGTGTAAAGCTTGGGAGAGGGAAAGGTTGTCTTACAGAGCAGGGAGGATGGAAGTGAAAGGATCTCTTCTTTGGTGAGAGGTATTGCTGAAAAAAGTGGACTAGAAAACAAAAGCAAAACAATATAGCAATTGAACCAAGATCATGCATAATCAGACGAGGAGAACACCTTCTTCACAGAAACTGCACGTGTGAAATGACCTACCCCACCATGACAGAAGTAACCTGGGAAAATAGAAAGGGATGTTTCTTTGGATCATTGAAATTGTGGTTAAAAATCCTAATGGCTTCACTGCAGCCATATGTTTTATCCATGTTTTTTATAAAGACATTTTATCACCTGATTATGTATTCAGTCTGGCGTCAAAATGCCAGCTCTTCTGACAAATGCACGTGGTCAGAGAATACCTTTTACTGAACAAAGGGGGTTTTTCCCTCTTTTTTTTTTCTTTTCTTTTTCATAAACTGGTGAAGAAACTGTTTGATATGAAATACCACCAAAAAACTGAGCAACGTCCAGCAAAAGGCAAAAGTAGGCTCAAGATGTGCGCCACAGAAGAAAAAGGGTCCTGTACCTTTAAGCTGAGGTAGTACCAATTGAAAAATGTGGGCAGAAGAAGTTATTAACTTGTCAAGTCTTCCTGGAGAAAATGTTCAGCTCCAGAAAGAACATTATAAAAAGAAAATCAGAGGATATGATGTTACGTCCACCTGCAACATATTATATGCCTATAAGTGCTGTTTGTGTGTGTGTTTATGTGAATATTATGTGTATATTTCACAGTAAATAAATGTAATGCAAAATTTTTGATATACAATACATAGTTGTCATTGAAATAGATGGATATAGAGCTGTACTTGTCTGCTGAGAGGATCACAGAGGAGCTGAGTAGGTCCTACTGGAGGTAGCTGCCAGTTCCCAGAAGATGTTGTTTTTCCCTTTAAATGAGTAGATGTATTTTTTTTCACAGGAGGACTAAGAATATGTCCTTATATATATGACCAACACAGTTTTGAATAGAAATTTCAAACTATGAAAAGTGTTGTAAAGTTTCAAAGCCATCAGCCACCGATAAAAATTGAGGTGATAAGTGCATATGAAACGTCCAGGACAGCAAGAGCTGTTAGAGTATGAGTTATTTAAGAAATATCATGCTAATGTTTTGTGCTTACAGTCTCTGCCAAGCACAGTCACGTGGCATTTACAGGCAGAATTTCAGGAGGACATGAATATCCACTCATTTGATCCATTTTTCCACCTCCTTCTCTTCTGGTCATATATTCATGCAAAATGCTTTACGAGTTTCCATATTTTTCTCTCTTCCACTAGACTCACCACAATGTCACACATCCTGAAGGCTGAAATGACCAAGGAAGAGTGCTGCAGCTGTTTCCTTACTGCATATGGAACGTTTTTGCAGGTATTGACCCTGTGCAAAGTTGAGAAATGTGTCTAGTCCAGGTTCATCGATTTGCAGCAGCCGTTTAGGAAGCCACTGCTCCCGAAGATACCTCCGGGACCCAGGACATGACACTCCCAGGGGACCTTGGCAGACTGCAGCAGTCTCTCCTGTTCGACTTGCTGAGTGAAAATGAGTGAACGGAGGTAGTGGAATCCAGGTCAGTGCCTCGCATGTCATTTGGTGGTCTTTCAGTTGTTGATTGCTTTCTCCATCGTAAGGTCTTTGATTTTAATTGGATCATTGTGTGCACATATGGATATTCCTGGTGGCCTAACCAGTGAACATAATTAAAAGAAATGATTGCCTTTCACTTTAAGCAAACATCTGGTTTTACTTGAAGCAAGATGACTTAGCTGTTTCAGAAACATTCTTGTAACCCTGGATTCACATTTTCATCTTAAAATATATATTTTCTCTGTTCAAGCAGCATGTTAATGTAAACACTATATATAACTGACAACCAAAATTTTCAGAAGTATTTGGTGCTCTGAGCATTAGTGAAACCACAAGAATTATTACATTTTTGATTTGATCTCTGTAAATCTGTTTCAACAGTCACTCTGATTTAAACAATTATTCTGATTTATATTCCAAGAACTATAATTTGCAGAAAATGTAACCATGTGAAAACATGTTTTTGCATAGTATATCTTGGCAACCTTGTTTTGTTGTGATGTCATTGCCTTAGGTTTCATGGAAATACTGAGGGAATAAAAGGAAAACAAGACCCTCGCTTTGAAGTATATTTGTGCATCCCCTCTCTCCACCTCTAAAACAGTTTTAATGTCTTTTTTCCATAATGACACTGAATTTTCTGTTATTGCTTGACTGACATTATGGCCAGAAATGTACTAAAGACTCTCATGAAGGGAATTTAATTGAGAGGGAAGGATTTGTCACCTTTCACTTCTGCCTATCAGGTAGGAATCATCATTTATGTAATGAGCTATTTTGTGATCCTGGGGTTCTTTGCTTTCATGTTGTTATAATTCCAGTTTCTAAACAGTTAAACACAGGCATGTATGCAAGGTACACAGAGCAGAGAAAATGAAATTTCAGACCATTTATCAACAGCAGAAGTAACACTGGAACTTTATCCATTAAAGCTCTATCTAATCTGGTTTATTGTAACATCTGAGAGAAGATGACTGTGCTTTATTGAACCAATAGCTCTCATTCACTTCATCACATCTGCTCTTTCTAAAAAAAATAAAATAAAATAAATACAAGGTTATTAAGAGTAGCCCTTCATTATAAAAAACATAAGTTACAGATACGTACAATAGAATGAAAAACGGCAAAAGAAAATGTCTTCATATGGAAGCAATCCATCTGGATACACCTAGATATGCTATATGGGGATTTCCAGTACTATTAAAAAGGTTATCCCTAGTACAAGATATTAAAAATATGCCTTGTATGATTTAGGGATTTTAAACATCTCCAGTGTTTTTACTGAAAGAAAAGGAAAAGAAAGCATGGGGAAAAGGAAAGAATCACATTCAGAAACATTCCTAACTTGCTTCATATTTTTCTTTTTCCAGCACCAACAAGAAAACACATCAGAGACGAGCTCATGCCTGTCAGATATGATCATATGCTAAATCAAATGACACCATTTGCTAATTTCATTTCCCCAGCACGTGCACTTGTGTGTGTGTCTGGCTGTTATGTGCCTGGGATGTTTGGAAACTGCAGATTTTTCTTATCTGCTTAGTTGCACAATGAACTACAACGAATTTTTCCATTGGGGCTGATTGTGCTCTCAGGCACCTTATTGCTTATCCTGAGCAATTTCATTGATTTCAAAGTTGCTCTTACCTAATTAAGAGAATGGCTGGAGAACTGAGCTGTCGCTACTGACCCTGTAAATACCATCAAACACTGTGCTTAACTACTGTGAGTTCTCTCCTTTGGCATTCGGCATTCTTTACCAAGCACAGGAGTAGGAAAGTAATGTGTCCTTTGACTAGTACTGAGTCTTAATAGGATCAGATAGGATAGATTTTTTTCATAAGATAGATTTTTTTTTTTAAATGCAATTTTCAAGCAGTTAAAAACCACAAATAATTTGTGTTGGTTCTGAGTTTATGTGTTTGCTATCAAATTATACTTTTCATTTAGCCTTCCTCTACATATCTACTTTTCAATATATTATTATCAAGAAATCCCTTTCATTTTGTGAATTGGCAGCCATTTCATTTCCGCCTGCAAAAGTAAATGAGCGAAATGAACGTTGGACATGATCTCAGCACTAGTCATATACTATGTTCTAACTGTTGAAGGCAATGGTCTATAAATCTCTACAGGTATATCCATAGATTTGAGTAATCTACCATATTTCCTTCAAAATGCCAATCATGGACCTCATCTCTAGTAAATTTGGTACTTGGTACAATAAATAAAATTCATGTTCATGTATTAAGAAGAGCCACTGTAAATCATTGCTCCCTCTTTCAGGACTATTGCTTTAGCAGTTGGTGTAGGAAATGAAGTCGTTTTGGGGAGTAGGAAACAGTAAGAGTTGCAGAGTACATTTGAAACTCAAGTTAAAGTTGATCTCAGCCCACCTCCGTGTTAGTCATTCCAAGGTCTACTGCAGGTGGTCTTCACACAGAAGCTCAAAAGACTCCACTTGTGCCAAAGTGTGAAGCTAGGAGGAGAAAGTGATGGAGCATTCACAGGGAACAATAAAGCTTTCATTCCACGGAAAGAGTGGAGAACCCAGCTGAGCCACTTGGAAACATGCTAGCATGTAGAAGGCAAAAATAAGCAAATAAATTTAAAAAGCGTGCAAGAAAGAGGACAGACTTTGGATAAACATGGAAGCAGTTCCAGAAGAGACACTGCTAAATTGCTTATCTTCTGCTAAAATATTCTTCATAAAATAAGTAGAATCTGATCCCAGCTGAAACAGCACTGTCAGTATTGACAGTTTTTCCCAGTTCTACCTCAGTTGAAATTCATTATTCATTTTAATTTTTATTGCACCCCCAACATTTCTCCTTTTCCCAGTCCCATCACTTTCTCCAAAGTTGGCTTTCCACCCTGCTGGAATTAAAAACTGAGGGTGAAGCCTTGGCGCTGCTGAAGTTAATATAAATTTGGCCTCTGCAATGAGGTCTGGATTATACATAGATGTTTAAGAAGTTCTGTGGGAGCATTCATGCCTTCACTCAGGCATTTGTCAGTTAGGTATTAAAGTCTCTCTCTCTCCACTGACCTACAAGGATCGCAGCATATTACATGAGATTAGGGGCTTACCTTGCATTCCAAAGTGTCACTGATGTTATTTTATTCTGAATTTCCACAGTTTAGGGCCTAAGGAGGAGTTATGAACTGAATGTCCTCCAAGCTTTGTGTAGACCTGGGCTAGAGGAAGTAGCAAACGCACCAGACGTGACAAGCATGGGGTGAAGGCAAAGAAGTATTTCTCCTGTGCAGGTGGGCTGAGAGATCTGGAGTTGTTCAGCCTGGAGAAAAAAGGCTCTGGGGAGAACTTACAGCACCTTAAGTAACTAAAAGGGCTACAAGAGGGCTGAGAGGTACTATAGACAAGAGCTTGTAGTGATGGGACGAGAGGTAATGGCTTTAAAACCACAGAGGGCAGATTTAGACTAGATATTACAAAGAAATTCTCCCCTGTGGGGATGCTGAGGCTCTGCACAGGTTGCCCAGAGAAGCTGTGGATGTCTCATCCCTGGAAATTTTCAAGGCCAGGTTGGTTGGGGCTTTGAGCAAGCTGGTCTAGTGGAAGGTGTCCTTGCCCATGGCAGGGGAGCTGGAACTGGATGATCTTTAAAGTCCCTTTCAACCCAAATCATTCTGTGATTCTAACTAGTGCAGACAAAGAGTAAATATGGTTGTGATGGCAAGCATAAATAATTTGCATGACTTGTAAGAGCTGTCACTGAAAATTATGGATAGCCTACCAGGGGATATGTTTGACTATTGTCTTTGCTATGTTTCCCCAAAGAACACCCTATCTAGCTGTCCTAGACCAGAGTTTACATGAGAATAGTAGAAGAAAGTGGAGTCAGGAGATCCCATTTCTCATAGGACAAAAGTGAACTCAGAAAATTGCCCACTTTCAGACAAACTGTGCTTGAAGATAATGACTGAGGCTTTGCCAACATCATCTCTTTGGTAGTTTGCTGTTCCTTTGCTCTGTGGTTAAGCTAGGAGTCATACTGTAGCTCACAGCAGAAAAGGGATCAGATTTTATAGCTCATCTTCTATTTATAAAAGCTATGTTCTGCATTTCTCTAGTGCAGCAGACTAGATTTGGTTTCAGAGATACAACATCAAAGCAAAGCAAATTCAGCAAACTTCACCATTACTTCAGTCATGTTACTAATGCAGTGGAAGAAACCCACATGCTTAGATTTTTGGTGAATTAAGGTCTAATTCTGCTGCTTTCTTCTCAGCATGTATTTAAAACAAATTTGGAACTAATCAGTGGGAAAAAGAGCCTGAACATCAAATAGTTGATACTCCACATGACAACCTTAATGAATTTTCCTGCAGAAGCTGTGTCTGACTTTGGTTTTGAGCACTGTCACTGATATAAGAAGCACATGTAGTGTCATTTCCAGGTGACAGATTACCAATGGTACAAGGAGTTGGGTGAGGAAGAACTTCAGAACAAGTATGTGAATGAAAGGCTGGGGGTGTCATTCAGCTGTTGCTGATGGAGGTTTATCACTACTTCAATAGATAATTTTCACAAAATTTGAAGTTTAATAATGAGAAAAATCCCATGACATTTATAAGTCTCAGAAATACTGCTTTTCTACTCTTCAAGTGCTATTATTGCTATGGTAGTTTATAGACAAGTGATCAGTGTGTAATTGTATGCTGTCAACACTTTGGAGTGTACATAATCAATTTTTTTACAAGGCAAAAGGAATCTAATTGAGACACTCGGAGTATCTCAACACAAGCTGAGCTTAAGATTTGCTGGTTTACTCTTTCCCCACAGGAAATCAGGGACAGAGTCACACAACGCAACTGACTGCAGTGCTGAGGTTGTGGATCAGAAACTTTTCATATTCTGTATGTAAGTTAAAATCCACTCTTTCACTGTCTGGGCTGTAGGCTTTCTGACATTTGGCAGAGATCACAATAGATCTGAAATAATCTGTTTCTATTAAATTAATTAGTGAATCAGTGATTATCTCCAGAACTAAATCATCATGGAATTACAGTGCATGCGAATTGTTGCTGCTGCAATCATATGTGTGGTTTAAATGGGTATGCAGAGTATTTATAGGACTGAGTGAAGCATTTGATTTTTTATGTGTTTAACAATCAAGGTAGAAGTAGAAGGTGAAATCAGCATCGTGCTCCACAATGTGATGTGAGAGGGGGCTTGACATCCTGCTGCTACAATGGGCCTGGCTGGAGGGATTGACATCCTCACCAGCTGTACCATGGCTGATCTACACTGTCTCCTCTTCTCATTAAAGCAATACATACAGCAGACGTGCTTATACTGGCTTATTGCCCTGTCCTGTGGAAGAGTGGTTTTGGGACACTCATATGCCTGTGAGAATGCCAGACTACACCTATAATATTCTTTGCAGAACAAAGTTACACCCTGCGTTCTTCAAAAAGTACCTGTTAATGTACAATGACATCCAGCCATTTGACAATATGAGACAAGCAAAAGCTGAAAACATCACAGCTAGTGAGAACACCAGGGCACCACTGGAGAACCGGTGGAAAAATGAGGAGAGTAACTGGTTATGGCCCATGGCAGGCAAGTCCCAGCTCCCCCACATCCCTGTTTGTGGTAACGGGCACCCATCGCGCTGCCAGGTCTGCACACCAAATTCCCCTCCTGGGAAGGGAATGTTAATTTATTTGACAGCATTGTGTGGAAGCGGCATGGTGGTTTCACTTTCCCCATCCACAATCAGCCTTTTCTGTTTGTATGGGAAACAAACCGCTTCTGTGAAAATTCCCCAAATCTGTGGGTGAGTCAGTCCAAGTTGGAGAATGTTAGCATTTCTCCATTAGAGTTTACTGGAATCTAGACAAGCTGTAGGTCAAATGAAGCAAACAGTGATCACAAAACCCCAGAAAAAAGAAAGAGAGAAAAGAGGACAGGTATAATGTCTGAATTATTGCTAAGTTACTTAATAGACTAATTTAAATTTTAATTGTTTTTTTAAATTTGGTAGCTTTGCTCAGTGTTGTGCAAACCTAAGAATTTTGTAACAGTACTTTGGGCAAATCAGTCCCTTTTTTTTTCTGATAACATTTTAAACTCTTTCACCTTATGAGTGGACTGAGGCACTCTATCCAAATATCCTGAAAGATATTGTATATGTCCTGCTGGTTTGCTCTTTCAAGACCTGACGAGCCTATTGTGACAACATTGCATGATATGTTGCAAAGAACTCTATGAAAATTACTCAGGCCTGGATCAGTTCTGTTATCCATGTGTGAACTCAGGCATACTGCTGAGAAGACCTTGAACCAAAGGATGGAGGGTCTTTCCTACAAAAGCTGTTTCAAGCATTGTTCTGACTGTGTGAAATGTTTGTCTCTCTGCTGTTCTGAAGGTTGGCAGAGATTTTTCAGGCCAGAAGCACATTTGCACTACAAGTCTTTATTTCTCAGGTGAAACAGAGCATTTCTAAAGTAGTCATATAATGTATCCCCTCCATCCCCCCTGAGATGTACAGTACTGTACACCCTTTTGCTAAAGTGTAAGCTGACAGCACACACTGAGAGCTGCAGAAACAATTGCAGTATGTAGGTTTTATGTTATCTGTTTAAATGTATTTTAAATGATGAATCAACCAGGGTAACAATGAGGCCTGGAAACCTGTTCCTGGATTCCAGAACTACTTACTCAGTCCCAATTCCTATAACAATGCATTTGCATATGTGCCTAATACACATAAGACTACACTGTATATGTATATTTCTGTATTTGTGAATTCCGATATATACGTATAAAAGTCCCTACATATAGTAAATTATATTTGACTATGTCAAATAAAAAGCTGATTCAGTCTGGCAGAGGAGCATCATCTCTTGGACCAAACCAGGAAGCATTTCTCATTCACCTACTTTTTTTGGCCTTTCTTCAGATACTGTTATTGCATATATGTTCAGAGCTCCAGGTTCCTCTTTGTACTCAGGTTTAGGGTTGGGTGACTGTAGTAGACATGAAATTGAAACACCTTGACTTTTCTGAATCTTATTCTTTTTGCTTTCCTTTCCTTACAGTGTGTCACAGACTGCTCCAGTTTTACTGTCATCTTCACCAGTCCATTAGGCAAAAGGAACAAAACAACTGAGATATTTCACAACTCAACAAATACCTCAGATTTCTCCCTTTTCCCCCATTTTGGACCCTACTAGTCTGATCCTAAACTTACAATTTATAGGAATTGACTCCCAAGAATCCATTCAACTCTTAATTAATGAACTATACCTTTAGTGTCACCTATCTGGATTGGACAAATTAAAATGAACTCAGAGGTAACAAAACCGATCAAAGAAAGTATTTTACAAGAACTGAAGCAAAATGAAGCCTTTTTACAGAGAGCTATTTGAGAGAAATTTATGCGGATGAAAAATTAAAGTACAATGCAAAACTGAAATTTTTGAGACACATTAAACGGCTGCATATTTTATTTATTCAACCACAGAATATTCCATAAAACAATGGTTCCGTCTATAATGGAGATCTATTAAAGAAACAGACCTGTCAAGGGAATACATTTTTATATCCAGTTAGGTTTTGTATTTAACAGATTCCCACTTTGTATATTTTTCTGTGGTAGCTGCTAAGTAAAATATATATACTCTTGAATGTTTGCTTACTTCTGGAATGGGAAATTTCCACACAATTTAGTGATTTAAGAACAGATTCTAATCTAATAATAATAATAAAAAAACCCTTTGGGAATACTCAATGTCACTCAGCCTGTGGAACAACAGCCTTTGTTCATTTAAGGCATCATCTAGTTCCCAGAGTCTTTCCAGAGGTTTCAAGGGGGGCTGAACTGCACCCTGGAGCCACCAGTGTGCCAAATTGCTGATCTGACTGGTGCTCGGGCTTCATTAGACCTTCTGAAGAACTGCTCTGGGAGTTTATCACCTTTCAGTGATTACTCAGTCACTCTTTCTTGCTTTCTTAAGTAGATTAATAATAAAGGACCTCAATAATGATGGTAGTCAAAGTTCAGGAGGAAGCACAGGAAGGCTCAGATAGATCATCATGTCACTGTTCCTTGACAGATTACAATACATCTGTGGTGCTCCCACTGACTGTGAACATACTGCTAGCACATGGAAAGGGCCAAGTAATCGAGCAAAGCTTTCAGGGACAGAGCATTTAAGGCTAAATTACATTATATTTGCAATAGTTCATGCATGGAGAATTGCAGCAGCTCCATTGGTACCTTTAAATTTGTTGACTGTCTGTCACCATCAGGGATTTGGTCATCTCTCTGCTTTGCAGTGCCCCACTGGCCCTATGTACAGGTGGGTGTCCCTTAAAAGATTTTAAGAAAGAAGATACTCCAAATCACAAGTCAATCACACATATCCTCTCACTAATATCAAGAAAGAATGAAATACTTCTGAATAGCAAGTTTGATTAGCAAGAGTTTGCAAGCCAAAGAGCAAGTAAAGTCCATGAATTATTTCCCAAGAGCAAACAAAGTTCATAAATTTCTTCCCAATTACAATAAATAAACAGCAGCAGTTTTGAAATTTTATTTTACCACTTATAGAGTCACATAATCATTTAGTCATCTGGTCCTACTGCCTGCCCAAAGCAGGGCCGAATGCAAAGCTGGACCACATCATCACAGAATCAGAGAATGGGTTGGGTTGGAAAGGATGGTGCATAACACTTCCAGGGATGGGGCATCCACAGTCAGTGTTTTCTTGTGAAGGTTATAAATATATCCAAAGATGGAAACGTAACAAATTTTTCATGGTGTTGGTTTCTAATCAACCATTATCATAAATTGGCTGTGTTTTCTGAAACCCTAGCTTGGTAGACAAAATTGTTATTTTCAGCCTCTGGACTAAAACCCAGCATTCAACCCCAAGCCTGATACAGCATTTAATTTAAAGATTTTTTTTTTCTGAGTTATTGAAATAATTAAAAATTTTTTTACAACTTGAATCCACAAGAAAAGTTCCAATCTGGATAGTGCATTAAGCATTATTGTAATAGTGGAAAGTAGAGAAAAGGTGTAAAATACAAGCTGCAGATTGTTGCTCCGGTTAAATCAGCATTTTTACCTTTCATCTAGTAGATCAGCAACTTTGCTAGTCATCTCTGCCATTTTTCACTGAAATATCTTCCCATTCTGTACATCCTGTTCAGCTATAAAAAAACCAGAAAAGCCAGTTCCTGACAGTTTCACTTGCAATGACTCCAGCCATTTTATCACCTTTTAAATTGATAATAGCAAATCAATCAGAAGTTGTCTAAAAATATCTCCCACAGTATCTGATTCAGAGCAAGGTGACTAGAAAGAGTGTTGTCTATTTAATGAAAATCAGAAAGTGTGGATGATGCCATCCAGGTTCTCTTTCCAGGTTCTTGAAATACTTTTTCTGTAAGTAGCATTGTAGGTGTGTGCAGTTGTAAGAGATGAACTCAAGTACAGCTGCTGCATGTTCTCTGTATGAAAATGCAAGATGCCACCAACTCTATGGCTGAAAAATGTCACCTCATCTGTTCTCCTTTGAGGCCAGACCCATTCTAGCTATGTAATCTTTGGCTTGCCTTAAAATTTAACATAGCTTCTGTCTCATAGAGTATTCTATAAATTATGAGTGAAATATTATGGCAATGTAAAGAGGCCTAAAGATATCCACTCTACTTACTTCAAGGTCTTTTTACATTGGCCTAGCAGTTATAAAATACCTGTATAATAAAGGAGGATACATGTACTGGATTCTAAAGCCTTTACTTATAGACGATGGGATAAAGGTTCTTTGTCAGAGTGTATAAATCTCCAGTCATTCAATTCCTTTGTACAAAACTTACTGACTGGAGCACTCCAACACAATGGCACAAGTTACACCGTACTTCAAGCATTTCCCTCTGTTAGGGGATAGATCAATATTCATACTCGCAAAATCCCTTTGCCACAACAACACAGCACTTTTCCTGAGGAATGCATGTACCAGGGGGATCAGATGAAAGGAAAAAAGGCATTTGTAGAACAATTTCCCTACTCAACATTTTCTAGTTGTGCATACATTGGTTCCATTCATCTGTACCTCTGCTGCGGCTGAGCACTTCACTGAAATATCTCATTCTCTTCACCACTTTATTTACAGAGAAAGTCGAGCCTTAAACCATTTCAGTTTTGCTGAAATTTTTTTCAGAAGTGATTTTTCCTTAACTGTTTGTTTTCATTTCTTCATAGAAGACCTGCAGTATGTGAGATGTTTGGTTGCCAGCAGAGCGCCCTGATTACCAAAGACAATGCTGCTATAGAGAGAAAATATACATTGGTATGGCTTTTGGCTCAGTTTCTTCCAGGAGCAGATAAGTGAGCAAATCTCCTCGGGCCTGCCATTAATATGGAATCCCCAAATAAACTTAGTAGTGAGCAAGGCCAGCACTTCTCAAGGCAGTGAGTGCAGAGAATTGGTTGCAGCTTCTCTTTTTAGCCCTGGTAGATGGTCAAGAGTTTAGAGCAAACACAGTATCAAGAAGGGTAAGAGACATGGACAGGGTTGGATTCAGGCAGCACAGGAATGGAAGATGTGTAAGCCTCTATCCCATCATATTCTTCAAGTTGGGGGTTACCACACAAAATGGACAATGAGTGTTTGCTAAGTTTTTGTGCCTATGCTTCATTTTCATTTCTTTCTACTCTCTTTCAGGTTTTGTACACCTGTTGTTCTGGCACAAAACTTCTTTAAGGGTGAGCAGTAGGATACCAAGTTTTATGCCTAAATATAGGTATCTAGTATTACCCTTAGGAGTCCAGGTATGGTGTGTTGCCTCAGGCCAAAGGCCAGGTGCCCACCCACCTAACTCACTCCCTCTCGCCCAGCAGGATGGAGAGAAAGTAAGAGGGCAAAAGGACTCACAGGTCAAGATAATGACTGTTTAATAGGGAAAGCAAAAGCTGTGCAAGCAAAGAAAAAGAGGAATTTGTTTGATACTTCCTACGGGCGGGCAGTTGTTCAGCCATTTTGAGGAGACAATGTAACAGCTGGGAAGACAAATGCAATAACCTTGAAAATCCACCTCCCATTTCTCCTCCCTTCCCTCAGCTTTTATTGCTGAGCACAGTGTCATACGGTGGGATCGCTCTTTGTCAGCTGGGGTCAGCTGTCCCAGCTGGGTCCTCTCCCAGTCCTCCCAGCCCCCTCACTGGGAGCACAGTGTGAAAGAAAGACTTGCTGCTGCGCAAGCTCTGTTCACGAGATGTACGACCACGGTTGTGTTATCAGCAGTGCTTCAGCTGCCAGTTCAAAGCACAGAACCATACAGGAGAGCTGCCTCCACCTCAGCTAGTGCCAATACACCAGGGTAGTCACAGGAGTTGGCGAGTAAGGACCTGCCAAAGCCTGCAGCCTTCTGAGGAAGCAGATGAATGCCAGGTAGGATGCCCTGAAGCACCTAAGGCAAAAATAAATAGCTTTTTTAGGCATGCCTATGTTTTGTATTGTAGCAGTGTGCTGGTTCATGTTTTCCCCTCCCAGTTTTATGTATGTTGTTTATAAATATTCATTTTCCTTGATTAATATGTATAAAGCTCTAGAAAGTTCTGTTAAACTCAACACCCCATTGGTTCCTGCCCTAATTCCCTCCTTTGTGTTATTCTCATTGGTGCTTTCACTGTGAACCCTGCGTTCCTTCCCTTATGCTATTGGCTGTATCCCTTATCCCCGCCCTTACCATTCCCGGTATAAAAGCTCCCAGAAACCTTTGCAATTCGGCTTTTCGTTCCTGAACCATCACTTTAATAAACCCCTGTGTGGAAGTCATATAAGAAGCCCCATCTCTCCTTCTTTGCCTCCACCTGCATGCACTGGATTATCTGCCCAGGGGCAGCTCCATCGGGTGAGGAGCTCGCCCTTGGACTCTTTTTGTGTGTGTGCCGCCTTCACTGAAGACGCAGCAGCAAGACCTCCGAGCAAGCCGTGTTTATATACCTGGGCCTGTGTGCTATATTGTATCACTCTGGGTCTTGCCATTGTCTCATTTGTATTATATTTTTCCCTCCCATGATGCGATAGTGCTGCCCTGTGGCAATCCCTGATTGATACCACTGTGTGAGTGAAAAAAACCACAGCTTCTGAACACAGCAGGCACTTGGCTTGGAAAATATATCTGAATGCATGTGCATGTGGATTTTTCTATCTCTACCAGTAACCATGTTTTAGCCCAGTTGATCCCATTTCTAATCCTGCCAGATGTGTTGGTATCATATACTTTAGATCACTTCCAGGGGCCATGTGTCTTCCACAGCAAATTCTAGGAACGGGGAATGAGCCATGTAGGCAAAGAGTCATAAAGTGGTAAGTAATTTCCAGTCCTGGGATAGGACTTGGTGTATGCAGCACAGAGGGGCAGTTTTGACATGACATCTTTATGTCTACTCAGTTAGTGCCTCTGAAATGTGTGCTAGCAGCCAGGTAGATGTTCAGATGCTGAACTACTTTTGGTGCTCTTGATTTGAACTGTAAATCCATTAAATGTTATTTCTAGTGGAGAATTTATTTGCTATAAACTAAGGAGATGAATGCAACATACGTAATGCAGAAGAATTATAACTCTTGACATCTTTTTACTGGCTGGTGGGTAGCATTTTTGGCTCGGTATTGCTTCAGAAAGGATTTAGGTAAGTCATACTTAAGGAGCCTTTAATAATGAGGAAAAGTACAAGTGGAATTTACCTGTCTAGAATACTGTACCTGCATGGGATAACCCCAGCTGGCAAGTATCAAACTCTGGACACACTTGAGGTGCATCTCAAGATCGAATCCCACACATAAATTAGCTTTCCATTTCAAAACCAGGCATTTTGGAGTGCGGGACAGTCACCCTTGACTTGTCCTGGGGTGCCTCTGCTGCTGTGGAAACAGAGAAGCTTTGCCAACAAGCCTGTCCCACCCTTCCCTGGATGGGGTAGCTCCAGTTTCTGCAGGTCAGGGGTATAACTGCCCATGACCTCAATAGTGAAACGCTCCCATCTAGGCAGGCCATTGCTCTCAAACTGTTGGATAATTTATTAGCACCTAAATGCTGTTGAAAAACACAGCATTCATAGCTTTGGCACCAGAGTAAGTGCTAAATGGCTGGCAGGATGGCTATCTGCAGGGGCAGGAGTGGTGTTTCACACCTAATTATCACTTTCCAGTGTCCTCTGGGTTGATAATTGAGAACTGCAATATGGAAAAGTTTCAGAAATATTTTGGAAACGTAATTACCTGGCTAACAGAAAATTTAGCTACAAAAAAGTCTTTTTTCCCTGTACTTTTGCAAGTGTCCTCTGCTTTCTTATTTTCTGGAAACAAATTGGTACAGGAAGGGTCAGTTTTTCTCAAACAAAACAGGGACAATCATGTCTCAGTTCCTTCTCTGTAGCCATATTTACTGTAAAACATAACCAAAACTGATTTCAAATGAGAAGAGGCACTCAGAAATGGCACGTGACAAGCAGGTGGCAGGACAGTATGAAAAAAATGGGGAGATTTCTTTCTTGCCATCAGCTCTGTCCTTTCTGTGGGGGAGCTGGGTAATGACTGTAGGACTAGTGGATCTGGGGCAAGAAGTACAAAAAAGGCCTGAAGGAGACACTACCAAGGCCACTGCTGCCATGGGCAATCCCAACTGAGATCTCTGTTGACGAAGTTATAAACTCTTGAGAGAAGGTAGAAACTCTTTGTATTCCACTGTCCCTATTTCAATGGTGCTCCACTCCAAAGATTAAAAAGGGGTTTCTTTATTTTTAATTAGCCACCTGCATTTATTTCTAGAGACTTTCTATCTGTTTCTTTTTCTGTCAACATTTTCTCCAGCTTCTAGCAGATTTATTTTCCTGATACCTGTGTTGCTCCTGCAAATTTAAATAATAATTACATACTTCTTCTATTTTTTACAGCTAGAGCAATAAGTTCCAGACTGCACAAGTGCTGATTGTGTCTTCCTTTAAAAACAAACCTTGTTCCTGTCACAGCTTAAATTCATCTTTACTGAAGATGGAGATTCAGAAAGGTTTTTAAATAACCCAGTCACACAACTCTTCCCAGCTGCTGCTCTTTGTATTCATGGCTGTTCTCTACAGTACTGCTGGAGATATTCCTTGTTGTCTAGTATCCTATGTCATGGAAAAGTTGCTATGAGAAATTACTGAGAGAAATCAGAGGAAGAAGCTCCTGGAAAGACTGGTGGTCCGCTGGGATCTGGAGGAAATGAGTTGTGAGCTGGTAGGTTGGATGACTCCTCTCTCAGAGTGAAGATTAATGGGATAACCTAGCTACTGATTAAAGGCAGCTGAAAAGGGGATTGTGGACAGCAAGGGACCAGTCATGCACTTGCTTCTTTCACAAGAGACTTTCTGAAGCTAAGGAGGAGTGAAACAAGTAATATAGAAAGTCACTGTGTGTTGGTAAATTAGGAGCTGTAACACGAGGAGACTGAGGTATTTTGCCACCACGCTGTCCAGGTCACAGACCTCTGCTCAGCAATTTTCATTATCAATACTGCTGATAAACTCTGTGCTAATGGGACAGCCAGGGCTCCAGATCTTGTCTGTTTTATGCTAAAGTCTCTAGACATTGCTTCAGGGAACAAGTGCCTCCCCATGTGTATCTGTGATGGCAAAGCCTTGGAATGTCAAAATCAATCTTAAACCGAGTGACAGGATTTATCACAGTCTGATTACAGAAACTTGTGTTAACTATGTCAAGTGGCAAACTTCTTTAGATAGGGCACAAAATTCTCTTTCCACTGCAAAATAACCTGAAGCCAGACTTTTCTGAAGCTTGGATTTTGATGCATTTTATTGCAGAAGTTACAGTATACAAATAGCTGATACAAAACAGAGTAACAGTTCAGAAAAAAAGATGATGTTTTAACTAAATCGTGCAGTAATACTGACACTTCCAAGTCAGCAAGTCTGAGGCTCTAGTGCTAAATCCTAATATTTCCATTTAGACTGATGTTTGACAGTATGAGAAAAAATGGTGATGTCAAAAGGACTACTGTTCCCATGGCTGACAAGGAAACCATTTTATATAATTGTTTCAGCCTACAGAAGAGGGTAATTCCTTTGGACATTGCTGGGTTTTATTTTCATAAAGAGTGAATAAATTATCTCAGTCCCCTGGATCAGAGGATGTTAAGTTCAAATCCTGTCGCTGGAATAATCACTACAAAATAGTTCAGTGTTGATTCTGCAATTTGTGGGTAGTTTTGGTGGGAAAGGCATTTTTCCAAGTTTGCTCTCTTGATGTGTTGAAATTACAGAAAAACTGAATTCTCAAAAGGGTGGCCAGGATAGTCAAAATGGCAATTGGCTGAAATATGTCCAATAAAAAGCAGACTAAATTCAATAAAATGCTGCCCTGCTGTTATATTTTCATCTCTACAAAAAGCCTATGACAACTTAACTAGATCTGGCTATTTTTGTGATTTTTAAGATGTCTCCCTTAGAAGTCCTAGGGAAAGAATCCATATAAGCTTTAAGGAATCTCACACTGGGTTTCTGCAGAATTTAAAGGTGTTCTCTTGTGAGGTTTTGTTTGACTGAAGGTTAGGGAAAATCATGATCAGCCGTATCAAACATCTGATCCACAATTCAACATGGACTTCATTTATTCAATTCACATTTATATTGACTTTAAATTTTGATTTAAGAATTTTAAAAAAATCTAAATTTTTATTTTAGAATTACTTTTGATCAATCAATTATTTGGAAAGTGGAGAGCAGTTCTTATTAGCTTACAAACAACATTATCAAGAAAATAATCAATAAAACGGGGCAGAAGCATAGAAATAAGAAACCCTTACCTTTCTAGTGATTAATTATTCTTAATATGTGATTATATTACAACTGTGGTTTTTTGCATTCTAGTCTGTCCAGTTTTGGCCTTGAAGAGCCAAAAAAGGTATTTGTGGGTTTTACGAGGTTTTGTAAGGTATTTCTAGGGTGCTTTATTTGAAGTGTAAGATTATTGATCCCAGCCAATGTGTGTCACCACTGTGAACCATCTATTGTTACTTCACCACTCTGCCATTGCACACAGCAGGTGTAGAAAGTACAACAAATGAATGTCACTTCATTTGATGTGCAGACTGGACTTCTGGTGATTGTCAGGTTTTTTTTTTAAGGGAAAAATAGGATTATGTTAGCAAAAATGCTAATAAGCAAAGTATAAAAAAAAAAAAAAGAGAAAATTCCTTTTGTCTAGCTAATGAAAGGGCAAAAATCCTCCAAAACCCAACAACCTGAGTTAACCCTTGGTTGTGAAATGATGAAACGACAGCTGCTGGGACACAGTTACCTTCAGTGTTTGTCCGCCAGAGTAAGTGGGATTGTATTTAGTTTAATTTTGCTTTAAGTCTTTAAAATGTGGGAACAGGTACATCAATGTTCACTGACATTGGCAATTTGTTTTTTATCATAACAAATGACATTTTTGCATCTTCCTCATTTGGTTATTTTCCTGCTAAGCAATTCTTTTCATGGACAGCTCATTCTCAGCAACCTGCAAGATCAATGTCACTTATAACAACAGAGAAGTCATAGAGATTTGAGTGGTGAGTAGCTCACTGATTTGTTATGGTTGTAGCTAATTACTCTTCAAGCTCTGCTACTTCACAGGGATTTCACTCTTAGGGTCTCTAAACAGAAATCAGTTAGTTTTGGCAGCCTCTGGTCTGCTGTGTAACATTCATCAGTGTCTTTCCCTGGCGTTTCAAAGGCAACACTTATATGTAATGGTTTTGCTGTGAAACAAAACAGAGAAGGAGTATTGTGGTGTTGAAAACACATTTCACAGAGTTGTTACAGTTTTTTTGGAAGGATGCCCTCTATTTAATTAATCTTTCTGCATTTTGTTTTTGCATTTTCCATCACCATTTTATTATTCTCTGATGGACTTGGTCCCCAGAGCTGGCTCTAGGGAAAGGTCTGCTGGATTAGACTGTGGTGCCTTCCACCCGGAGTATTTCCATGAGCCCTTCATGGTTCGCAGTGTGGCGTGCAGGCCTACTGTGAACCATCAAATGATCTATTTTCTTTTCCCTTGAGGTGAACCACATTCGCTTGTATAAGAAAGCAAAACCTCCACAGTAGACCTGAAAAGCAGCCTACTGCTTTGGAGAGGGCTCCAACAGCCCTTGATGTAAAACCCTGACCCCTGTTAATGGGATTCTATTGCCATGAAGCCTCCTTTAGACATTTATTTATTAGACGTGTATTTATTATGTAAGGAGGTGATGCCAGTATGCTCTGCTGGATTAAAGGTTGTTGAGCTTCATGATTATTCTAGAAAGATTTATTTTCCTCTGAATGCAATTACACACCAGTCCAGTGAAATGAGCGCAGTGGAAAATCTCACCCCACTGCTTTGATGGACTAAGCTGGTGCCATCCATAGTTGGCAGACAAGGGCTAAAGAAACTGGGACATTTTCACAATCTTACTGAATGACATCTGAGGTGTTAAGTAATTTCGGTGGTAGACAAGCACCTGGAAAAAAAAAGTAGCTTGCCTTTGGCAGAGCTATGGGTGAATTCATTGTCCAAGCTCGGATCTATCCAGACACCTCATGGCTTTGGCTACATCTAAATAAACAGTTTGAATGCTCGTTTAGAGGTATTAATGGGTTTCTTGCATCATTTATGACTATGTGTAGTGACAATTGTGCTGCAACAAATCCACCACATAAATCAGGTGTGTATTTTGGCATGGTCAACCCTGCATGGAAAGACAGCTTTTAGGTGAGGAAAAGAAAAGTTGCCTCATAAATGTCAATAAGACACTCATTCCGTCAGATGCCAGGAAAAAGAGAAAAGCCCCTAGCAGTACAGCAGGGTTACCATCCATGAATGCTGATGAACTATCAAGAAGTGACTGTACACTCAAAACAATCTTTTGTTGTTATTAATATGCAGTCAGAGAGATTAAAAACTAGGTTGGCATCACTTTTTTTTATTATATATAGGGCTTGTATACATCTCAGTGTGCATATTTGTCACTTGATAACCCAACTGCAGTTTATTTAAACAGTTTTATGAATGATATCTATTTAAGAGTTGGTTTAAGCTCTATTTGCAAGCCATGTACTGGCTGAACATAACTGTAGAGTAAGATTGATAGAAAGTGATTTAAAGCAGTAAGATTGTCTGCATTTTTGTGCTTGATGGTGTGGATCCTCATTACCTCAAGTGCATTAGTGGAGAGGTGGACTCATATTAACCACACGTAACTAGTGACAGACACCTGTGATAAATTGTTCAGCTGCTGATTGCAGGCTTGAGCTCTCAGTTTTCTCCATAGAAAAGTCTGCATGAGCTCCAAGGTTAAGAGGTTTTTGAGAACTTACAAGAAATATTTGTGTTTATTTTGATTTAGAATATTGGTAGTTTTGAAATGAGGTTGACGTTTGAAATGCTACTCTGAGTTCTGCAACTTAGATCCATCTTGGGTATTCAGAGCCATTTAAAGGCTAAAAGACTCTATGCCCCCAACAGTGATTGAAAAAAGACTCTTCCAGGAGACAGTTCAGAAGCTGCACCACATTCTGGAACCTTCTCTCAATCCACTGGCCATGGGAGGAACATAAAAGCTTATAGGCTCCTCTGACTTGGTTGCTAGAGCTAAATGCCTGACATGAGGTGACTCAATCTGAGTTTGAGCAGTAGGAAACAGGTAGGGAGGCACACTTAGTGAAAGAAAATCAGACTTTATCCTGACTTATTTTTGTTCCCCTCCTCTTAAAAAAAAATTAAAAATTATGAAGTCATCAATTTGTTCATTTTTTACTGTCTTATAAGAAATTCTCTTTGTGACACCCCATTTCCAGGTCCTGTTCTTCCAAGATCAGTCTGTGAAATGGAAAGTCATGATACTTGGTGCCAGACTCTAGAACAGCTCTTTGCCCAGGTTATACCAGCTTAACCAAACTGGAGCTGCCTTCTTTGGGAACAAACACTACAAATCCTTTCTATGGATTAACAAACATTTCTATTTTTGAAAACATGAGCAAACATTCCATCAAAATAAATATTTGACATAAATAAGCCTAATTTATCCAAATATTTAATTTATCTACATAACAGTGCTTTAAGAGGCTTGCCAGTTCTAGCTTCCAATAGGCCATTATCTGTGTTTAACAAAAGAAAAAACAAACAAAATCCCAAACAAACCAACAAGACCACAAAACAGAAATTTGTTGAAAAATAACAACTTGCCACATATTCCAGGGTGTCTTCTTCAAAGCAAGAAGAGGTGACCCTCTGGATGCTATGATTTTCAAGACCTTATCCATGGCAAACAACATATAAGTTACACTTCACTTACTCTAAACCTTCTCAACCAACAAGGGGTCATTTCCCCTCATGGGAAGAATGAGGCAGATCTTAAGATGAACTCACTTTTTGATCTTCATTATTTGTGAAGTCTTTTCGGAACACACTCTTTGTGTGTGAATTCCAAATGAGAAGTAGGGTGAACAAATATGTTTGTTTAGTGTGTGGCTACAATCAGTCATTAGAAAATAAACCTGTGGGAAGATACCTGATGGATGTGGTAAAAACTGGAAAAAGTTAGTTCAGGTGGAATACACCTTTATTTCTGGCTATAGTTACTTCTGATTCCAATGACAATGTGATCACTCAAGTGCTCTAGTGTGTCTAAAGGTGCTGAAGCATGTCCAAAGAATGGTAATGAAGCTGGTGAAGAGTCTGGAGAACAAGCATGATGAGGAGTGGCTGAGGGAATTAGGGGTGTTTAATCTGGAGAAATGGAGGCTCAGGAGGGACCTTATCTCTCTCTCTACAACTATCTGAAAAGAAGTTGTGTTGAGGTGTGGGTCAGTGTCTTCTCCTGGGTAACAAGTGGCAGGATGAGAGAAAATGGCCTCAAGTTTCACCAGGGGATGTTTATATGGGATAATAGGAAAAAAATCCTTCACTGAAAGGGTGGTTAGGCATTTGAAAAGGCTGCCCAGGGAGCTATTTGTGTCACTGTCCTTGGAGATATTTTAGACATGTACATGTGGCACCTGGGGACATGATTTAGTGGTGGACCTGGCAGTGTTAGGTTGATGGCTGCACCCAGTGACCTTACACGTATTTCCCAACCTTAATGACGCTATGAATCTATGAATTTCATGCCCAAATGTGGCTGTGGAACTGATTCCAGTGTCCCATGAATTCAGCAGGATGGCTGAGGTGCAATGGTCCAAGCTGGAATACGATCTAGTCTGTAAGAAAAACAGTCCTTGTGGATGAAACCTTGCTTTGTAATTTAGTGAAACATGGTAAGGAATGGATTGCTGTAACAAAAGGTAAAGTGTGAAAATAGTCCTAACTGCTCAGCAAACTGATTTCTATTTTATGCCTTTTGGCAGCCTTATGGTTTGGCTTTCTCCTGTGTTACCAACATACTTAAAACTCAGGCTCCTGGATTTCTGGTGTATTAGCTGTTTTTTACTGAGGATTAGCCCGAGTTGTTCAGGCTGTGTTTACCTTTGGTACAGCATCACCTGTCTCCCAAGCAGACCCAAGGGGCTCAGCTGTGATTGCTGCCAGCAGAGACTGTTCAGTGTTATTATTGCAGTCTATCCCTGGGAGCCAGCCTTGAGCCATCCAACTCCTTCACCCTTGACTCTTGCATGCCTCCTTGCTTCTCAGGTGCTACGGCAGCATTTGGCCTGGCAAAGTGCAGACTGGCTTACTCCAAGAGTTTTCTATATATGGGATAGTTTTCTCTCATGCACAAGTACATTCTTTGTCATGGAGACTCCATTACCTCTGACTTGTTCCTTTGACAAAACAGGTTTGATATGAGAAGGTTGTTAAAGTTTATACACTTTGTGTGATATGAATGGTGTTTCAGAATCTATTTTAATGATTTTTTTTTTTGCCTCCTAAAGCTTCTAAGCACAAATATTCTAAGTATTTATGCACCAGATAAAAGCCGTTTTAATCGTATTCATGCATATGCCAAAGCCTTTCTACTTCTGATCAACATTTATGTTTCCTTTGTATCCGCTCTTCTTAATTTCACTCATCTTCTTCTTAGGTCAATTAAATTAATATTAACAGCAAGAGACATTCCCCCAAATTGCCATTTCTCTGCCTTCCTCCAAACCAGCTCCTTGAAGGCTGAAAGAAGAGTTTGATTGAGAGCAGAGCTGTACAGCTAAAAATCTCACCTTCCAGAGATACAAAATGAATCTGGTCCCTTCAGTACCATTTGTCCATTTGCGCTTGGAATAAGGTGCCTTGATGAATCGGGTGAAGACAGGACAGAGGTGGTTGACACAATGATATTGTCGCAGCCCTTTTCCCAGGCTTACCATACGACGGCATGCAGCTCTGGGTGGGAGTAGCAGTGCCAGGACACAGGGGTCTGTGTGGACCAATAGCCATTATGGCATCTGCTGGGTGAACAGACAGATACAGAGACAAAAACCTCCAGTTAAAATGCCCTGCAGCATAAATAACATTAGACAGACATCAAGAGATCTCCTTCTACACTGTGGGGCTGCACCAATTCTGCCGGTCGTAATTTTCTGTTGATTTAGTCACAGTGGTATAAAACTGTTTATAGACAAGCATTTCATATTGAAACAACTCCTATGAGCACTATCCTGTTCTCATTCAGAAGAAAAAAATGCATATTTAATAACAAGCTTGATTACAGCTTTTCCATAGTAATGATAGAATGCCTTTTCTGACTTATCTCCAGTTTTGGTGTGGGTGGAAAAAGAGAACATTGAAACACTTGTCTTTAGCCCAATTCATGCAGCTTTGTCCTTTCTTCCCCATGATGCCCCGTATTTGCAAGGAGACAGATCATCACCCTATTCTCCTTTTGTCTGTAAATCTCATGACTCTATGATCTATTTTTTTCCCTTGGTTCCATCATATTTAGTTATGCAAATTTATGCCAAAGCAGTGTTGGAACAGGAATGTTTCAAATAAAGAAGTGCTTCCCAAAATCACATGAGGAAACCTATTAATCCAAAGAGTTACTGAATGAGTTAGCATCCAGTTTCGAAACGGATGTCTCAGATGTAAAACAAAAGCTTGAGCAGAGCACAACATAGTTATGTGGTAATGCCTAATATTTCACTGTTTATCACTGTGCTGAAATACAACAATAACTTAAAATTACACACGTTTTTTAAACATAATGGAGAGATTGCACTGAATTACAAAAGCCTAAATTTTGGTATAAAGCAATTAAAATTTTCTGATGAAAACAACATTTGATGCAAACCTTTGATCTTGGACCATGTACTAACAAATTGGGAAACAACAAATTACTAAACTTTGCATCCTTGGCTAGTTTCTGGTTGCTTAATTGCAGGCTGGCTCCTCTGCAGTTTTGGAGGAGATGGCATCACTCCCCACTGCTTCCTGTTTAATTTCACATGGTTTCACCTACACTTCATTGAGAGCTGGGCCCAAGCTTGTATCACAGGACCTGTCTAAGGATCAGAGGCAGAATTAACAAAATCGCCCTTTTTCTTGCTCTGGGGAGCCAGAGAAATGTTCTCAGCGTTCTCTGCTGTGCAAGGAGAGTTGAGCCCTTCTAATCTTCCTGAATGTGGCAGAAACTCCTTTGCTATAGGATTTCCTGCTATGTAATTGAAATGTTTGCCTCAGACGAGGAATTTACTTCCACCAGGCACCAATCTATCCTTACATGCCAGACTGGCAGCTTCCTTTGTTGTTTTGAAGAGGCTGGAAATTCTTTCAGGAATTCTTTCAGACCTGTGGGACTAAGCCTACCATTTAGTAACTTTCAATTGTATCTTTGTGGGATATTGAAGGTTGAACAATGCCATTTCAAGAACACAATTCTCATTCTTCTTTTCTTCATTATTTGTTACATGCAGCCAAGTCATAATTGTGACCCTCTTGCAGTAGGTGTTCCTTAAACATTTAGACAGTCCCTCTCCCAAAGAGCTTGTAATTTAGCACAAAGACTCAGTCAAGGCAAGATTAAAGGAAAAAAACTCAGAAGCCAATCCGTATGTCAGGCAGCACCAACTATTTACTGAGGTGTTTTCAGTTCCTCGTATGAACTTCTTGCTGACTCCATATTAATGGTTAAAATCACCATATTCTCATACATACCCTTTTTTTTTATTTCCTTCTTCCACACTGAATCCATTGACAGATACTTATGCATACCACAGACATCACATTGAATTAAATAATATGGATAAAGAAAGCAAAAATTCAACCCCTTGTAAAGAGGGCTCCATCTGACATCCTGTCAGAAGATTAATTCCCTCCCTTCAGCACACATTATCAGGGCAATCATGACTGAATGCTCAGGGATCAAACTACTAAACATTTCTTGCTGACATATTACAAAAGGTTTACTCTGTCCAAGTTCTGTGACCTCCTTTGGCATCTCCATTGGAACGTGGCAGATCCCAGCTGGCTGATTTAGATACTGGCTATGATGCAGAAGCACGTGACAGAAGTGATTTTTCAGCCTTTCTCAGAAGAGGTGGCCATGGAGAGCAAGCACAGACTGGTGGGGTATGAAGAAACCAAGCTTTAAAATTTTTGAAGAAGGCTTGGAGGAGACCTTATTGTGGCCTGTCATTACATAAAAGGGGCTTACAAGAAAGATGGAGGAGACGGTTTACCAGGGCCTGTAGTGGCAGGACATGAGGAAATGGTTTTAAACTGGAAAAGGGTAGATTTAGACTGGACATAAGGAAGGAGGTTTTTTGTCGGCTATTGAAACATGGACTTCGCCATGTGGGGAATCTGGATCTGGATCATTTATTCAAAGGGAACCAAGCTGGTTTTATACACTTCTTTAAGATACAGTATTTCCTTACATGGTAACTTTCCCTAAGCGACCTATCACACATTGCCACATCAGCAATGCACTTTCTGAATGTCCTTCTGTGGGGTGATCACGCGCTGTTCACCCCTCTGTCAGCTTCTGGCAGGCTGCTCTCCGCAGGGGTCTGTCCTGTGGCATTTCTTCTCCCTAAGGTCAGGTGGAGACAAGCCTTTGTGCTGCCATGTGCTTCTGCAGGCAGGTCTCACAGCCTGCAGCTCAACTCCATCCCATGTCTTCCCATAGTTTTTTTTACATTTTTACATTTGAGGGTGGTGAGATACTGGAACAGGTTGCCCAGAGAACTTATGGATGTCCCATTATCAGAAATATTCAAGGTAAAGTGGGATGGGACTTTAAGTAACCTGGTCTAGCGGAAGATGTCCCTGCTCATAGCAGGAAGGTTGGACTAAATGGTCTTTAAAGGTTCCTTCCAACCAGGAGCATCCTGTGATTCTATTAGCATATCCATTCATAAACTTGCATCTTGAAGCTCAGTGACCATTTGTAGCATCAGCATGTGATGGACATTGATCACATGGATGTGTGATGGATACGATGCCCAACGGATGAGTAGGAAGAGCACTAAGTTGTTGCTACCAGCATGGTTTCTTATCGGAAGGACAGGGCACAGAAGCTTTCACCTTCTTCTGGTTTTGGGCTTTTCAAGGTGGGTCTCAAAGGTTTCTGTGGACAATGTCTCATTGTGCAGACACTGTAGAGCAGCTACTGCCAGTCAAGGGGGCTTTGCGTGCACATTAGAAACCATGTTAGATGTGGGGAGAGACAATTTAACTTCTCATATTTGGGAAATAAGATTTATACTGCTTCCTTTTCTTGTACTTTTAGAACAAGATAAATGCTAAGGTTTTTTCTCTATCATCTCATAAACATTAAGTAATTCTCTAGAAATGTGCTAGAAAAATAAATTCAGAGTGAACCAGGGGCAGTAAATAATATAATAAGGTTTTTAATCAAACCATGTTTATTCCTATCTATAGAAGACAGAGTAGACAAGCAGAGAGATGGACAAGTAATACTTTAACAGTGACACATTCACAAATATTCCTAGAAATACAGAAATTGAAAGCGTGTTATAAGTGTGCTGTTAAAAATGCTGAAAAGCCTGCTCATTTCTTGACACCATATGTCTGTTTCTTGTATTAAAGGGTTTGGAAACATTGTTTATGGATATTACATGACCATGAATGCCAAAAATAATAATCCTATTAAGCTTAGTCCAAATAGCATGTAATGAGATTCAAAATGATATGTTAAATACACATTCTAATAATGAAACTCAAATTGCTTTACAAATAGCATCGGAGAACATTAGCCTATTTTGATTCTAATAATTACTTGCATCCTGTGTTCCAAATCTATTCAATATGCTTTGCGTAAGAACAAATATTTGTTCTACTAATTGTTCTGCAATTCTCCTGGTTATTTTTAAAAGGCTAAAGGGCTACACAAGACCAGCAGTTGTCTGTTAGAATAGACCTGGTTGTTTTTTTTACTTTAATCATCTTACAGAATTTGAAGAAATTAGGTTCTCTAATACCTCTGTCTTTTGTCCAGATTTCAGTTGTCTGTGTTTTGTATACTATCATTTAACCACTTTTCAAGTGAATCTTTGCCAGACTAAACATAATTTTTCCTTGTAGAACATTCCATCCAAACCACATACAACCACCATAGCCCTTTCTGGATTGTCCTAAGATATAGATTCTTGATTTTTAGGCTAGGCATTATTTCTAGTTTACATATTAATTCTTAACTAATAATATATTATGATCCTATCATATTGTCAGTTAATAAGGAGCTATCGATACATTTTTGACTGCAGAAAAATGTAAACTATCTATAAAGAAACCATATGGTTTAAATGTTTCAAAATATTGTTTTAAATAGAAAGAGAACAACTATGAATGGGAAAGGAGCTCAGCTTTCGTTCACTTCTGGCTTCACAATGAAACAGCCAGGGATCTCAGTGGGTATTAGAAATGGACCAGAATTGTATAAATGCTACTTTATCCACCCCTTGAAATATTTATTCAGGTTTCTCTCCTTAAGTCTTTTACAGATGTGAAGTCGATTAGTCTTCAGTCTCGCTGCCACAATCTCAAAGACCCAGTGTGTGGCCTCCAACACATGGAAAGATGACCAATGTGCAAGATGCACAGGGGACTTTTCAGATCTGAAGCCAACAGTCTGAAAAATAAAGTACCCAGGGAAAGTGTGTCTTCTTTCCACTGACAGTGAGATCAGGTTCAAGGAGAAGCTAAGCATGCAAGTTAGATTATCAAGACAAAAGTCAGGCAGACAGAACCTCATTGTCTTCATTTTTTACCACACTGTATTTGTATTTTGTTCTTTTAAAAAGTACATTGATTTCATTTTGTACCATCCAAATGGAGATTGTCTGAAGACTACTGTTAAATTATAAATTTTTGATAACTTAATCTCTTTCCAATTTCCCTGCATTCTACTTAAAGAAGGAGAGGAGAAACAGTCAGATAGTAAAAATGCCCATTGCAATATCCTGGCCTTAAAAATATCCCATGAATGACAATTCCTTTTTTCTTAGCTGAGTTGCGTGTAATTCTTTTCACATATATGGAATAGTCCTGGGTATTGAGTACAGCTGGGATTTCTGAATACAAATTCAACCTGACTGCATACCATTGAAACAGAACTCAGTTGCTTGGAGAGTCTATTGGTGAATTCCTTAAGTCTCATTAATCACGTATGTGGTGACACTGGAGGGGGCTCCTTACTTTTTTATTTCTCATTTGTCTCTGATATTCCCTGTTTATTACAAAATCCCTTCCTTTGCTGGATTTATAATGTGGCTATTTTCCAATACAGTTGTATCCTTTCACTCCCAAGTGGAGCCACCCATGTGTGAGAGCTGGGAACCTGGAGCTTTTTTGATGAATATCCTTATTCGCCACAGAGCAAAGAGACCATGACAGACCTTGGAGATGCTTGATGGTGTGGCCCACCAGGAAAATGACAATTACAGATGGAGTTTGCTGATGCTGCTTTCACAATCTGATTCCAGTTCCCCCTGCAGCAGAAAGTGTCTGTCCCTCTGCTGTTCTTCTCCAAGAAATTTATCATTTCTTTTAAGAAATATGCATGCCTAATTAGGAAAGATATTAATTAATCCTATTTGCAGCACAGATTCTATCTTTTTATGTTGATGCTGAGATGAAAATTTGCAAAGCTATTTAGGTACCAAGATGTCCCTGAGGGTCGGGCCATGATTGCCTTATTGTGTCCAGCTACTGATCCCTTGAACTCATCATGTTTCCCATTTCCAATCTGCTCATGCCTTCTCCTGCTCTCTGATCCGGGTTCCTCTCTTGCTCAGTGCAGTGGTACATCGTGACAACATACTTTGATGATCAGCTGTTCCAGCCAGCATTTTACACAAAGGTGACATGCTAAGTACATGAAATGGGTTTGCAGAGGGATTTCTCCTTGTGTTGGCAGTGTGGCAATTGAAAACACTCCAGAGGTCTGCAGTACATGCTATTGATACTGCATGGTTAGGGCTCTGAAACTCCACTTGATTCTATGTGCAGAGGAAAAATTTTCAAGTGCATGTGAAAAATGTCACTTTTTGTGTGTCTGGTGTTCGTACCTCATTTGACCAGAGACGTGAGAGCTGAGCATGAAACCATAATTTGCTATTAGGAGGCACCTAAGGTTCTTTTTCTAAGCTCATAGCAAATATTCTTTGATTGGAAAAATGTGACCTTTCAGAAGAAAAACTGTGAGGGTATAGGGACCAAGTCAAAGTTTCAGATGTGCAAAAACTTACTAACCTTGGAGAAAGGAAGGACTAAAGAAGAATTTTAGTTCTGTTTTAAAACATGCACTGACCTATATGCAGCATATGGAATGTCTAAGCATTACTCATATAAAATCACCAGTACAAATAAATTTATAACAGCATTCATGGAGTCTGACACCTTTTTCCCCTCATTCCAAACAATACTTAGGTGGTGTTTCTTCTCTTCATTTGATGTGGCTAATTCCCTTTTTGGTTTTGTGGTAGGAATTTGACATAAAAGAGAGCACCACTGCAATGATTTCTACTAATTGTTGTGTTAAGTAACTTGATGCTAAGAGCTACCATAGGTGTTAACAAAAAATTGCTTCCAGAACATAAATGTGTGTTGCCAGCAGAATTTAACCTCAGGCTATAAGAGTAACACTGAGACATGAGGAGTCTGAAGTGGAGTTCTGCCAGATTTCCCTGTGCAGATTATGCAGGTGTTTCCCTAAAAAGGAAAAGTTGATAATAGATACGATGGCAATTTATTCCCTCCAAATGATAGCACAGGCAAGCAGACTTTTTGGCATGAGTTTTGACCAGGAAATAATTGTGATCTCCTCAGTATTACTTAAATACATTTTTTATAGAAAGCATAAGGAAATTTATGTTAAAATATATCATGTGTCAAAATCCCTGTATTTGATAAATGAAAAATGTTGGTGGCTGTTCCCATAATGCTTTTTGAATTATAAATATGGGGAAGAATCAAGAAAATGGAAAAGAGAAATACTTCAAAATGAAAACATTGAAATAGAGAAGGTTTCATTTTTTTTTAACAGCTCTACTTGGCAATTTCAAGAAGATTTTGTTAAAACTTAACATGCTGACTCTGCAGCCTGGGATGGAAGGTTACTTTCCATTGCCTCAGGTGTCAGGATCAGTCCAAATAGGTAAACCACTGTCCCACCATATCCTTACATACAGAAGGACACCAGCTGAAGTCGCACCTTGGTAGAGAGTTGAAGTGTAACCTGTAGGGTGACTTCTCTCATTTGTAATGGTACAAATAAGTTAAAAGCAATGGAGGTCTGATTCGGAAATGGGAGAAAGTAGGAGCTGGGCTTCTAGATTCAACTCTCCCCAAAAGCCCATAATATTCATAACAGAACCAGATGACTCAAAGTTGCTAAATTCAGATGCTGAGGGATTCAGTAAAACACATATCCAGCACTTTGCAATGATAAGCACTCACTCCTGGAGAGATGGACCCACAGGGTGATATTTGAGAGCAGGGTAAAGCAGGTGAGATTGGCAGCTGAGTGACCCAAGTGAGCATGGATGTGGCCCTGGCCAAAGTCAAACTTCACTCAGTCCACTCACCCACCTACCCACCCACTCACTCAGCTGCCACGCAGACACAACAGACACCTCAGCCCACTCAAATTGGTTTCATTGAGCAAAGCAGGATGCAGTTCAAACCCTACTGCAGTTGCTGAGGAGGCTCCCGTGTATTTGCGTGATATAAGATGAGGAATACAGAAATGGTTTGCTTTGGGAAAGAGCACTATTTCATGAACGTATCCTGGAGTGAACCAGCTTGGAAAAAATAGTCTCACAGCAGTGATGTTTGAGTGGGATTTTCCTCTGCACATCCCCATCTATTCCCTCCCCACCCTGCCATATATGTACTGTAAAAGACAATTGAACTCAGTGTTGAAAGCTTAGAAATATTGTGAGAAACATTATTCTTGGAACAACATATGTATGCATTGAGGGATGAGAGTGACTGTGTTCCAGTTTAGGGTGGTTAAGGGGGCTCCAACCACATTTAGATTAAGGCCAGATTAAGGCTCAGCCCATGAAGTTGGATGAGCATTTGATTCCTGTTTTCCAAAACTAAAAGCTGAAATGGAGGACAACTGGGGGAAAAGAGGGAAAGCAGCATGTTTACAATGTTAATCTATGTGGGGTATGAATGAATAAGGTTAAAAATGGAGGGGCTTTATTAGTAAAAAAAAAATAGTTTGAATAATGACCAATGTTTTCTGTAAATGCAATCACAGCTTAACAGCATTTTGAACTGTGGGATTTGCAAAGCAAAAGCAGGACTGGAGCTCTTGTCTATGGCCAGGTTTCATCCTGTCTTTAATGGGACAATAAATGTGTATCAAAGTCAAGGCATAAACTCTGCTAATTCTTCAGTATAAGCTTTTCACATCACTTGGCAACTGCCCATTTAACTGAAAAACTGCTTTAGGAATATGCTAACAAGGAGATTTAAAGGTCTTTTTTATAAGATCAACATATCTCCTCTCCATATAAACTCTGAGAAAAAGAGTAACTAGTAAATAGAGCTGTAAATCCTTCTCAGTTTTTGAATTAAAATTTTAGCTTTATTATTGTTGCAATTTTTCCTCTTCAAAATATGACAGAAGTCCTACAAAAAGTAAGATAATTTTATTTTGTTAAAAAAAAATCTTTTGAGTTCTTTCAGATGTTGTTTTACTCTTTTAAAAAGGAAATTGTTTCTGAGTTGTACCATCAAAACTCACTTGTTTTTCATTTTGCAATGTAATTGTAAAATCAAAAATGTTTTTCATGCAAAAACGTTGGCCAGCTATAACAATGCAATGTTTGAAAAGTACCTTTTCTAAAAAGAGCAATGCCTCTCATGATGATCAGGCAATCACTGATATTCCTTGCTGTTCCTTGGTTTGCAGTGAGGGGCATAGGAAAGAAGACTATTAAAATTCAGCTGATAGTCTAGAATGATTACTGTGTTTTATACCCAGGGCTGCAGAAAAGGAGAGCTTTGTTGCTGCTAAGAAACATTTAGCTTGGATTGTATCAAGCGAGGTAACTTCAGGAATTAAAAAATAAATCTCTCAGGCTCTGCTGAAATGTTTTTCCCCCAATTTCCTTCGCAAAAAATCCCCCACAAAATGGAGTGGAGAGTTTGAGTCACATACAAGTTCAGTGAAAAGATACTTTTTAGCTATAAGAACCAGCTTGTTGCCAATTTCCGTCAAAATAATTCCCCAGGTTAAATCCTGGTCCTATTGAAATCATTGTCCAAATGCCCATTGGCTGTGAGGGGAGATCAGGATTTGTCCTGTTCAATTCATTAGTGATGGTATGAACCCCAAGTAGTATTACACTTCCTTTAAAGAAAGAGAAGCTCCTACTTACTGTTTATATACTAACGTTATTTCTCACACGTTTATTGTGTTACTCTCCTTAATTTGGTGCCATGCTGGGTCCCTGTGGGATGCCACTCAAACATTATGTCAATGTTCTCAAAATTGAACTCCAGTGCTTTATTTTACAAATGGCTTCTAGCAGATGTGTGGCACACTTTATTAACTTAAGTACCCATTAGTTGAAAATTTCATTAGTTTGGGGGAAAGGGATCAGTTTCATCAATAGATCTGGTATGGGTGGACCCTTTGTGTCAACCTGACCCATATCAAAACGGATTATTGTTGTAAGTGAGACAAGTGACCTAATGTTCTGCCTATTATGCACACATGATCTATAACCTTTTAAAATACTAGTGTGGGAAAGAAGCACACTTCACTGCATCCCCAAACCATGGATTCTTAACAGGTGGCAGTCCCTCTCTTAGCAACGTTTGCCATGGGCTGTCTGCGCCAGCGTATGAATTATCAGGGGGTACAGTTTCCAACCAGGTAACCAGGGGAAAACTGGGATGGAGAATGAAACCAGAATAATGAACGGCCAAGCAAAAGTTTTAATGAGTGCAAGAGGCAGCCGGTGGACCTGGGGCTGCAGTGCCATCGTCTGACTGACCAGTGCATTTCAGCCGAAGTGTTCCATGTGCTGCCTGGACCTTTCGGGCTAATAAAGCCCCAGAGGTAAGGCTGGATGTCGTTACAGCAGGAACATATGGTACATTTTACTCCACGGTTTTAATGTTTTGATGCTGTTTGTTCTTTGAATGATGGCAGCAGTAGTTTCCAATGCATTCCCTTGACCTCGTTTTGGAAACCATTTTAGGGCCAACTTGAAAGTCCATGCAAAAATGTTTGGCGGGACCACACACTGAAAGGTGCACTATATAACCCTTTGGCTGTTTTATGCAGCAGCTCTCACACCTGCCTTGAACTCACTGACCTTCTGAAGAGGAAAAAGTAAATCTGTCTGGAAGCAATGAATCATAGAATCATTGAGGTTGGAAAAGACCTTTAAGATCATTGAGTCCAACCATCAATCTGACACTGCTAAGTCCACCACTAAACATGTCCCTAAGTGCCACATCTAAATGTCTTTTAAATGCCTCCAGGGATGGTGACTCAACCACTTCCATGGGCAAGCCTGTTCCAGGGCTTGACAACCCTTTCCGTGAAGAAATTTTTTCCTAATATCCAATCTAAATGTCCCCTGATGCAACTTGAGGCCATTTCCTCTTGCCCATTGCTTGTTATTCGGGAGAACAGACTGACCCCTACCTGGCTACAACCTCCTTTCAGGGAGTTGTAGAGAGCAAAAAGGTCTCCCCTGAGCCTCCTTTTCTCCAGGCTAAACACCCCCAGCTCCCTCAGCAGCTTCTTATCAGACTTGTACTTCAGACCCTTCACCAGCTCCTGCAGCTTTAGGATCTCCCTGTTTCAGAACACCCAGCCTTCCTGCACTTCTTTGCCCTTCAGGACTGCCTGCTGTTGCAGGGTAGGTCGTACAGCTCACTTCTCCTGAGCTCTGCACACTGTGGGGTGGGAAGCAAGACTTAGGCTGGACGAACTGCCCTGTCTGGGACAGCCCACTTCATGTGCCATCCTTGGGGCAGCTCTTTCCCTGCCATATATTCAACACCAGAATGCTGGTGATGTGATTAGAGGTGTGAGAAAACCAGGAAGATACCAGCTGGGGTAAACTGATCCTGTTGGAGTCTTTGACCTGATTTGCAGCCAGTTCCTCCCAGCATTGTATGGGTAGCCCACAGATGGGACCAGCCAGCTAGAACTGATGTGTAAAAACAGTCTTGTTTTCAATGTTGTGAATTTGGGAGGCAAAGGGAGGCTTGGTTGTGCTCAGTGTTTGTGGAGAGAAAATTGGTCATGGAGCCACCTGCTCATCTTCAGTAATAGAGAAATATTTTCCTGGAACAAGACACTTCCCTCTGTTGGTAATTAAAATCAAAGGCAAAACACAGAATCAATAAACTCCAAAATCAAAGGAACTAGATTTCCTAGTTTAGTGGCTTCTTCCTTTCTCCTTCTGCCAGCTTTGATTGATTCTCAAAGTTTGGGGTTTTGTCAATCAGCTGAACAGAGAGGTTGTCTAGCTGCTGCAGGCCTGACAGGTATGCACTGATTCCTCTAGGACACACAGGTTAGGTACAGAAAAAATGGCTGAGAAAATCAGAAGGATGGAATATATGCCTTGGCCAACATACTCCCAGATTCTAAGTGGTTGTGGGACACTTAGTTCACTTTTAGTTGCTCATGCTTGTTTCCCACCTCTGAAATTTAGGTCTATTTGCCTTCTACAGGAAGTGTTTTCAGGTAGACTGAAGAAAAATTTATGAGAGTATGAAGTACGTCAATTCTTATACAGTGTCCCATCATCATAAATCATGTTCTGAAACAAAACCATGCTAATGTCATTATGTTTAATCTTCTGTCTAGTGCTGAACAGACAAAGAATTTATGGAGATTTAATTCCAGTCACTGCTTCTGCTGACAAGCTGAGGTCCTCCCTCTCTCAGGTCAGTAGGGAAACATGCAGTTGCTTCTTCAGCTCAGGTTCATTGCAGTAATTTCAGTATATTTTGCTGGAAAGTGCTTTCTCACAGCCAGGTCTCCCGTGATACCAATATGAAGTGTACACTATATTCTTTCCCTGTTTCCTCTAGAGCCTAATATATCCTTTGCAGCACTTTCAGCATGAAATGAAGTGTATGACCTAAAGTCTATAGACCAACATGAATCACTGTACAATAATTTATAGGGTCACCTCATAATTACTATTGAGTATAACATGACTCCGTTTATTGGAGCATATACAGAAGAAAGGTTATTTTTGAAATTTTTCTTGTTTATTCAAGCCAACATTGCTCCAGATTTGAGTGGATTTATTGATACCACATTAAAAGTAATCATTGTCAAAACAACTGTGAGAAAAAAAAATTAAAAAAGGTAGAAACTTCCTGCTTCTGAATCTTTCTTGCAGAGAGGTGGGGAGCAACCTGTGGCCCATGTCTCTTCTGTGAAAGGTGATTTTTTTCACATCTAAAGAACTGAGATCTACTCAAGGATTGGTAATAAGAATGGACTAACTGAATGATAACTAAGCATGCTGCATGGTAATGTTCCAAAAAATCATGTTTTATTTGGAAGGAAAGCAGATTAAAGCAAAGAAGAAACCAACAATTTAAAGGGAGAAAGTTATGTTTTGGGCTTGTTTTGCAGATTTTCAGGTTTCTGCACTTATTATCCCTAAGTTATAATTACCCATGCCTTTGTCCATGGGAAAGGTAGAAGCAGGGAAGGGTAGAAAAGGAAGTGTGCTCAAACCAGTGGTAGTAAATGGAAAAATCTTCAGGCAATTCCAGAAGTAGTGATGTACAAAAAGTCTACCTTTGGCACAGGTTTGTGGGACCAGAACCAGAAACCTTGCTGAATTTTACCAAAATTTGACGGGTTAATAAGCACCAAGACTCTTCAGACCACAGTGGTGTCCATAGAGGCTTGAAAACCAGTGTATCAAAGCTTGTGCAATAATATAAGTGCTGTGTTCAGAGGCCCAATTTGTTGCTCTTCTGGTATTTAGGATCTCTTAATGCCATCACACATTCCAGATGTGCATTCCAGACTGCTCCAGTTCTGAACATATGCTTGGCTTGACCAAACATGGAGGGTTTGATTCCAAATAGAGATGTATTCATTTGCAGTCATCAAAAAATGTATATTTATGGAGGAAATTTTGGGTGCTGTATGCCAATACGCCAATTATGAATGTGTAGAGTAAAGAGGTACTGTCAGGCTGCATATGTTTCAAATACATAAATTCAGAAACCAAAATACTTTGAGACAGCAGATGAGTTAGTGACACATTCAGAAAACTATGGGTACATGTATTCTGTTAAATTAAACAGTGTCAAGGCATGGGCACAGGCACTGGAATGTACTCATCCATACTGTTCAATTGTTAGAATAGTCCTTCGTGTGGTTTTGGCCTAGATCAACTAACAACCTCCCAAACAATTCCTAGGTGTCGCTTGTGAGTTAGTTCAGGCCAGGGACCACTGCCAGCAGGCAACATGCAGGCAGCTGTCCTGTGCTAGAGGTTAAGAGAGTTTAATATTATGGATGTGTCAGATTGTTCCAGATGGCTTGATGGCCCTGACACTATTTAGATTACTAAATAATATAGATTTAACCTTTAGGTTTTTATACTCATCCACTTGGACCTGTGACTCACGCACACCAAACAAGCAGCTGTGGTGATTTAAGATGTTTTTGCACCTGAGCTCTTTGTTACTGGCTCTTGCTGGAGGTTGCTGACCCCACTGTAGAGCTGCCAAAAGTAATGTACTTCAAGTGTTTTAGGACCAGTGAAGGTCAAGCCACAATGTGAGGTCTGTGCATGTACTGAATATGGGGAAAAGATCAGTTCAAGATTCTTCCCCCATGCCTTGAATCCATATATTTATAGAGCCTAACGTAAGGCCAGAGCTCTCACTGCTGCTGTTGCTGTCTCACTCTTCAGCACAGGATGCCCTTAATCATGAGTGACTGTTTGGATAATGACCCTTTCCTAGAGCCACTCTTTGGCTTCCATGGGCTGCACTGCTTTTTGTGAATCTATGTTTTTCTCTGTTTTTCCTGAATCTGTCCTTTCCTGACTGTTGTTGCACAAGAGGTTTGCACCCTAAAATCTATATACCAATGATATTTTCCCCATTTGCAATCACTCTTACCTTTAGAGACAAATTAGCTTTATAGCTAATTAGTTTGATGACATTAGTTTGATGTCTGTTCAGTTGTTCCAGGCAGGTTTATTGTGAATAGAGCTTCCAGCTGCCAGGAGGACTGTGATGGGGCACACAGATGCAAGGTGGTGGGTGTCCCCTTGTCCATGGCTGTGAGGAACTGTCAGCTGCTGGTAGCACTACAGTGTGGTACCAGCTGGGACTCTGCCTCTGCCTGACGGGCAAAGAAGTGCAGGAAGGCTGGGTGTTCTGAAACAGGGAGATCCTAAAGCTGCAGGAGCTGGTGAAGGGTCTGAAGTACAAGTCTGATAAGAAGCTGCTGAGGGAGCTGGGGGTGTTTAGCCTGGAGAAAAGGAGGCTCAGGGGAGACCTTTTTGCTCTCTACAACTCCCTGAAAGGAGGTTGTAGCCAAGTAGGGGTCAGTCTGTTCTCCCAAATAACAAGCAATGGGCAAGAGGAAATGGCCTCAGGGGACATTTAGATTGGATATTAGGAAAAAATTTCTTCACGGAAAGGGTTGTCAAGCCCTGGAACAGGCTTGCCCATGGAAGTGGTTGAGTCACCATCCCTGGAGGTATTTAAAAGACATTTAGATGTGGCACTTAGGGACATGTTTAGTGGTGGACTTGGCAGTGTCAGATTGATGGTTGAACTCAATGGCCTTAAAAGTCTTAATGATCTTAAAGGTCAAGCCCACTTGCCAACAAAGGGCAAAATATGGAGAAATCCACCATGGCTTCCAACCAGACACTTCTGGGGCAGTATCTGAAGGGACATGGAAAGGGAATAAACAACTTTAAATAGAAGAGATTGAAGAAATTACTGCCCTCTGAAAAAGGTTCATGACCTCTGGTGTACACTTAGCAGTGCTACAGACGCTCTTAGGAAGATGTGCATGTCTGCATGAATGGTCTTTTTTTGTGTATTTTTTCTCTGAGAGGACACTATCCCAAGAAAATTATACTTGACAACCTGATAGCAGAAGGCAAGATCAGAGGTAAAAATACTTGGACATAGGCTTTTTGTCTTGCTGAGGGTCTCCTTGTTTTCCTACAGTGCTTCTTTGGCTGCAGAAACACAGAGCAGTAAATGTAATTTAAAAGGCATCCTTGACATTTGTGAGATCCTTAGTATCATAGCACATGCCATTCTTGCCCTCCAAAATATGTGGGGAAAGTGTGGTCATCTCACACAGTGCATAAGAACAGCTGCTGGTTAATGGTTCTTCTAATCACAAGTGCAGTCTAATAACAAACAAATTCTACTACTTCTTACTTTAAGCCAAGTTTATGTGTTTATTTTAAGAACAAAGGCTCAAATGCATAAAAGTATCGGAGTTGCTCTGGCCAAGAAAATTGTAGACATCCCATCCCTCCCTTCCCCAAAAGAAAAAAGAAGTGTTATCTGGTTGACTGCAAGAGCAACATTCTTAGATTAATCTCAAAAAGGCATCTAATGAGTAAGAGGAATGCATTACATCAAAAGATCATATTTACTGGCCCATCTTTCCACCAAAACAATTTCTACATGTGTTGAAGATAGCAGCAGCAAAGCAGGGACTCTATGACTACTAAATGTCTTGTAGGGCAATTTTCTGTGACTTGCAATGGGAGTGGGAGTATTAACATTACACTGAATAGCTTTGGGAGCACAAGTGCTGAAGCCATGCAACATTTGTGTTGCATGGTCGAATGTGAGTTCCACTGGAAGACTTTCCTGTGTAGGACATTTAATACTAAGCTTTCCTTTGAGAAATCTCTGCCATAGGTGTGAACTCGCAGCTTTTCTCTGTTTTTGGGGTGCCTACAGGGTTTTGGTCTTACCATGAAGTAGAGTAATTCTGAGTGTAACGTACCCCTTGTGATCATCTGATCCAATACCCTACGCAAAGTAGGACTAACTTGGAAGTTATGTTAATTTTGAAGTCAGATGAAGTTGTTTGTGACTGTTTCCATCTGAGTTCTGAACATGTCCAAAAAAGAACATTCCACAACCTCTCCTGGATCTGTGCTAGCGTTTGATTCTTCACAGGGTAATTATTTTTATCCTTCCTATGGCTTTTATTTATTGCTTTTTGTCTTTCTGCTCTGAGAAGAGCTTGACTCTGTCTTCCCTATATTCATGCAACAGGTCATGGAAAACAGAAATAATGTCTCTCCTCAGCCTTTTCCTCTTAAGACTCAGCAAACCCATCCATCTACCTCTTGTTTGCACGCTGTGTGCTCCAGCCCCCTGAGTAGGTTGCTGGCCACTGCTGAACTCACTCTGGTATGTCCATGGCTCTCTTTCACTGGGGATCCCCAAACCAGACACAGTAATCCATATGTGGTCTCACAAATGCCAAATAGAGGAGAAGGATCTCTTCACAGACCTGCTAGCTACAACTTCCCAGTATGTGGTTGGCCTTCTTGGGTAAAAGACCATACTGCTGACTCCTGTTCAACTTCTTGTCACAAGGAGAGTACAGACAGGTAGATATAACATGTAAATGTATATATTAGGCATTGCACATTACATATTATATCTATATATATCCTAAATTTTATCCTCCCCAAGGGAACAAAGTGTGCTTAAAATGTTCTGTTGCAACCTTATCCAGAGCGGAACAAATGGGCTATCTGCTAACTACATTATGGTGGATATCAGTAATCACTGTGGGAGTACTCGACTTCAGAAACAGAGACTGGCTGCACACCAGACCCAGAACAGAAGTGGAGACGGGGTGAAGAAGCAGCTGAGCTTAGCATCAGACTTTCCAATATGTGCTGACTTTTCAGTATCAATCTTTGCAGGCTATGCTTTTCTACTTTAAACATGTCTCTTTTTTTGGTTGCAATTATTTGTTTTTTTTAATGAAAAAAAAAGTAATGTAATCTTATTAAATAAATCATCTTCTCCCTGTAATATCGACTAGTTTTCATGCTTTGCTAAACATTAAACCAGATGAAATGGGACTTGGTTACATACAGTTAAGTAGCACACTTTTTGTGAACGGCAAATGAGATTACTATTTGTTATTTTTAAACAAATGTTCACCCGTAAAAAGAAACATCTCTATTAGACAGAAAAGTGACTTCACAAAGGTGTATTATGTGGCAGCCAAAAACTGAAACGGGTGGCAGATTATTTCCAAAGTTAAAAGTTTATGGTGAAACCACTATATAAATTAACTGCTAGCAGCTGTTGAGTCCAGTCCTCGGATCATTTATCTGTATGAGAGTGTTATATGTTTGATGCCTGGTATGTATGATGGTTTTGGGGTGGACTGGAGTGTTTCTGAGTGATTTAGCACATGAAATCAACTCCAAGTTACTAAAACAATAAACATGATGATGAGAGATAGAAGTCAATACATGTATCTTGATTTCTTGTTGCCATTACAATGTGTCTACCTACTTCATGGTCTTCAGCACTATGAGACTTATCAGATTATCTCCAGGTCATGAGTTAGTTTCATTCTGAAAATTCCATTGAAAAGCAGAGAAGTATAATTCCCATTTTACTCATGGGAAACAAATATATGAGAAAATTAGGTGGATGAATGATGCAGTGGATAAAAAACTGGCCTAGGAGCTGAACCCCAATCGAGAATGTGAGCTATTAAAACTTAAGCCTGTCTCTACAATGGGTAACGCATTTTAAGGGAAGTCGGACATGGGGTATACATCAAGAAGGTTTGTAAAAATCAAAAAGATAGTGACGTTCAGTGGAAACCTGAAGAGGGACGATATAGAGTGCAGATGACATACATACACATGGCCACAAAGAAGTCACCAGGTCATTACTGGGCTAGCAAAATATCAACAAAATTTTTCTTTTAAAAAGCATGTTTCTAAAAGGATCGGAAAATTTCAGCTCAAATCTTTTGGAGCAGGAACTGGCCATTGTTGAATAAGATCAACTGTATCACTTTACATAATTGTGCAATGAATTCATCAGCACATTCCAGCTGAAATGGAGTGCAAAAAAAAAAGGAAAGCTGCAGGACCCAAAATCTATAACTTTTTGATTCTGTGTTTAAACAAAAATTGAAGCTTTGGAAGATGAACCTGATGGAACACCACTGGTGAAACTGCTGAATTAATTGGTTCTGAGGGGGAAGAGTTATGTCAGCTTACTGCTGACAGGCATTTTGGGAAGGCTTGGCTGGCTCGATGTGCTGAAATGAAGGGGATGACCTAAGGATTAAGGATTAACTTCAGGCTTTTAACTTGACAGTAATGTACGTAGTACGTGTGTGCGTGTGTTTGCATGGATGTTTGCACATATAGACAGATGTGTCTGAGAGAGAGACGTTGTGGGGTTTGTACTGCAGGAATATGGGCTATGTGTGAGAGATGTGTGTTCCTTCACATTTGGCTGGTTTTCTGTTCTGCAGCTTTAAAATGAAATGCTTTTGCTTAACTGTCCATATTGTTTGCAAGTAGTTATAAGCCAGTCATTTCCATAGAGAAAAACAAAGGCTTATTAAAGAAACAAATATAGTAACAACTGAGAAAGAGTGTTATGGAGAGACAAACAGCCTGCTAACAATGGGAAATGTCTGTTCAAAGTGTCATGCAGCACAGAGGCAGTAGATATTGGTGAGAGCTTTTCTTTTAGCCAGCTTTTCTTTGAGAACATTCAAAGGGAGCAATCTTGAAATAAATTAACACCTATCCTGAACTTCAGAGACAGTGATACCACCTTTCCATTTTTCTTCCTTTTTAGCAGCATAATGTGATGCAGTCTCAATGGGATTGTGAAGTGTAAGGGAGTGAGCATATACCTGGGAAATGGGGAGTTTCTGGCTAAATGCAGAAGTTTGATCTGGTGGCCTTAGCATAGGGGCCTAATAGCATTTTGTAACTGGCTTTGGATCTTCACTTCCAGCCAGGTGAGCCACTGATTTAAAACTTAAGAATATTACAGATATTAGAAGGAAAGAAACAAGTGACCTTTCAGAGTGACTGGTGGGCACTGTGTGGGGCTGTTTATGAGACTGGTGACAAAACAACATGTTAGCAGATGAAACTATTTCTGATGTTTTCAGTGCAAAAAACCTTCCATAGATGAAACCTACCAATAGAACTACAATTACCAATGCTCTCAGAGCAGTGGTAGAGCTGAATATGAAAATATCCATAAAACACTTTCTACAGAAAACAGTTCTGAATAAAAGCACTATCAAGCTTTTTAGAAATAAAGTCCTGTAGTCATTGCAAATACCAGAAAATATGTTAACTTTTTTCCTCTACTTGGCAACAACATTGGAATACATCTTAAGTGTGAGTTAAGGTAGTGGCAGTAGGGAAAATGTGGGGAAAGAAAAGTATGGTATGGAGGCTGTTTCCTTTCCATCCTTAGTCAAAACGAGAGCAGGCTATTATCCCTGTAAGACTAACCAGGTTGCCCAGAAACCCAGGAGTCACCAGCCTCTTTCAGTAGTGTAATAGAAGTGGCAGGCAGCACTTAAAGATTTGTAGATTTGATACTTTTCCCCATGCATGGCCTTAATTAAGACCATCTTTACTCACCCCGGTGGCGTCTTCTAAGTATCTAACCATGCCGTTTGTAGGGTAGACGTAGTGAATATTTTCGTTCTTTGTGCTCTCTCTGCTGCGCATTTGGTTCACTCCTTGCTTCAGACCAAGTCTCAGGTCCCTCAGGCACCTATGCTGCATATGACTTTTGGCTCCCTCTTTAAGGAAACTTGGACACTTGAACAGGGAGTTGTTCCAAGTCCTATTTCCTATAGGCTATATAATGTTTGAGCTAGTTCATATCACTTGTTCAGAGACAAGAACTTACTCCTTGAGTCCCAAAGGCAGTGTCGATTAATAGATTTATCCATAAATTCAAGATTGTTTCTAACATGTCCTCTTGAATTCATTTGCTGGGAAATCAATATGAGGTTATAACTTGTGGTGGGTCTCTGCTTACAGCAAACACCTGGCAAATTCTTCACAACGGATGCACTGTGTAAGCATTTTTCATGACCTTTGTTACTTCCCCAAGTTGGTGGAGGAACTGTTGCTCATGTACTTGATCCTCTCACTCTGCCAATGCCCAGCCTAGCAGAGGATCCTTCTCCAGCCACTCCGAGAAGATGTGCACTTTGTTCTTCGAACAGCTACCACAATCCCGCTGTCAGAATATGAATGGTAATAATCATAACATCAGTTCCTGCATGTTGGGAAAGTGTCGGTGGTTTGGTAAGGCAGAGGGGCACTTCTGTATAAATTCACATGAAAAGCATAGAATAGGAAAGATACAGAGCCAGCTGAGAGGGCTTCAGTTGCTGGAATGCTTCAGGGTATTTTAGGATGCCTCACGGTTGCAATCAGAATGAGGATGTGTTTACATGCAGGGATACCATAAAACTTCTCTGTCTTTGTAAAATGATATATCACAATAATGATGCAGCCAATTGCTCATAAACCATTTACCAAAGGGTAGGTACAGTGTTAGAGATGGCAACGTAAAGCCATATCAATTTAGTCACAAGAGAATCACAAAGTAACTCAGGTTGTATGGGACCTTGGGAGGTCTGTAGAACAACCTACTTCTCCAAACAGAGGCAAGCTTTAACTCAGATCATGTTGCTCAAGAATTTGCCCAGTTGGGTCTTGCAAACATCCAGCACAGGCTTTTATTCTACAAGGTCCCAGTTTCCCTTAACGCCTTGGATGGATAATGAAATGAGGGAAAGGGTGATGAGATATATGTGTATATTTCCATGTCTAGGACCTGGGACCAGAACCTAGAATTCTTGGCCCCGGCAGACTTCCTCTGTGATACTAAGTAAAACTGGGTAAAAACTTATAAAGAAGCTCTGGTTAATGTTGTGCAGGCAAGCGTCATTCTGATCTGTCTCAAATTTGTTAGTGATTAATTTTCTTGTCTGCATGGTTTTTCAATGATATTTTTGTGTAGATTTTTATAGATAATAATATAGCTTTGTCCTACAGGATCCCAGAGTGATTCTCAAGTTATACACCTAACTGGCCAAAGCCTACTCCTGCTGAGGCCAATAGACATTTTGCTATCGATTTCATTTGGGCCAGGATTTGGCTGTGTAGAAATGGAATACAAGCAATTCTGTATGTCCGCATGGCCTTTAATAAATTCTGGTTTCCCACCTGGGCAATAAATCTGCCAGCAGAAGAGTAGTACAAATTTTGGTGTCACTTACTGAACAACTAAATATTTTAATATAAATTTTGAAAGGTATCAGTAGGCCATAATGGCAGTTGCCCTAAAAGTATCAATAGCACAATTTAAAGCCAGAGGTGGATGGTGGTGTGTGTGGATGTGGACAAGTGTGTAGAATCTCTGCATATGCAGCAAACGATGCATGTACTTTTAAATCATTTAATAAAAGATCAGCTATAGTTGGTTGCATAATCTAAAATTCTGGAACATTTTTGCTGTCCTACGTCTGCAAAAGTTTTTCATTTAGGAACACACACGTTTCTTGTCAATGTTATTTCTACAATCACTTAGTTAGAGCAGGGCATATTGTTCTCTCAATTTCTTGTTAAAATGTTTCACGTAATTAAACTTTTACAACCAGTTCTGCTCAATGTCTGATACCTGCTGTAAATTATAAAGAAAAGCCCCTCTGGCATTTATGAGAATTCAGATGATGAAGACTATAGAAAAAAGAAAATAAAAGAAAAGAAGCAGTGTCACTGAGCCCCAGATAGTTGCTGATTCCCTGTTATCTCCCACACAATTCGATTTAATGAAACAGAATCTTTCCTATTATATAAACTAGATTGAAAAGAAGCCAAAATAGAACTAATAATATTAAAAATTATTATATTGCAAACATTTCATAAATTGCAACACAATTTGAATAATTGTGGTTTTGTCTATATTTCTGTAACATACTACATAGGAAATAAGGCTAAAATTTGCTAGATCCTGAAAGAAAACAGCAACAACAACCAAACAACAGGAAAAGGAATGGAAATTAAAGTGACACCTGGTTGTATGTGCTTGTGGGACACACACACACAAACATAAACAGCCTTTTCCTGTGTCAAAATATTGCCCAAGTTTCAAAGGGGTGCTTGAGATGACCTCTCTGGTGTGGGGATTTACAAAACAGCTAAGTTCCAATAAGACCGATTTTGAGAGCAATGTTCTGCTTCCAGGCCCTCCCCAGACCAGCTGTGGGATGACTGCAAGATGGCACATCGATTACGGGATTGAGAGCTTTAGTCCAATTGGCAGCAATGCTGCTATGAGACTTGGAAATCTCCTCTAACCTCTAACCACAGCTTAGTGTGCAAACTATTGTGTTTGCTCTTGGGAAGCTTCACTCTTGCCAATAAGAGCCAGTATTTATACTATTTGGCATATTTATTAATCAGTTAACCCATTCCTTATGAGTAAATCCTTTTTTAGCATTTATAATCCTTCCAAAAATGATGGATGATGGACAGAAATAAATAGACATGAGGGGGAAAACAAAAGAAAACAAAACTTTAAATCTCTCTTCTCCCATAACTATTATAATTTATTCTATTGTCCTTTGTTTCACAGGGCTGTTTGTCGTGACGAAGGGAAGCAACAATCAGTCAGTGTCAGAGAAATCTGGTTGTGCTTAAACATTTGTGAAATTCAGGGAAATGAGTGGTGCAATCTGACATCCAATAACGATCAGATGACCCATAGCCTTCAGTTTCCTTGTGAATGAAGGTGAAAGGGCTCTGCAGCCAATATGTTTTTTACTGGGATACTCAGTAGAACATGTAAACAGGGATTTTTATACCTTCTGTTCCCCTGGGCAGGGTGACATGTGCAGATTGGTTCTATTCAGAATAAAAACTTATTTTCTAGTTCTAGTTTCTATCTCTTATTCTGAGAATTTTTGCTGTAATCGTGATGGCCGAAAGCTCTGAAGAGAAAATGGATTTACCTTACTTTCTAAGAGATACCCACTTGCTGACAGCTATATAGGTGTGTGTATACTACCATACTTGTGAGATTCTGACTTCAGGGTTAAAGTAGCTTATCTGATAAGAATCATTACTGGCAAAGCTACTCAGGTGATAATATCATCTATCAATAGAGATATCAAAGTCTTGGTGCTTCATTGCTTCATGTATGTACTCCAAGATACCATGGAATGAAAGCAGGTTCTCTGTTTTCCCATTAATGAACAAGCAACAACTATATTACAGAGTGAACTGATTGTATCAAAACAGACATGTGCACAAACTTTCTAGTGTTGTTTGTCAAAAAGTTTATTCTCAAAGAGGCAACATTATTTCAGCCTGAGCATGCATTTCTCTGGGACTGTCTATATAGAATTCCAACAGCTGAAAGTACGCCATTGCAGGTCAACATATTTTCCACTTAAAAATAGTCTTATTTTGTAAGGGACTTCTTCAACATGCTTTAAATTCATCTTTAAATGAAAATTCATTTAAATGAATGATAGGCTTCAGCCTAGGAGGGGAAAACTTTTTGACTCCCACCATACACAGTGACGTCCATGAAACTTTGACACATGACTAAACTCACAATAAGTAAAAGATAGACAATTTAAAGTAAAACCAGAAATAACATGGGGAAACAGGTGAGAAAACCCTGTATTTCTGAAATATAAATTAGCCAGTAGAAAGAAAACCCATCTAAAATTATTGGCATAGTTGTCTGAAAACTGATACAGGCATAAATTAATTTTTATTAATTAAACCTTTGCATTATCATCTGCAATTTTCCAGGAATCAGATTTCTACATATGTTTATATTTCTATGTTAATTTTCAATTTTTTATGCCATTTTCAGAATTTATCATTTTTTTAATTCATGTTTTTATACGTGCTTTTTTCCTTACTTATCTACGGAGGTATTTCTATGTTGGGAATTATATGTGTTTCCAAGTCTTCCTTCAACTGGCTTATGAATGTGACCTTTATCTTAAAACCTGTTTATTCTATGTATTCCATAGCTTTTGTGACTATTTACAATATGCATTGCACATTATTGACTTGATCCAACATACTGTGAAATCAAAGAAGACTTCCCATTGACCTTGAAAATTGTTGGATTAAGCCTTTTGCTCCAAGTAAAAGTAGTTGTAATGAATGACACAAAAATGTAATAAAGAACTCATTTATTGGCTTATTAAGCTTATTAAAATAACCTAGTGTAGATTATTAAGTTTTCATTTACAAATTCAGATTCAAACATATCTACCTGAAGCTCCAGTATACTGATTGCTGTTATATTTAAATACATTTAGGTAGAAACTTGTTACTTCTCCTCTTCTACATGCCCATTCAGGTGTTCATGCACTGCTGAATATTCTCCATAATCTCCTGAGGACTCACTTGCTCAGTGTCAAGTTGTTCGTCAGTGAATTGTTGCATTTCTTTCCATTTCCTGGAGCCTTTCTCAATGCCTTGCTGAATCAGTATGTATGTCATTTCCACTTTATTCCTGAGTGCCTGTCTGCTTTTTTGGGGCATTTGGTAAATGGACTTCCAGTCACATGGGCACCTGTATTCTAAGCTCTCCTTGACGAACAGCTACATACGGCTTTATGCTCTCAGCTGTCATTTGCTCAAGCCAGCGAAGAAGCTCTGAGATATATTGCAGGAAAGCAGAGTAATTTTCTATAGTTAGATCAATTAACCTTTTGGCTTCAATGATGAGCTTTTCTTGGGACTGACTAAGCTGCCCATAGATCTCCCGGAGTTTTTCTTTGAGTTGCTTGTTATGTTCATCAATTTTCCTCTTAGCAGCTGCAGACCAATATCGGATTTTTTCCTGAGCAGCAGATGAGAGTTCCATGATCTTCTGTTTTCCTTTTCCTTCAAAATCAGTTATAAGGTCATAATATTCCTGACTGTAGATTTCCACCAATTCTCTTACTTGGTCTGTCAGGCGTGTAACAATGCCAGCAAGATCTCCAACACACTTGTTGTGCCAATCCACGAGAAGATCTATCATATCCTTCAGCCATTCCAGTATTTTGTCTTCCACCTCATAGTATTTCACTGACAATCCAAGTGTAGTTGGATCAAAATATTTCTCCCGCAATGACTTTACATAGAGGAGCAGCTGGTGCAGCTTTTCTGAAAGGTCCTGTAATTTCTTCTGGCTAAAGTCTTTGAACTGAGAAATGTATTTTTTAACATCTTTTGTCAAGGATCTCAGCTTCTGGGCAAAGTCTGAAGCCATTGCATCTTTGTACAGCTGTTGTGTTTGGACTTTGATGTCTTCAAAATTTTTGGATTGCAAGCTTCTAACCATTTCTTCTACCTTCTGAAAAACTTGTTGTACTACTTGTTTCAATTGCTTCAGTCTTCCTGCAAAGTCAGCTTCCTGAAGAGTAGCAAATGTCTGCCTGATTTTGTCCTGCAAATCTTTCAGCATTTCTTTAATTTGATCAAGTACATTACGGCCTCTAAGAATGGTTTCAGACGCAGGAAGTCTGACTTCCAGCTCATTGATAGCTGCAATCAAGGCATCAAAGTACTCCTGCAGTTTTGAAAGGCATAAATCAGCACTTTTTGCTACCTTCTCTGTAGTCATGAGGTAGATTTCTGCACCACTGTACTTTTCAGACAGCCCAGGGACCTGGAATTTTGTGGTTTTCAGGAATTCAGTGGCTGAGTCAATTATGTGTTTTATTTTCTGGTGGTACTCTTCTATTATGTCAATTAAAACATCCAAAAGTTTTGCTTTTATTCTTTGATAGTCAAACTGTTCAGCCTGATCTGCTGCTCTTCGATAAAGCCGTTTAGCTTTGAACTTCAGCTCCTGATATTTATCAGAGGCCTCATTGGCGGCTGTTCGAAGCTGAGCATCTATTTCATCTATTTGATTTGCAGCAAAAGTGTATGCTTTTTCAGCATTATTCTGCATTATATTCTTCATCTTTAAGGTGGCAGCACTAATTTCCAGTCCCATATGCTCCTTGTGGTACCGATTAACATACCTATAGACTGCATTTGTCACTTTAGGCACTCTTTCTTTCAGACCCAACAGCAAGTCTTTGGCAGCATCCTCATTCCAGTTGAATTTCATTTGAACCCGGTCAGGTTCCTTGAAGGATATCTCACCTTTAAGTATGTCAATTTCCTTCTGGGGAGCAGACTGAAAATACAAAACAGGGTAAGAAAACTCCAATATTATTTATGAGCATATTTCAACATTCTCATTGTTGCATCTTTAATTTTATCATTTATTAAGACAAGCACTCTCCAATTTTTTGTCCACTGTCTCTTTGCTGTCTGTCTGCTCTCATCTTGAAACGTTATTTTGGAAGATATTATCTTGTACCAAGCTACTTCAAGCTTCTTCAAAGAGCAAGGCTAGAACATAACTTAGTCTGGTCTTCTTTAATATCTGACTGCAAATAAGATTTTTCCTTCCTTTGTATTAAATGCCGATCATGTCTCATAAGGCAGGTGAATTACTTGGGAAAATGAGCCTTCTACTCATTCCTAAAATCAATTAAAGTGAATTCAAAAAGCATTTTTTTAATATGAAAATATTAGAGGATTTAATTTTGTAATCATTTACATAAATGAGACAGTTTAGACAATTACTCAGAGTAGTTAATAAATCCTCAAATGAGAATATATTTGCATGTATAGTTTTTCCATTTTTATAGTTATAGTGAATTATGAGTTGCTTGTGATCCCTAAATTAGTATATAATTTTGGAAGGTAAGATTTTAATTCTGAAATTATTGTATTATGCCAATAATAAGAGCATGTATTGTAACATATTAATGGATTAAAAAAGAGACTTCACAGATGGTCTAACTTCTTCCAGCGGCCGTATTCCTATAATGGTCACTTATGTAGTAATTCTAAGTAGCCTGATGGCTATCTATTAAACCTGATGGGCAGCTTATCTAAAACTGACTTTGTACATTCTCCACCATGTCAGTGGGTGTACCTTCTTGACCATAGGAGATGGAAAAAATAACTGTGTGAAGGAGTTGAAAACACCTCTTCACACAGATAGTACTTTTAGCACTGGAAAGGCCAGTGTAGGAAATAAAACCTTTAATTATTGATAATATAGTTTTTATTTGGTGGTAAATTTATATCTCAACATAAACACACAAAATTTAAAAGGGAACTTTTCCTCTGACCACACCAAACATTTTTGCTTTTTATTGTTCATATCAAGCTTACCTGAGTTTGGTAGTAAACTCTGGCAATGAAAATTTCATAGTCCTGTTCCATGACATAAGCAAGGGTCCCCGCTGAGGGTGAGGATATTGAGCCGGATGATTTCCTTTCATTCTCTTGGTAACGCACATGAACATCTGTGAAAGTTGGGCTGATGATATCTAGTGATAAAGTGTCCTCCATGGCTCTGCAACCACAGTAAATACAGGGCTATGAATCAATGCACAAAGCACAAGCCGAGTGCTGTATGTCTGAACACAGTACCACCTATAATTTCATACATATATATATATATGTATATATATATATATGTATGTATGTATGTAAACACTGCCTTATCGTGAAAAGAAAATGTAGGGTTTACTATCTACATTTCTTAGAATTTAGCCTGACACATTCAAAACTTCATGTCACTGCAATTCCTGTTTTAGATAAAACTATATTGAGCTCTGTTGAGAATTTTCATTAAATTAGAGCAGCAAAATAAAACCTGTAGCTGTACCATTGTCACCTTTCTACAGATTTCTAAAAACTGACTGCAATTTTTCCACCAACACAAGTATAGGCACTACTGTTTATCTGCATTTGTACTTGCCTTCACTGATTCTGTCCCTTGGATGTATCAACACTCGTGGATCAAAACAGGCAGTAAGGGAGCCAAGTCTAATCCCTGGTGTGGGCACTTGTGAATAAAAATGACTCTATAGTGGCTTGTGGTGACAGAGGGATCCACTGGGAAGAAACCCAACTATGTTGATGGTTAGATCTAGAACTGCTCTGATTATAAAATACTGTGATTATGTCTCAGCAGTTTTCTGACATGCGGCTGGTGAGAAAAGCTGTTCTAGAAACCCTGAGAGGGAACAGCTTTAAAGTTACCTTGAGAAGGAAAAGGACACAGCCAATAATGATGGGGTAGATACACAGGTTCTTATCGATTACTGCAAAGCACCCTGGGGCATTAGAGATCAAAGCAACACATCATTTGCAATTACGTCTATTATAAATTATATTATTAGAGCAAATCTTTACCCAAATCCTGAAATAGTCAGATTTTCCTTGTAGTTTGCACTCATGTCACGATGTGAAAAGCTGCCAGTTGTCTTCATAACTAACACGCCTTCTTTATATTCATAGTTTGAAACAACTGTGAAAAAGATTTCAAATGTGTGTGTTACCAACAAACAATAAAAAAGACATATCCAGTTGTATGTTAGATAGCCAATTGTGGGGTATTTCACTGGTATATCACTGGTATATCAGCTTCAAGAAACTGAATGCCCAAAATGTCCCAAATAAAAAGATATGAAAACATTTATTTGACTGGAGCATTTTAAAATTCATATTACATCTCAACATGGATATGACACACACATATATATACAGTCATTAGCCTTCAGGGTGACTGACTAAGCCTCTGATAGTAATTTATGAAAAAATGCTGCTGCTGATAAAAGAAGAGTCATCTAACGTCAATGCTAAATAGACAGAAACATCTTCATATGCAAAGCCTCGGGGAAAAAAGATCTGAAAAAGCCTAGTCTACAATAATTTTTTTCCCCCAAAATCATGCCATATAGAATTTTAATGTCTTACCATTCAGGTCATATTCCAGGAATTGCAATGTTGAGCTGCAGGTAGAGTCAATGGAATGTTCAAAAGAGTCCTTCTTATTTGTCAAATCTGTTCTCCAAGTGACATTGTACAAAGGGGAAGACACTTTGAAAGATCCAGTCAAGGCACCAAATGATGGGATGTAAATTCCAGCAGGCAAGGATATTTTCAGAGAGGGGATCTCAATTTTCTGTTCAGGAATGGTAATTGTAGGCAGTTCAAAATCTGCAATTTTATTAGCTACTTCATCTAGATCTACAGATAAACTGCCAAATGAAACACTCTTTGGTAAAGTGAATTGAGACATAGTTATTTGGTATTCAGGTATTGTCACCTCAAAAAAAGGCATTCTGTATTCTTCTAAAGTAATATAATTTGCTCCTACATCCACCTTGGGGAATCTTAGTTTTGGCAGTGTGGGTAAATGGACATCAAACGGCATTGTGCTTAGTGTCTGTGGAATTTTGATGTTGCGCATGTCAATGGTGTATGCTGGGACCTGGAGAGTGGTAAAAGGAAGGCTGAACTCTGGAGTGCTGAGAACAGGGCTTGGGGCCTTCAGGTGTAACTCAGGAATAGTGACAGTGAAGCCATCGGTCAGCTTATTCACAGGTATGGGGAAAAAGTAACCATCCTCACTCTTTGTGTACACGAGGGATGCCGAGCCATTCAAGTACTGTTTCCTGTCAGCACTGGTAGTGACATCCAGCTTCAAAATATTCCATAAGCTCTTTTCGGAAATGGGACACTTGATGTCTCTGAGGAAGTCCATGTATCCTTCCAAAGACCCAGAAATAACAAATTTTGCCTTTGATTTTTCATTTGATAACTGCATATCGTGACTGAGAGATAATGAGTGAATTTGGCCTTCACCCTTCCAGCCAGCTTTCTGGTTTGCAGGACTGATTTTCACCACAACAACCTCATTAACTGATACCATGCCCAGGTAGGGATTTGGCTGAATGGCTTGAATCTGAAGATCTGCTGATACATCCCAAGGGGCCAGCTCTAAGGTTGCTTTGCATCTCTGAGTCCCCGTTGTCGTGAAACGAGATGTACATCGTGCATAGTTCTTCCCATTGTGCTCCCAGACTGCATAAATATGACGGGTAGATGCTTCAACTGCAAGTAATTCTTTGATTTCAATGATCCAGAGTCCATCTGCTTTAGAGTGGGCCTCAAACCTGAGGGATGACCGAGCTCCATTAGCATTCAGATAGGCGTTTGCCTCATGCTCTAAACTTCCAGAAAATGCATTTCCAGTGTAAAATATTCCATCAATATCCCCAGTTGTAGAAGACTCTACTGATATGTAATATGTAAGGCTCTCTAAAGCAAATTTGTGAGCAATTTCTCCCTTAGCACTTGTACCATATTTGGGAGTATTAAAATCATACATTAATTTTATTCCTGAGGAAAGAGTGGGTTTAGATTTAGTATTTCCAGAAAGTTCTTGGCTGAAATTCATTTTTAAAACTGATGTATCGACTTCTATATTTGTTGCCACTGAAGCTTCCATAATCCTCTTTAAGAGAGTGATAGTGCTATCATGGTTTCCTCCTAGATATTTGTTATTACTCAGGGACAATGCTGTGGCCAGCTTCAACCCCCTTTTTCTTGTCAAACTTGTTGAACCATCCAGCTTAAATTGCAGAGCATCAATGACAGAAGAGGATGAGACACTGAGATGTCCAACAATATCTGACTGATTGAACAGCCCAGCATTTGCAGTTAAAGTCATCACACTGGATTTAAATGAGAAGTCATAAGTAATGTTACCCATGGCAGGAACTAAGATGTGGTTTGCTGAGCTGTTGATTCTGAATTTGGGAAGCTTTAGAGTGCGTAGATCCTGGGGGATATGAAGGACTGGAAGTTCAAAAGAAGGTACGACTAGTGTGTAAGATGGAACTGAAAAGCCAATAATGGGGACTGTGAATCCTCTTGTGCTTATTTCTTTTGGAAGCGTGAAACCAAAGGCTGGCATCTCAGCAGTGAAAGGAGACACTTCAATATTCACAACTGGAATGGTGTATCCTGGAATCTTGAGGGTCCGTGGTAGTTTGTTCAGTGATGTTTGTATTTTGTATTTGTCAAGTTTTGTTTTGGCTTCATTATATGACTTTGTGAGAAAATCTAAAGCTGCATTTCTCCCTTTCTCAAAGTGCTTGTTGAACAAAAGGATGTTTTTATTAAGTACTTCATGCACTTTTGCTAAAGGAAGTGGGATTACATGCATGTCTTTGTTTCTCTCATACTGAGCATTCAAATTTAAATCAAAGGACTGTCTTGTTGTCTTCAATAATTCCTTCAGGCCTACCTGTTCCCACAGTGAATAATCTTTAAGCTGAGGAGTTTTGATTCCAATGTAGGGAATCTGAACCTGAGGAATGGTTAGAGGAATATTTAGGAAGTCCAGGTTGGCATCTCCATTCATTTCGATATGAGCTTCAATTCTGTCATCATTGCTGCCAGCAGACATATTATGGGAATATCTGTACTGATTGAATCTGCCAGTAGCTTGCCAGTTAACCTGCTGAACAGAAGAACTGAGGGCAAACCCATAGTTATTCAGGAAGTCAATTTTGCCAGTCAGTTTCATTGGGAAGCTGATTTTCACATTTCCATCATTGTTTGTTGAAAGACGAATTTCAGAAGGGTTTGCCGAGAAGGAAAGCTCATTATTGACAGTTCCAGTAATCCGTCCATGGAGCCGAGCATTGTGGGAGCCTGTTAATTCTACTTCCATACCTAGAAGCTCTCCTGTGCCTTTCACATTCAGAAGGCTACGTCCCACACGCTGTGACTCAATTTCAGACTGAATCTGAAGTGCTGCAGACATCAAAGAATGACATTCACATCTCATCGCTTGGTTGACTTTCAGGTACTTATCATTTATTCTGTTGTTGGCAGAAAATGTAATACTGGGGCCCTCAACCTTGAAAGTGGCATGTGAATCATGAGTGCCTTCATCGGAGAAATTAGGTGAAGTCCATTTCCAGTTTCCTTTACCAGTAGAGGTAAATGATATGTATCCCGCTTCTACTTCTGTTGTCATGTTATTGACCAGATCAGCTTGGCTGGAGAAATCAGCTTGTGGAATATTTAGTCTGTGGGAATATGCCGTTCCACTCTGCATCCAAATTTTTCTTTGCAGTTTGACCATTAAATTATTCTGTAGTTCTACTGAATTTTTCTTTGTATGTAAGTTTGCTCTAGTTTCAGCTTCACCTTCTACTGAGGTCCCTAAAAATACTACTTCATTGGTGTGATCAACTTTAAGGAACCTATGGTTGACTTTCATGGCATTTTTAAAGTACAGCTGCTTCATGTCAGGGGCCAGGAGGCGTGAATCTGCAATCACACTAAAAACTAAGAAGTCTAATTTGGATGTTGTTTGAGCTGAAATGGAGGTCACAAATTCTGGACTGTTTGCAGATGTTGTAGTATTATGAAGCTCAGCTTGTGTAGACAGTGTGAAGAATGGAGAGGTGACTCTGAAAGCACCAGACAATTTGCCAAATGTAGGGACAGTCACAGTATGTGGGATACGTGGGAGCTGGAACTCGGGTATCTTCACGTTAGGAATCTGGAGCTCATTTAGATTTAGCTTTGGAATCAATAATTCTGGTATTTGAAACTGAGGCATTTGTATTTCTGGGAAAGAAATGTCAGAAAAAGGCATATCTCTCATCTTCAGGTCTTTCAAATAGACATCGATAGATGGTAATTGAAATTCAGCAGACATGAATTTGTCTATTGTTCTCACAATCATAAACTTAATCTCAATCAAGTCAATTGTAAAGGAAGGAACTTGAAAAGTATTTAGTATTTTAAATTCTGGGGTAGCAAATTTCATTGGAATTTTCATGTCTTTTAGTCTCCTAATATTGATCTCATAGGAGGGGATACGGAGATCAGTCAGTGGGACAATGAATTCTGGTGTTCGAAATGTTGCTTCCCGAAGACTTTGGAGGCTAACCTCAAAAGCAGGTATAGTGACTATAACCATCTTGATTTCAGGGACTTTAAATCCAGTTTCAACAAATTGTTTTAGATTTTCAGCCCAATTTTTTAGATCATACTCTTCAGCCAACGCAGTGATTTTTTTAAAAGCTGTGATCCATTGGTCAGAAATGTATGTGACAACAGAATTGTAGAATTGGCTTATCTTCTGAAGACACCACTGGAATTCCTGGGAAATATCCATTTCAGAAATCCTCTCTCGCAGATCTTCCAGATGTTCATTTACCTTTGCTTTGAGATTAGCAAATGTTGTTGAGTCAATGAGCTCCCTGAGCCAGTTAATTATTGCAGCAAACTTCGTGTCCTTTAGTTGTTCCATGTATTTTGAAATCACAATTCTAAAATCTCTTATATACTGTTTCAGTGCTTCTGCTTTCTGTGGAAGTTCTAGATTTCTGAGTTGTTCATTTATTTTCTGTGTCACTTCTCGAATTTTGTTATTTGTGTCATCAACAAACTGGTTATAGTCAAAAGCCTTGAGCTTTTTAATAACTGTGTCAAGGAACTTGTTGAATTCCTTTATCATCTTTTCATAATCAAAGGTTTGCACTTTCTTGACAGCATCATCAACAAAAGCAACAACTTTATCAAAGCATGACTTTGCATCAATATTTTGCAAGTAGATGGTCAGTTTCTGGACAGTTTCTTTTATTCTGTACTTGTTAAGCAGTTCTATCATTCTGTCAATTAAAAAATATATCTGCTTATCAATTTCATATTTTACAATCAGTTTGTGCACATGACCACGGAAAGCGCTGATCTTCTCAGATACTTCATATTCCTCTATCCAATTTAGAATAAAGTCTTTGATTTGTTCAAGAATTTCATTAATTTTTTCGATTGGCAAAGATTGCTTAAATTTTTCTAAACATTCTTTAGCATCAAATGATTTAATCTGTCGTTTCAAATTTTCTGCAATGCTTCTGACATCAATATTCTGAATCTGAATCTTGAGTTGTTCTAGGTTGTCCTGTATCCTAGCTGTAATTGCGTATTCATCATCTACATTTTTAATCCAAGCCAAAGTGCTGCTTCCGATTTTGTTAAGATCATATTGTTGGAAAAAACCCCGCAATTTTTCAATGATGTTGATTACAGTTGTTCTTACCTGATATTTGTTATCTAGAGTTGTCATTGTTTCAACTATTTGATCAAGAATCTGTGTAATAAGTGCTTTAATGTCATACTGCTCATAACAGTCTTTGATGTATTGCTCAATTTCTATCAGATAGATCTGCAGCTGAGACAGTATTTCTTGAAGATTGTCCATGGCTTTTTCCAGCATAATTTGGAGATCATCAGATGTTATTCTGTAGTCCTTTGCGAAAGCAGCAAAATTAGTTTTCACACTGCTGACTTTGCCTTTGATATCTAATTTGTCCATGTAATCGTTAATGTCCTGTGGCAGTTTGTCCAAAGTTGCCTTGTATTTTTTCATGTGTTGTTCTATGTCAATGCTCTTCAGGTAACTTTGTATGGCCTGCAGTGTGGATAGAATGGTGCCTCTGAGTTTTTCAAAGTAAACTGGCAAATTTTCCAAGAAGGGTAGGCTAATGACATGCATATCTTTATTTTTGTCATACTTCACAAAGCCAGAGATGCTGAATTCTTGAGGCTCTGATATGCTGTCCCTGAGACCCAATACATCAATTAAATTAACTTCTTCAGATGTTAATGGTAGTATGACTGACGTGTCCATTACAGAGAGATCTGCTAAAGCTCTTCCATTAAGTTCCACACCAATCTTTTCTGCATTATTGTAAGCACTGAAATCTTGTGAATATACATTATTGTTTAGCTGACTTTTCAATTTCCAAGCACTTGACTGCTCTGATGGAGTAAAAAGCACATGAACTTTGTTGTCAAGCAGCGTAGTGTACCTCCCTCTAGACTTCAAGCTATGGCTGGTAGAGCCTCGGTAATCATGGGAGAAAGTGAAAGCAAGAGGCTCTGCTTTAAACAGGAATTTGCTGTTCAGGTCTCCTGTGTGTTCACCCACAGCAAGCAGCTTTCCATTAGCGTTGGTGTATATGTCAGTGGTGATAACAAATGGGGCCATAGTGGAACGCACAACATTGCTGAAACGGAGAGATTTGGAATCACAGTTTGTGTTCATGGTAACTGAGGAAGAAAGTCCCGCCACATCCAGATGAATTCTGTGACTCACTGCTGCACCTTGAACATTTGCCACGGTGTCTGTTTTCAAGTCTGCAGTTAGACCAACACATGTGAGGGTGTAGGTGTGCCTTATTTCATCTGCTCCGTGGGCTCCTCTGACATTGCCACCCAAGTTCATATTCAGAGGCTCGAGAAGGAGTTCTGCTTTGTTGGAAACTTCTGTTTTAGTGTATTTAAGATTATTGCTCAGTTTAGCTGTTAGTGAGCTAGGCTGCAGTTGAAGGTCAAAAACATGTTTGTGGAACTTGTCAAAGCTGAAGCTGTTGTCTAGTTTTGAAGCAAACGTTAAGGATAAGCCTGGAATATTCAAATCATTTGTGTACTCCAACTTAATTTCTTTGAATGATCCTTGCAAATTATTTGAAAACTTGAGTCCTTCTCTATTAACTCTGAAGTTTAAAACATGTTTGTTGTCCATACCCAGAACAGAACTCTGATATTCACTTCCCAGTGTTATTTCTGTTAGGCTCACTCTTCCACCTATATTGAATTTTGCATTGTTTTTCCCATAGCGCCCAGAAGAGGACAGTGACATGGAGCCTCCAGCAGTGTCAAGCTTGGCATTCATTTCGCTCTGCATTGCCAAGGGACTTAGCTGCACATTGGTGGTTGCACTGCTGGCTAGACCGTATCGATTGACATTGAGTGATGACTTATGTGCAGCTCGATTCTTCTGATCAGTTAGGGAGATATCAGTGTTGAAAACAAGATCCTGGGAATTGAGAGAACCTGCAAACAATGCAAAATACTGGATTTGCTTGTAAGTGGCTTGGTACTCGGATCGAACTGCTGCCATCTTCTTTGACAAAATTATTTCAAGCTTATTGACACCTGCAGTGTGTCGATAGCTCCCGTTGGTTACAGATGACATTTTCAGCTGGCTGTTTTCACACTTCAGTGAAGCTGTGTTCTTTAATAGTCCGTTTTGTACATCAGAAACTGAAGTAATGGAAAATGAACCATCACTGTATCTGCCAGACATCTGATTGGTAGCCTGAAGGTAAGAAGAATCCAGTTTCAGATTTGATTTTCCTTCTAAAACCCGTCTCTTTTCATTGTATGTGGTAGACAGAGTGTAAATGCTTCTTGCAAACACAGAAGCCACTTCCAGCTGCCCTTCCATTTTGACGTTATTGGAATTCATGTTATTTATCTTTTCAGAAACAATATCACTGGAAAATGAAAGCTGAGGACCCAGAGTACTTGATGCTGTAAGTGACAAGGTGTAGTTTGCAACTGGAATAGGTTCATAATTCTTTCTGCCAGACAGTTTAAAAACTGATGTTAAGACTCTGTGCTTCAGGTGATTTTCATATGCACAGATGAATCCATTTCTGTTATACGATGCTTCTCCAGAACCTGAAATAGGAAAAAGGAGACAAAATGTGTCTCTACCTTTTTGTCTTTAAGAACTTGTCTGATGCCACTGAACTTCTATGCTACTGCTTGAATTGCAATTACTGCTATACCATTTTGTTTTAAAGGCCTGAGTGTTTTGGTAAATACCAAATATTTCTATAAAAATGGCTACTATTTCGATATTTGAAGCTAAAGTTTTGAACTGCAAATAATTTTTTTCTCTACACAACTAAATATAATAATGTGAAATGATACAAAGTTATGTCATTATTTAGACTTAACTTAAGAAGACAGACTCAAGAATAGCCCATATCTAATATTCCTGGATTTTGGTGTTTTCTTTATCATGCCTCAGTCACAGTGAGGAGTTTAGAAGAAAATTAAATCAGTTTGTCTTTTTGCAGTTTGAGAACTCAAACTGCAATTTTAGGGGAATTAACTTAAAAATTCCATTTATGGCAATATATGGACACAGATAAATGATAAGGCAATTATATATATACACGTATAAACAGACTGAGAAATAAATTGTGGGCATACCTACCCATACACCTACACTTGACTTATCAGCTACACAAGTGTTTGTAGAATCGTGCCTTCAGTTTTGAAGGACATTTTCTTCATTAAGGAATATCCAGGAAAATATGGACTCTAAAAGTCTTTCCTGAATTAAACTGACTTCACCTTCAGTGCCTGAATAAACAAACACGCATCTTTAAAAACAAACAGAAAGTGATTTGAGATTGTGCAACACCTGTCTTTAAATGAGTGCAGGCAAATGAATGTACTGTACCTGATACAAGGGAAATTAATTAAAGTAGGTTTGCAAACGTTGCAGTATTAGCAAACATTCTTACCCTTCACACTGTAGGAAAGCAGCTCAAAAACTGAATCTGCGTTTGAGTTATAGGTAGCTTTTACGCCAGTCGCTCTCTCTGTGGTGCTGTTAGTCACGGTGTACGTGGCTGTCCAGTTGTAATAGTTGCTGTACACATTAGCAGAGACCTCTACCTTGCCCAGCAAAGGCACACGGAAAGGATAGGATTTTGGAACAGTAAACCTCGGGATTCTGTATTCCTGAGATGGCACACTTATCCCCATGGACTCCATTACCAGAGGAGGTGTTTTTACAGTCTGCGGCATCCATATCTCATCGGATGATCTTCCCGCAAATGGCAATGGAATATCAATTACAAAACTGTTTTTATTGAAGTTGTATCTGACCCGGCCTTCACTGGAAAATAAAGATAACTCTGTTAGAACCTGTAAGTTCATAAAGCATATACAGGAATTTCCATGATTTCCTGCTCTGCCCATGATACTGAGCTTACTTACATGCTTGTATCAATGTCTTGACTTTAGTTTTAGACAGAAATGTAATGATCAAACATTAATATCAACATTTTTAAACACTCATTCATCAGAATTTACTGAAAGTACTTTTGGTATCAGGGAATTCTCTCAAGGTTTTTTCCTCTCATTTCATAAAGAGAGAGACTTCTAGGTCAAGTAAAAAAAATCCTCCAAAAACACTGGCACACTTGCAGGATGCTGAATACCAGAAAAAGGCAATTATGTTTTTTTTAAAAGTGATGTATTCTTATAGAAATGCATGAAATCATACTAACATTAGACATGGTAAGAATCTAAATTATTAAGAATTTATCTATCTCTCTCATTACAAGCATTTCAAAAGTTTCATCCAAATATTCAACATTTTTTTTATTCTGAATAAAAGGAAATAAAAATCTAAGCATGTGACCAGGAGCTAGGACTGGAAAATGGATCATTGGCTGAAAAAGTATAATTATGAAAAGGCAAAACAGAAGGAAACTTGGCCTTAATTTGTGAATGAACAATAAGCTGGCAAAGATAATTTTCTTGTTTGCCTAACTGGTCTTTTATATTGCAAAATCTCCAATTTTTACACTTAAAGCTACATCCTAAGATGAAAATTAAGCAAAAACTTCTGAAATTTGTTCCTTTTCATCAAAAACTTTAAAAAGCAACATAAAAGAGCAGTAAAAAAATCCTATTATTATTATTAACAGAGAGTATAACAACCTAGGAGAAAAAACAGTTTCTTCCTTGCTTATACTTAGCTCAGGAACAAAATGGCAGCAATAGGGATACGTGTCATTAACAAACAATATCATATTAGCACAATGAAAGATAAAACATGGAAAAACAGATCTAAGAGATATAAAATTCAAAACTCTTCTCCTTTTGTTTTTGGAATCCAATCTTATACTAGACTCTGCTGTCCTTTACATTCATTTCAGCATATCATTTCTATGAAATTTGACAGAAGGGTAATTACATTCATGCAAGTCCTGTGAAACTCTACTAGGTAGAAGAGATGGGACCAAACCAGTGCAAGCATCCGGTCCATATGTGTACAACTTCTCTCTGAGCAAGTCAGGCATGGGAAGAGGTCAGGCTGCTCTACTGGTGGAGGTTAACCTGTATGTGTAGGGGAATGGGAAGAACTGTCCCACAGGACTGCTCAGGAAAATGCAGAGCTATGAGGGTTATGGCCGAAGTGTCTGCAGGGATGTAGGATACAAATCTATGAGAAACATGGCTTCAGTAGTTCTGTGGCTTAAAGACTGTTGAATGCTGTGTTTTTATACAGTATGCCTTATAGTATAATACAGTACTTTGGGATCTATTCACATACTGCGTGAAGAAAAATCTGTATTAAATACATGCATCAATTTCTCCGTATAATTCCATTTCTCTGACCTTAATGTTCTTTGTTATTGTTCCAATTTTATGCTAATATCTACAGCAATTCCATGCTGTTTTATAAAACCAAAGTAAAATAAAATAACACAAAAATATGAACAAATATCTATTTTCAGTTTCCTGTATTGCTATTCCAATTTCACTCCCTACCTTTTCAGGAAAAGTTCTTCAGGAATGGTGATAACACGCAGGTTAAGTTTCTGAACGTTCAGTTCCTGCAGTGCACTTAGTTTGTCTTGCAGAGTCTGGGCATAGGGGACATCTTTTGATGTTTTTTGCAGCCAGGTGTTGGTTGCCTGTAACGAGGAGAAAAGTTTTTCAAAGTAAATAACAAGTGTTAGGACTTCCCAGTGAAGTTATCTGAAAGTTATTTGGACAAGCCAAATACTGAGCTCTAGGTATCTGCTACAGTGACTGTTTCTATCAAAGTTGAAAATACACAGCTTATTCAATCTCATGAGAGACTTTTCAAGTAGTTCTTATTTTGGCTTTCACGGGGGAGGCAAGAATTCCTCAGGGCTATGTGGTGGAGCTGTAACAACTACTTCAGGTTGAAAATCTTACCACGATAAATTGTGACACGATATGTCGCAGTGTCATATCCGTATGAGCCACTTTCCGATCCAGCAGTTTGTTGGCATGCTTTTCTAGGGTTTTTGGGTAGTCTGAAAAGTCAACTGGGAAGGCAGAAGACAATTTTTTCACAGCAGCACTGGCACCTGAATTCCACTCTAGCTCAACTTTCTCAGCATCTAAAAATCACGAATTTAAAAGAAAAGGGTAAAATTAGTAATATTCTTATTTTGCGAGATACTATAAACTAATGTAAAAAGATGCTTAAATTTATAGGTTTTGCATGTGGATCATGTGTTTGCCCCTACCATATCTGAGAAGAACTCTTTTTGAAATTGAGTTTCCATGAATTGTTGCAGCTGAGCTGATCTGAAGGTATGCTTTGTTTGGTGAGTAATTAACCAATGCTTCACTTCTAAGTTCAGTTTGCAGGCGAGGAACAGAAATGGTGCCTCTTAACATTGCCTCTTCCACTCCAGCATATCTGTGAAAGAAAAAATAAATGTGAATAAAAATATTTAATTGTACTTTTTCAGGAGCAATTTCAGCATTTAAATCTATAGCAAAGGCATAATAGGTGTTATAAAAAATTAGATTGAATCAAACTTGTAAACATTGTTCTAATTCAATGAATATTTTCAGCTTCTGGTAGTTACTTTGGAAAATCTGTAGTAGACTATTATAATGCTACTGTGCAGATACACAATGAGTAGGTGCAGGTACAGAAATGAGTCTGTGTTAATTTCATAAGAGTGAAAAGGATGGAAACATGTACCTGTCCTGGTAAAGTTGTAACTGACCCAAATTCTGAATGCCTTACTCAAGCTGAATTCTCTACTCAGGATATAGACTGTGGCCATGAATCACATAGAAACAAAACACTTGACAAAATATATTATGCCACTGGGCTTCATTTTCCTTTATTCACATTTATTTTATATCTCTGTAACTTTGTTGACTCGAGCAAACTTCTAATATTATGTTAGTGCAAATGAAAGGGAATTGAGGTCCCTGACATCTGTCCAAAGCTCCCACCGATATCAGAGGCAATTCTACATGAACAGCAAAGACAAAGACTCCCCGGGGCACCATCAAGATCACAGAATTCCATGGAAGATTGAGGTTTATTAAAGAATGTGATCAGCCCATTTCACTATGGGCTTGTGAGGCAGACAATTTTAGAAACCCTGGCAGGCTGAACATTTTTTTTAGCTCCCCTGTAGATGTTCCCGGAAATATTCTCATCGTGAAGCGTGGGAATTTTTACAGGAAGCTCTCAGTTATTTTTGGTTTTGTTTCTTACTGAGTGCCCTTAGATTTCTTCATGGGGAGATGTCATAACTTTTTTTAGAGCCAAGCATATCCAGTAAAAGATAATACGTCTCCGAACAAACCTTGCCTTGTTTATATCCTTGGATTATCACACCTGCAATAACAGTAGTACAATGCATTCTTGTAGTCATGTGTGTGCAAACATGGAAGAACTACCTCAAGGAACTTATAATACAAATTATATGCATATAGTAGGAAAGATCAATCAATGTATTATATGTATGCAGTTGATGTATTACAAATAATATACTTTAAAGTTTTTAAAATGGGGTTTCAATGGCAAGTTTATCTCTCTCTGTATTTAAGAAATTTCTCTAAAATGAGATAAAATTTTCCCATGTTTTTACATCCAATAAAACCTTTAGCAATCTTATTCAAAGGTAGCTGTTAAATTCCAAATGTGCTCCTGAGTTACCTTATCTGGCCAGTAAGAGTAACTTCAGGAATTTTCTTATTGTTGAAGTCTAAGACAAAGGTGTATGCTTTCTTCCCAGAAATGGATTCATCAGTAATTCTCAAGTTTGTACCAAAGTCAACATCAACATCTGGAATCTGGACATCACTGGTCAAAATCTTTTTGCCTCTGTTGTACCTGAAGATCAGTGTGGCCTCATGCTGGTTTACACCTAGAAAATATAATGTACTTTGGTTATATGGAATCTGTTTGGACTTTTCTTAAAGGAGAATAAAAAAGGACCAGCTGGAAATTATATCACACTAAAGATATAATACAACTTTTGATGAGTCTGATTAGCAACTGGGTCATCTTTTTTCTTCTCATCTTCTAAACACACCATGGGCTGATCCACCAACCCATCAATACTTTTGTTATTTAAATGATCCCACAGATGGTTTGTATGCTTTCATTCCATATTTCATCAGAAACTTATTTTTCTCTTGCTTATATAAAACCCCTGAAGATCTCCTTGCCCTTGCTTCCATTCACCAACATTACACTGATATTAAAATCATGCAAAATAAAAAATCATCCTCTCATCATGAAAATCTTGCACTGGGATTGCATACATTAAAGGAAATGTGTTGGCCTTTTTGGGTGTGAGAATGGTATTCTGTCTAATACTGTAAAGAATACTATTAAGATTTATTAATAAAAATCTCTTTTCTGGTAAATGACACAGTTCAAAACCGAGCAAAACCACACAGGTGTTTTGGACTGTTACCTTCTGCCTGGACAGCAAACTTTAGGGTGTCTATCTGGTCATTTCCCTCTCTCTGCAGTTCGTAGTTTGCACTTGCAGAGTATTCCTTTACTTCGCCAGTGGACACTAATTCAACGTCAAATCTACAGAATGAGTAAACAAATGTCTTGTGAATAACTTTTTGGTCCATGACCAAAACCAGAAGAAATCACACCATTCTCACCCACTCTCTTTCTGAGCTGCTGAAGCCAGCCTATTTTGAAAGGTTTTTAAAGTTAAGCTTTATGTGAGAGACTGCTGGAGACTAAGAGGGAAGGTAGTTAGCACAAAATAAACGTAGTTTAAGTTGACATGACTTACTTGGATTCTCCAGTCAAGGGAAAATATGGAACTGCCTCTGTGTCAGTGGAATTAGCGTACAATAACTTGGTGCAGAAATTTAGACCCGGAATGAAAGGCTTGCAAGAAGTTGAGGTTGCTTGGTTGTCCATAAGAGTTGCAATCTCTTCAGTTTTGGCTGGAGACACCAAATGCAGTGTATTGCTGGAATAGAAAAGTCAGTCAGTTATTCCCAGGACAGGTTCTCAGACACCCTCCTGTTAACAAGGTTATTTCTGAACAAAACTCACTTATTAATGTAGGGGCTAACTGAAATAACATCTGGTGTTAAATGATGTAGATATTATTATTGATAATTATAATTTAGTGTATTGAGCCATTTGGTCTCTCTACAATTAATGTAAGTAGTTCATTTAAATTCAATTTAAAATAGGTATTGCTATTATAATAATTTTATGTGAAAGAAAACAAAATAATGGAAATGGCAAGAGTCTTGTATAAAATTTCAAAAATAGCAACAAATAATCTGTAAGCCATGAATCCAAGTTGTCACTTATCTGGCATATTTGCTTGTCTCACAAAAGAAGTTAACCCAGTTTTGCAGTGTCTGGGATTTTTCTGAACTGAATATTTCTCCATGCCTGCCCTAGCCTTTCAATTCCACCACAATAAAAACCAAGAAGAGAAGGAAGAGCATAGCCTTGAAAGTCCTCATTCAGTTCTCATTACCTAATACTGAGGAGCTTTACTGGACTCTTCGGAGCAGGAATGCTGAATTTCAGTTGTCCAGCTTTTACACTAACGTGTGCTTCAATTCCAGATTCATGGAATATATTAGAATTCATCTCCACACCACTTTCAGCAAATTCAGGCATGTTTATTCCCAGATGTGTCACAAACTCAACTGCTACTGAAGGTTTAGCAATGAGATCTGCTTGCATCTATTTAATAAAAACAAAATGGGGTATTTATTTGCCCAATATATCTTGCTGGTTATACAAAAAAACCATAACACTCCTGATAATACAGAGGTAAGTTTTATAGAATTGATTTTTCTGTTCAAAACATCTGGTTCCCAAATCACATAATCAAAGGGCCCATATAAGTGATAACTGTAATATAACAAATTCAGCAAGATGATAACTCAAGGAAACCTACTTTAATGTAAAAATACTCATGCTTCAGAAGGATTTTATACATGGAGCTACTTGCATGTATTTTTAATTCTGAAGACAAGAGTCCGTTTTCCATTTTAAGAAAAAAACTAGCAATTTTCAAAAACAGTGAGCAAACTGATGAAAAAGAAATGGATCCAAGATTTGAATTTCTCGAAACACAAATCAGCTTATTTTCAAGCTTTTGCTTTGGCCATCAAGAAAGAAGGGACAAAATGCAAATTTGGAAAAGATTCCAAAGGTTACTAAAGGGCAACAAGTACTAAATTTGATGACCTATTTCTTATTTTTATTTAAATCTTGTATATGGTAAAAAACTGATATTTTACATGAACTGAAACTACTAAAATTTTTTTATGAAATATTGACTAGATGCAAGGTAGTTATTAGAACTTTAAAAAGGAAGAGAAATATTTAGTTTTTAAAAATTTTAAGTAGATAAATAATTTTGTGTCACACGCTTTTTCATTGTTACAATTTTAAAATGTTTCCTTTCAGATGAAAAAATGTTTTACTTGACTCAATTTTCAATATTTCTTTTAACTGCGAATCAAATTTTTTCACTTTGAATTGGCCACAACAAAATGTTTTGTTAACTTTTTGGCTTGAAGAGCAAAGTCACGTACTGTAGCTTTTCTACCATTGTAATTTGAGAGCAAGGAGAGAGAAGAAAACAGATTAAAAGGGTTATTTTTTAAAGAGTGATTGAAATATTTTAATACATAAATTTTATTATGTTTCATTCATAATTTATGTGCATTACTTCTTAACCTAATCTAAATGTCATCCAGAAATTAACCAAAGGCTTTTACTGAGTTGGGGTTTTTTAATGTCAAGAACATTTTGCAATCTTTAAAATGTTTCTGGTGTCACAGTTTTATCCATAAATGAAAATGTAGATTATTGGGAGGAGAAAAAATGTAGACAACTATTGGGACTTACGCTTTTTTGATGAAGCTTCGCAGCAACTCTGGCCCCAGGTGTTGCTATTCCAGACAAGGCAAACTTCAGTTGCAAACCTGCTCCAGTTGGAAGCTCAAACTCATTGTCCATGAATATGTAGTGGACAAATAGATCCCTGTCAACACCTTTTGCAATGGCTTGTGCAATCTGTGAATCAAACAAGGAAATGAATGCTTTGAAAAAATCCACACTTCGGAATACGCACATTTTGTACTTTAAAAATGGAATGAGTTCAACTCTAGAATCCAAAATTTAATCTCATATGGAGTAGAGAATATTATTTCTACAGATTCCTTGCTTCAAAAAATGTACTAAAGACTGCTTAGCAAAATCTGGACTTTAAATGAATACCAGATTTTTTTACCAGCCTTGATACACACAGGTTGTGTATCAACGTAAACCCTTACCATGCTAAATCTTAACATACACATGCAAAGGTGAATTGGTTTAGACACCACATAACATTCTGGCTTCCCCAAAGTCAATGACAAAGCATTTTTTTACTTCAATGAAAGATGAGTATTACCAAAAATTTCTAAAATGTACTATATCTTCTTTTCTTTTTAACATGATAAGGATGAAATTTCTAATATTAACATATATTTTCATAATTAGAAATTTAGTAGTATAACTTAACAAGCAGTACTAAGATTTTGGGCATTGTTCCAGTAGATATCTCAATAATACAATATGATCCGAACTTTCCCTTTTTCCTTCCCCTCACCAATCCTCCAGGAGGACTCCACTTGGGTATTGTGGAGTCTCAGAGTCCTTCAACCTAAGTGTGGATATTTTATTTTAAATAATTTTATTTTCATGCTGGTATCAAATATTTTTACATAATAGTTAAAGACAACCTAAATCTTAAAAAAAAAACTGGTAGAAAAAAAATATTGATAATGCACATTGGTGCATCAGAAACGTACCATTTCTGGAACAGTCTGAAGAGTTTTAACACTCTTTAAAATCAAGCTTCCCAGCAGTTTAAAATCATTCAGTTTCATGTACCCAAGTTCTTCTCCCAGGATTCTCAGATATGCTCTTCCTTCAGGAGCTTCTTTGCTGCCCAATTCTTTTATCAGTTTTTCAAGGTTAAGTATTATTCCTTTCATAATATCCTGAAAATTCAGTCAGAAAGCAATGAAACAGATTTATAAGAAATATGTATAATCATATATCCAGAACAGGTACTTAGTGAATGTCAGCTATTCTGCACATGCACTTACAGGTTTCTCTCTGGACAAAGACCCCTCCAAACACAAGTAAGAACACACGTTCTTAAATAGCAGTACGGATTTCTGTTTATCTCACCGGAAGAGGAGAAGGAACGTATCGAGTAAAGCAATAAGTGCTGTAATTACTGTGTAAAAATAGGAATGCTGTGCTGCACAGAGAATGTTTTCAAGCTGTACCTGATCCTGCTTGCCATCCTGTGAGTAACCAAAATAGTCAAAAAGTGCCTTGGAAACCTGCTCTGGCACTTTGCCATCAACCCAGTACAAGGCCTTGCTTGCAGTGTCTGGGAAAAATCCCTTCTCTCCAAACAATGCTTCCAGTGTTGGTTCAAACCCCTTTCCATCCAAGCCAAGCTGAAATGAACAGAAAGGACAATGCATAACTGAGACAGTTCCCCCCTTTTCTTTGGAACTTTACAACAAACAGACTTTCTGGGGAGCAAACAATGCATTTAAAGTACATCCTAGAAGCCCAGGATTCTTAAGGGAAGATACAGAACACTATGTTTTTTGATACATTTTATCTCTCTGGTGAGGTTCAACAAAAAACCTATGCTTAGGTTGTATCTCAGTTAAAATCTACTATGAGTACTTCAGTGTGCCAGTAATGATTCATTAGCATGAAGTCAATTTGTTACAGATGGGTTCATTTTACCCTGAGCCCTCTAATAATTTCAACAGGGTTGTCCATCCAGTCAGTGGCAAGTGACATCACATAACGGATGGCTTGCTCTAAAGCCCATTGAGACCAAATCAAAGTCCCTTTGTAGTCACAATGATCTTTAGATTTCTCCCAAGGCTTGTAAAAACAGTACATTATTCACAGAAAGTTGTTATAAGAAAACAGAAATGAGAAAGAAAGCAGCTGAATACTAGAAAGTGTTTTTGATAATTGTACCTCAAAGACATCGCTTGGGTCAAAACCATAGGCATGCAGGGTGGTTTTCAGCATAGTCTCTTTAGGAATATAGCTGTTTGGGTCAAATACCACATTTCCTTCTACTTTGGCAGAGATGGGGTCAATTCCAGGTACGGAAACTCTTTTTGAAATCTGATAATTTTGTGAGAATTTTCTGAAATCTTTGGCTGTTGGAAGCTGATTTCCTTTCAGAGCTTCTTCAACTCGGCTTTTTAGACTAGGGAAGAAGATAACGATTAAAATATGATTAGTATATATTCCAAACACTCCTTTAGCCTTAGTTAAGGGATTTTTTATGCTGCTTGCAGACATTCATACAGCTGTGCTGATTGCAAATGGATAGCTCTCTGCACATAATTAACAGTAAACATAAGACTTAAGGGAAACACTACAATCTGGCACTGCTCTGACAAAGCCAGTTTACTCAGCTGATGTGCTTGTTCAAATAAGCAGAAAAACCAATCAAAAACTCCACTGCTAGATAATACTACTGCAACTGTGGTCAAAACTTTGTTCTTCCAATGAGACCAGTAAACACCTAAATTTCACTTACTCTTCAATGCCCAGTTCTTCAGAGTCCAGGATGTTGGCAATGTGTGAGGCAACAAAGCTTTTCACTTGCTCATTCTTCTCCTTTGTGAGGACTCTCAAAATCTTTGCGAGATCACTTGGGGAAGGATTTTTCATCACTAGGAGATAGGATGCTAGACGTTTGTCTGTGGGTGCATCCAATTCTTGGAATGCTTTGAGAAGAGCTGAACGGTCCTATATAAATGGAGAAAGGTTTGCATTAATGAACAGGCCCATGGATGATATTGATAAACCCTTTTGGGAATATATAGGGTGAAATAATCACAGAATCACAGAATATTCTGAATAGGAAGGGACCCATAAGAATCATTGAGCCCAAGTCTTTAGTGACTGCATACCTATTTTTTACCTTATTTCTACAACTTATCACAACAGCTTCTTTGAAGTTATTTTGCTAAATTTTCTTTTGCTAGAGAACGTCATAGAAGTAATGGCTTTATTAAAACTGATTTTCATAGAATCAGAGGATCATAGAATCGTTTGGGTTGGAATGGACCTTAAAGACCATCTAGTTCTAATTCCTCTATTATGGGCAGGGACACTTTTCACTAGATCAGGCTGCTCAAACCTGGCCTTGAACACTTCCAGACCTGTGCCAGAGCCTCACCACCCTCACAGTAAAGAATTTCTTCCTAATGTCTAATCTAAACCTGCTCTCCCAGTTTGAAGCCATTCCCCCTCGTCCTGTCACTAAATGATTTTTTAAATAGTCTCTCTTATCCTTTATTTTCTCATACTTCTTTTTATTTATTTTATCCCTCTTTCCCCCCTCCCCTTTTTTTTTTTTACCCTTTATTTTCTTATTTTATACATACAGGTTACATTTGTACTTTAGAATTCTGATTTTCCATTGTTTGGAATCATAAATGCTGACAAAGTGTAAAAATGTGAAAAAAAAAAAGATCATCCAGTTTAGGAAAAGGTGATCAAACTCTACTGCTGCAGGAAAATTAAAAACATAGTTAAAAACTAACTAATAATTAAAAAATTTAAATTTATTAAACTGAAACTGAGGATATGAATTTCAGGTGTTTCTAGTCTCCCAGACTATCTCACCGTGCTGAGCAGAAATGCTCTGTATAATGACACCCATTCTGTAAGGGATGCTGTAATGTCACTGCAGTGTAAACACACATCTACCCAGTACTGCTAACAATGACAATAAAATGCCAGCATAAAATAGGGGCATGGTTTTTTGATTAGTTAAATACATTTAAGTCCGGGGTAATTCATTAGTTAACACCACCTTTAAATAAGCAGAACTCCATTTAAGACACTAAAAGGAACAGATCCAAACTTCCCATTTAAACTGTCTATACAAAGAAACTGGATCTCAAAAGAGCAACACCCACTAAGTCCAGAGGCTTCAGATATGTGTATGGAAATTTACTAAAGGGGTTCTGAAAAAGCTGGAGACAGCTAAAAGGGAGATAGCAGAGTTGGAATAATGGGAACAGCTTTGCATATTCAGTAACTCCTGTGAAGAGTCAAGGTGAACTGAGAACAATTTATCCTGGTTCTTGTGACAAATTTACCTCTTCAGTAATTGTCATTTTCCTGAATGCCTGGATGGCTGCTTTCTGAATAGAAAGTGATGCAGCTTCATTTCTGATACATGTCTTCAGAGAAGATTTCACACTGGGTTTCGCTTTCTCCATTACTGCTCCCATGTTTCCAATAGCCTGTCAGTGATGAAAACACAGAAAGAGGATAAACACATCTTCTCCACCAAGAGAAGCAGAGTAATATATGTGATAATATAATATAATATAGGATAAGATAATATAACATAAAACAGTAATATAATAACAGCCTGCATAAAGAAAGAAGGAAATAAAAATACCCGAAGTGTGAGGTATGTGAGTTCATCTTCCCCAGAACAATCAGTGCCAAGCAGGGATACCATGAAGTCTGCAACATCTGCTATTTCCTCTGTCACAATCTTCTTCTCATTGTAGAACCTATAGAAATAGATAAACACATCAGAAACAGAAGAGGAAAATGGGAAATGCCTATATTTTATTCCTAAAGAGCAAATTCATGAAAATAAAAATATCCTCTAAAAGTGAACACTCTTAGGGTATACTCTAAGCACTGTAATGCTTCTTCGAGGTTATTTTGTACAATTGCATGCTATCATTACTTACTTGGTAACAGAATGACTCAAGCCATAAAATGAAGCTCTACTTGGCTGATACTGGGCCATGTTAAGAATTTCTCTTATTCTTTGTGGAGTTGGAGAAGGCAACAGTCCCAGGGTGTATGTGACCAGGTCTGCCACGAGTGGATTCACGTTTCCAGTTCTCAGGATTTGAAGGATTGCACTGAAGCACTCTGGAGTCCCACACTGGGCCAGGGCCTGGATAGTGACAGAGCTGAAAGGCGAAGAGATGACTCTTATTAATTCCCTGTTTGCAGTTATTGCTGCATGTTGACTGTTTGAAATAATCATTTGACAGGTTTATTAAGGTGTTTTAATACAAATTATGTAAGCTTATGTGTGACTGGAAGCAAATTATGAAACTGCTCACCAAAAAGAAGCTTCTTAGTTTTACAAGTTATAGTAATAACACAATTAAATAAGAACAACAAGTAAGTATTAACAATATCATCATTACATGAACATATTTTTTTTTTCCTTCAAAACAGACATTTTTCCATGACTCAAAGTATTATAATCTACTATATTGACCCAGACTGAGTCTCTAGTCCCTTTACAGATGGAGGACATAAAGAATATGTAAACTGGCTCAAGTCCAGCTCAGACAAAAGAGTAAGGGTGTGGAGTGGAGGGCAGGGTCAGACCAAACAACAGCACTCTTCCATGTTTCCCAAAGTCTCACACTCGAAACTGTGTTCTTTGCTGTAAATCACACTTGGGAGTTTGGAATTACAGCCATTGTCCTTGAGCAAAACTGCATGAAAGATATTTGGCTATAATAATGCATCCAAAGGATTGTGTCAGGCACACACAGTTGGTTTTACACTCCCTCCCTTATTTTCCTCTCTGTATAGCTCTCACAATACTTATCTTTCTGAAAGCTGCTCTTTACATCTAATACACCTCTAATTTAAAATAATTGCAGCAAATCATCAACTATAGCGTGGTTTTGCCATGGCATTGATGTGTGGTGTTCTTGCACCGTGAACTGCTGTAATGTACCTTGAGGTTTCCATCATCTTTGGTACAAGAGAGCCAAGACTGCTGTTGTGCAAACTTCTCAGCCCAGAAACAAATTTGTAAAAGAGTCTTGCTCTCTGCTGGTTTTCCTGGGAGGCTGTAAGTTTCTGCAGCTCCTGAAGGGTTTTCAGAACAGCATCGCCCTGCCTGGGGAGTTTGGCATCTGTACTTTCCAGCGCAAGTCCCTTCCCTTCCAGCGCATCTAGAAATTGGAAAAAATGGCATTCTTTATGTCTTTATGAGGGAGCTATGTTAATTTTAATTTTCTCTCATAAATTCTGAATAAATACAAAGTCTATACATTATTTTATACGATAAATGTTGAAGTTTAAGACCTGAACAGTTTACAAAAATAATGGCATGGAAATTAATATAATTGTCCCAAAAGTTGAATATTTGCATACATTCTTTTACATTTTCACAAAGGTTATTACTTAACACCTCTTATATTAGCACAGTTTGTTTTTCCAACTTTTAATAAAAATATGTTATAAGAAATGTGTTATGACTGGGATTAACAGCTGCAGGTCAGAAAGGTATGTATCCGAACAAGATATATAGTAATAATGGATTGTTTACATTTGGCACTGAAGCTAAAAGATGCACAAGAAATAATGGGTAGCTGAAAAGGGTTCATTAAACTTATTTCCAGTAAGATTAAATGACTCTTCAATCAAGTTATAACTTTTTAAATATAAAGAAGAATTTTAAAATTAAAATGAAAACACAAAGATTATTTAAAATTAGTGGTGTTTTTAAACTTCTCAGGTTTTCTCATTTTATACTCAAACTTTTTCCTTGCTAAACTGATAAAATTTCATTTAAAATTATGAATTTATGTGGTCCCCTCATCTTTAATTAATTCACTATAAAAATCCACTAAAAATTCACTGTATTTATATTTTGTCTCTGTATTACAATATTGAGAACTGCAGCTATACCTCCATCAAAATTTTTGTTAGTGATCTTTGGGGTATCTTCAAGCTTCAGGGTCTGGTTGACCTCTGTCATTACACCATAGCGATTTCTGGGAAAGAAAGAAAAATTCAGAGCTTTAGTTGAATCCAAATGCCTTTGAGAGGTGTTGTCCTGCCTTCTTAAAACCAAAATGTGTATTTAGGGATGAAGTCAGGGAAGAATGTGATACATCACCATTTAAAGTGGATATTTACAAATAAAGGGTAATGATAAATAGTGAGCAACCTACTTGTATGAGGAAGGCAGAAACAGGTGTTTTTCACTGCAGACAGCATCTCTTATGTGCTTTTTCTTTGCATCAATATTGTAATGACAGAACTGAGTGCTCTTCAGAAGGGTAGATAATGGGCTGTTCTGTAAAATAGTTTGGCAGTCAGCTTACTGAGTAGAATAGGAAACAATCAATAGTTTTAAAGGCTGACACAGTTTTACTGTAAGATTAACAGTTACATATTGGAAACGAAGGTGCATAACTGGAATCATTCTTACACAAAGACAAAATTGTGCCAGTAACAATCTTTAGACTTAAGTCTCTTCTCAGGCAAAAATCCCACTGAAATGTTCCCTCAGGCCTTATTGAGGTGTTTGGGTTAGTAGTTACTTCATGACTGATCCCCTGCTGCCTACAACAAAGGCTCCTTCATAAAACCAATTTGTAATTTTTGGAGTAGTTCAGTTCCCTTGTAACAACTGATGCTCTCTTTAATTTCAGTCTCATGACACAAATTTTAAAGACTTCTACAACAAGCTGTAGAAGTGGCAGAAATTATAAAATGTATTTTCAGCATTATATGAAATAATAATTTTGTTTTTTAGTTAAAACACAGAAGAGCACAGATTCCATCATACCAGAAAGAAATCTGACAATATTCATGCAAGCAACTGCAACTGATCATTGTGGATTAACAGGTAGACTTCGCAGTTTGTGAAACTACTTACTTCAGGGCATCTAGAGCCCTCTCCTCCTGACATCACATACGCTTTAGAGTTTTGGTGGCCTACATGTTTTAGATAAAATTGGAATTTTGAAAATTTTGACCAACAAAACTAAAAATTTGGCTGTGGTCTGATAGGTTATTGAATAATTAATAGTACTAACTCCATCTATGAAAAGCTCTCCTTTAAAAAAGAGAAGAACATGAAAGAAGGTAATTACACTCTTGCTCTGCATGTTTTTCTCTATTGATGGCCAACAATACCACAGTCTGATCTAATGGAAGGGTGAAGAAAAGCTAAGTTTTCAGAAAATACATATAAAACTTAGTCATGGTAGCAGTTGTTTATAATTTTAAGTGCTGGTGTGAATGTTATATTATATAACTTTTAATGGCATACTTACTAGTCCTTTTACAATGGCAATAGGGCTGACATGATCTCTGATGGGACTGAAGTTGTCGCAGCCTTTCAGGTACCTGGTAATTGAAATATCTTCTGCAACATTTCCTTTTCTGGATTTGAATTCAACTTCACTGTCACACTTTCCGTATACAGTATCCTGGAAAGAAGAAAGAAGTCAGTGTCTCTGCTCATGTTGTCAGATATTTTCTGATCTAGTTGAAAGGCACCCTTTCTGATCTGAACACACAGGCCTTTTGAAAATGATGTTCAGGAATAACTCTATCTAGGTGAGCTTTTTTCCATTGGTTAACACAATAAAGTGAATGCTTTCAAAAGACCTACCATTGGAATTGTTTTTATGTTTTCCACTGTTTCTGTCGGCACAAGGAGAGCTGAGATGATACCTCTCTTGAGATTCAGTACATTCAGAGGCTCATCCTTCTCTGGATACAGCTTGACTCTTGTTCCATCCTGAATGCTGAATTTTAGCTCATTCCTGCCTCCCAGAAAAACAACATTAGTATGAAATCATATTAAACCCACACAGTGAAGAACATGTTATCAATAACCTGCTGGGCTATAGATAAAACATAATGTTTATCTTAGTCTCTCATTATTTACTATTCACTGCTGTTACTAACAGAAAGTATTACTGTTAAAGCAGCAAAATTCTAACCAAGGACATTTTGATTTCACCAGATTACGTCACCTAAGGGACAGCAAATACCAAGAGCAATGGCTGAAAGTTGGAATTGCATAAATTCGGAGAGGAGATTAGTAAATTTTTAGAAATGAGGTAATTATTAACTACTGCAACAGGCTACAGAATGATGGGAAGGATTCTCTACTAGTTGGAGTCTTTAAATGAAACCTTAATTGTTTTCTGTAAAATGTATTTTAATACTGTCTCAAGGTGGTTTGAGATCTATGGCTTGTGAGACAAGATGACTACTGAGGCACTGAAAGAGGCATGAAGGTGCATGACTAAAATATGCACTGACAAGCACTAGAGACTAGCTGGGTCAAGGGAGCAGAAGAAATTAGTTACAAAAGCAGATAAGTAAGGAAAAGATTAGCTACACAGGCCATTAGAGATTGGGAATGAAAATCTGGACTTCAGTCTCAAATGCCTTTCTGTTGCACAGTCTGTTAGCAAAGGAAAACTCTCTTAAACCGGCTGCATGCAGCCATTTGAGAATGTGCTTACAAGAAGGAACAATAATTACACTTGGAATAATCTTTCGGGGCACTACCCAACAATTTCCTGATGTAGATGACAGAAATGAAGAAACCATTCCAGGTGAAAATGCTGTATGTAAAAAACCCTTCCCTACTGGCAGTTGGGAACTATGTTAACCCCAAAGTGTATCAGGGAGAGCTTTGTTGTGGAACCAGCTTATAAATCTACCATGTTATCATGAAATGCGTTCCATGCCTAGGAAAACATAATCAGGGTGGACTGTTGACACTGCAGCCTGTTCCATGTTGAGGTCACAAGTATTGATGACAATTGATATTGCTTACTTGGACATGGCATTTGCAAACTCCTCAGAGTTCTTGGATTTTTTCAGAATAGCCCTTCCCTCGGTGTCAACACCAAATGTCTCCCTCAGGGAGCAATGCATTGTCCTCAGGATAAAGCGGCATATCTGGGGTACCTCCAGTTCAACCTGAAAACACAAATATTATATATTTTTCTTTTTTGCATTATCACATTTCCAGGATTACCCAGTTACTGCTTTGAAAATTCCTTGGGTTTTGTAAAGTGTCAGGATCACCCTGCAACCAGCTGTTGGGAAAGACTCCAAAGTGCTCTAAACAGCTTAAGGTAACTCCACAAAGAAGATATGAGGGCAAGTATGTGCTTGGCTAATGGCATGGAGCAACATGGTAAATGAGCAACTTAGTTTCTGAGAATGTCAAGTATTAGAACTGTATGGAAACTTGAGTCTTTACACTGATCAATGTTTAGACCCTATCAGAACAGTATGTGCGAAATAAAAAAATATTTTTACCTGTTACTCCATTTCAGGAAAAAAAACCCCTCAAAACCAACACCATGATGAGAAAGTTTTGGGCAAGATAAGGTGACATTGGGTAGTTCAATGGCCTATGGGAGCTTTTACTCCTACAGCCCTGGTATTGTCTTGAGATACCAACAGCAGGTTCCCATGTTGTCTTCATGGCATCAATGACTCACTTTAATTGAAGTTCTGGAATTGTTTAACGGGCATTGGTAGACTGAGGCTGGGAGTGAAGGAAAACTGAAGTACCAGGTCTTGCCCCTTTCTCATGTAAAAGTGCAGCCAGATCGGGATTGAAATGCACTGGCACAGAGGTATGAAGGACTTCTGCCATCCTCAGTGCCCTCTGTGTAGAATAGGGAGGGCTTAGTCTTCATGATTCTCAATATGTGCCCTTCAAAAGGATGATCTTGTTTGGAAAAAAAATTGAGGGATGCTCCCCAGCTGCAAGCTCCCATGTTGTTAAGTACACAGTCCCCAACTGGGTGTATTTACTCCTCTTTGCCTACCTTGCAAGTGATCTTTGAACCGCTCTGAGAATCTGATGTTCCAGTAATCCCACTTGATGTCTCTGCTTCATATGAGTAAACATATTTTCTGAGGGGTTTAAATCTGGTTGCATCCTCTGCAATTGGGAAAATGAGAGTGGTTTTATGAGCTGAGTAGGATGTTCATATGTAATCCTCACAGTACATGCTTAGTGCTGTGTAAATAAAACTAACGCCAGAAAGAGGAAGCACGCAGACCCATGCTCCCACTATTTCCTTTTACAGAATATCTTTCAGACAGAGAAGTGATGCCTTCATGTCAGTTGGATACTTTCTGAAGCATAAGATAAAACTTGTGGGGGCAGTATAAGTTTTGGGGTCCACTGCTCGGATGGGATCCGACAATGTGACCCCACCTGGCCTTCAACTCATACCCAAAAAGCAAATGAGAAAAATAGGAGAAAACTTAAGGTGTCAAACTGTAATAAAAATTACCCTATGGCTTCTAAATTGAGCCAATCAAATTGTAATTTTCAAATTGGTAAGAAAAAGATTCCTTTCAGCTCAGATTTTTCCATCACAATGCAAATACAAGGAGCTGCTTTACCAGTCACATGACTGAGACTGAAAGAAAAAAAAAAACCCAAAAAGAGACAGAACACCAAAACTAGCATTCCTCAATACCATTTCACCCAAATTTATGGAGGATCTTTCTTCCCCAGACTCTCTGAAATATGATTTACTCTCATTCACTTATTAAATCAGAAAATTTTACTAGTGTAGACTATTTTTAATGGACATAAGCTTCAGTTACATGAAGACCATCCAGAACAAGGGAAAAGCACTAAATCATGACTAAGACTATGGCTGGAGGGAATATTTCCAGAGGTGTTCCTCTTTCTATCAAAGGAAGCCCCAAAACCTAATAGGCTTCCTCAAAAGAATGAATTTCACCTGTATTTAACCTCTCCCTGTTGCCCTCAGAGCCAATCATCTGTAATTTTAAACGCTGCAAGCAGGAATGAACATGGTAATAGAAATATAAAGAAAAAAATAGTCTCAGGTCAAATACAGGGACGTAAGATATTCCTTTGGTGTCTGGAATGAGTAATGTAAGCCAAACAATATCCTCAATCAGAATTCACTCCCACTAAAACTGCGGGCATTGTTTTAAACTGAAGATGAGGGTCAAGCACTTGAAGTGTCTGTGTTGGAGAGTCTAGATCAATTTGAACCAGAAATTACTGTTCCTTTGGTTTAGACTGAGCAACTCACTGGAACTGTGATTCTGTTGTGATCCTGAATTAAAAACAATTTCCGAAATTGCTCCTCTGTGGTTATTTGTGACTGCCCGATCATTTTAGAGTCCAGAAATACTTTTATAGAAAAAACAAAGATAGGTAATCCTGCTGTAAACCCAAATGCCCATCATCAAATCTGTCTGACTTTGCCTGCCTATACCTGCATGAATGTGGCTTACTCTTCTTTTATAAAATCTGTCATGCCGGTGGCCAGTGGCAATGTTACCTTGCCCTTTATGTCACACCATTTCATATACAGGGAGGACAACAGAATAGTACTATAAATCTCATATTTCCTCACTGCATGATTATAAGCTTTACATACTTTAATAATGTTTTAGCTGAGATTATTTTCATGTAATTGCTAAACAGAATTATTGTTATAAATACTAGCTGTCATACAGCAATCAACATCTTACAAACATTTGAAAACAATTAAATTACCTATTTACCCCTAAAATTAGCTGCTATTAAAGGATTCATCACAAACCTTGTCACTTTTGGCTATCCTGGTCTATAACTGTACTTGGAAAAATTTACAACACCAGTAGCTATATTACTAAAGTGAAAATTATTGCTTCATATCCCGCTTTTAAACAGAAATCAATGAAAAAGGAATAGAGAAATGATAAGCTTAGAAATACAAATAACAAAAAATGTATTGTATCAAAAAATAAACACGGAATTGGCAATGAAGCCCAGCAGTCTTTGAGGTGGTTCAGGCATCTGAAGTAAACCGAATTGCCTGGAGATGGTGCTAAAGCACCCAACAAAGGAAAAAAAAATCCCTGAAGACAAAGAACAAACCAACTCATTCAGTACTTTGACCCTGTGGTGGAACATTATGTATCTAACCGAGCAGTCAGGGCCAGTCAAGAGTTCATTACAAAGATAGGGCATAAAGTCAGCATTTCCTGACTCTTTCCTTGTTTAAAGAAATTGCTGTCCTTGCTGACAGAGTTGATGATTTATTCTACAGGTATTTAGTTAGATATCTAAGAGCAATTCTGTGGGCTTAGCAGCAGCTGTGAAGGGTAAATAAAATGTTGAGATTCAGTCCACATTGAAGTGCAGTGTACATAACCTCACGGTTAAAGCTTCACATTTGAAAACCAGGGATTTCTAGATTAAGGAATTTGCATCTCACGATTAAGAAATAAATAAATAAAAAAAAACCAAACCCACAAACCCAATGGAAAGTAGCTTCTTAATGGGAACTTTAAGAAACTCAACCTCAGTTTGTCCAACCTTAGGAAAGTTTTAAAATTATTTGAATCAAGCCTAATGGATAATTGAATACTTAAAATAAATGGGAAGGACTTTACAATATTACCATCACTTTCATTTAAGTTATTTCAGAAGAAAAGTCAGGCTTTGAAAGATGTATTCATTAAAATACTGACATAAGATAGCAAAAGGAAATGCAAGAAATTACTTACTTGAACATCCTGGATTTCCACTTTCAGGTGATTCTTCTTCTGTAAAAAACCCAAACAAGCATTAAAATCTGGAAAAGCAGTTTACAAAAAAGTTCATGAAACAAGGGCTATGAATATATAAATGTAAATACTACATTGTGGTTGTAAGATCTTTTTAATTCATAAAAACTTCTGGTGTATTTTGGCCATAGATGTAAACAACAAAGCTACCATTAACATTGACAGTACAGAGACAAATCCAAAGGGAGGTACAAGCAGTTCCCTTGGTATAGAACTAAAACCTCAGAATAGGATCTTTAATCACTGAATTAAATTAGTTTGATTTAAGCTGAGAAGGATCAGTATTTTTAAAAGCCCTATATTATGTAAAATACTTTGTAAATGATGGGCACAAAATGTAGAGGTAGACAGATGAAACGTACCATATAACACATTTTACTTTTAAATTTTAGTCTATTTGACTAAAAATACTGCAAAATGGATAAATGGCTATACTCTGGTTTTTGTATATTTAAAAAAGGACAACTTTGAAGGTTAATACTAAAATTCTCTGCCAATAAATTTTTTCTGAATATTGAGAGCTCATTCTTTGGAGGAAAAGAATGTTGGTTGGAAGCCTGTTCAAGTTAAGAAGAATCATTTGCTCCAATCAGTTTTAGATATGTTCCATATGACTCTATTCAAATAAAATAAAATATAATAAAATTAAATTAAACATAATCTAGTAATTTTTTTGGCATTTATTGGATGCTATGTCATTCTTTGAGATATCACACATGAAGACCAGCACTTTTCACAATGTTCTCTGCACACTTTCCAAGTTTTCATTCTGGAAATTCTAAGTGGACCACTCTATAGAAATAGACAGTAACATTAGTCTCAGTAACAACAATAGCATCAGAAATACTACCATTGATATCAAAAGAAAATTAAGGATATTATTAATAACCATTAGAAACAAGGTTTATTGTATAGCAATAAATTTGTGTAATGTCAGTCTGCAACAGAATATTAGTTTAACAAAGATGTATTTACGATGAATTAGATCTGCATATAAAACCTGACCTGCATAAGCAGCTCTAGACTCACTTTTGTCCTTAAGCTCCCTGAAGCCTTAGTTAACACTACAGAGCTGTATTCTAAAACGCCACTTCTTGGGAAGTAAGGATAGCTGACAATCCATAGCATCATATTGATCTTAGTTGTCTTTTCTGATCTTAGGAAAAAACCCCTCTACTGGCCCACTTCTTTTACTGTTGAGTGTGTCCCTTCAATGCAAAATTGTATTTCAAATTGCTTGCCAAATAGAATTTGCTTTACAGCTCTCTCTCTTCACATTTGCTGCAAAATAGGTTAGCAACAGCTGGGCTAACTCTGCATGGTATCTCCAAGCTACAGTAGCTCCATGAGGGTTTAAAAGGACAATGCTACAGAAAAACAGTGGATGCCTCACAAATTGCAAAATAAATTAAATCTGTTCAAAAGCAACCAGGCAACATCCATGACTTTTCTACATTGGGATCCTCCTTTAACTGCCCATTCCTATGAAAGGAAGAGATGATATTTTTGCCACACTGAACCTTTTTAATTCTATAAGACATTGTCCTTTTGATTTTTTCAATATTTTTGTTTTAATGGGTTCATAAATAAAGCAGCAAAGAGCACTGACATAAAAGAGAGTACTTACGTGTGAGAACACCACTGCTGAGCAGCAGGGAGAGCAGCAAGAGCTCCACAGGGCCCATGGTGAGCCCGTTCCCTCTTGCTGCTCTTTCTTTTCCTCTTTTTTCTTCCCTCTTTAAGTCTTCCCTGCTGCCTCAGAGGGAGAGTGAGCCTTCTGACTTGGACCTCCATTTATATAGTCTGTAGCAAGCAGCTGAGTCAAACAGTTTAGAAAGCTCAGAGCAAATTGCCAAAGGTCCAAAGGTGAGAGTCCCAGATCCTCACTGTGCTCCACACCATGCCCTGCTTTGGTTACTGATAGTCACAGAAACATTCAGGTTGGAAAGAACCTCTAAAATCATCGAGCTAACCTCCAGTGAACTGGGGATTCTCCAGTTAGCCAGGACCGCTCATAAATGATTGACAGTGGCTCAGTGAGCATTCTTGCTAGCTCCCCATCCTTCCTCCTCTGAGAATCGAAAACTCTCATTTTGTGAACTCCATGACTTCACGATGAATCCAAACACTCCTAAAATACAGGGCTATCCAAATGCGTCTCCTTCCTTGCCTGCCCCTTCTGAAGAGTTTAGAACCCTCCACTATGGTGGTCCAGCAACTGAAGTCATCCCACCATGTTCCCATGATGGCCACTATGTCATGGATTCCCTGCTGCACAATGGCTTCCAGCATCTCCTGTGTGTTATCCATGCTGTGTGCATCAGTGTAGATGCATTTGAGCTGTGCTTCTGCCACCTTTTGAGGGCACAAGCTCTAATTCCTATGTGATCATTCTCAGGTGCATCCACTGTTTCTAACACATCAACAACTGTTGTGTCTTTGCTGCTACAAAAGCAGATCTCCATGCCCTACCTCCACTGAGACGGCAGATCAAAGGACTGTGGTAGGATATGGTCCCTCAAACACTGGCATGCTGCCCCCAGGCGTATCTGAAAGCAGAAGACTGAGCTAGAGATAAGTCACTCTTCCAGTTCACTGGTCTTTTCCTTAAGCAGAGTTTTAAGGGCAAAATCCCCCAGCTACAGAATCTAACAATGTATTAAAATAAATGTACCACATCTACATAAGAATGATTACAATGCATAAGTTAGAGATGGAAGAAATTATCACTGCATCATACTTTAGCGTAGATGTTGAGTGGTTCAAGAATATAAGTACTTGGGGAAATGAGAATGTTGTGCAACTACTGGCAGGAGATTGAAATTTTTTTTCCTTTGGAACAAAATTTGTCATATGCCTTTTTAAAATCATTTTACTTTGACTTGCAATATTCAGGTAAACCAGGTCATGCCCATGTTGAAGTGAGCTCTGTATAGTTCTCTTGTTTCCTTACTTTTAGATTCAATTTTTTGTTTGCTAATAATGGCAAAAATATGAAAACAAGATGATGACTTTTATCTGAATGAAGAAGATAAACTTATGAAGAAGATAAACTTGATTAGAGTGCAAACAAAACCCCCTTTTAAGGGTTATGTATATTGGCAAAAAAGACAAGGTTTATGTCATGAGAAATTCTAGTAGTTTGAATTCTTTCTCTGTTCATATTTATCAAAGCTAACTGCAGTGAAAAAATTGACTATGGAAATATTTAAGAACATTTTGTTCAGTAAATTTAATTTTCATATATCTGATCAAATGGAAATGTTTTGACATTCACATATTTAAATATTTTTCCTTAGCTTGTTAAATCAAAAATCAAATTTTGGCTTAGCTAAGCAGTAATTTCTACAACCCTGCAATGTTACTGTTTTACCATACATCATGGTAGTTATCTTTAAAGTCTCATATTTCTTCATACCCTTTCTCTCTTGGACTGGATTACATTTCCCAGGGTGCACTGAGATCATGTAACTCCTAACATCAAATGGAGCTCAGCCAAATGGTAACCATTGATGTATGATGGCAGGCATTTTCCAATAAGGGAGGCATCTGTCTTGTAATCAGGATTTTTTCTGATGACATTAACAAAAGTGTGCCATTTCATAGACATTTCTTGCAGAAATTCCTTTCATGGATTCATCAGTGTTGGAGGCACCAGAAAGAAAGCATTTCTTCAATTTTACCATTTTGGTTTCTGTCCTTGGCTTATACCAATCACAGATACAATAAATCAACGACAGATTTTTATTTTTTCACTTCCAAAAAGCAACACTTTTTGTTTACTTCTGTGCCCACAGCTGCCCCAGTATGTGCTGTGATACGTAAATATGATTTTACCTCATAGTATGACTGTACCAAAGAGCCACACAAAGACAGCATTTTGCCCATAGCATTTGATCCTTTTCTGCATTCAAACATAAAGGGTTTTGACAATTTTCAAAAATCTATTTACTTGTTCACTGTAGCACTGCAGATAAAGAGAGCTCTGGAGTGCCCAGCATTCAGAGTTGGCTATTTCCCTGTTTTACCTGTGTCTCCTCACTGCCTTCAGGTGGTTATTAGGTCTGAAGTTGAACCTGACTGTGTTAAATCATGTTGCATGGCTATAAAAAGATTACAAAAGTTATGACTCAGCCCATAAGCATGCAGGTAACATGAGCGCACCAATCCACTGTGACAGGTTTATACTGCTGTGTTACCTAGTGTCCTGGTTTTGGCTGGGATGGAGTTATTTTCTTCTTAGTAGCTCATACAGTGCCACAAAGCCCATTGCTTTGTGCATTCATCAGACATCCTGTGTATGGACAGAATCAATGATCTGATGAAATGTAGGAAGTAGGACAACACTTCTGATATGCTGAATTAATTTTATACAGAGAGATCATTTGTGCATGTGTATTATGGATGTGCAAAATCTCTGATGTGCTGTGGAAGCCTTAGCAGTTGTGGAATTATTAAATGTATACAATTAAACAAAAAACCCATCTTAACACTCAAACGTTAACTGAGCCTATTAAACTGATGTGGGTTTAAATTCTGTTTCTAAACCACACTGTACATTAACACCTTATTTTTGAAAACTCTTAGCTGTAGTTCTTCTGACATTCAGAGTCTAAATTTTTTTCGAAAAAGAATAATTTATTTTATGAAACTCTGTCTTCAGACTTCGCATTTTTCCACAACTGCACAGACAAATCTGCATCAAATCACTCATCTGAAACTGAATTCACTCCTTCCCACACTTGTGTCTTCCAGTAAAGGAGCTACTTTCGTTGTGCCTGTTTTGGCAATGCCAACAATGGTTTTCTTAACATTAATATAATTAGAGAAAATCCATTAACCTATAATTATATCTTCTATAGCGTATATTTCATATATATATATAATACAATGCATATGTATATATTATATACATGACATGATATATCGTAGAACGTAGTCTTTTCGTCTGCTTGGTGATACTGAGAGTTTCTTTGTCTCTCACTGGAGACTGGTCAGATATTTTGACAGTACTGTTAGGAGAGGTTGTTGCATATTCTTAGCATAAGACTTCTTTAATTAACCCATTTAAACACTTTACTAAGTTTTGCATCTCATTTTCATTCAATGACTTTTGCAAGAAAACAAAACCGTTTGTAGAAGCAGTTATGGTTGGTACTAAATTACTTATAGTCCTTCCTATTTGTATTCCAAAGAATCCTTTTGTCTTTCCTTCTGTCCCTCCCTCTTCCCTTTTTCTCTCTCCTTCCTTCTTTTCTCCCCTTTTTCTTCCTTCTTTCTTCTTTTCTCTTCTAAGAAATATACCCACTACATGGTGCTCACATTTATTTTTACCTCATTCAGGTCAAGGCCCAGCACTTCTGTTATTTTGGAAACATTTGTCTTAGTCTTCTGCTGTGTTTCCCAGTTCACAGTGTCATCTGTTTAGGTCTTAGCATGTCCCTCATCAGAGAAAAATGGTTGTATTTTCTGGTGAAACACCTATGGTGCTAACTATAACCCAGTGGCAACTGGGGGAAGCTGTGTCTCCCAAAGGAGGTGTTGGAGGTGCATAAACATACCCTCTGTTTGTCTAAGAACCACTGCCAGAAGCCTGCTGAGGCATCAAGAGTAGAAAAATATTTGGCATAAGCCATCTCCTCCAGAATTTCTCTCCTTGTAGGTAGTGGAAAATGTTTCCTTTTTACATATTTATTTAGTTCTTTTGAGTATGTTCTTGGGCAAAGGGTCTGACTACTTTTAGCCCTAACAAGAAAGTGTACTGAATCCTTTGAACATTTTATTCATTCTCTCCTTTCAAAGTATTAAACCTCCTCAATTCCTTCATTTTGTTTTGTCATAAGGCAAATAAATTTGCTTTTCAAAACTGTGGTAGGTTGGATACCTAAATTCAGTTTTGAATTTTGCCAAGAGATTCTTACAAAGACATTGCAAACTTCTAATTTATTCTCTTTCAACAAGGTTGCTTGAATCATGAAGTGCTTGATATATTTCTAAACCAGCATTTTTTCCCCGTTTCTTTCTTATTTGTCCATACTTTCCATTCAAATGCTTGCTTTTAAGCTCACCACTGGAAGAATGATCATGTATTGTCTCTTTTAGTATTAAAAATACTGTTTCTGGTACAGATGTTCAGTGCATCTGCAAAAAAGGTAAGACTAAGAAATAACCCATTTACTCTCACAATGACAATCTGGGGATTTCCTGTAGTAAAATTACATGCTGCTGTTCTAGTAAGTTCCATTGAACCAGTGGCATTTTGTCATCCTTTCTGTCGAGGTTGTAATGTTTCAGTATTGCCTGCCTTGCCAAAATACTGTATCCATGACATAAGTGGTTCAGTGAGCCATGGTTTTGGAGAACTCCGACTTGAAACTCTGTGCACCTTTTCCTTCATCTCTCCCATGGTTTCAACCCTCCATCATTTTCATACTGCTGGAGCTCATGCTGTCTCCACAGGCTTTCATGTACACAGGATGCCATCGCTGCCTGCAAAATTCCAACTGCTTTCCCAAAATTAATTCATACCACCACTGTGCTTTCTATGATGCTTTTCCTCATCTCCGCATCTGGCCACTTCTCAGAGACTGAATTTGTTTTCCAGACTTACAGGTTGATTTCATCAAAACAGAAACAGTTTCTTTCTTTAGGTTTTGAGGTTTTTTTTAAATGTTTATTGTTATTTCTTTTCAAATATTTATCTGCCATGTCAATTTTCTACAGAATACCATGTTCCTCAAAGAGGCGTACTATAGTAAAATACTGAGCCTTCTGCACTTCAATTAAACAGAAGCTTCGAATATAAGAATTAGCATTTATAGTAATATTGCCTTGCTGTTTTTCTTTTTGCTGGCTTCTGCTGCTCACAAATACACTGAGGAGTAATGTTTAAATATTTTCCAGTTGTTTTGGGAGCTCATTTTTTCCACCACTCTGAGCAGTTCATTTTTCTTTCTGCTTTGGAGAGCTGTTCAATAATCATTCAAAGTCAAAGAGTCTGACAGGTTGCTTTCACTCTCTCTGAGCTGATCCATCAATTTGATCCATCAGTTTTAACGGATTGATATTGTGCAACACAGATTTCTACTCAATATTATATGGCATTTTACTAGATCAGACCTGAGCCTTTTTAGGGTACTGTTCTCCTTGGAGAGGGAAAAAAATCTATCTTCATATTAGTAATAAGGGAATAAAACCACAAACAGAATAAGGCAAGAATAACTTGCCTTACAGAGCATAGGAAGCCCTCACTACCAGCTTTGTCCTAATGTTAAGATAATTAATACTGCAGAAGACACCCCCTGTGACACACCAGGTGCTTGAAGGCCACAAGGAAGTCTCGTGGACTGAACTCACACATGACAGTTAAGGAAATAGGTTTACCCAGTGTCTCATCTGAGGAGGAGAAAGAGATATCTATACCTGATTTTTCCCTTTACTAAGGTGCAGATGCTATAAAAGGCAGAAAAACAATGAGTCAGTGGTTTTGCATGATGTTACCAGAAAGGAAAATGAAACACACGAAGCCACAAGAGTGATGACAGTAGATATGGCTGGCAGGTGGGGACTGAACTTTAATCTCTATATTGACCAGGTTATAATTCTCATTACTGGATGATGAACTGCACCTGTTGGGCTTGAGGCTCTGAAAAGTTAGAGAGAAGGGGGACATATTCTTCATCTTATTGGTACTGACATCAAAGGTTTTTCACTTTCTGGTCACCTTTGGAAATGTAACCTTAATGAGCAGTGGGTTCAGTTCCCTTCCCCAGGTAAAAATGTTTTCAAAATTAGAAACATTACTGTAGTGGTTGTGATTTTAAATTCCAGGACAGGCCAAGAGTCACAGAGATTTGAGGAAAAACCCTGCCTTTTATCTCTTAACATGGATTGTATCATCAAAATGTCTTCAGCTTACCCATACACCTGAGTATTCTGCTGATTAAACAGCACAATTCTACTGATGATGTGCAAAATACTTCATTTCTAGAAGGCATCTGAAAAGAAAGGACTTTTTACCCTCTGTCTGAGTTCCTTTCTAAACTCAATATACCAGCCTAGATTAACATACAACTAACAGGAATGGAATTGATATTTTAAATATCTTTTATTATATTTTAATACTAAGGTATTATAATTATTGCATGAAATACTTGTATTCTTATATTGGACAATATATGGGACAATATTGTGGTGCATAAAAATACTACAAACTTCCTTATCACAAGAACAAGTCATCTAAAATATGCTGTCATATCTAAAGCTTTTTCAATGTATTTTAATGTATTTTTGTAAGTAAAGCATTTGCTGTACTTCCTGAATTTTTTATTTATTTCATTTTCTTTTACTTCTTTGATTCTCTGTTTCTATGATTCGGATATTATCAGTTTGGATTTAAAAACAAAAAATCCGTCTTCTAACTAGGATGAGACTTTTTTTTTTGTTGTTATTGTACTGCCAAAGAAGGAAATGTGTCTCCTAAAATCGGTATTAGCAACAGTTATATGTTTGCAAATGAAGTTCAGTTTTGATGAGTTATAACCTTGATGGAATATAAATCAGCGTGAGTGAGGTGTATTTATTCAGAATACTAAGTTGTCCCTATTATTTCACACAGCAAACAGGAGTCCTGCTGTAAACATCTGACATGTGGAAAGGTTATTTCCTCACTTGTCTATAGATACACACTTCCATGCATTGATTAATACAGACTTCTGACAAAATCAAGAGGATTCCAAATCTGAAGTTTTGGTTAAAAGTTCTTTCCAATATTACTACATTTTTCTTAGTAAAATCTGTTACTTTTTAAGTCCACCACACAGTCAGAAAGAGTGGTGCTGGAAATAAGCATGCTACTCTTTGCTGGGCCTGACTACACATTCGATGCTGTCCCGGGGGCTAGACTGACATCGTAATGGGATTCCAATTTTCAGTATCAAATTACGTGGTTATGGTCTCGCATTGGGCACAGAATTCCTTCTGTATAGAGCTTCTGTTTTGGGGTTTGAGGGTTTGGAAATCAGTCCATGACATCTATGGAAAACATGCCTCTTTGGACAAAAATGAGTTGCAGACAGCTGCCACTTAAGCTAAAACTCCTTTATTTAAAGAGTTCAGTGAAGATGGAGCATTTTGTCTTATGTTTGTGCATGACTGTCCAATTGTCTCTGCTATCAGCAATGCAGCGATTCATTATGCTGATCACTCAAATGAAACCAAACCTCATTTAACACTAAGATAAGGTGTAAACTGTGAAAATAGGTTAAGGTTAATCTTTCAATAGCAGCTGGGGCTCAGTGAAAAAAAAAAGGGAACATCCTGTTGTTCAAATAGTATTTAGTTCAGATGTTATTTAGTAACAGAAAGAAAACTTTCAAAAGTTAATTTTTTTTAAAGTTCTTTGCAAACATGCTTAGTCAAGGTAAATAAAACATTTAACTATTTATGCAGTTGGCAAGAATGAAGATTTCTGAATTGGCATACACTTCCAACATATCAGGATGCCAATTATGGCATATTTTAATGAAAAAGGAAGGGTTTCTTAGAGACATGTAACACTAAGAGTCACTTTATCTGCAAGAATGAATTGGTTGACCTTGATGAAGTTATGTTAATCTATCTGATATGAGGACTTGGCTCCATTCTGAAGCTGCCTCTTTGTTGTCATTTGATGTTCTCAGCAGCTATTTTTCTGTTGACTGCTCCACATTTTGCTTTCTATTCCTTGACCTTTCGCCATCTTTCCGCTTGTATCCAGTATCTCTGCTTAATTTTTCCTTGCCACAATTGCACTTAAAGAATTCTATTTTCTAATGTTGTTCTTTCATTTCTTCTTCCTATTTTCAGTTTCAGCACATCACCCATACCCCACTATCTCATTGTTATCTTTACTTCTTCCTCGTAGTTAGCATTTTGCTAAGTCTTGCTTTAGTGCTATACTGCTGAAATCTCCTCATTTTCCTGTTCACTAAGCCCTTGTAATCCATTATCCTCTCCGGAATTCCTCTGCTAGGACAACCTAGCAGATTCTTATCATACACTACTTCAGCTCCTTAAAATGCCAACTCTCGTGGCATTAAACCATGCATAACCTCAGAGTGCTTTGCTGTGGGGCTTCCTGAAATATCCCTCTGCCCATTTCCTGAGCTCATGATGCAACATTTGGGACTTGTTTCCTAGTCTAGGGTAGACTTCAGGCCTACAGTGTTTGGATATTAAATTCAGGTAAGATGAATTCCACTGTAACAGTAAGGATTTGGTGGGCAGAGAACGTGCATGTAGTTGTGAGCAATTCAGGATTGTTGTCAATGTGGAGAGGTGGGCAAAAAAGCAAAGAAGTAACATAATGAAGGAAGAGAATGGAGAACAGTGTTAAAATATTATATCAGTATTGTAGTAATGCTAGCAATGATATGTTCTCAAAAGCAACAATAAAAATAATAGAAGCAAACAGAGCTATTATTTAGTCCCAGCTGTTCCAGTTCAATGAACATGTAGTGGAAGCTAAGAAGGATCAGAGAAACACAGGTCAGAGCCACACCATCTCTTATCTGAGAGAGACTGAAGAGGCTTTAATTGTGTGCTTTGAAAAGCAGATAAGAAGAGCTAAGATAAAGGCACACAAACCAATTAGAAATACAGAGGAAGATGAAAAGCACTGAGGGTCTACTCTTCTTGCACTACTAGAAGACATTTGGAGGGTGCCTGTGTGTGAAATCCATTCCTGACACAGTGCCAGCCAAATGTATTTTTAATTCCTTGGATATCAAGGACACTTGTATGATGGCTGGAAATAATATATGGATTTTACAGGAGATTTGCAGCCATCTCAGCTAGCAATTGATGCTCAAACAAGACGATCCACCATGGATGAAATTATACTAGATGCACAGGCCTAATTAATCTAGCATTCAATGAACTTGAGAGTTGGCAATATATCTGAATGTAAAACCTAATCTAACTAAACAAAAGCAAACCAAAGAATAAATATGACCCCCAGGTAAGTTTTTAGATCTCTGGTTTAAATCTATTTATTTATGTACCTCCTGCTTTTGCTTATCTCCTGGAAGTCCTATTCTGGTTGGACTGTGAAGCAGTGTTTTACAAAGACATGAAAGAAGACTTCTTTCCTTGACTGAGCTGGTGATCTGAACACAACCTAAAGATACTGAAGCAGGCAGATACAACAGTACAAGAATACAGAAAGGATGCAATTTATGTATTTGCAAACTTGAACATCTTAAGTAATTTCATATCCTAGAGGACCTTGTCTTGTTTCCAGCTGCCACATCGAAAGGTTGAGAACCACTTGCTGATAAAATAGCTGCCATTACTTGAGGAAGACAAGGAAATTCAGATAGCATTAGGCACTCATCTGATTAAATATTTAGATCTCCACAGGGTATAATGCAAATGTAGACATTTAATTTACCTGCAGACACCTACATCACAGACAAGAGTCTTGAAATGGTCCAAATTTTCATGCTTAAGCATGTGAACTAAGAATTTCTCTTCAGAGCAAGATAATTCTATAGCTCCTTCTGATAGTTTCCAGCATACCTCTCTGAATCACCTGATGTTACTAGGGAAAGAGTATAGCTGTTTCTGTAAGTCAGCTTTATATTCTACAAAAATCCATCTTTCAGTCTAAATACTAATTCATAAGGCCTGATTCTAGTGGGGCTGGAAAATAAATTTAAAAGATTCAAGTATGTTCTCACATAGAATTTTCTCTCAACAGGCTTACATAGAAATTTGTTTTTCTCTACTTTAAGTGGAATAATTCCTGACACACCCAAAAGTGTAGAACATAGATTAAGGGAGAATGTGGAGGGTAGAGTGAACTTACCTGTTGACAGATGGTAGAGTTTAAAGGATGTAAATATGAGAATGTAAAACATCTCCAAGTCTTTGAAATGGAACTTGTGCTTATAATTTCAAGTTAGCATTTTTATTATTCAGTTTCACGGGATTAATATCAAGCCTAATGTTGAATTGCAGTTACCTGAGATTTATGTTGGGAAAGTGTTTGAAATTTTCCCATGACTTTACACTTCGGTAAAAAATTATTCTGAAGTGAAGTTACACATGGGCTTACCAGTTCTTAGCTCAACTGGTGCTAGAAATTTTCAGCCTTTAATCACTGCTGATGGACATCCAACTCAGCCAAAGCACAGAAGTAGGATTAGATTGAAACACCAAATGGTCAGCAGTCAAATAGTCTACAAACAGGTTACTTTGGATGGAATTTTACCCCTATTTCTTTAAAGTTAGGGTCCATAGAGAGAAGGTGATGATGGTTAGGAGAGAGAGGTCCAGAAAGCTAGAATGTGTATTATCTTTGGATGACTACCTGGATGAAACTACGTATTTGAAAAAGTAGAATATAAGGGGGAAAAATGTCTGAGGAGTGGAAAGATGGTGTTCAAGTAGGGATGGAACAGAGAATTTAGGAGAGTGAATGTGATGTTCAAATATTCACACTCCTAAAGATGCCCAGAAATGCAGATAGTTAGAAACTTTCATGAAGAGAAATTCAGACGCCCCTTGCTACAGAAAGACTGATTTGACAAACAGATTTGCTGTAGTGGAGAATATGAAAGACACAAACAGAAAATGTATGGCAAAAACCAGAAATTAAACTTTTTTCAGGGGAAAAGGGTGATGGGGACAATCAGGTTTGTTTGTACTTAAAAAACGCGCTCACACATAAAATGGGCCAAGGATAATTTTCTGTGTCAGAGTTGAAGGGTCATAGCACAGTCCATGTCCATCAAGTTAAACCCTCTCATTGACATGAGGTGCTCACATGCAAAATGTGTACTGGGAATGATTCCTGACTGGGGAGAAGTCTGAAATGGTGCCTGGGCACTAAACCCTGCAATTGACTCTGCTATTTAGCTGTGAGAAAAAGTAAGGCTCAATTTCCACAGTTCTGTTTAGTTTCCTAGCGTAGGTGTAGCCTGGGAGAGTAGAGTCCAAGGAGACATGAAGATAATATACAGAGAACTGCAGTGGAATGCCATGACCTCAGGACCAAAGCAGGCAGGAGAAATGCTGGGATTCCTCTCAAATCCAGGAGAGGTCAGATCTAAAAACCTGGGAAGCACCTTAGCTAGAATTATTCAATAAGCCATCAAAGTCATCATATTTTGTCATCAAAGTGTGGGCAGTGAACAAAAGTATGCAATACTAGACAAAAGCAAGGATATGAGATACAAATCTGAGGAAACCTGGAAAACTTTCTCTTAATTTTTAGGTAAGGAAGTGGAAAGCAATGATTCTGCTGGTTTCATACTAAAGCAGGTCTATTTAGTTTAGTTTAAGGAAAACAGTCAAGAAAGTGTTATTTCCAGTGATTCTTGTAGTGCAATTTAATAGACTTTTAATTTCAAAGGAGGAGAATAAAGACTTGACAAGGGAAGGAAAACAGGTAGATTATTGATTATTAATTCCTAGGAATCGGAGAAATGTTCAGCCAAAAATAAGCCTTTATGAAAAGAGAACGTTGTCAGGGAAAAAAAGTCAGATTAAGAGACTGATCAGCAGCACATGGAAGAAGAATGTAACTTCTTTAGAGCAATACTACTTCAGGATTTCCATATTAAACAAGAGGACAAAACTTGAAATGAAGAACTCCCAGCCTAACTGAATAAATGAGCATGTCAGAAAATACTATTAAAATAAAAAGAATATTAAAAATGACTAAGAAAAGGAGCAGCAAAAATTTATATGTTGGAAGGTTGAGGGAGACCTGTCAAAACTCCAGAGGGAATGTATGAATGCTGCAGGAAAAAAACAAAGCAAAGGAAGGGTAGGAAGAAAGTAGTTGACAGAAAGATACTGTTACGCTTGGTCTGAAAATTAAATTGGCATCAAACTCAACTCTCTATCAAAGCTTGGGGCATACAGCAGCAGAATTGCTGTGATAAAGAGAGGTACTTCACAAGGACCCTGCCATCAGAGATGGGGAGTAACCCAGCACAAACAGCAAACCTAAAAATTAGCCTGAATCCTATCATATCTTTCTGTGGATCTAGGCTGTAGCCGACGCGGAAGAGATCAGAAAGTGACCCAGGAAGGAACTAAATTATCTTAAGAATTTGAATATTAAGAATAACATCAGTTTCTGTAGTACAAAGGGAAAGTTCATTCATTTAGGAACAGACAGGAGGAACTGAAAGTATTGTACTGGTGGTACTATTACGCATTAGAATGTAACAGTAACTACTGTTTATTTTCACTGGTACTGCTGGGATTTCACGTAGAACACTCTAAACACTTCTTGTTCTTTATATTCAGCAAACATGAATTCAAACTAGATGGGAATGGAAGGACTATCCAAATCAATATGGAAGCAAAAAGTCTTTTTTCAAGAAGAGAGAAAGCAGCCTGACACTTCTATCCTAGAAAAGTCTGAGAGGGTGATTACTGATCCCTGTAAATCCACAGAAAGACAGAAGAGCCATATAAGCTTAAGGATGGTGTTGATACAGGCACAAAATAAAGCAGACAATGGTACATCAAGGCTGAAGACTGGAAATTATGCATTAGTCTATGAGCCTTTGCAGAAAAACAGTGGCATTTAAGGAACCAAACCTAAACATTTTTAGACCCTAGTTTAATACACTTATGACCAGCATCAGAAAACAGTTGCTTGTGATAGGAGGTAGTCCTATGATCCTAAGGATTTTGATAGTCCTTTCCGTTTTGTCTTTTTTTTGCTTCAGAAATGCTGCAGAACTCAGCTAAGCAGAAAAAATTAAGAGAATGATGAAAATACATATTCTCTGCTTCTTAGACCAAAGCTACAGTTCTTACAGAAAAACTTTTTGTTTGCGTACATTTACACCTAAGGTTAAACATTACCGTGAAAGGTGAAGCCACTCATTGCAACATCAGATGGTATTTTTCCTCAAACACAAATGGGTTTTTAGAAAAACAAAAAGACAAAAAAATCCTACTAACCACCTACACCAAAGATTTCACGAATGTTTCTAAAATACAAACTGTGTTTGTCTATGGCTGACAAGTATGCGGAAAAACACATAGTATTAAAGTCATATGATATTGAAATACTCAAGTCCATAGCACTTTTTATGTTTCATTATTAGATGCATGATTATGTCAGGGAATGCATAAACACAGAGGAAGACAAGAAGAAAGATTTTCAAACGCACAGAGAACCTTTAATCAATGGAAGGGGTGCCTAAGTGTTATTCCCCCTTTGCATATAGATTCCATAATTTCTGCAATTATTGATGTACATAGGGCTACCAGTTACAGTAAAAAATCCATGCAATCATAGCAATAAATCTGGGACTTCTGTCAGAGCAACTAGTCTACAACTGGATATGTTTTATTCTTTGAGAAATTCTTTCCCTTATAATCTTTAGTCAAATTTTTCCTTGACTAAAGAAACTGGCTTCATTGCACCTCCAGCAAAAAGAAATGCTTTTATAATGCAAAAAAAATATTATAACAGACCTGTTCTGCTACAACGACTGGAACTGGTAGAAAACAGCAGTTTGCAATGAGGTATCTAGTTCAATGTGACAACGTTATTCTTCTAAACTATCTGATAAACCCAAGTCAGTCAGCCTGCTCCCAAAAACTCTGCCTGCTAAGATGCTGCTTTTATTAAACATTTCATATTATTAATTAATGGAGAGGAATAATGTTTAAAATAATTTCCTCTGAACTACTTAATAAGGTCTGGAGCAAGTGGTGGACAAGATTTAAGGAGATTCATTCCTATGGATTACCCCAGCTCCCTTCAGCAGGAGGGTTTAGCCACCTCTACTATCAGTCACACCTTGCCAGGTCCCATTTTGCCCTTTCCTGGCTTTTCTCCCAAAATGCTCATAATTTTTTTCCCTTCAGTGGTGATTTTTATTAAGAAATTTTATTGAGAAAAGCAACTTTCTAGACAACGGCTTATTAGAATATACTTGACAATTTATACCATTTTGTGGCAAGAAAAGGATTATAAGGAATAGAAGGCATTTCAATGAACTGTTCAATGACAGCAGAATTCACAAAACTCTCTGAACTTTAATTTATCTTTCTGGTATAATTTGGGAGATGTTATGGCCCTGCAAAGACCTTAATAATGTGCTAAATGTTGTAAATGAATGTTGACACTTTACTGGTAGAAAGTAGTGACAATTCTCACATTTGTAGGGTTGCGTGTGTGCGTGTGTTTATTACTCTATTATGCTGTCATTACTCATGATAATTCCTATTAATATTGTAAAGATTTATTTTCCATTGGCGTATAGCTGGCTGCTTATATCAAACAAGGAATGATATTCAGGTGATGTGGGGTGAAAACATGTACATTGTGCTTCACCAACAAAGGAATAAATTCAGCTGTGAAAAACTCATTATGTCATGAACATAGTTAAAATACAGACATTCTTAAGTTATATATTTGATATAGATATAGATAAACTCATAAAAGTTAATGATGGAAAGGATTTTGAAAAATGACAATAATTAAAATGAGGCCGCTAACTGCACTAAATATGAATGCATAGTTAACCAATTAAAATAAACACCACAGAGATTTTTTCAGAATCGAGTACCCTCCATTAAATTTTAAAAAGTTGGTTAAAAAGTTGACCGAATAAAAATCAGTTTCCACTATTAAATACAGACTTGGGAGCCTAACTTTTTAAAAGCATTTTAAAAACTTAAAAAAAAAAAAAAGCTTTTAAAAAATTACTTACTGATGTCCAATGGTACCCTTCATTCTTTTTTTGCAGTGCATTTTAAAAGGCACTAGTGAGATGCTTTTTGTTCACTAATGTATTTGAAAAATTGTGGAATAAATTAGTTTTCAGAGTTCTTAGACACAACAGTGAAAATTTCTCAAGTATCTGAAATTGCTTAAAGGTAATAACTCCTGACATGCCATTTCCTTGCATGTGAAATGTGTGTTGTGTGTTGACTGGGAATTCATGTGAAACCCCGGAGAGAGGCACAGGCTTAGAACAATGTCTTCTTGGCCAGAGCAGCAGCTGCTTCCATGGAATATCTCTGAGTGGGCAAGAAGTGTCAGCAAAAATGCTTTGCCTTTGAATCTGCATTCAATTTAGCTAAATGTATTTCTGCAATTACAGACATTAAAGAAATACACAGCATCAATTATTTCTGCATCAGTAAATCTGCTAAGATTTTAATTTCCTAGTGTCTTGCTACAATCCAAGTATCAATTCTGGCTTTTAACAGAAAAATAGAGGGAGGGGCAATTTTAGATTTTTATCAGTCATGACAACAAAGCAGCAAAGCCCACCTCAGAAGTTGGGTGATTGATTGGCACCAAAGGTGCTCTGAGCTCTGTCCTGCACTGGCTCTGACTGAGAACAGAACCACAATTACTGAGTTCAAGATCACCTCCATGCTCTGCAGCCTTTGCGACACAGATATATGCCAAGCTGAGATCAGTCCGAGGAAGGGGTCAAGGAGCAAAGTACATGGGATAAAATGAAGAAAGATCAAAGTAAAGATACTCAGCATAAACTTGTAAACCCAACAGATAACAAAGACATTTAAAAAGAAGAAACTAAATATAAAATTCACTGTAAACAACTATAGAGTTCATGTGTGATGTTCCCCACTCAACATTAATTACAAATGAGAGGAAGCCAGTATTTGCTTGTGTTTGATATCTGCAGTATAAAAATGAGCACTGCTTGAAGCTCTATGTCACAAGAACACGTGGGAATTTCAAGTGCAGCCTTAGTATGATACATTTGATATGATTGTACAAGCTGGTAAAAATAGTTTCCCTAAACTAAAAATCATGTAGCAATGAGTGCAAAGAAAATTGTTTCAGTGAGTAGCTCCCTGACTTGCAAATGCTTTCATTATAGGATGGCGGTGGAAATGATTAGACAAAAGGTGATTACTTGACAGTCTTATCAGACCACTGTTAAAGATTCTTGGTGCAGCCCCTGGTTAGGGTCACCAGTCCTCCAAAGATAGGTTTAGAAAACGCAGAAAAAACAGCTTATGTAAAAGACTTCTCTCTCTCCCTCTCCCTCTCTCTAAGGCATGAAATATGTTTTCTGTGGCCCTTACAGGCAGGAAGAATGATTTCAAGACTCCTCTTTGATAAGAGACATTGAAAATTAACATGCAAATCCAACAATTGTATAAGACAATTTTCTCATTTGCATCAAATTAATTTGCAGATGTGTTCCTTTGAAGCAGAAAGTAAATGAACAGACCACTGCACTCAGCCTCAGTTAACTCCATACAGGAAAAATGTACCCAGAACACATATGATTTGGGGTTTTTTTGCAGAAAGCAGTCAATAGTGGGATACTCATCTCTAACTCAAACACAGACATAAATGCCAACTAATTTGTAGAGATATCTATGCAATAGAAAACATATTAATTGAAATCCTCATATTGTCTCATGTTTTTAAACTGCAATTTTAAAGCTTCCTGACATTTTCATTTGCACTCTGTTAACTCCAGTTGTTATTTTTCACTTTCTCTTGGAAAAAGGTAGAATAAGGACCGTAGAAAAAGAATCCAGCTCTCACTTACTTAAACATTAGAAAATAGCTCATAATCACGATAAAGTGCTGTGCCATTAGATATATAGCACCACTCTGCCACTTTTTCTTTATTAATTATTTCCTTCTGAATAGCAATCAGTGAATCCAGATGTTTGAACGTGAGAGATCTTAGCTGTGGCATCTGGATCCTTCACAGATTCCAAAAGTAAGTCTGTTATTGGCATTTAAACTGAGTCACACTCCATGTAAGTATTTATACTGCCTTTGGCTTGCTGTGTTACTGTGCATTTATTAATAAGCCGGTGTGCTTACATTTTGACTTGGGAATACTTTGTGCACTTTGGAAGAAATCCTATCCCCATTGAAGTCAATGGGAGTTTTGCCATCAACTACAAGAGAGCCAGGATTTCATCCTTCGAGCTTTTGTTCACAGAGAGCAACAGAGCTTGCCTTAGGAAGGGCCTTCAAGAACCTTTCAGGCCTGTAAGATTTCATTACTTATCCATTAAAAAAATCTGCTAAAGGAAGAGATTAAGCCAAAAAATCCCAGTTGCTCTGTCTTTGTATTATCAGGACACTCGCAGAACTCTGACTTGGACAAGGGTTGGCACAAAACATGCTCAGATTGAGGCTCTGAATCCAAATAGGTGACAGCAGGTAAAGGCTACTGAAATATAAACTTTTGGCCCAAAGTTACAGTCAGGGTCTATTGAGATTACAGCTCACCTAGAATCCTCTGGCTAAAAGCAGTTATGTGCCATGTTGTCATGGACCCTCACAGTGGTGGGTTTGCATTTCTGCTCCCTTACAACACATGCAGAAGCCACAAATATTTATAGTTAGAGATGCATCATAAAGCAAAAATCCAAAACCAAACCAAAACAAAAAACCCCCACCCAAAAACCCAAAGCAAAACAATGAATTCATATTTTTTAAACTGAGATTCACCATGTTTTTTATGAGGTTTTAAATACTTTCTAAAGACAGAAAATTCTTCCTAGAAAACCCTCTACAGATTTAAGAAGAATTTATCATGAACGAATACTTATATAAAGCAAACTGTATTGAGACCAGAGGTCTTTTTCTTAAACTATTGTTTTCCATGAAAAGGGAATGAAAAGTGCTGGGAAAACTTCTGTGTGTTTTTCAGTGTCCTGGTTATTTTGCCAAAGAAATCTAGGGCAAATTTATTTTAGTTAAACATTTATTTGGTGACCACTATTTCTACAAAGCTTATTTTGCTATCCTCACCATTAACCACTTGTTTCTCTGAGTGCCAGTGAGTGCACACTATTCTATCTACAAAGAGGTGTAAGGAAGTATTGTGTGTTGAACACAAATTGCAGAACTAGTTTTCATGGTTCTAAATCTTGGGGTTTGTAGCTTAATATAGTTTAGGTCATGAACCATTCCCACTGCTCTACAGTGAATCATAAAGCATATAAATCCCTATTACCTCAAAGAAAAGAAATAATATGCAAGGTACATGGCTGTAGGGTTTTTTCCATATGACTGAATGCTTATCCACTAGGAATAGAATGAAGGTTTAGTTGAAAAGCCAAGTTACCAGAGTAATTCTCCATGTGCTCACTCCCAGCTTGCAGCAAATGCAGCTCAGTGTCAGGTTAAGTTCACATCTCCATAGGGTTAAGTATATGTATGTCAACAGCTAGATCAGCTTTGCTGACATGAAATAACTTCTGAAGCCAGGATATACTGAGCCTTTATCTGAGCTAAAAGCTGAACACTAATATTTAGTGGTTTTATTTTAATAAATACAGAATTTTGGTCATGGATTTCTGAAGTGATTGATCAACCACTTGATTACCAATTTGATTACAATCCTTGTGATCTATCTGAACTTTACATCTACTCCTCCTAAAAGCTGCATAAACAGTAACAAATGGTCAACACACTCCTATCAAGAAAAAAAGAATTATATGAGGGCACAACAAATGCTGAAGAAAGAAAGAATTTCATATTAATCTTACAAATGGTACTCTTCTGGAACTGAAGCTTCGCTCTGCCACACATTGTAACAAGGAGGTGTAGGCTTATATGGTGCCTAACACAAAAAGGGGAAAAACCCTGCGAGATTCACTGATCTTATTCAGCCTCCTGTTCTTGGGCACTGATCTGGCTAATCTTTCAAGATTCACCTGTAGACATCAGAAAGATGTACTTTCTTCCTGGGCATTTGTCATTCTACTCCTTCAGCTGCAAGTGCTGTGTATCCAAAGGAGTGAACATGTTCCAAAGGAGCAGAACTGCCCACGCTGAGGACCCAGTAGCCATAGCAGACACATTTTGCAGACTTCAGACTGGTTTTGATCTGGTCCCACAGACAATGCAAGGACTGGAGATCTTAAGGTGCACTCTGGCTTTAATCTCATTTCAAAGGAACGCAGTTTGTGCACTCCAACACAGCTCTGTGATGTGAACCAAAGCAGAATAAAAGGGAGACTTTCTTTAGGAGCACGTGCTGCTCCAGATTAAGAAGTGGATGCAGTTGCATCTTCAGATCATCTGAAGTGATTTACTCCTTTTTAGAGAACTTACCTGCATCACAACCCCACTTCTCATTCCCCTGTCTCTTCCTCATAATAGAGATAGCCAGAATAATAGCCAAAAGGAGTGTCTCGTGTCTCCCTTTACCCCTGAAATGCTGCCAGCTGTCACTGGGGATGTTTAGCTATTTGTGGCATGGTGAATTTTTTCTTTTTTTTTTCTATTTCTTTTGGTTGCTTCTTTTTAATTTCTTTGCTTTTATTTTGTGTACTTAGGAAAGTAAAAGGGCTACAGTGTCTCTTGCACTAAAGAGGAAGTAAGATTAAGCATCACTTCTCAGAAAGTGGCATTTTAAGCGAAGGTTAATTCAAGGAATCCGTATATTATCACTATTAGAGCCATCTCCCTAGAAACTGAAAAGATGGTGTTAGCCTTCTTTTGTCAGTGCTACCTTTGTAAGAAACAAAGCTTAGCCTTGTATTCTTTGCTTGCCCAGGACTCCTTATCTAGGTAGGAATTTTGACACAGAATGCAATGCTGGGCTATGCTGCACAGACCTAACATCTGAATAAAAGTAAAAATAAAATGTTCTTCAAATTAATTTTCTAAATTATTGAGTAAGAGGAGTAGTGACTGGTTTACATGACATTTTTGCCAATCAGCTACGGGGCTGAGCAGTCACCTGGAAGCTGAGCAAAGTCAGATAGAACATGTATGGACTGAGGAGAATCTGGAAACCCTAACTTCCATTTCCTAGACAGTTGGTTTAACTCTCTAGACTGTTATGCACAGGTCTGATGCTTCCTCCAGCTGTACTCTTGGATGAAACTGTCTGTGACTGCTGTACTTTGTGCTGAAATAAATGCTGTCCATGTGTGTTAGAAGTGCCGAGAGACCACTGGTTGAACTGACCTCCCAGAGGAGCTGAGGTTGAAATGCCTTGTTTGTAAATCATAAACAGCTTGAAGGGAGACAGCAGCACTGAGAAGCCAAGACAGTGATGCTTCAGGGAACATAAAACATTTTGGCACCAAATTAAGTTTTCACTAAAATAACAAGCACTCACAAAACCGTAGGTGCCCAGATAGGATTTATATAAACAACTCTAACGAGCTCAGTAGCCTAAAATCCTAACTGCATTCAATATCATGTACCCAAAGGCGTTTTTTTTTCTTGCCCTTTGACGGCAAATTGATGAAATTCAGGCTTTGGGCTAGTCCAGTGCATTTCCATGAACAGTATTCTACACGATCTCCCTGTAAAACATGAATGTTAAAAATAACCAGATAAGTTTGAACACTGGGAATTAACAATGAAATTTACACCTGGATTTTATTTCTGAAATCTACACCTGGGTTTTTTTGGGTTTTTTTAAGAATAGTGATTTGTTAATAGCTTGCATTGTTTTTCTAATCTAAAACAATTAAACCCAAAGAAATGAGAGTAATGGCTACAGCCAGTTTGCAAAAGCATTTAAGAAACTTGTGATACATAAAGACACCTAATGGAAATACCAGTTTATGTTTTCTGTTTATGCCCCTGCTTCAAGCAATCCCATTTATGTCACTTGTACGTCGCTGCCTGGATGCCTCAAGGAATTCTCTTCCGGGAGCTCTTCTCTTTAAAATTCCAACTATTAAAACTGTAACAATAGGTCTGTTTACTTGATTGAAAAATGCAAAGGTGACATTTATTGAAATACCACATGAATTTTCTTTGCTCTTCCCAGAAAAAAAAAAAAATTAAAAAAAATCAGGTGAAAACAAATATAATACAATTTGAATTACTTATCTGGTTTTAGTTTTCCAAGAAGTGTATCAGTGTGCATCTGGCATTACAGTTGGCACATATTAATTTTTTTTCTAGCCAAAAGGTACTTTTTTTGTTTATTTATATCTGACTTTCATGTCTGAGTAAAATTCAAACATTGCTATATAAAGCTGCTATTAATTAACAGTACTGAAAGACAAAGACTGTTTTCCTTTTTTAAAGTAATTTCTTTATTCAACAAATTAGAGCATACATTTGCTGTGGAGCAGTGTTTCCTTCTGAATTTAAGAGTAATTTTACATGAATAACTTCAAGTAATTTCTTTGTTTTTCTGTTACTAACTCCATGAGCTCAGTGCCACGCAGCAGACATATTTATTGAGCTGTGCAAAGGTTGCAGCCAACAGAGATTTGTTATGTACAAAGTCCAGGTATCTGGCATCTTAGCAATTGAAGCTAAGTGGAATTTCTTGCTGCTTCTTTATAATCCAAATGAGTTCAGGAAGAACAGCTTCTTTATAACTCCTCTGATAAGGACTGGGGTAAACAGGAGGTGCAGGTAGTCACTGGTTTCAGGCTCGAGTTCGTTCACTCACGGACACCAGTTTTAACCTACATGCGCAATACTGATAAACGGCAGTAGAGTCAGCACTATTGATAAGGCTCATGCTCCCGGCACAAATACTTCACAGGCCTTGCAGCTGAGAAAAACCACAAGGCTATTTGTCAAAGTTATCTTCAGTTAAAAACCTACTATGCTGCACTTGCATCTACAGAGCCCACCCTGCCTGAGCACCTCCACATCCATATAACAGTGAGGAAGTACCAGGAGATAGTGCTGGGAGTGTTTTCAATAAAACTGGATCTGAACCATTATATCTAGGACAGTTCCATTGTCTACTATGAAATAGACATCACAAGTACTTATCTCACCTCGTTCTCCACTGGATGATAAAACTAAGAAGAGGGGGGGGAAAAAAAAAATCCCAGTGGGAATTATAAACTCTGGACGGAAAAGTGAGATAAACAAGTGAGCAAGTATATACTCATCAACAGGTGTTTAAATGCACTCCTGGCTAAGTACAGAAAAGAACTTACTTATGTTCCACTCCCAGATAATGGTCTTAGTGTCACCAGGAAACAGTAAAAATTTTTTTAAATCTCATTATTATCGTGCCCATTTTTCAGTTGTCAGAGCTGCCACTGTGCTGGTTGCTAATTAACTGCAAGACCACCGTACTCCTTATGTAACTGGTACTGAAGTCTTTCTACTTCCAAAGAAGAGGTTCCCTTTAATTTCTTGTGACAGAGGGTGACACAGCGGTGGCTCAGCCCAGTACTGTTTCATGGCTCAGATACGTGCTGATGTGTAAGACTATGACAGGCCTAACTGGATTTCAGTTTTGTTTCTTCCCCAGTGCCAGTTTCCTGGCATTACACATGGGGAGGTCCAGTGCATGTTCATTCCTTTCATCTCAGGTGGGAAGGAAATAAAAAGAGACTAACAACACCTGGGCTCCACCCTTCCAAAAGGTCAGGCAACTGGACAGGGCCAAAAGTAAATTGTCTCCTCTTCCAGAATCCATTCCTATGGCAGGCAGTTATTTATCATGACTACATAGAATTGGCAGTTAAGAACATTTCCCTGAAAGATTTAGGATTTTAGTAGATAGAGTATAAATATGCCACACTGGATATTTTGGTTAAAACGCACCAACATGAACGATAATGCTGTTAGCAATATTGGAGTTACTGCTATTTAAGGTTAGAAGGTATTTTCAAATCTGAGCTATATCCCTGCCTTCTGATAGGAAATGTTTTAAAAATGATTTCAGAATACAGAGGTATTTCTGTGGCATTACAGGCATTTAAAAGCATCCAACTGAGACAGCTGAAGAATGTTTTCAAAAGATGCATCTTTTGAATCTGGACCAGCCAAAATACATGTCTTTCTTATATTTGATACCAATTTAGATTAAATGTCATGTAAATTTGTGCCATTATCTTACATATCCTTTAAAATTTGAGTGATTCTGAGCTATTTATGTAGCTGAATCTTTAGTTTTCTGGTTTTCTTACACAGAAAGTAAATTAGTTTAACACTTATGGATATATTATGTATCTTTTGTCTTAATTTGTGGTAGTAACAATACTCTAATCCAAACTTTGTACAGGAAAGTTCATAAATTATGGGGGGTAAGCATTGAAAGGTTGATGCCTTTTACTGGTTTGATCATAGAATTGCACAGGAAATTAAGCTGGCAGAGAACTCAGGATGCCATCTGGTCTAACTATTCCTCAAAACACAGCTGAATTCAAAGATAGATCAGGCTCCGTAGGGCTACATCCAGATGACTTTTGAATAATCTGTAAGGATGGAGATTTCACAATCTCTCTTGGAAACCTGGGCTACCATTTGATCACGCTGTCGATGAACTCTCTTTTCTGCATGTAACTGGAATTTCCCCTGTTGCACTTTATCTCCCTCAGTCTTCCACTGTTCACCCCTGGGGAGTGTGCAGCTCCTCCTTCTCAAAGATGTATCCCTAAGGTAGTTGGAGGCAGCAACAAGACCACTCTAGAGTTCTCTTTTCCGAAGGCTGGACAAATCCAGCTGTCCCATGTTACGTGTCACAGGCCCCACTTTCTGGGGGGTGGGGAAGTTTTTCCTCCAGACTCTCTTCAGTTTGTCAGTTCCTCTCTTCTACTTCAGAGCCTCACTGGACACTGTATCTCAGATGTAGTTTGAAGAATGCTCCATAAAAGGGAATAATAACTTCCCTAGACCTGATGTTGTGATTAAATTCAGTTCTTTTCATTAGTCTGACTCCTGGAATTAATAGAGACCAAGAAATCTAGTATTCGTAGGATAAATTCTGGGAACAAAGAGTGTCCACATATGTAAGGTCAGGGTCATGATATTGATGTGTAAATATTTTTAGGGCAACATATATGTTTTTAGTTCCATAATACCCAATTGTGACAAAAGAGAAATATTGTATTGCAATTAAGAGAAATTCTTTAGCAGACATGGACCAGTGCTCTGTGTAAGCAAAGTGAAAAAATGTTATAAAATTAAAGTAATGATAAAAGACAGTATCTATATGCCTGGACCAGAAAAGAAAAATGTAAGTTAGTGGTTAAAAAGGCCCAGGAAGGTAATGAATGCAATTAACAGCATTGAGGGGTAATAATGTACAATCATTAGCAACACAGGAATCTTCAAGATAAATCCAGGATTTTAAATTTCTAGATATGCACAATTTCTAGTATGACTTAGCAAATGGTTATAGCGTGTTTACCACATTCAAAGGACAGTCTCCCAAGTTTTAAGGTGCTGCTTTGCAGATTGAGCTACCTTCATTTGTTCAGCTTTACCATCGGATCAGTTATACTGTTCATCTTCAGTGATTTACTTCCTGCAATTACCATGACTGTGACTTATTTTATTGACTCCAAGGAAAGACTGATGTCAGAAGTCACATGGATTAGCACCATTACTCTTTAGCCTATTTTCTGTAGTCCTGTTGGTGAAGCTTGCCTGCAAAAGTTTGGGTTTTTTTCCCTTGAAAATTACCAATACACCTTTACCATCCATTTGTTTACAAAGACCCTTTTCTCAAGCTACTGTTTTATTATTTTTTAGAATACTCTTGAAATGTGGCCTCAGTCCATCTGGGCAAACAGACTGAAGTAGAATACATCAGCACCATCTCTTATGAGGGAAGAATAAAACAATCATATAAATATGTACTTCACAAGCAGCTGTGAATTTCTTATAGAGTAAGACTTTCCTAGAGCAGGCATACTGCCCATTATCAAGTCGTCCTCAATTCTGAAGTAGCTGGAAATAGAGATATAGAAATTGGATCTGCTCATCCCAAAATTGCTTTTAGTTTGATAGAAAATGACAGGCACTGCTTTACACGATGCTAAGTATCACTTGCTTTTAGTTCTACAGGATTTTTTTCTATTTAGGGTGAAATAAAGGTTTCGAGACACAATTTCAACTCAGTCCATGAAGGTGGAAGCCTTGCAAGATGCACTTAAGAGAACCATTGGTATCACAGCGCTGCTCTACTCCTTATTTAGCAATTAAGTCAGATTGAAAATAAATTTATCAGAACTAGGCTGTCTCCAGCTCTGTGATTTCAATGGCATCTATGTGAATGTTCTTACTTTAAGGCAAATAATGTGACAAATATATGCTGAGTTTGATGTGGCACTGGCGAAGAGACCAAACATTAGTCTGCTTAATAAGAAATGAAAAAAGATATCATAAAGACAGGTGGGCATTTAAAGCGCAAAATATGCAGGATTTATTTGCATAAGGCAGAAATCTGGAAAGTCTGTGCAACCTCAAAACCCATTAAGATGTGAAGTTTTATGCAGCTTCAAAACCCATATCAGCGCATTACCTACATTATGGTCATTTTGGCCCAAAAATTTCTGTGTCTCACTCTAAGCATCAAAGCCAAGGACAAAGCCAGATCAGGACAGAGTTCTGAAAGGGTCTCAGAAGTTCATAGCTATTAACTACTATTCATTGAACATTAAAGCTGGAACAAAAATCCTACTACAGATATTTTTATTTTATTTAGCACAAAATATCTCCAGTCTGTTGAAGTTCCTGGGAAGTTTCTAGATTTTAAAGAAAAATTATTTTTATACTTGTGTTTGATTTTCAGATTTAATACATTAATTAATTTAATAAATTAATTGCTCCCAAATTGCTCCAATTTATGTTTTGTTTTGTTGTGGTTTTGTTTCTTTTTTTTTTTCTGGGGGGTGGGGAAGTCCCCAAAATGCCAAGACTGTTAAAAATAACATAAATTTTCAGAACATTTCTCACTGAAACAAGCCAGTTCCAACTTTTTTTTTCTTTTTACACTTTTTTTTGAATACTGAAAGAAACTGGTACATAGCTTGACTTTCAGTTTAGCTATTTTTTGAGAATTCATAGCAACTTTTCTCTGTGTCTGTTGACACTGCAACTGAAGGTGTGACTGCAGGGGAGAATGGTCTAAGGAAGCATGAAATACATTACTTGAAGATGATGTCAGAGCAGAGGAGGATCTAAAGCATGAGCGTGAGGTGCCCCATGCAGTTGCACAATCCATAGTGAAGTCTGTGAAATCACATCTTTCCTGTTTACCCATGGTAGCCACCTCAAAGCTACCGTGCTTATAAACTTGCTTATATTCAATACATATTTATATTCTGATTTTTATTTTGCTGGATATGTGCTCCCAGAGGCATACAGTTTTTCAATTATGCTGTATTTTGCCAATTACTTATTTTTCTGCCTTTTAGGACTTAACAATTTTTTTTACAAAAGATTCCTGATAAGACCTTTTGGAGGTATTGTGCATTGTGCAACTCTTGAAGCGGAGGAGGGCAGAGATGGACAGGCACGGAGAATGATAAGAATTAGGCAAAGCAAACACTGCAGGGCTCAGATCAACAGATAATGCTCAATTTCAGACCACACTGACCTGTTCAGCTGAACGATCACCCTGACACAGACCACATGAAAGAAAACGATTCACTTCCATGAACTGCTATGACCACTTGAATGAATGTGACCCTCAAGCCCCTCCTACCTTTTCCAGTTCCATTATCCCATGGAACAAAGAAAATGGCAAGGAGAATGAGTAATTCCTATTTTCAATAGCCCTCCTTTTACATTAGGGAAGTGACAACGTAGTTTGTCCAATGAAATATGTAGAAAAATCATTATGTACCATTTCCAGGGGAAATGAAGGCAGGTTTTTAGAGTTTCACAATAGCAATATTTGGGAAATAAGATATTCAGGATCATTGTACTGATTAAGATATACATATGAATAAGATTCTCATTAAATATAAAATATTTGTAATCTGTGCTCTTAAAGTATCCATAAGAGCACTGCAGTACTCCATTCATTCTCAGAAACAGAAAATGGCACAGCAGGTGTCAACAATAATTTGAAGTAGTTAGACCTGAAAATCTCCACTAGTAATAAACATAGACCTGCTTTTCCTACATAGATTAATTATTATTTTGTGTGCTAATTTACTAATGCATTGATCAAGAGAACAATACAATGTAGCTTCTATTAACTGAAAGCTCTTAATAAAGCAGATAATATATCGCAAAGGACAACTTCCTTCTCACAAACCTCACCTTAAATCCAGACAAAAAAGGTACACTACAATTATAAATATTATTGTATTTTCTCTCTGATGGAGGTAGGTTTTGTAATGGTGCTATAAAAGTGTGAATTTCCTTTAATTCTTATGCAATTGAAATGACAAATTTAATTTGACTTTGATAAATTTAATTTGACTTTGTTTGCTGTGTTTTAAAGAAACCAGAATTTCATTGTTCCATACATGCAAATATCAAGTAAAGTAAAGATATTTTATTTCACACCAAAAAAACCATTTGTATCTGAACATTTCAAGAAAAACAGCAGAAGGAAAAAAACCACTTCAAACCAAACAAATTTCATATGAAGCCTGTCAAGTGAGAACTGAGTCATGTGTAAGACAGCTGGTGAAAGAAACAGACTGGATTTGATAGATCAGGAGGTTCCTCTCCATGCCATGCCCTTATTTTCAGAAGCATTCCTTATCAGTACTGTATTTTCTTCATAGAGGAAGACTGAAAAAACCTCTATAGAGTATAAATGTAATTTGTAAATGATGTTTCTTTTATTGAGCTCATATTTACCTCCATATGCCATAGGTACAGCAATAGCAATCTTAGCAGATCATCATTTACTACTCAAGACCATGATGGGTATCTTAAATGCTGGTCTCAGCACATGAAGCATTTCCAGCTGATAGATAATGTTCAGCAGCATGTGGGATTTGGAGAGTCAGTTTCATTTTGTGCACGCAGGGGTTGTACACGAGCTGTGCATAACTGCACCTTGGAATTGCACTCATTTTGAAGATGAGTGGCTGCCTCAGTACTGGGAATCTGTTCTTAACCTACAAGTGGAACATTTTGTTAACAACACCCAGTAACTCCTTACGACTTCTTAGTTTAGAACATTCCCTGTTACTGTATAAAGAAATCTATATACATAAAAAAAGTATTGTTATAAGAATTTATATGGAAATCCATGGGGTAATATTTGGAACCACGTTTGTTCAGCCTTTTTTAGGCAATACTCACAGCATGTCTGTGTAGAACATAAGGGGACTTGGTTTTGCATTAAGGCAGTTGAGCTGGTACCAGAAACTTGTGTACAAGGTCTGAATGAGTTTTACATGGCTTGGACTGCAAAGAAAAGTAAAGTATTTGAAGCAGAAATCTCCACCTGCCCAGAAATACCACTTTACATGACAGAGAAGGGAAAACTTAAGAGTAGACTGAATGACGGGAAAAGAGCTTAGCACAAAGCCTGGATCGGGAGGTGCAACTTACATAATCTTTTGGATGTGGCCAAGCCCTGGGTCAAGCGGGAGTGAGTTTCCAAAGAAAAAAATCATGCTACTGAATACATTTTATCTTTCCACTGTGGCACTAAAATCTTTGGAGTGTTGATCCTACAAACAAATTCACAGCTGAAAATTTCAATGAAATGCTGACAGGCACATGTGTAAGTCTAACTGTGCAAGCAGATACCCAAAGTGAAAATTTTTTTGCTCTGGGGACTTGAGAATCAAAACCAATTTGCAGCACAAACAATGAAGAGCCAGATAGACACTGAAAATCTGTCTGCTTTTTACCATCCATACAGTATTAGTAACACATGTAATTTTTTTTTTGTTGTTTAAATATATGGAGTGAAATCCTTGCCCCAGTGAATTCAGTGGGAGTTTTGCCATGGACTTCAATAAGGACAAAATTTTCTCCCAGGGCTGGTGTGATTTTCAGCCTGTCTTTTTGCCTTTAATACATGTGATGACAAAATCCTGTACTTCAATTCCAAAGATGGATCAGCACCCTGCAGTAATTAGAATTGCTGTAGTATATCATACTTATCCAGTATATTGTCTGAAAGACCATAGTGGAGAAACATTTTTTGCTTTATGCTGTATAAATAGCTAAAATTTACCAGAACAACAAAAAAAAAAAACCCAAAACCCAAGCCAAACAGTTTTAAGATATTTTAACTTAAAATCTACTTCTAAAGTAAGCTCTAAATGGATGAAAATATGTTTGCAGATACCTCAGTACACAGCACACTTCCTCTGCCTACCTGAAGATAGGATTTGATCGTTCATTAAAAAGAGAACTAGTGCTAAAATCCACACACACACAAGAACACCTCACGTCTCATATGAAAGAGCAGGTTGTGCTGGAACATGAAAAGCAAGTGTATGTTGTCATGAACATTGCTGAGATTTGCTGGGAAAGGGGAACCTCAATCCATTCCATTCCTATCAGTCAATGCTAGTGCCAACAAGAGATGCCAAGAGGCTGGAGAGGGATCACAGGTCAGCAGAAGAGCACCTGAAGAGCAGCACAAAGGAATTCCTGCCACTCCAGCCAGTAAATCTGCTTCACCAGGGGCTCAGTTTAAAGGCCTCTGTGAAAATGCACATAGGACTGGGAATAAACAGGAGGAGTTAGAGATGTACACACAACTGCAGGGCTATCATCTCACTGGCATCATGGAGGCATGGTGGGATGGCTCCTGGGACTGGAGTGTTGGAATGGAAGGATACAGGACAGGCAGGGGACGTGAGGAGGGACTGTCACCCTCTATGCCAACGACCAGCTGGAGTGCACAGAGCTCAGCCATGAGCCTCAGATGAGGAGCCATCCAAGAACTCAGGGGTCAGGATTAAAGGGAAGGCAGGGACAAGTGACATTGTTGTGGGGGTCTGCTACAGGCCACCTGATCAGGAAGAGTGAGTGGATAAGGTACTCTATAGAGAGGAGCAGCTTCACATTCACAAACCTGGGTCCTCATGGAGGACTTCAACCACCCCAATATCTGTTGGAAGGACAACCAGCAGGGCTTAAGCAATCCAGGAGGTTCCTGGAATGCATTGAGGCCAATTTACTTCTCCCAGTGACAAAGGAGCCAACAAGGAGAGGTACTGTGCTTGACCTCATTCTCACCAACAAGGAGATATTGGTGAGGAATGTGAAGCTCAAGGGCAGCTGGGCTGCAGTGATCAAGAAATGGTAGAATTTGAGCCTCTTAGGGCAGTGAAGAGGGTGCTCAGCAAACTCAGTACCCTGGATTTCAGGGGAGCAGACTTTGGCCTCTTCAGGGATCTGATCCACTCTCATGAGACCCCTCCTGGAGTCCTGTGTTCAGTTCTGGTGCCCTCAACACAAGAAGGATGAGGAACTCTTGGGCTGAGTCCAGAGGATCTGAACAAAGATGATCACAGGGGTGGAGAACCTTTGCTATGGAGACAGGCTGGGAGAGCTGAGGTTATTCAGTTTGGAGAAGAGAAAGCACTGGGAAAACCTTATTGTGGCCTTCCAGTACTCGAACAGGGCCTATGAGAATGAGGAGGACAAACTTTTCAGCAGGGCTTGTTGTGACAGAACAAGGGTTAACAGCTTTAAACTGAAAGACAGAAGGTTTAGATTAGATATAAGGAAGAAACTCATTACTATGAGGGTGGTGAGGCACTGGAACAGGTTGCCCAGATAAGCTGTGGATGCCCTACCCCTGTAAACAATCAAGGTCAGAATGGACAGGGCTCTGAGCAACCTGATCTAGCTGAAGATGTCCCTGTGTATTGCAGGGGGGTTGGACTAGTTGACCTCTAAAGGTCCCTTCCAACCCAAACTATCCCATGATTCTGTGATCTTTAAGGTCCCTTCCAACACAAACCATTTCACGATCTTTTTGTTTGCACTATGATTTCAGATTTCATACAAATGGCCAATGACAAATATCAGAAAAGAATTTTAGAGAAGTCATTCTGTTTGTAAACAGAGACAAGATGTAAAATATTTAACAAGTTGGATATAATGATTAACGGTGCAGTCTAACATTGTAAGGCTTTTGAGAAAAAGCAAATACTGGACTAGCTTAAACCATGGACATCAGCTTCTAAAAGATTCTGAACCCTGCTACAGTAGGAAATGGAGATGTTCAACACTCCTAAACAGAAAGGCCTTTTACAGATTATAGACCTGCATTGTGAGATGGAAAAACTTAAGATACCAGAGCCTTTATCTTTTTTGACATATGTTTTTATGTTTAGATGAAAACTGTGCATAGAGATTCCAGGTAAGACTATGTTCCTTAAACATTATGTGTCCAGCGCACAGATGAATAGACAGTGACCTGAGCAAAAAGTATTCTTTTCTTGAGAGGGTGGGAAGCTTGATTTTTACTTGAATGTCTAAAATTCACAAATAGGTTTGATAAGATTTTAAGTGAGTATGAATTAAGACCGCTCAAGTACTGTCAGATCTGCATAATCCAAAATCTGTATCTGCACAGACACCCACAGTGTCCATTAAAGTCTGCAAGAGGCTGTGGCTTTTTCTTCACATATAGCTTGCAGGTTTGGGGCCAGAAGTTAATTAATTGATATGAACCATATAAAGGAATAATGTTAAAAACCTGTAAGATTGTTCAGTTTGTCTCTTCAGAGACAACTAGATGATTTAACCGGTTTTGTTTCCATCTCTCACGTCCCACTAAACAACCAAACTTTTTGATCTACAGATCTTCAGAAATATAGTATTTGCTATACAAAATGGAACTATATGGACTTAATAATTGAAATTACTGTAGTTCTAATCTGAAAATGCTTAGTACTTTTCCTGTATGGTCATTCTATTGGTCTATTAGCCCTACTCCTGAACTTCCATGTTGAAGAAATGGGAATTTATCCATGGATTGCCGAAGTCTAAGCTTCTCTCTGAGATGCTTTTACATTAGTTTTTGTTTAGAACAGGAGGTGAATCTCCCTACCGTTCCCACTTACCCTGCTTTGGTCAGCACTGCTATTCTGCAGCACACAAATTCTTTGGAATGACACTTTCTCAAATGCTAGCAGACAATCCAGGCCATGTGACGACACTGGAGTCTTAAATAATCCTCCCTCCCTTCAAACCTGTTGATTTGGATATTGAGTCACCAGCATCACTCATTTAACTGTGCAGATGTGCTCTGATTGTGCCAAAGGAATTGTTGATGTAGGGGAGTCTCTCGTCCTGCACAGCAGATACAGGTACAAGGGTAAAAATGTAATGCAGGGTTTTCTTAAGCACAACTCAGCCCTATGGGCCTAAATATGTTTTAGAGGACAGAGTGATGTGAACTTACCCCACAACCCCATCCAAACAAATTGCACAGCAGAGAAACTCAATCTCACCACTAATATGGGTCTGTATCTGCACAGCTGTACTGGTGTGGTGTAATCTGTATGGCAAAACTCATCTATTTTGGGAAGCCCCTACAAACAGAAATTCTACCTTTTGCTTTGTCCCACTATTTAACTCTCAGCTTGTTCTTTCATCTGTAAAATGGACACATCTTCTGACGTAAAGCACAAACGTCTCTGCTCTGACACTTATTGTCACTAAAATGTGCAACGTGTATTTTAAAAAGCAGCAATAACTAGTGGAGGGTGTCCCTGCCTATGACAGGAGGCTGAAACTTGATGATCTTTAAACTCCCTTCTAACCCAAACCATTCTATGATTCAATCATCTGCTACTGAAAGTATTTTGTAAAAGCTGTTTCTACCCTCTGCTTTCTTATATGTTAGCTGCTGAATTATTGATCAATTTCATGTAAGTGATGGTATTAACATAGTTTAAAAAATGTAGAGGTGGTAAAATTGACCTGAGATTTAGTAAACTATCTGAAAGGAAATTTTGACTGTGTATTGAATAAATAGGTGCTGTAAATAGATTGAAAATATTTCAAGAGTTACTTAAGGTTACCTGAAAACACTGAAAGTGGCTCCAGACCGTGTGATAAACGTGATGACCCTCCTGGTGAAACTCTGCAGCACATGCACCCTCATATTTCATTGTGGGTCACACTCCTTCCTTCTACCGAAGGAACACAAGTGTATTTCCAAGCATCCCTCTGAACTTGTGGCTGTTCCTGCCACCTCGTGGCAACTGCTTAGCTTAACAGAAACACAAACTATGAACACATCAAGGACACACTTTCAAAGACAAAGTAGGAAAATAGGCACAAACTTGTTTTGAGATGACTGGTTTGAGTCCACTTGTTTTTTCAAGTTTGTTGACTACTACAAAAAAACCAGCAAAACCCTCAGACTTACTTCAGGAAAAAAAAATTGTTATACAGAACTTGTTATATGAATGTTTCAGAAGAGACACTGATTTTCCCAGGAAAACATAATAGAACAGTATGATAATTTTTATATCCCCAATTTCTAACTGTAAATGCTATTGTTTAAACAATTAACCTGGGGTGATCTGGATAAAACAATCCATTTATTGTGAAATTTATCTTAGGCAGTGCCTTCACTCTACATTTTCAGAAATGTCCTGTATTTCTGTAGACACCGCTCACTCAGCCCTCCGTGTCACCTACATCTTCCCTTTCATAGCTATTTTCTTAAAAGACAAACATAATGCTATGACAAGGAATGCTGCAGTGTCTTTTAGAAAAGCAAATGTTCGTATACAGTAAAAAATGTTTCTGGTAACCAGAAATCACCGATGTATTTGTAGGTTTGCAAAAGAATCAAGCTGAGAGGGATGGAACTGAGGCACAGAGTGTTTCCTCTTCTCATACTCTTTAGCATGTCATGAACTAACCCAATCCCACAGGAGACAGTTTCAAAGTACTTTGTTATGACAGACTGTCCTTCCTAAGAATGAAGAAGTATAAGTTATCTATTTTAGAAACAGTTTTATGACATTAATATTCAGAAACAATCTTAGAAAAACTAAGGACAGATCCCAGAATAGCTGTTGGGATTAAAAGCAGGATATGTGTTGCTTAATTCTTCCTTCCCCATGTGGAATGAAAGCAGTTATGATCATTACATAATTCTTTGTGAAAGTCAGGTGCTGAAAATGGGATTCATTCCAGTCAGCACACAGAACCAGCACCATGAATGTTCAGCTATTTAGTCAACCCAGAAGGAATCATTAAGGAGAAGATTAAGATTTAAACCCTTTTCTATTTCTACACTGGGGAGATACCCTCATCTTTTTGTAGTCTGTGCCTCTTGCCTTCCGTGGAGATAGGTGGTTATCTGATTTTGGGTTTTTTTCCCAAAGAATTCAGAAAGACTCACTTTCAAAACAAAACTCAAACAGAAGACAAGATGCTGATAATTCCTCTCCTCCTTTTATACGGTATCCTACAGATTGCAACCTTTCCCTGTCATTTTTCTACTGCTCAAATCAAAGCAAATACATATTTACCACCTGCCAAGAACAATTTAAGAACTCTGCAGCACCACTCTACTTGTGGTGTTTAGACTGGGTGATGAATTTCCACATTATCCAAAACCCATCCTTTGGGTACTATTTTTCAGTATGCCCCTCAGCTTTTACAACAAAGGATAACTTTGCCTTATGTTCCCTCCCCTCAAAACCAGTTTTCCTAGTTGTTGGAAGTTAGCTCGAACTGTGATTAGACATCATCTGAGTTCAACAAGGTGCTCACTCACACAGCACCGTGTTCTACCTCCTGGCAGGCAGCTGGCAGCAGAGCTTCATTTATGGTATTTTGAAGAAAACTTTTACTTTCTTTACAGTACACTTCATCCTCCCATAAGCACAGAGACTTTTTTAATTTTAGGTTTTCATTAACTATTTTAAAGCATATATGGAGTCATATATAATCATATAATTTTCCTGATAAGAAAACATTTCTGAGTGGACACAGACATATTCTGGAACACATCTTGTTCAGTAGTTTGATATAGACAAAGAACAACCTGAGGTTCACTTCTGGGGTTTTGTATTAGTCAAGATTTGTTAAGAGAGTAAATCCTCATATGACAAAATTATTTTTCAACTGTATTTTATTTTTGTCAATGAAACATAAAAATTACTTACTAAAGTTTGTTAACCTTCCATACTGGATAAAACATCACAAATATTTAATGAGTTTCTCACAATAGTGACAAGGAAGGAAAACACTGGTACTAACAACAACACAAAGCTTGTAAGGTTCAAGAAAGTGGAAAAGATGAAAACTCAGAGCTAGCTATATTACTTTCGTAGTACACAATGCTGGGAAAACCCCTGGAGATCTAGTACTAATCAATGTGGATTGTGTAGCTTCAACAGCATTTTAAAACATCTGCAATTCAAATGTAAACACTGAACAGATTTTGCAAGTTTGCTGAAGTATTCGATAAGGATGTTCTGGGATATTGCAACACTGATTTCTGCTTTGGGCTATTACGTGCTTCCTGATTGCTTCCAACAACCTACAGTGACTCTTCATGGCTCAAATGTTACTGGAGGACCTCGCTTCTGAGATCTGGTAGTGTTTTATGCATACTTGACACTTTCCAATGTGGATATCAAGCCCGGGGGGGAAAAAAAATCATATAACTCCTGAGAAAATGATGTATCAACCCCTCCCCCCCTCCCACCCCGTGTCAGGAAAGATATTATTTCACTGGAATTTTGGAAGAAACCCTTAACTAGCAAAAAAGTTCTTCCTTCCTTTCAGAAAAAAGCAAGAAAGCTCCAGCATCCTATGGTATCCGATAGATTGTCTGGTTATACCTTCTGTTTTTCCTTGCCCCCCACACCCATCCTACATCCCAGCACAACCTCAGGCAAGCAGGACACAGTGTGTTCCACCATGAGTAACTGCACGTGGTTAAGGCGCACTGCAGGGAAGTGGTACACATTTTTAAAACTAGCTCAAGCTGCAAGAATACATTTCTGACTGCTCTAACCAGATGATCATTGTATTAGAATGCCATCACCACTGTAATTTAAGTAGGAAAAAAACGTAGGTGCCTCTGCCTTTAAAACAGCAGTGGTAGCACTCTGCCTTCAGGACCGACTTCAGCCTCAATTACCTGGAAAAACAATAACGATACCCCACATCCTGTTGTAGCATCTTGTACTCAGAAGCTCTAGCCTGTTCCTTATCTAGTACCTGAGGCTTCTGAATTGCCCAGTCTGAGGCAACACGGTGCCTCCACAATGTAGAGAATGCCACCACAATACAGAACCTTGGGTGCTAGATTTCAATCTGAGGTTCCAAACTTGCAAGAATCTAACTTCTTTAAAAGATTTGGTCTTATCTTTCCTCTCAAAATATGGTACTAATGAAGCCCATTCTTACGTAACTCTGACTAATTAGGCTATGGATGTAAAATCTGATCATCTGACACCAAGCAAAACTACACAGATAAACTAGACATTTCATCCAGAAACATGAAATTGAAGTTCTGTCAGTGATAGATCTGTACAACCTTTGTTCTGAGTATGTCTTAAAAATACTTGATCCTGATAAGCATGATGGCTTACCTGCAAAATCAAATTAAGAGTTCTTGTAAATTTCAGGGTTAATTCAAGCAACTACAATACCAGCTGAAACATGTATTACACAGACTGTAATATAATAGCTGTATTTTGGGAAATATTACATCTCCAAGTATAGAGAACCCAGTTTTTCTCTCTCTTCGCAAAGTGTAACTATGGTGCGGCAATCCTGACGTTTTGGGGAAAACAAAGGGCAAAAATTGAAGATAAACCCTTAGAAATTATTATACACAGCTGAACTCTTTCCAGAGTGCAATCAGTTACAGACATACCATCATGATGATATTTATAGGAGTATACTTCGTATCAAGTTTTCTTGTTATGACCGCCTCAGCTTATACTCTTTGTAAAAAAACCCAAACAAAATAAAAAAGCAACACCGCCTCCAACTCCCTAGAAAAAAAGAAAAATAAAATCTGACGTTCATACAAAAACAAGTGGGGCAGCACTTTGAACCCTGTTAGGATGTACTTTTCTCAGCCTAGATATTTTCTTTCTGCTGACGGGAAAGAATAAGAGCTCTCGAGTCCTCTTTGGGCATTTCCAGGAACTTCTGTGACACATGGGCACTTTTCTCAAAGCTCACGTGACATGTTACAAATGCGACACCTGCAACGTGCAAACGCAAAGGAAAAACAACCACAAACAAGCACGCAAACAAACAAATAAAGTAAAACATTAGAAAGAAAGCGACCCAGACCGCAGTGCCCCGCGGGAAGGCGAGACCGGGCCTCGAACCGGCGACCCCGCAGCATCAGCCCGGGCTCTCCTAAGCCTCACGCTCCACGCAGGAGGCACGAAAGCTCCAGGCGGTGCCGCTGCGCACGCGCGTTCCCGGGCAGCACGTTCCGGCCGCTCTTCGCGCCGCCATTTTGGGGGTGCCGCGCTGCCGGGCCGTGCTCGGCGCTGCTTCCCGCGGTCGGTGAGGCAGCCGCCGCAGCTGCTGGAGAGCGCTGGGCTCTCCTCTCGGAGCCCCCTTGGCAGCCACAGCCTCTGCCCAGCTGCCCGTGCCCGGCTGCCCGTGCCCGGCTGATCTCACGTGAGTGCTGCGTCAGAGAGCTCCAGTCAGAGCGGCTGCTCTGGAGCACAGGCAGCTCAGCCTGTGTCTTGTGTCCTGCATTTGGTTGCGTTTAAAAGTTCTTTTGTTATGCCATGAGTTCTCTGTGAGTTAGTGGTGTGTGATAAAAGTATGCGTTTTGATGGCTGAAGAGTTGCAAGCAAATACAAATGTGTGACTGCTCCTGCTTAGAAAGTAGGTGGTAGGTGCCTGTGTGATGTTCCTCTGACTGGTGGGTTTTTTTGAGCTTCAGTGAAGAAAGAACAGCCAGACCATGCTTTTAGGGAGGTGGATTCAGTTTTGTAATTTTGTTTTTTGTAATCTTAAGATTGTAGTTCAGCAGGAGGAGGATTTAGAGAATTTATGTTTATGTTGGAAGGGACCTTAAAGTTTATCCAGTTCCAGCCTCCCTACCATGGGCAGGGACACCTTCCGCTGGACCAGGTTGCTCAGAGCCTCATCCAGTCTGGCCTGGAATACTTCCAGAGATGGGACACGCACAGCTTCTCTGCACAACCTGTTCCAGTGCTTCACCACCCTAACAGTAAAATATTTCTTTGTAGTATCTAATCTAAAGATACTCCCTTTCAGTTTAAAGACATTCCCCCCCTTCACTATCGGTCCATGCTCTTGTAAAAGGTCTCTTTTCAGGCTGAACAACCCAGATCCTGTAATCTGTCTCCATAGGAGAGGTGCTCCAGCTCTCTCATTGCTTTTGTGGCCTCTTCGAGACTTGCTCCAGCAGGTCCATGTCCTTCCTGTGCTGGGACCCCAGAGCTGGATGCAGGACTGCGGGTGGGGTAAGGCAGAGGGGCAGAATCCCCTCCCCAGACCTGCTGCCCATGCTGCTTTTGATGCAGCCCAGCTTGTGTTTGGCTTCCTGGGCTGCAGGTGTACATGTTGGCTCATGTTGAGCTTCTTGCCAACAAACACCCCAAAGACTATCCTCAGGGCTGCTCTCAGTAAGAGAAATAGTACAAGAATTTAGTTTATGTGTATTTTTCTAATGGTTTTTCGATCATCTTTCCTCGTAGAGAGATACAGATGTGTTAATTACTGGGCTGTGTTTCCTTTAGAAGGCATGTTACAAATGAATAAGCCCTACGAGGTGGAAAGGTGAGTAAACAGCAAAAGGCCATTTTGTAAACTGTAGAAATGTGGCTGTGTCAGTGTGATGCTGTTGCTCAGGCTGTGACAACAGGCAAGCAAATGTTAATGCACAAATTGTTCTAATTTGTTATGTGTTAGTGCAAATAGGGCATAGTTTCAGTGAAGGGGAAAAAGGAGCAGAGCTTCAGTCAGGTGCCTTCAAAAGTGTTAGTCTCTGTAGTGATCAAATGTTTCCTCCAGGCAGACAGAACCAATTCCTGAAAGCTGTTTTCTTTCATTAAAAGCACCCAGATTTTCAGTTTTTGTTACAGGGGAAAGTGGAAAAACGGGGTCTTGCTGAAGCAGGAATTTGTCAGATCTGGGTTTGGTACTGGTTTTACTGGGAGGGTTTTTTTTTGGTGGCTGCAGGTTTTGGTTTTTTGGGGGGGTTTTTTTGGTTTTTTTTTTTTTTTTGTAGTTTTTTTTGCAGTATTTAGATATCAGGCCTTTTCCANAGAAGTTGGGCATCCTTCAGCCTTCTGCCCTACTGCTTTACAGTAGGGATGCTCATTTATTTATTTGAGTTGGGTTTTGTTTGGTTGTCTTGTTTTGGTTTTTTTGATTTTTTTTTTGTGATCTAGAATGATCAGGATCAGTATTTTTTCTGAAGACAAGTTGTGTATTCACTAGCTACTTTATGTATGCTTGTGATGAAAACTATTATGACAGTGTCACTGAAGATTTTTTGCAGGCTAAGGAGGATCTTGCCCTGATAACTTGCAGTTGAAGCTGAAAGTTTAAGTTCTAGCTTTACATAAAAATTCAGAAATCGAGGTTATCTTTGTTCATACTATCCTTGAGTGTTTATCCACTGTCTTTGCATTTGATGTTGTCTCCCTCAAATTATGTTGTTAGAACAGCAGTTTATTTAATGGAATTGCTTGATTAAATTGAGGTCATGCACAACCTTTTTAAACAATGTGAAGTCACAGATTCACTGAATCATTGACAAATGAATTGAACTGGAAGCTGAGCTTGAAGACTGGATTATAGATCAGAAAAGTACCTGAATGTTTTGAAGATAGTTAAACTGTCAGAATTGGAGTGTTGAGACAGTACAAAACACAGCTGGCACAGTTGTTACTTGATGAGCAGTGCAGAAATGTTGCAAGTATATGATAAGCTCAGTATGTCCTTGCAATTATGAGACCCTTAAATATGCTGTTGGTACAACTGATAGTGTACAGACAGCCAGATTAAACAGTAAAGCACGGAGCTATAAATTGTCACTGATTTGAAGAAGTGATTTAGACAGAAAAAGCAGAGTGAGTAGGGGATGACCCCTTGGTCCTTTACATATTAAAAGGAAAGAGAAACAGGCAGGAGTAGTTCAGTGTTCTTGTGGGAGCAGCATTTTGGTTAAAAATTAATCTGAAATGATAAAACTAGTCCATAGCCACATGAATGAATCCAGAGGTACTTTTTTTCATGTTATCTGAGCATGTCTTTACTAAGAGAATTGTGTGGAGTGTATCCCAGTCCCTAAAATGTGATATTCTTGGGTGTTTAGTATACATTTTAACAAGAATTTTAATAATATGCTGTTAAACTATTTTGAAAACAAATGTCATGTAAGGAATTAGTTGCAAAGAAAAAAATGCAGAAAATTATCAAGATGATGATACTCCTTTTCTTTGCAGACAGGATGGAATCTCTGACTCCACCAGACTCAGTAGATAAGAAATTGAAGATAACTCATGTAGAATGCCATCCTGAGTGCTTGGTTATAGTGTTCCAGGCTCAATGCAACGCAGGATGTGAGCTTGACTATTACATACTACAAAATGAAATACAGCGTGTGTTCAAAGTAAAAGACGATGTCTGTGTCGGTGGATCTTGCTTGGTGGAAGACACAGAAGGAGAATGGCATAGAGGAAGAGTTCTGAGAAAGAAAGGGAATATCTGTGAGGCTTTTCTTATAGACACTGGACATGTGTTGGCTGTTGAGGAAACACATCTTGCTGCTGCTTGTGATGAATTGTTTCAGTTGCCTCCAAAGGTGGTTTTGGGTGTTTTTGCAAGCATACTTCCTCTTGGAGAAAGATGGGGTCCAAAAGCCATTAACTATTTTTCATCTCTGGTAGGATTACAGATCACAGGTCATGTGAAGGCTGTTACACCATATCAGCTGTTTATTCTAGAAGTGCCTAAGATTATTACTGATGTTCTTGAACTGCAGCTAGGTAAATTTATTGATGGAGATTCATTTTGTCTTGTTGTAGAAACTTTAAGAGCATTGCCCCAAGGAATGCTTTGTAAGAGAATGCCACAACTGTTGAAACAGAAGTATCCATTCAGGGAGCTACTTACCTTAAATAATTCTGAGAAACCAACAGATTTTTGGCACGTTCCCGATCAACTCTTCCCATGTCTACCTGTTGGCAGTAAAGAAAATGTAAAAGTAACTGGTGCAGTAAGCCCGAATAAATTTTATTGTCAGATACAGAAATGGCAGCAAGAGCTGGAGTATTTGACAGGAGCTATGCATTTGTACTATGAAGCTCTCATTGGAGAAAATACTACATCTTGTGATAGTTTAGGGCTGCTCTGTGCTGCCAAGAGGCAAAATGGACAGTGGCATAGAGGAGTGATAAAACAACTTCTCTCTGACCATGTGGAGGTCTGGTTTATGGATTTTGGCATTATTGAAGCTGTGCCACCTAGTTGTATTCGGAAACTTAAAGCTGAGTTCATGACACTACCAATGATTTCATTTCCATGTGCGCTGTCTTGTTTTGGTAGTCAGGATGAAACAGTAATAAAATTTCAGCTCAAGGAACTTACCCAAGCCTTAATAGGACAAACTTCTGTGTGTGTCCATGTTGATTTATACAATAACACTGAACGCTTGTATTACATAACCCTGCAAAAACAAAATCTTGGAATTAAAGCTGAGCATCCGGAAAACCGGAATGAGACAGCTGCACCATGTGTCTCGCTTTCAGAAACAAAAAACAGTAGTGTTGCACTGAACTACAAACCAAGTCCTGAGAGAAACAATTCGTCTAAGAATTGCTCTGGAAATGAAGATACAAAAACCCGCTTACCTGAATGTGATATTTCTTTCTTCAGCCACTGCAAGAGTGAAGAGATGCAAATGAACTCTTTCTATGGAGCTTTTGTAGTATATGTCATAAATCCATCTGACTTTTGGATTCAAACATGTAGATACCAGAATGAGTTTCAGGCCTTGATGAAAAACATTGCCTGCACATACAGTCAATGTAGAGATGATGAGATGGTCCTTAAAAAGCCAGAACCGGGGTTGCTGTGCTGTGCTCGGTATAGCAGGGATGGGTGTTATTACCGGGCTGTTGTCACAAAAGTGTTTCGTGTTAGCATTATGGTTTATTTTCTGGATTTTGGAAATACAGATACAATACCTTGTCAGTATGTAAAAACACTGCTTCCTGAGTTTTCTGATCTACCGGCTTTAGCTATGTGTTGTTCCCTTGCTTGCACATTTCCTGTTGATGGTGTGTGGGTTAAAAAAGAAACTGATTTCTTTAAAAATGTGGTGTTGAACAAACCACTGTTGCTTCATGTCATTGGAAAGCAAAACAACAAGTACATTGTTAATGTGCAGTGTCATACTGGTTTTCTGCAAGGAAACGTTGCCACATGTATGGTTCAAGCTGGTTATGCTGAGTATCGGCTAAAGCCACCAGATTCTGATCTAAGGGCAGCAAAAAAGAGGCACGAGAATCGCCTCAAATGTAAGAAAGAAAAAATCAATGCAGAGAACACCAGTAATATTTGCAAAAATAAGGTATCTGGAAATGGAGACATACTTCAGAAGGAAAAATCACTAAATGTGCCGCCAATGCCTAGAGAATCTGTTGTGCCATCCTGTTTTGGAGAAGGTGCTGTCTCTAAAATGCATAAATCGGTATGTGAGGAAAAATTAGTTTATAAAGAGCTTCTGTTTAAACCAGGAGCTGTTTATGAAGTGGTATGTTCTTGCATTTTTTCCCCATCAGATTTTTCATGTCAGCTGCAAAGCAAACTGCCAGAGCTAAATAACTTAATGGGACAAATTCAGACTTACTATAAAGATCATACCAGTCCCTACAAAACTGGACAGGTTGCCTGTGTTGTTAAGTGTCCCAAAGATGGGAAGTGGTACAGAGCAACTGTTGTGCAGCAGGTATCCACAAATGAAGTTGATGTGCTTTTTGTAGACTATGGTTATCGGGAAAGAGTTTCACTTAAAGATCTTCAGGGTGTTCTTCCAGATTTCCTGACTCTAGAAAGTCAAGCATTTCGATGTGCACTTAAAAATGTAGTCTTACAGACTGACCCGCTTAAGTGGTCTGAAGAAGTGCATAGACAATTTGAAGACTTCATTTCTTCTTCTAGAGGACCACTGACTTGCACCATTTATGCTGTTGTTCTTGTGAGCCCCAACTGTTTATGCAATGTAGTTGACTTACACACTCCACTTATTAGTGTAGAGGAATTCCTCCGAGAACGTGGTCTCACCCAATCGGAGTATGTTGGACTGAGAAACCTTTCATCCTTGGGTTCTCTGTACAGTTTTTGCTATTCGTCTTTTAATATAAAAATTGGAAATGAGGAGGAGGTTTATATAACTCACATAAATAGTCCTTCAAAATTCTATTGTCATCTTAATCGAAACACTGAAACTCTTGAGGCATTGATGAAGAAGGTTAGTGATGTCAGTAAAATGTCAAATAGTGTGAACTATCATACCAGCAGTACGCGACTGTGTATAGCCAGATATGTGGAAGATGGCCTCTTTTACAGAGCTTTGGCTTTTCCCGTGGAATCGACATCCTTTTTGTGGGTTGACTATGTGGATTTTGGAAATAGGGGTATGGTGGAGAGAGACCAGTTGATGCCTATTCCAGATTCTGCCACTGACCTGCTCTTCATACCCATGCAAGCTATTAAATTCTATCTGTCAGATCTTAAGGGGACAGAATTTCCAGCAAGAATTACTACGTGGTTTGTGAAAACATTCCTCGGTAAATTGCTGAAGGCTGTAATTTTATCCAGAGAATCAGATGGAAAGATTGTTGTGGAGTTGTATGATGGACAGCACAAAGTAAGCCAGAAAGTTAAAGAAAAGGTATTGGAAGAGCTGGCGCAGGAAGGCCGTATGGAACAATTTAGAAGGAATGGAGATGGAATGTGTCACATGAAAGATGACAAAGAAATTAATAAAGTATGGGTTAAAGATCTTGAAATACTTAAATTGAAAACTGAAGTGAAATGCCAAGTCTATGATGAGTATTACCGGACAGATATTGGTGAAAATTTTGGAGATGAAAAGGAAACTGCATGTAGCTCACCAGAGTTGTGTAGTGGATTCTCAAAACAGCAAACTTTACAGGACAGCAAAGAGCAAGGTTTTAGAAATACTTTCAGTGCTGTTCCAGAGGACGGAGAGGAACCTTGGAGTGAACAACCTGCTTCTCACTCACTCTCTTATTCTGCTTTAAATTCAAAGCAAATAACTGTAAATGCTCTCTCTGAATCTCATAATGAAAGATCAAATTGTACAGGTCAGCAGGAAAGGAGTAATAAAAATATCCCTACATTAATCAGTCTTCCTCAACGTGATATCCAGGTGAATACCGAAGTAGCAGGTTATATTTCTCATATGAATAGTCCATCAAGTTTCTATGTTCACTTTGCAGAGGATGAAAACTTAATAATAAAACTAGCTGATGATTTAAATGAAAGCTTGGAGAATAGAGGTCATGAAAATTGCTTAGATGAGCTCATGGTAGGGGATCTCATTGTTGCGGAGCACGAAGCTGATTGTTTTTACTATAGAGCAGTTATTAAAACTCTGAAATCAGGAAACTCCTATGAGGTAGAATTTATTGACTATGGTAATGCTGCAGTTGTAAGTTCATCAAAAATCTGCAGGATTCCAGAAAGGTTCTTAACTCTACCAAGGTTTAGTGTTCATTGTTTCCTTAGCAGTGTAAAAATTATTCCTGGTGAAAGCTGGACTAAGGAAAGTGCTGCTTATTTTGCAAGAACAGTGAGTGACAAGCCAGTAGCTTGCAAGTTCTTACAGCAGCATGGGGAAAAATGGGAAATAGATGTAATTTGTGATGGAGAGTCTTTGTCTAACAGCCTTTTGCAGGAAATAGACAGCATAAGGTGGAAAAGCACATCGGTATTTGCTTTGGAAAATAAACCTAAACAAAATGGTAGTCCTCGAGAGTCTAAGAATGGTTTAAGTGGTCAAAATAAAACCAAGGCTGCTAGGATGAAAAATATTTCTGTAAAATCCTTAAGTCTCCTTCATCAAGTTTTAAATTCTGGACAAATAGAAGCAGCAGAAGTAGTTAATATCTCCAAGAGTGGAGAATTTTATGTACAGTTACTTAAAAATTTGCAAGTACTACATGAGTTAAATGTAATGCTTGACAAAGAAGCGCAAATAAGTGATTCGCTTAGAGTGGATGACATTGAACAAGGACTGGAATGCATTACACAATCTGAAAGGAACTTTAAATGGTATCGATCAAAAGTGATAAAGAAATTTGTCAGGGAAAAGTTAATGCTAGTTTTTTTTATGGATTATGGCATGTATGATATGGTGTCCTTAAATAATGTAAAGATGCTCAGTGATGAGGTTAAAAGTGTTCCTAAACAAGCTGTTTTTTGTAGGTGGATTTGTTTTAAAAACCTGAAGAAAATTTACTTAGACCATGTAGTAAATGCGCTCCTGGATTGTGAAATAAGGATCTTGTTTTTGAGATATTTGAAATCCTCTAATATCTGGGAGGTAGATGTTTTAATAGGAGAAGTAACGCTTCAGGAGTATTTGAACCAGCTATTAAGTAACTGTTGGACAATTGTTGGACCACAAGAATATAGTAATACAAACTGTAAGGAGTTTGATACGTCTTTCAAGATAAATTCAGTCATGTGGATGCTGCTGCGTAGTGGCAGAACATATCCTGGGTGTGCAACCACAGTTACTGATCCTTCAAACTTCAGCATCCAGTTTGAAGTCTTCTTTGATTGCATGCGAAACTTGTCCTTGCTGCTCTCTGACCTTCCTGACAATTTGCCAGTTCTGCCAGAGGAACGCGTGACACCTGGTGCTAGCTGCTTGATCAAGTTTGGGCAGGAAGCAGAGTGGTACAGGGCAGAAATTAGTAAAGTAACAAGTCAGTCTGTTGTTCTTACATTTATTGATTATGGCTTTCTGAGGAGCATCCCTTACTCTGATATCCATAAACTTAAATTGGTTCCAGAAAGTCTGTTACACTTGCCACGCTTGGCACACTCTTGCTCTTTGCATGATACAGCTCCTGGCAGGGGGGAACACTGGAGTGAGGAAGCTATACTTCTGTTTCAGAAGCTTCTTCATAAACCGGGTCTCATATTTCATTTTATCCACTATGGCTCTGAAATGAAGTTAGAGGTGGATGTTCTGTGTGAGGATAGCAGTCTATCTGATGCCTTAATTGCTGCAGGCCACGCAGTCTGCTCTCACAGTAGATGCTGTCCCAGTCCAGTTGACAGACTCTTATCAGAAAAATGAATTGCAAGTGAAGTGGCCAGATTCTAGTTACTGTGGTTTTCTTTGTGAACCAGAATATAATTATGATGAAAATTCTGATTTTGCTGACAGAAGTCAGCCAAAAAAGAGAAACAAAAAAGCTCTTTGAAGCACAGTTATTAGCTATAAAAAAGTTTCAAAGAAAGAAGTCTAGTAAAGTGGCTGCTGGAATATCATTAACAGAGGAGCTGAGTTTGTACAACACTGGAAGAAAAGAAAACCTACAGAAGATGGACAGTACTGTGAAGATGTTGGAATTTTTTCAGCATTATGGTGACAAGAAAAGTAAAGTTGTCATAATACAGAGTAAATCTGCTACCAGAAAAACTGGCTGAGACTTGTGATTCTGATGTTCTACAGTCTGGAAAGACAGTGTGTGAAGCTACTGCCAGAAGAATTAGTTGAATAATCAGTAGGCTGTAGTTAGAAAAGCACTACTTCAAAGCAAAATAAACCAAACAACCTTTTTGTTGGAATGCTCTCAAAAGTTTTTGTGTATGTGTGTATATAATCTTTATTTGCACTAACATCTGGTTTACAGTGGTGATGTCTTCATGTTTTGGATGTTCAGAAAACAAAGATACCAAACATACTCTTCTTTGTTTCTGATTCCAGAGTTTCCACGTGGGAACAGTTTTCTTCTTAGGAGAGCATTTACTACTATTAAGCCAAAAGTCTGGATCCCCATTTATGGGAGAGACGTGCATTAAGTTGTTTTCAGTTAGCTGTTGATGTACAGATGCCATTGTCCCTTCTGAAGGTTCTCTTGGTATCGGAGTTGCATCATTTTGGGGTTATTCACTCTGCCAAGTGCATGTGTTCCACTGATCTCTCTGCTTCATGTTCCTCCCCATCTGTCAGAATGAAGAGAGGGAGTTTTCTCAAGGTGCTTAGTCAATACAATGTCAAGTCAAAATATTGCTTTTATCTTAAAGGGAAACATTTTCTTTTTTTCTCCTTTGTGGGAGGAGGAAATTTCAGAACTGAGAAGTGATGGTAGTACTGTGTATCTTAAAAGGGTGGGTTTTTTCAATATCTAGTATGAAATGGTGAGAATTCGTCAGCTGTTTTTCTGATTTATTCATTTATTTATTTTACTTTTTCCCCTCACCTCCTTCCTGAGTTGTTTGGACAAAGATAAAGTATGCAGAGTTCTGAAGTATGAGGGATGTTCTTTGTATGCCCTGTGATTGTTTGAATTTCAGCGAGAAAATGAATACAACCCTAACAATAGGCAACACATATAATGCATCTCTAGAAGAAAACAAGATTTAATGACACACGTGCCCCTTGCCCCNGATTTTTTTAAATCTTTTTCAGTAAGAGAGACATGTCCGGGAAAGATAAATACGAGGTGAGACAATGCCAGGTGATCTTTACAAGGCTCACTCTGCTGGTGAGTTATTCTTGAAGCTTGTAATATTTTCACTATACAAGTGAAAAATGCCTGTTACTAACAAATCAGAAATGTGTAAGATAAAATTTCTCAAGTAAATACTATTTAAAGTATCAGTAGTGCTATGCTAATATATTGATTTAAAAAAGTGGGGGTTTGTAGCCATTTGTGATTAATTATTTTCTTTATATTGCACTATTACTTTATATTTCAGAATTTCAAGTTTTTCCTGCTTAAGATTGTAAGCTTACCTGGCATGTTCTTTGTCAATTGTTAGACATACTGCTGTCTGTTAGCATAAAACACAAAGGTTGTATTGTGCAACATTACTCATGTTGAGTGATGACTTTACACTTGCTGCTCTGGTTCACTGTAGTGCCATGTAGAGGCACTGACACTTAAATGTTAATTAACACTGATTCTAACTTCTGGCTGTCTTTCAGTTGGAAAAGTAGGATCTTGGGCATCTCTTCTTTTTAAAAATCATTTGGATACTCTAAATGCAGACATGTTGGGTATAGTAATGCACAGCTTGCGTGTTTCAAGTTAGGTGGTTTTTTTTTGCTAATGTATATTGTGCTTTAACTTGTATGTAGTTGTAGAATGTTGCTTCTCTAATGTTACAAAATGGAGCCTAGAAATGATGTATGAATAAGAAAAAAATAAACAGCTGTGTGTACTATTTTTATGTTCTGCAAATTGCAAATGCTAGATTTATTTGCAAGAACGTGTGTTTTGTTTTCAGCTCTTAATGAGACTAGCTCATGACAGTAATTCCTTTTCTGAAGGTCTGATACTCAAAATGCTTCAAGTAAAAATCAGATAATTGAAAGTATTTCAGGATTATACTGCATCTGTAAATATAAAGAATGTCTTGTTGCCACTGTTGATGCAGATTCTCAGAAGTGCATTACAAGGATGTGTTATGATCGTTAGATTATGTTGCTGGGAGGTCTGGCTGTGTATTTTATGCCCAGTCTTCTTTCTGTGGTGTGTACCTCTGCTGTTCCCAGCCTCAGCTGTAAGAGCATTTTTCTTCTAAGAAGGAGAAGCTATGCTCAGAACCAAGTTGAAAGAAGTTGTCAATTACTAAGGATGTAGAAGTTTAGGTGTGTTTTCTTGTTTTAGAACAAGCATAATGCTGAACAAATGCAATACTTCGTGTAGTAGTAAATTTTTTTGCTAAAATTTAATTTGAAAGTAATGTTTATAAATTTTTTGTATTTTTGTATTTATTTATAATGTGCTATTGATTACTGTGATTATTTTTAATCCACAAAAGTGATGGAGAACCAGTTTCATTTTTTTGGAATTCAAAACGTTTGTGTGTATACTGCCTTTTTGTCTTGAATAAAATAAAATAAATACTAAAAATAATACATAAAATGCTTATCTCCTGTGTCTCCTTATCAACTTGCCTTGCTTAAGACATTTTGAGGTTTTCTGTGATCTTTGCTGTTGGTGAATGCACTGGAAAATACCTGAAGCTGCATCAGTGTGTTGTGCATGGGACTTCCAAGAGGAATTATCTCTTGCTGATTTTGCTGAACATTTTTGGCTGATTTAGGAGTAACTTTGCACTACTTCCAGAGGAAATGTGGTCAGAATTGAACCACCAGAAATTGTGGGCCTGAGAGAAAGAGACAAAATCATTAAGGATTCGTGTAGGAAGGAAGGCAGAGAAGGAAAAGGCTTCACTGGAGGTAGGAGATGGGCGATGCAGATGCTTTGAAAGGGCTGAGTAGTTACTAAATCTTTGTATGGGTCAGGCAACAGAAGTTTTTGCTTTTAGGCAGAAGATTAGGCTTCAGTGCTAACCGAGTGTGTGAACATTAGTTTGCAGTAAAAAGATAGGAAATTAAGTGGGAGTGTAGAGTTTGAAGAAGAGCTCCTAGAAATGAACAAATTATCATCTATTTCATAAAGGGAAATTCAAGGATGGAAAAGAGCCTTTGACAGTGCTTTTAATTACCCGTAATGTCTGCAGAGGATTGTGTGTGTGTGCTTGAGGGTGTTCTGTTAGCTGCAGACTGAAGTCTGGGGACAAGTTTCACACTTTCACAGACAACTGCACTTCCTGACCTTGCTTTTTTGCTACCCCTGTGCCTTATCTTTGCCCTCACTCCTCCCAAATAAACAGCCCATCCCAAGTGTAATGGATACATCTGGCCATGATGGCTGCATCCAAATCAGTGGACTCAGGGTACACGGACAACAACACAATAGCTAAGGGCTAATCTGAGCAACACCTCCCCCCAGCTGTAGTGCTGGTCAAGGCTGGACTGAAACCAGATTTGGAAGAAGCTTTTACTGCTGTCATTGCTATGCAGATATGACTATGAGTCAATTATCTCACTCCATAAAGAGTGCAAAGGCCAGGGCCTGTTGGGGCGGCATGGCAGGATCTCCCCTTCAGTAGGGACACCTTTCATGGTTATTCCTTGAGGTTGAGAGATTCCTTCCTGCAGCAGATTCTTGGTAAGTGAAAAATAGCATGTTAAACTTTGAAATTTTAGCTATGTGATACTAAAGGTTGATTGTGCATATGCAGTCCTTTACACATAAAACCATTGACCAACGCTGAGATTAAGGCTGGATCCAGCTGCAGCTAAACTCCCTTCCGAGAGGGTGTCTGGAAAGCAGGGGGGGTCCTTAGGCTCAGGACTTAACAGGAACGTCTCCCTATCAATTTTGTCTGACCCTGACCTCTATGCAGTAAATAATAAGTGTATCTTGCCATCAAATTTTGTTAAACCATTCTCAAATTATCAAATGTTTTTGCTGCTTCTCTCTTACAAGTGAAGTGCATCACTCTGTGATAAGAGGGCAATGAATATATACACATTATACCCAGTTGTAAGACCTAGCTGATACACTTGAAGGACCACAGGCAGCAATCCACAGGGAGAGGCTGGAGAAACAGGTCAGTAGAAACACGGTGAAATCTAACAGGAACAAATGGCCACAAAATGAAAGGTTTAGGCTGGAGGAAAGTATGATCATTTCATAATGAGGACAGTCAAGTGCTGCAGAAGGTTGTCCAGAGAGATGACAGTCTCCATCCTTGGTTGTTCCCAACACCCAACTGGATAAAGTTCTGAGAAACCAGTTCTGACCACATAGCTGACCCACTTCAGAGCAGGAGGTTAACTAAGGGAACTGTAGAGGTACCTCTTCACTTGAATTTCCCTGTTACTGCTGCAGCTACTCTTCCTTCATACCTTAGGAACATCAGCAGCCTTGCTTTGACTACTCAAAAGGGATCAGGGTACTTCTTCCCTGGCAAATTTTATTGCCTCCCAGTTACAGACAGCTCCTTGACTTTCTGAGGAAGAAGTCTCTTCTTCCCTCCTCTGCCTCCATGTAGCATATACACACTGCAATGTCTGCACAGTTGGCTGTAAGTGGGAGACAACACAATCTGCCAGGGAAGAAGTATCCTGATCCCTTCTGAGTAGCCCTGGGGAACAGGGATTCCCAATAAAACCCAGCTCTAATAAGGTAAAAAGCTTTACTGGCTTGAGAGTGGGATTTGAGATTTGAGAGTGGGAATAGCAGAGATTGGGAAAGCTGCTCCAGTTACAGCTGGGAATAACTTTTAGCATCTGGTATGTGCAGGGCAGCAGGAAACACTTGACATGAGAGAAGTTTGTGGTATCAACTTGGCTGCTCTCCTGATTGCCCTGGGAGGTGTGTGTACGGTGGCAGTGCCCCTTAAAGGCACACAGGGATGTGCTCCTGCTCCTGCCTGCGTGGGAGGTGGGTTGATTGTTCTGATGGATCGTGGGAGCTGCACTGGCACCTCTGGCCCTCTGCACGCAGGGATTGCTCCTGGTGGCACCTGCTGGGGTCACCCCGGCCTTAAATGTCCTGTACGTGAAGATCTCTCTGCTTTAGTTCTGAGAAAAGGTGAAACCTGGAGTAGAGCATCCAGCTCACCACTCCTCTGCTCAGGAAAGACATGGGCCTGTTGGAGCAGGTCCAGAGGACGCCATGAAGATGCTCAGAGGGCTGTAACAGCTCTCCTGTGGAGACAGGCTGAGAGAGCTGAGGTTCAATTTGGGTGAGGAAAGGCTAAATGGGAACTTTATAGCAGCCTTCCAGTACCTGAAGGGTAAAAAGGAGGAAGCTGGGGACAAACATTTCAGCAGGGCCTGTTAAAATAGGACAAGTTTTAAACTAAAAGAAGGTAGACTTAGAGTACATATAAGGAAAAGATTTATTGCAATGGGGGTGGTGAAATAGTGGCACAAGTTGCTCAGAGAGGTGGTCAGTGCCCCATCCCTGGAAACATTTAAGAGCAGGTTGGACATGGCTCTGAACAACCTGATGTAGTTGGAGATGTCCCTGCATGGGGATCGGACTAGTTGAGCCTTAAAAGTCTCATGATGATTAGGCAGAGTGGGAGAAGAAGGTTGGGGATGCTGTTTTAGGGGTCACCTGATACAAGAAACTGTTTGGTGGCAAATTCCTGATAGTGCAGAGAAAGAGATGCTGTACTTGAAGACGGGGTATTCTAAAGCACCTAAAAATGCACATTTTCATTAATGCCCACTAAATTTCTATTTTTCAGTTGTTTACACACATTTTAAAATCTCATCATTTTTTTATTTCTCTTCAAGAATCAATTTTTTTCCATGAAAATAAACATTGTGAAAACAAAATCATGAAAATATTTGTTCAACTCTGAACTGACTTTAGGGACAGCTATCTTGATTCCTGCAGATTTAATAAGAAAGTTTCTAGGGCTACTGTGTCTAGATCTGCATAATGAAGGAATTAAAACGGTGATTGCAGCATAATTTTTAGTGAGCAGTAAACATCAGGAATCCTACTGGGTGACCCTGAAATATAATTAGGCCTAGTTCTGTGAAATTATTTTCCTGCGAATATAAAGAAATGGAATAAAAGTGGGGTTTAAATGGGTTTAATATTCTTTTTATTTTTGTACTTTAAAGGAATACCAAGGTGTTAAGAGGGAAAACACTATTTGACAGACTTGGATTCTGATTAATTCTTCAGTGTTTAATCACCTTGATTTCATAGGAGTTTGAACTTAACACATAATGTATGATCAAGCCCTTTAATTATGTTCATTTTCTTTTAAGCCATGGAGCCATTGATCTCCTTAATCTGACATTCCATATAACATGGAATTTCACTTACTTTTGCATTAAGCCAGTATTCCCCCTTCTGTCTCCAAGGGTTCAAGCCTTCATCTCTCATTTCCCACCTTCAAGCTAAAAGCTTGGTACTCACCCCCTTGAAGCTGTTTTACTGTACTAGAAAGTATTAAAGAGCTGTGATATGTCTCTTTAGCCACAGGAGTCAAGCCTAGTAACTAGACAATTTCTTGAGCTGGGGAAAACCTATGCTCCGGTTTCTCCTCAAAGGAATTCTTAAGCATTTTTATATAAAAAAAACTCATTGATGAAACAACTCTGGGAGCAGATATTAGGAGTTTCATAATCCAGTCATGTTCACTGTATTTTGCACCCTTTAATTTCCCCTAATTAATCTTGGATCCTTTTCTGCGAAGCAGGACACCTTCAGCAAGAGAGATCCAATGACTGATTGCTCTTGAATTAAAACACACACCTGAAAGAAATTAAAAACAAAAATAAGGGAAAGACCAACTTTGGTCTGAAACAGAGAATTAACTTTGCATTTTCTTCACTTGGGTTGACTGCACCAGCCTACTTCATGGTAGAGTGTATCGTCATTTTGTGTTTTAAAGGAGAAAGCATAGTAGAGTATGAGGCAAATTAAGCTTTAGTTTTATGAGGATCTGCATGGTTGTGAATGAGTGGACGGAAGAACCTCCCCGCAGCATGAGTTGGCTAAAGAAGGGTGGCCTCTCAGGTGCCTCTAGGCAGCGTTTCAGTTTGGCTGATTTAAGCATTTCTCCCTTTGGACTCATGAGTAATTAAGAGCATATCCCAAAACATCTGCCCTGAGCCATGGGCTGTGGAGTCTGTTCTGATAGCCAGATGGAAAAGTTAAGTGAAACTTACTAGGCCTTATTTTGTGCCTAATGAGATGTAATGCCTTAAAGAAGTTTATGGCACTAGATCCAGCAAAGGGCTTGTTCAATATCTAACATTTGGGTTTGTGTCCTAGGCACAGAAATCTTTTGGGAACATGAAGGCTTCCTGTAGTCTGTATGGGGAAAAGTCTGACCTCTCCATGTGAGAATTAAAACAATCTACATATTGGTTGTGGAAAAATGTGAGGATGAGAATGTATTTTAAGTTTTGCACCCTTTCAGAACCAGGTGCTTTGTGTGGAGTTAAGTAGGGACATCTGTCTGTGCAGTCTTTCCCTGACCTCCACATGTGAAAGTAGCTCATGCAACACAGTGAGCAGTTGTTCATAAAACACATCCACCAGTTAAGAAGATAATGCTCATTTTCCATACAGTGTGTGCTGTTTACATCACTTCCTCAGCTATTACGTGTTCCAAGAACAAGTTCCTACTAAACCCATGGCCACAACCCAGGGAAAACGCCTACAGACCGACATTTTGAGAAAGAACAGTTTCCCTTCTTTCTGAAGCTGTGCAGCAGTGCAGCAAGGCATTTGGGATTCCTTGTGCAAAAGAGGAAAGGGTATGATTTGGTAGCCTAGCTGCTAGGGTACAGAATTAGAGAGATTAAGGCTCTAAACACTTGGTTCTGTGACCTGTTCACTGCTTTGTCTACAGTAGAACAGTTTCAAGAGGAGTGAATGAAAAGGTTACTTACACCTTTCTAGCTTGGTGATGGAAGGTATGTTTTTGGACACTGTCATGCTGAAAACATCCATCGTTTTCTAGGTGAATGATTTAACTGTTAGACTGCTGATTAGTAAGTGTTTGCTACCCTCTTCTCTGTCAGCTCTTAAAAAAAAAATGTTAGGAGCACTAGCCCATGTTTTATGCAAAGTGGTCTGTAAGAGTCACCTTTTCATAACCGGGGAGCTCTCAGGAGCAGAAAGTAAGAACGTCTTCTTTTTGGGTGCCTGGCCCCAAAATGATGTCAGTTGAAAAAGCCCATGCTTGGATTCCAGATGGGGCATGTATGTGGGAGCACTGAGGTGCTGGGTCTGAAGTGCTTCAGGGCATGCTTGGGAGTATAGTTCCCAGTGCCTGGGGAACTGGGAAATCAGATAGGGAGGCAGCTTGTTATTGCAGGTGCCTGCAGGTACAGCAGCTGTTGAACAAGTTGTGTAAAATAACAAGTTTGAACCTGGACGATACAATTCTGCTTAATGCTTGCTGTAAGATTTTATTACATTTAGTCCATGCAACCTAATTCATGCAGTTAGTTTTCTTCAGAACTATTTTAATGTATTTTCAAAATAAAACTTACTGGTGGTGGGATTTTTTTTTCAACAAAAATTAATACTTTCTCATATCTGAGGATGGATTAGGAAGATTGAGCTAGGGACCACTTTTGAGCAACCTGGAGACACACAGGTCCAAGGGAGGGATGCCTGGAGTAGAGCAACTCCATACAAGAGTCCAAGTTGGGAATTGGCTGTCTGGAAAGCAGCTTTGCAGCAAAAAGGAACGCGTATCCAAAATCATGTTTGTGCTTCTGATGGATGATGGGTTAAATATATGCCTGTGCCTGTGTGGTGAGGATGTCTACCCCCAGACTGGGCTGTGTTTGATCAGTCTTTAGCTGCCTAAACTGAAGGTACAGAGAAAACAGCTAGACCCTTCTCAGGGGTGTGCAGTAGAAAAACAACGGACACAATTTGAAGCAAGGGAAATTTCAGACAGATGCAAGAAAAAAAATTATTCCCAATGAGACTAGGTAAGCACTGGCACAGCTTGCCTGGAGAGGCTGTGGCTTTTCCATTCCTGGAGATGCAAACCCTTGAGTGAACATGGCCTTGGACAGCCTGTCCTGGCTTTGAAGTTGCTCCTGCTTTGAGCACAGGTTGCTGTCACAGGTTACCCTGGCACTTTGAGGAGGAGGCTCAAATGGCCTTGAGAGGTCCAGCCTTGGTTACTCTTTGATAACTATTATTTTCTTGGATTATGCACAGTGTCTTGTACATGTACCTGAACTAGTTTTAGGTGATTCAGTTTGGGAACAGATGGTTTCTCTGTGGTAACTAAGGTTGGTCTCATTTGAGCAACTGGATTAGTGATCAGCACTAGATTTTACATCATACTCAGTCCAGCTGCTTCACAGCAACACATCCATACACGGTGATAGAGCACACAGGTAGTACAGACAGACCCAGTTACCTCCAGGAACAAACATCCTTTACCAGAGCTGTCATTAACTGGGCACCATTCATTGTGTGATTGAACAATGTCAGACAATATACTGCAGTACCAAAAAGCCCTTTTCCTAGCTTATTTCTTTAAAATTTACACATCTTCTGGAGTAATTGCTTTTTCCCAGCACATGCCTGCTATAGATCTATGTGATTAGGAGTGTAAATAAGGCTGAGCTAAAAGGGTTTATTAATGAACAAGGAGCTTATGTTGACAACGACTGTTCCATCCAGACACTAAAAGTTTACATTGAGTTTTTTCCCTGTCTCTGTTATTCTTACACTCCCAAGTATTTTTCAACAATGAGCTTTTCAATTTAAGGGAATGGACACTCACCTAATGTATCTCCTTGCTACTAATAACCCTAATTTTTGAGGGGGTCGTGTTTGTAGGATACCTTACAACATAATTATACTTGATATATATATGTAAAAACAGTGAAATATTTTTAGTCAGTCAAGAATATTAAATTAATTTGAAAAAGAAAACCTTGTTGAAGTTAGTAAGCTTATCAATGATGGTAAGGGTTAGATTTTTACAAAGAAAAATTACTGTTTACTGTATTTCAAAAAGGTTTTACTGTATGAAGAATAATATGATATATATAACTAGAAGTAATGGAAGGAAATTAAAAATAATTTAAACTTCCTGAAAACGAGTTCTATTAGACTGTAGAATAAGTTCCCAGGGGAAGCTGTAGAAGGCTCATTATATGGCTTATTTAAAACTAGATTAGATGAAGTGCCTGAAGGGAGAAAGCTTGGGCTGTTTCCTGTAAGGCTGAAGGAGATTATCTCAGAGGTATTTTTTCCTTCTGAAATATTTTATTCTGTGATGTGGGGTCTTGATAAGTCTTGTACATTCTTATATGGGAGTGTTCTGTAGGTACTCCTCTTTCTACAGTACTTCTCTGTGATTTTAAAAATTAACCTTTTTTTCCTGTTGTAGGAGTTTATCACACTGACTGTGAGTAAAAACAATATTTTTTTTTTAATGCATCATCAGGAATAACTTGACAAAGGTAGAAGTATCCATACACGCCTTCATCTTTCTTTTTAGTTTTAGAGTTAGAAATTTGGTTTTAAGGTGGTTGTCTTTGTAACCTTGACTCTACATATCCATGGGTGGTCTCAGGGTTGTTGTGATTGTGATGCTTTCTCCTGTCCACTGGGATGCAGCCCCTGGTGAGCCCAGTGTGTTTTGTGTGCTGGGGGTGGTCTCAGCCCATTGCCAGGGCTCAGCCACAGTTCCCTTGGGTACATAAGGGAGGTTACTGTGAAGCTGCCCTGTAAAGGCCCAGATACATCTGTTTTATCATTCTCATAGCTATTCCATACTGAGTGGAATAGCCCCAAAGTTAAAGAATGTGCAAGAATGGCCACATAGGCATTAGTGAGTGGCTATCTGGTTTTCTCACCTGCTATTCTGGAAAGAGCAGGACTGTACAGTTTCAAAGACATTTTTTGTCCCATACCCATGGAAACTCAACACTTTTTTTTTTTTTTAAATTCCTAACTTAGTCTCTATTATAAACTCATAAATCATATATGATCTGAACTTTTCTTATTTGTACTTTTACTTCCACAAAAGGAGATAGTTTCTTCCACAGTGGCTTTAGAAAAGATTTTTGTACCAAACAAAAATAAAGAATTTGCTGGTCTTTTTAGTATTCTATTTGATTTTTTGGCAAGTACTCAAGCAGGGTGGAAACTCTCAAAATAACTAAAGAACCAATGGCCTATAAATTTAAAATTCTACAGTGTGAATCCACAGTATCTGCTCCAACAAGTTATGATATGATAGCTGATGCCAAAGGGAGTGTAGACATTCATTTAATTTTGGATCATTAGATCCAAAGCTGTCCTGGTGGTAATGGCACGCTATTATTTTTGTCCCTGTCAAAACCAATGAACAGTTGTAGTAGTGATTGGCTTAGCTGACCAGAGATGCTCAAAACAGAAGATTAATGATGAACAGCTGGACCATGCACAGAATGTCTCAAGGGGAAACAAAGTTTTTGTCTGAAATGTATTTATGTAGCATTTGCATTAATGTTACAATATAATTGCAATACTTTAATAAAAAAAAACCTGTAGTTTATAGTACATTTAAACAATTCATAAATTATTTTTTATTTTTTACTTGGAATGATTTTCTTTGGCCAATAGTTACGCAAGTTCAGTTGCTGTAATACAAAAATACCTTCATCACCAGAGACTATACTGTCATCCACTGCAATCATCATGTATGGCAAGTGCACAAACAGGTTTCCTTAAAACTGTGATTAAATGTCACCACTTCCAGTGATATTGCTAAATGAACTTTCTGAGTACACTGGGTTTGCATGGCAAGGTTTTGGTAGTGGGTGGACTACAAGGGTGGCTTCTGAGAGAAGCTTCCAGAAATGCCCCCATGTCTGGCAGAGACAATGTCAGCCAGCTCCAAGAGGGACCCGCTGCTGGCCAAGGCTGGGCCCATCAGGGATTATGGCAGTGCCTCTGCCAGAGTTAAAGGGAAAGAAGTTATGCACAGGAGCCAGGAGAGAGGAGTGGGAATGTTTGAGCCCAACAGCCCTGCAGACCCCAAGGTCAGTGAGTGCAGAAGGAGACGCAGGAGCTGTTCCAGGTTCTGGAGATGAGATTCCCCTGCAGCCCCTGGTGCAGCCCCTGGGGAGGCAGCTGTGCCCCTGCAGCCCATAAAGGCCCACAAGGGAGCAGAGATTCACCTGCAGCCTGTGGAGGATCCCACAATACAGCAGGAGGATGCCCAAAGGAGGCTGTGACCCCATGGGAAGCCCATGCTGGAAGAAGCTCCTGGCAGGACCTGTGGCCCCATACAGAGAGGAGCCCACACTAGACCAAGTTTGCTGACAGGACCCGTGAGTCTGTGGGGGACCCATGCTGGAGCAGCCTGTTCCTGAAGGACTGCATCCCATGGGAGGGATGTCCCCATGCTGGAACAGTTTGTGCAGAGCTGCAGCCCATGGGAAGGACTCATGTTGGAGAAGTCCCTAGAGGACTCTTCCCTGTGGGAGGGACCCCACACTGGAGCAGGGGAAGACTATCAGGAGTCCTCCCCCTGAGGAGGAGCAGCAGAGACAACGTGTGATGAACCAACCACAGCCCCCATTCCCCGTCCTCCTGTGGAAGAGGTTGAGGTAGGAGCAAAGGGAACTTGATTTCATTTCTCATTATCCTTCTCTGATTTGATTGGTTATAAATTCAATTAGTTTCCCCAAATCAAGTCTGTTTTGCCCATGATGGTCCCTGCTGAGGGATCTCTCCCTGTTCTTATCTCAACCCATGAGTCTGTCATTATAATTTCTCTCCCATGCCCAGCTGAGGAGGACAGTGACAAAGGGGCTTTGGTGGGCACCTGTTGTGCCACCAGAGTCATCCCACCACACTGAGCTTTATTTGACCAACTCTCGTCTTCTAATTACCGTTTTCTTTTAATATTTGTTTTAGCTCAGAGGTTGTCCCATTCATTATATCAAAACCTACTACGAAATTTTCCATTTCTGACAGAAGATACTTGCAGAGTTTTTCTGTTTAAATTGCACATTACCCTGTTAAACCCTTCTCCACTTTTTTATCTACCTGCTTGGTCTACTTAGGGATTGTGTGTATTAAAACTGTGTGATCATAACAAGACACTGATGAAAATGGGGTGCTAATCTGTGCAAAATTACAAACCTGGGAGGTACTGATGAATAGCATTGTATACTCACTATATTAGGGATATTGTTTCTACAACGCAATTTTTGCCCACTATTTAATGGTAACAACCTAATTTGAAGCAATGGCTTGAATAAGTAGGAAAGATATTAAAGTATTATATTCACCAGGTAGCAAAATGTTGCTATTTCATTAAAATACATCTGGCCACCAGGTGGAGACTTTGCATTAACTTTCTCTAAACCAAAGCTGCAAAAGAAGATATCAGCCTAAGAAGCCATTTGCACAAAAATAAAATAATCCCATTTATTTTCCAGGTCTTCTTGTAGATAATTCTTGCAATGAAAAGTTTCCCAAGCTGATCTGAGGAGGCTAAGCCTTAATTCTTTGAAAAAAAAAAAGAGAAGCATAGAGTATAAGATTTAGCAATATATTGCTGAATTGTTTCATGAAATAATGGAATTTTCTAAAGTTAAATATGTTCTATCTGCTTGATTCTTCTTTTTATGTGGCAGGGAATTGACCAATCTCGAATAATTGTCATTAAAAATGACCTAGTTATAAAAACTCTTTGGCCTTTAGAATTTCCAGCAGGTTTAAATAGCATCTATCTTTGTGTAGCATAGTTAATAGCAAAGACATAATTGCATGCTTTTCTGTAAGTGGAAGTCCCTAAATGCAAATACTAATAGACAGTGTCGTCTATAACAATCTGCAAATTTATGGAGGAAATTGGTTTTCCAGGCTAGCTATTTATTAATATGGAGGAGAGTAATACTAAATTGGAGCTCCACCATATTTCTTTACTTTTTTGTACAGTTAAGAGGCTTCAGAAAGAGGTGAGGACCCATTGCCCTGTAACTTATCTGTCTTCAGTTTCAGTAATGGGGCAGGAACATAAAGCATTTTTTCCTTTCTGATCAGCAATAATAGCATTTTTCAGCTACAGACTAGTTGCAAAAGGGGATATGTGAGTAAATCTGGGGGCTGAGTTGCAAGTGAATAAAGGAAATAAAAGGCTGATACCATGAATCAGATGATTTTGTTCAGGGGTGTGTCCAAAAAATTAAAAAAAGAGGAAGAGTTGATCTTGGATAGGTAAAAAAATCCATACAGATATGGTTTAAAAGGGTGCACGTGACAGTATTGAGTGACAGAGCAATGAAAGCTGCAGGCAGGTGAGGAATGAGGCTGGTGGCAGGTGATGGGAATGAGGAACAGAGGGGTCTCAGGGATTCCAGCACTATTCTGCTACTCTGCACTTTAGTATGCTTAGTTTATTCCCTGGTCTTCAGCCTGAAGACCTTTGGACAAAAGAAGGGATGCCAACCCAGTTGCTGCTTTTGGCATATCCCATCAACAGACACATCTGGAAAATCCTCGTTTGAAAGAAAGAAAAAATGGAATTAAAGCCTAAGCCAGGGCAGGTGGCATCCTCTTTGGGCCTGGGGAGAAACACAGTATTTGTCCGTAGCAGTGAGAGGAGTCATGGAATGGAAAGAGATACTCTGGTAGGAAAATGGTGACTGTTTAAAAAAGAGGAAAATGAAAGTTACATAAACACTAGAGAAACAGTTTTAAAGATCCCAAAGGACTTTTAGGATCAAGTAGTGCATGGGAGTTGGACAGCTGAGGAATTTTCTACAGATTTTGATTTGCTCTAGGTTTGGTGTGAAACCTGCAGTTACTTACAAAGCTGTGAGGGTACTCAGTGAGTTCTGCTGGGGTTACTGCTGCATCTAAATGTGCTTCTAGGCCACACTTCACTTGTGTGCTATGGAAAAGATCCAGGGTGCCTTAGGCCAGCTGGACTGGATGGGCTTTCAGTTTTCAGTAGAGGACTAAGGACGATTTTTTTTTTTCCACATCTACCTTCTGATTTTTTCTTGAGATAGAGAACAAATTTTGGAAAGGTGTTCCATCTTAATTTGAAGTCATCGCATGAATTCATTCATCATGGCTAATTGACCATTTGTCATTAGAAATGCGGATCTTTAGTTTTATTATGAATTTGCCTTTTTTATCTTCCAGACATTGGTGGTGGTTGGTACTTCTCAGTTTTAATTTCTAGGGAGTTCATTATCAATCATTAGAAAAATGATTCACAGATACTAAAACAAAGAGCCCCATAATTCATGATAAAACTGTGCTTTGGTGCTGTCTGTACATGAGGGATGTGTGGCACTCTGAGGGCAGGTTCTTCTGGAGTGGACCATTTGTTCCATATGGACCATGTGGTTAGAAGGAGGAAAATCTAGCACTTAAAATAAGATCTGAAAACTGCCTGATGTCCCGCATTTGTGAAAGGCAGTTCATTGGGTGCCACTGTTAGTGTGAGATACTAAGTGGGGGAAAGGTTGTGCTCACATCTGTAAGGTTCATCCTCATTAGATCTTCTATGGTGGTGCCATCCACAGTTCTTCAAGGTGAGATTTTGATTGTATTGCTGAGATTTGATTTATAAATGGGGACTGTTATATAATCTGCAGGTTTAAATGTGTCCTTTAATCTTTTCCTTTCTTTTAAAATTTATACTATTTTCTTCTGTGTATTTCAGAGCAAAAGACTTTCAGCAGCTGCTTTAAAGGGCAGTGAGGTTGGTAGAGCTTATTTAATGATTGACCAGTATGCATAAGCCAAAGAAGAGCATTAATTGCAGCAAAATATTAAGCCCCTTATTGAGATTTTTTTTTTTTTAATACAGCTTTGAGATTTGTTGAAATAAATCAGACTAACATAGACTGTCATGGACATTATTTGCATTTGATCAATGCATGTGCTGGCCTAAGCTGCTGAACTATTCAGGCTGAAGGTTTTCACTATTGTCCTTGTTCCTGTAGATATCATAGAGGAGAAGATTAAGAGCATTATAACTTTAACATAAAACTCAGAAGTAATATAATAGGAAAAGATCGTCTACATACAACAAAAGGAAAATTTGCACGGGCTTACTTTTATCCAAACATTTGACCTCCAGCTTAGATGGCTTAAAAAGGAGGAAGAAAAACTTGTACCCATTTGTCCTGGTGCAGTAATCTGAAAGTTAACACATTGGGAAATATTTCTCACTAAGTCTGAACTGGATGTGCAGGTTTTTTTTTTTTAATTAAAATCTCCATTTCTCGTTCCAATCCTGTGATGGCCAGCCTACTGTCCTGTTGGAAAGTACTAACATTCTGCATTTATTCAGCATTCCTCATCGAAATACCTCAAAATCTGTTTTTTTGATATATCAGTTGTTTCATCGTTCAGATCTTCCACTGGCTCCTTCTGTAAGCAGCCCTGAGTTTGAACTGTCTTCAGAGCACTTGACAGCTCTGTCTCTGGTTGTATCTTGGATCCTGTGTTCTGTCAAGTCCCCTTGACGTGGCTTTTTAAACCTTCCTGAGGTTCAAACACTCATTTTTCTGGTAGCATCCTCACAGTAGTTTATGATATTATCACGCCGTCCTTCAGGAGAAGAACATTTAGAATTTCAGTTTTTGACATATGTACTAGAGCTGAGTCTATAGCAATATAAAGTAAACTAAAGGAATTCTTAAATCTGAATCCCCCTAAAAGTCTCAAAGCATAGACATATGCCATTTCAAGTTGATAGAATTTAGCTTTATCTGGTTGTGATGAATTGCCCAGTGCTGAATACAGAATTGATGGCTGTGGAAATCACTTTCTGCTGTGCAGGTCTTGCCACTGTAAGGTTAGAAGCACCTAAGGAGAAAGGGGGACTGAAGGCATCATTTTTTGTAAATTTATTGTCTTCAGTATTGTTAAAGAAAAGTTTCAGTTCCAAAAAGGATGCCTGACATTTTTACGTATTTTCTTGTATTCCAACAATGGTACTTCTCGGTTCAAGAAGAATTTTATTAAGTAAAGAAAGTTCTGCAGGTGTCTAGCAAAAAGTACTCAGGTGGCAACTTTCCAGTCATCCTCCCTGCCTGCAGAATTGGATCTGCAGGGATTTGAATGTGCTCACCTCATTTCAGTCTGTTTATTTGAATCCATTATGTATTTTATATTTCTTATTCTGACAAAACAATCAAACAGAATGGGAAGGACATATTTAAGTCTGGTTATAGTTGCATTTAAGGCAGTATAAAAAAAGTGTGTTGGTCTGGTTACTAAATCATTCTAATAAAGAACAGCATTGCTTAGTTTTATTTTATAGTCTCCTGAACAATAACAACAGTAGCTTCTCCACTATTTTCATTTTTAGTGAAAGCAAATGTTCTGGAGAATAAGATGGGAAAAACATCACAAGTATTGAAACAATTATGCTAATATTCAAAACAATGATTTGCTTGTCACTGCTGTATAAAAAATGCTTCCTTCTTTTTCTGCTTTTTTTTTTAGATATGAAACATCTATCAAGTAAACAGGAAAGGAAAACTGTCTTTTTCTGAGTGGTTTCATTTCCAGTGTTTCTTCAGCTTCCCCTCAAGGGTCAGACTCAATAAACAGCTGTGCACTATGTGTGAATAAAATCAATGTTGCAGAACCGCATAGCACACCAACAGAAAAGGGTTTTAATTCTTTCCTTTTTGAGTGTAACTGGGACACTTATGAGTTTAACTTTTCCCATTCCAGTATTTACTCTTGGTGCTTGCACCAAGGAAGAATTCAAAACAAGAAACAGCTGGAGCCTTTTCTTTACACTTCACCTGCTATTCACATCAATAACCCTTCAAAAGACAAATGGGCTCGCAACTCACACACAATTTTCACTGCACTCACTTTTGTGTGGAGAACAAAAGTAGCTTCGTCATCTCACTCAGGGTAATCAGTATTAGAAATCTGCATGACACCATTTTCTGGGAAAGCTCTTATTTCCTATGTCAGGAAATAAGTTAGGGATAAAACCTGACTCACACATAAAGGATATTCTGATACATATTTTAAAAGATACATCTATGTTCTTCATTTGTGTGCATTTTTTTTTTCTTCTTGGATCATGAAGAATAAGATACACATGTTGTTAGGCAGGAGACACAAACAACAGCATTTATATATGGAGGTGGTGTAATGTGTATGAGTCTCTTCTTCCTCAGTGGTTGTAGGACAGCTGGAGAGAGGTGCTTGACTGCACCACCCTTGGCTGATGTGGTCTGCAGTCATGGAGGAGAGCTTGGGTCTGTGGGAAGTTTTGCTAGCAGATGTAATAAAAATCTTGGCTGTATAACAAGTCTATATAGGCTCCAACATCGCTTCCCTGGCAGTTGCCTGAGGAGGCCTCACTGATGGGAGCAAGGACACAGAGGTGGGTGGGCACTGGAGTGTTACAAATCCTCACAGATTTACTCTGGGAGATTTTAGAGTTTCAGAGGAGATTCTGTATTTCATTCTGTGCCAGGCTAGCCTGCAAACATGGACTGAATGGGTCTTCCTGGGTTATCAAATTAATCTTCCAGCTCTTCTAAGTAATCCAGAGAAATGGGGACAGTTTTGAACTGATCTTGCTGATATACTCACAGTGGCACAAGAAAAGTCTTCTCTTCTTCTGTTCCTATAGGATATAATGTAACTGAAAGCAAGACTGTTTTTAAAGTCCTTGGAAGCTTTGCAGGGTTTTTCTGCGTGTAAAACAATAGTATTTTCTTTATGCACAAATCCAAGTAGTCCACATGGAATAAGGTTTTCTCTATTGCCTGTCTCAGAAATGAAAACTGGGGTGGGTAATGTTGGTTTCATTTTTCATGGTTAAGATTTGTAAGTAGAACATATTCATGCTTTCATACATGTAATGATGTGTGGTATAATATTACTTGTCATGCACATGTGAGGTGAGTCATTCTGACATAATATAATTTTGAAAACTAAGCTGCAAGGCAGTGCTCTGACTTCCACCAGAGATCTTGATTTGGATGTGGTGGAGGGGAAAAAGGGAACAGAGCCACAGCATCCCACTGCAATAAAGTCATTGTGATTCACACAAGAAAATACTTGTTGCTTGTTCATGTCAGAAAACTCTCACAAGTTGTGATCTCAGGAATGCCAGTATTTCTCTTAGGGTGACATACTTAGAGAAATACAGAAGAACTTAATTGACAACTGAGCAAACCACAGGTTGTTTCTTTTGGTTCACATTAAAAAAATAAATAGCCAGACACAGATAAGTTAATAGGCAAATAGGAACTTTAGTAATACCCATAATGGTCCAGTCAGTGCAAATAAGTGTCATCTTTCTTTTCTATATATGTTTCTATATACACTTACATAACTTGATGGGAAATGGGCTAAGCCAGCTATGATGACTTTCACCTCCCTGAAATAGGCACACTGAAGAGTAATCTGTGTGTTACCTTATGTGTAACCCTCAGCCAGTGGAGGCAAATAAACACATCTAGGGAAGTACTTCATCTCATGGAATAGGTGTCCTGGGAGGTGCTTTAGCCATCTTGCTTTTTTTGTGTGGACTACAGAGGTAGTTTAGAGACAGAAAACCTCCTTAGATGCCTAAAGTTAGGGTGGTTGTATCCTATCTCTGGCATACAGCCCTGAGTTAGGCAGGACAATCAGTCAGTTGCTGTCCAGCTCCATAGGGCTCCACAGAGTGCAGGCTATGAAGGCTCCCCATCACAAGCAGCTGTACATTAAGAGCCTAAGATGACTAACTCAGATTTTCTGAACCATAACACTAAATCTTGGCATGTCAATTTTAGGTGTTAGCTTGCTTTAGGTTGTTTTAGTCTGACCTTCAGCCTCTCTAGTGAAAAGAAACTATGTTCAATTTTATTCATTTCTCTATTTAATCCAAACTGGAAATTAGTTTCCTTGTAGCTTGAGCCTTGAAGGAGGCAGGAACCTTCGTGCGAATTGTCAGTGGATCACGATGAAGTAGCAGGACTCTCACTGCCAGATCTGTCTGTGCACTAACGGAGTATGCTCAGGTAAAATTTCTTCTGCACATTTGACGGTTTGACAGACATGATTTTTTTCCTGATCCTTAGAAGAAACAAAAAGATTTTTCAGACTTCCTAAAGATGCTGATTCCCAGAGCTCTGTATTGTGAGTTTTTTATTAAAGCACTCCAGTGTCACAGCATCCCGACTCATGCTGTCCTAGTTGATAGTCAAGGGGGATGTTTGCAGGACTGACTGCACACTGACCTCAGGTTTCCAGCAGCAGCAAAAATGCCTCAGGGAAACTCAAGAGATTTATCATAATGCTGTTTGTTTATAGGAGCTTTCAGGTACAACAGAGACTGACAAGTACTGTACCACACAGCTTAAACAGTAAAGAGCTTAGCAATAACAATATAGAAAGACAGGCAGTCCAATATTTACATCATATACAAAATTTTTCTCTGCTCCATGATGTTAAGAATTCCCTAGAGCTGTTTTCCTTGATATGCTGATGTTGCTGGGCCTACAGTTCAACACACTGTGCTGGGTATAAATTCATGGGGCTTTTTTTCCCCTCTGTTATTCCTTAAGACCAGTCAAACTTTGCGTAAAGTTAAATGTTTTAAGGAGGATTTGGCTTCATAGATCCATGTGATTTTTCAGAGGCACACCTTGACCTTGTGATACGAAGGTAGAATAAGATCATGAAAATTTGCTGGCTGTAGTTTGACTTTTCTGTTTAGGTTGTGTAAGGGAAGGGTAAAGCCCTCACTGGTGAACTGAAGAGCTCATTAGCTGGAAGGCAGGTTCCAATTAGAGACTCTCAATTTTCCTTTGATGTAAAGACCTCGCTTAGGTACCTACATGGCCCATTGCTGCGAAATCTGAATAACTCACAGAAATATATTTTTCTCCTAAACTTGCCATGTGAAAGAAAGAGGCATGTTGGTATCCTTGCTGTACAGATGGTGCTCTGAGACTAACGTCCCAGGCCACAGACCTTTGTGCAAAAGTTGAATTTTAGGAGATTAAAATGAAACATTGAATTGCAAGTACACAGTAATCAAAATTTTTAATATCCCAGGACTTGCAACAGGCTGCCCAGGGAAGTGTTGGAATCGCCATCCCTGGAGGTGTTCAGAAGGCCTGTGGATGTGGCACCTGGGGACATGGTTTAGTAGTGAACACAGTGGTGCTGTGTTAATGGTTGGACTCAATGATCTTAAAAGCTTTTTCCAACCTTAACGATTCTGTAATCCTAAATATACAGATTTTTAATTTGAAGGGTTGTTCAGGCCGTAGGGTGGGATGAATTGCCCCCTGCGTATTCTCCACTGGCTACAAAGAGAGCATCAGCTTCCAGATTAGAACAGGCACCTGCCTTGCATGGCTCTGAAGATGCATGAGTTAATTTAGATCTAAACACCTAAGCCCCAGAAGGCACATTATCAGGCACCAGTCCCACCTCGGAGTTTGCTGTTGGTTGTTCAGGGAGCTCTGTGCTCAGCACACATCCTTGGCACAGCTACTGATGCTCTCAGGGCTGTAAGCACCTAAAAGTCTGGCAGGGAATTGAATGTAGATCACATACCGTAAGGTTCCTAAATTCAAGATAGGAAATTATTGGAATATTTTTCTTTCCAGTAATTTCCACAAATGTTTGGGGAACTTGTTTAAAAATGTTTTGCAATCATTTGGTAATTTTTTTCCATTTTCACTTTTAACACTCAGGGCAACTCAGATTTCAGCTCAGGTTTCATCTTCACAAACATTTGGTTTGGTTACTTTTTTAAAAAAAATGATTTATTTACTGCTTTTACAGTTGTTTTTACAGGAGTTTTTTTTGTTGAAACAGTTATGTCTTTACCTGCAGGTGATACCACCTTTTTTAATTCAGTGTGTTGAATAATGTTATACCTATGCAAGTTACTACTGTTCATGAAAAATAAAATAGAACCGTACAGGAACTGAACTCTTCAGAGTTTATGCTCTCCCAAGCAAGGAAAATAATTTAATTTACAGGATGGATGATAGGAGTATAGAGAATGATAAAATAAATTAAAAAACCCCAAAACCAACAACAAAAAAACCAAACCACAAACCAAACACAAAACCTGTAATTCAAAAGTCAAGATTTTCAGGATTATATATATATATATATATATATATATATATATGCACACATGAGTATGAAAAACTAATGCATAGTCTTCTGATCAACCGCCCCTGAAATAAACCATGAGCAAAAAGGACACAGAAATGACACTTATGGCAGCTTATAATACTCTCCAAAGTCACCCCCCCAGCTATTGGTCTTACAAATTGGTGGTTGATTGAAGTCTAGACTGCAAACCACATTGGATTGTGCAGCTCTCAAACCACACAAGAATGGAAAGTATTATAGCAGCTGTTACCATGGACGTTGACAGAAATCTGAAAAGTGCAAGGGATAAACATAACAAAAAAATAAAACCTTTCCAGATGGCTGTACAGCTCCCTAAAAATATACACTGCCACTGAAGGCTGGCTGAATTGAAAAGATATGTTGTCTAAAATAAAAAAGCAGTAGAAGCTGCTGTATGAAAAAAAAAAAAAGTAGAAAAAAAAGTAGAAAAAAAATTGCAAGATGTTGGTAAGTGAATTTTTTTCTCCAGTCTCTGTAGAACTTAACTATGCAGTGTAAAGCTGTGGATGAGAGATATAACTAAGATTAGTGCATAGGTAATAATGTAAGCACCATTCTAAGAAGCATGGAGGGATAGTTAAATGATAAATATTATTTAGCTACATTTTGATAAAACAATATTGTTAGAATAAGAAAAGCAATTAATCCCAGTGTTGATCAGTCTGCCTGCTTCTTTTCTATCCAAGTCTCACCACACATGTCCATGGCAGTGTCACTTCAAGATTAGACTAACATGACTGATTTATAGGGGTCTGGTTTTGGTATGTGGTCCCCAGCAAGTAAAAGAAATGAAGCTGGAACTCATGCATGAGAGCTTGTCAGTGTCTGCAAATTGTAGTTCCCCTGAATAACTGCCTGCTGTTTAAGATGAATGGCAATTCCATATATCATGACACATAGTGAACACCATTAGCAGATTTATTTCTGGGTGTCGGAGTGCACCTGATTACCTTCTACTTTCAGAAACTTTTGCCAGTTTGGCTGAAAGTTGCCTCACCCATTTGTCTGCAGGAAAAAGATAAAAAGGAGATAATCATCACAACTCCTCCCTTATCAAGACTTAAAGGACATAGGGCTGCATTTCATGTGATCTAAAATGAGAAACCAGTCAGTGTTTTGCAGAGTTAAGACTACTGCAATTAGAAAGTATACCAAGCGGTTTTTTTCCTGTTGCCTTTTTTTCCCCCCATTCTAACAGGACATTTCTTCCAGTCTTTCGCCTCAGATTATTTGTGACAGATTTATACTATGTTGTTCTCATACCAACATTATTCCTCAGATATAAATAGTTATTGCTTTCTTTTTGTTGTATCATTTTGGATGTGTTTCTAATCAGCTTCCACTCACATTTCATTTGACAAGAGAAGACAAACCAAGCAGTCCTCCTTCACTTACCTCTCATAAAGTCCATTCTCCTTTCCTTGATCAGCCTTCCCTGCATTTCATCCAGTTTGATCAACAGCCAGCAGTGTGGGTGTGACATTCTGGTGCTGGTCATGCACTGGGAAACAAAGAAAGCAGCAAAACCACAGCATGACACCTTAAGAATTGTAATTTTTGGGCATTTAACTGTGATGTCTTAACGTTATCTAAACATTTTTAGTAGCATAGAGGCAAATGTAGAGCACAGAGTGATATTTTTGAAACAACTATCTTAACTTCCACCGACTGTCAGTATAATTCTGCACTCTATTGCTAATTTTAATCTAAATAGCTTCCTTTCAGGCCTAAACCCGTGCAATCTAAATAATATATTAAACATGAAGGATCCAAATGAAGCCTGGCAGTCAGTCAAGGTGAGATTACAGGCTGTTTAAAATGAGCATGTGCTATTTTAGAGGCAGGTGTCTCAAAGGTAATTGTCATCATCTTCTCCTTTGGATTATTCCAGAAATCATCAGGAAGATTGTGTACTTCCATTAGCCTCGACAGCTGGTTCTGCTGATGCCAGGATGTCATAAAAAGTGCTGTTAGAGTGATGCATTTCTCATGGAGAGCACATGGGTACACATAAGAAATGCTGCTCTGAACCAGGTATTTGAGTGACTCCTTCCTGCTGCAGGATAGAACAATCACATATTATTAAACTTGAAAGAAAAGATGCCATCTGAGATGCTGTCCCAGCTTTTATAAAATGCCTTGGATGCAACCTCCAGGTAGAATTTCTTACTGTACAGTCCCTTACACGAAAATGGTACAACAGAGGTGTCTTTTCAGATGATAGGCTCTGCTTCCCTAACCACGTTTCCTAGACAATCAACAGAGTAATAATTTTTAAAAATTATTTAAAACATGGCTATGATTTTATGAACCTATGGACGTTTTCTGCCTTATGCACTCTCTATCTCATTCCACAGCTAAATTAGGAAGTTACATCCTGGCTTGGTAAAGGACTCACATAAAGAACAGTTTATCGTGGTTGCTTAGGTGTTCCCTAGCTGTTCTGATTAATTAATCTCCAGAAAGCCTTCCTCCCCAACTTTTGCAATTCTTAAAACCATTACACTCCTTTCTCAGGATCTTCCTGTTGAGCTATAATTTCAGTATCTCAGTGACTGGCTCCACTGGGGTGTTTCTGTTTGAATGCAAGAAGATTAGAATGCTAACCCTGTGTTTTGTGCATCGTGTGTGATCTCTGACACAATTATGAATCAGTCATTGTAACTGCTCCACACGCAGTAGCTCCAGGCAAAGCAGGAGCAGCAGAACAGAGCTCTAGGAAGCAAAGCTTAGATTTCTAAGCATGACAAAATCCAGATAATCCCCATTCTAGACTGCTGAAGGAATCTAGTGTAGGAAAAGGACTTTAGGGATTGTATGATTAGAGTATCAAAAACAGTAACAATTTTTAAAAAATAACTCTGCCTCCTCTCCCACAACCTCTGCTATCTTGCTTCTCACCGGGGCCAATTCAGGGCTTCTTAAATGAAATTTTGCCTCTGGCTGGGTGACTGTCAGGGACATTTATTTAGTTCTTATTGTTTCAGGTGACATTTCAGTTTTGTCATGGAGCAAAGAAGGATTTTGGGAGGACATAGTAGACAATAAGGGGCTTGAAGAAATTTTTAAAGTTCTAGTGAAGTAGAGGCAGATGGGAAACACTGGCCTGAGGAGCTTTCCCCTGTCCCTACCCTGCCAGCTAAATCTCTGGTCTCTTCCAGAGAAGCCTTCACCCCACAGAAAGGATGCTGGCCCATGCTCAGGACATAGATCCTACCTTGCTGGATGTGGGAAGTAAGGACTATAGTTCCCAGGCCTCTCAGCTCCCCAGAGCTGCTTCTTTATTTTTCCACAGAGACCATTCATAAAAAATTTATTTCTGTGTCTCTACCATTTCCTTCCTTCCTTCCTTCTTCCTTTCCCTTCCTCCATTTACCTTCCTCGAGCATAAGTTTAATTTCCATAGGGTGTCCTTCTTCTGGCTCAGTTCCCCATTCTCCAGTCCATAGCAGTAAAGGACAGCGTCTCCTGCATTGCCTCAAAATCACCTTCTTGTTCTTTCCATCGTGGCCGGACGAGGATCTGCACCAGTCTCCACACTGGAACCCTCGCAGGTTTCACCCTGTTTCCAGTCTTCCCTTTCTCTTGTGTTCTTTCCTGTACCTCCACCCATCAGCTGGGATTTGAGAGCAGGAGCTGGTCAGATGATGAAGGAAAGGGCTGGAAGTGACACATTTTTCTTCTCCTTTGTCTCAGCTCCTGCTCCCAGTCAGGGAAGTTGACAGAGGAGCAGAGACAAGAGAAAATAGGGACAAAGAAAGCAGGCACCAAAGCTGCTCTTGGCAGCTGCCTCCCAAGATTATGCTTGAAACCAGTCCTAATTAAAGTATTGAAAAATATTTTTAAGGAAAATATCATCTTTATATGATATCACCTGTTACCAAAGATAATTTTTTTTGTTGGATCAGCCTATTATCTGTAGTTTAGTTTAGTTTAGTTCGGGTTTGTGTGTAAGGTGATAAAGTGGCTTTATCCCTTCAGATTTTAGAAAAAACACTTTCTGCGATCCTGTGTAGAAATTTGGTTCTGCAGGTGGAGATGATGGCAATTAATAGAGAATGTGGGGTGGATTGAAGAGCTGTTAAAAGGGGAGAATGTGGAGAAGGGGATACTGGGACAAAGAAAGGCTACTGTTAGTATCCTCAAGGGATCAATCTGTGACAGATCCTGTTCAATGTATCTGTTAATTGAATATAGAGAACTAAATATGGGATTCTGAAATTCAGAATTGGTCATAAAGCTGGGATGTAAGGCTGAAACCGAGGGCTGGGGAGGGAATCATCCATTAAAAGAAGGCAGGGTGGATCAGATGACTCAGGTGGCTGAAATGAAAAGCATGAGATGAAACCTGAGACTTTCAAATTACAATACTAGGCACTCAAAAACCAATAATTTTTTTTTTTGTATAAATAGAGGATTTCTAAATTGGAAAACAAAAAAGATCATTCCTTAGATGGAAGATGGCTATGAGCTGCCAAGGAATTGGCTTCAGGTGTTTTCCATTGTAAGAAGTGTTAGTTAAACCTTAGTTGACAGATTAAAAGATTTTGCCTTCTTAACCGAACCAGCTGAGTGTCAAAACTCAAAAAAGTGATAACTTTCTGCAGATACTTTTGGAGGACAAATATCAAACAGGAAAAAAGTTCTGAAATTAAAAAAATTAAATTTAGTCTTCATGAAGTATAGAGTAAAAAAAAAAAAAAAAAGAAAAAGAAAAAGGGTGAATTACTGGAATGATGTTCCAAATAGTCAACTGGAGAAGGAATCAAAATTGTTTTAAGGTGGTGTTTGGTAAACTACTGAGAGGGATTGCCTGTTAAAATAGGGGAGTATAAAGTTGTTGTGGATGAACAAGTCCTGGCACGTTTGACTCTCTGAAACGAGAGTCACTTGATCACTCTGTATATAAATGACCTTTCTGGGGCGGGGGTTGCTTGCAGGAGGAGGGTGGGTTTTTCCCTGCTGATCCGTAGAGGACTAGTGGAGACTGTGTGGGGAGAGTAGCCTTCCCTTGATTGTTGTGCAAAAAAAGAAATAGGCACCTCCACTTTTTCTGGAGCCATTATATGTTCAAGGGACTGCAACAGCTCAGGCTGGCAGGTTCTAATTTTCACCCACTCTTCCCCACAGGAGGATGTGGTCGGCTTTCTCAGTTTATGTGGTTCATCTGAGCTTACACAAAATGAGTTAATATGAAGGCAGGTAAACAGAGGGGGTTGAGCCTGAGTCACAGTAAATTTTTATTTAATAAATGCTAAATAACAGTAGTGCTGTAGGGTGTTGATAGCAACACTCCATTTCATAAGCTGCATTCAATAGCACAGGTGATCCCTTCCTGTCCCATGGTCCTGCTAAAAATTGGTTGACACATGAAATCTTTAATCAGGCAAAACTTTTCTTAGAACTGTACTGAAATTTCAGTTCCCTTTAATATTTCGTCTTCTGTGAAGGTTCCCTGCTCCCTTAAACATTTCCCTAAATAGCAATCTATTCCCATTAAAAAAATCAGTATGCCAATAATGTACAAAGTCTCTAAAAATTTACTGAGCAAGACACATCTCAAATAATTGTAAAGAAACCTAATGATAAAGGAAGGCACTAAGAGATAGGAACTGAAAATTTCCCATTCCTTTTATCAAACAGCATTAAATAACTTTTTTCCCCCAAAGTATCCACCAAAACTTATTTTGTTAATATTCTTGTTTTACTTCAAAAAGAATAAATGAGAAATAAAAACCCAAAAATGATAGTAAGGACAGAATGAAATATTACTAATCAAAATAAAAGAAAATATTTTAGTTTTGTTTAAAAAGCAATACTTTTAAATAACTGAAAAATGACTATTAAAATATGTTTCTAGAGAAACATATTTTTCACTGGACTTTTTTTTTTATCTTAAAACTGTAATTATCTGTATTTAGTATTAAAAACTCCTAAATTTTAGTTTGATTCAGACACAGACTGGACAGGGAGATGGATAATGAGAGCATTCAGTACACCAGTGATTAAAGTGATCCAGAAGATGCATTTCAAAGCATAGCCCAAGGAAGTTACACTATTTCAAAAGGGAAAGTATGTCATGATTGCTTTCTTTTGTGTTGTCTTACATATTTTTAAAGCTAATCTCTGCTGGCATCTGTTTATTGAACCACAGAGACCGTTGCCTTCATCTAATATAGCAACTGTTATGATCATAACTGAATGATTTTGACTGACCTTTTTTAAGTGTAGACTTGAGTTCACCATGGTCTGAGGAACACAGGTGATTTAAATTATTTCCCTTTAGACAGGATTTGGGGAGTTTAGTGTCATGTATTGCAGAAGTTTTCTAAAAAATTTCCTTTCCAGGCCCTGATGTGATAATGTGATTCTAAATATGACCTTCTCTAATTTCGTGTGAAGAAAACCAATACCTGCTAACTCTGATTCCCACGATCACTGTTCCTTGTTCGGGTACATCTTGTGTGAATAAACATTTCCTGATACACTTTTTTTTTTCGTGAAAGCCTGTAATTTTTGAGACCCCTGAAAGCAGAAATGAGACACCTTTTCAAACTGAAGAACTAATTTTGAACTGTGGTATTTGTGGTTAGTCTGTCCAAGTGCTTGAACAAATCGAGGTCAAGGGACCAGGTATTGTAATTTGGCCGTCTATGCTGTTGTATGGTACAAGGATTTTTGGCATGCCTCTGGCCTGAGCTAACCAGTGCTCTTCCAGCGTATTCCTGGGCATGGTTTGGAGTGAACTTGTGCCATGGAGCATTCATTGTTGGCAGTTTAAATGTGTTGGAGAGCAAGGGAGAATTTCTAGTGAGGGCATTGAGAGGATTGTCATGGGTTGGTTCTTTAATATCACAGAGCCATAATATCCTGTGCTAGAAAGGTAGGAGACAGAGTTTCTCTCAGATAAATCACAGAGTGCCTACCCGTAGAAACATGTAGGTGTGAAATGACTGGGTAGCTGAGAATGCTGTAGAAAACATGACCAGGTCAGGTGTAATGACAAGTTCATATTCACCAGGAATATCACGGTAAAAAATGTTTCTGTCAAAAGAAACAAAATAGTTGTGGGGCCACAGGAAGTGTGATTGCAGATGAAAGTGCCAACTACGTAAAGTTTTGGTTATGTGGGAGTAGGGGTGATAGACTGATGGATAGAGAGACATCCAGAATTTAAAGAATATATTTTTTTTTGCAAAGGCAGTAGAATTACTGTTGGAAAAGTACAGCAAGGGAAAACATCCTTACAATGAGTTTGAATAGACCATAAAATAGCATTTCAAGGAAAGCAGAGAAAACCATGCCAACCACAGATTGTACCACTGTACTGATTTTGGCTGGGATTGAGTTAATTTTCTTCATCATAGCTTGTGTGGTGCTATGTTTTCAATTTCTGATGAAAACAGTGCTGATAACACAGGGATGTTTTAGTTATTAGTGAACAGCACCAAGGCATTTTCTGCTTCTGACTGCTCCCCCAGTGAGGAAGCTGAGGGTGCACAAGAAGATGGGAGGGGACACAGTCAGGAAAACTGACCCCAACTGACCAAACACCGTATGACATCATGCTCAGCAGTAAAAACAGAGTGGGGGGATTTTGTCAGGGCTGCTATTGTGTGGGAACTGGCTGGGCATTGGTCCGCTGCAGGGGAGAGATCAGGGTTTTAGCGTAGCCTTTTTTTTTCTTGGTTTTGTTTTTCTTTTCTTCTTTTTGCCTTTATTTTTAACTTTTCCCATTGAACTGTGTTTATCTCAACCCACAAGTTTTCTCACTTTTACCCTTGTGATTCTCTCCCACATCCTGCTGCAGGGGAACGAGCGTGTGGCTGCGTGGTGCTCAGCTGCTGGCCAGAGTTAGCCCACAACCACAACTAAACTGAAAAAGAAGTAAAAACTACACTGCCTGGAAAATTCTGCCCTGAGAATCTTGTCTAGGACTGCCAAAGACAGCACAATACATTCGTAAGGTGTGAGAAACACAGAGGTGAATAAGCTGAACCTCAGAGAGTTACAAAACCTGCAATATTACTACTCCCAGGCATGTTGTCTGGATCACAAGAAAAAAAGTTATTAATATCATCAGGCTGTATATTGAGAGGCGTTTGATATTGAGGGATAAACCATTGCAGATTGCATAGAGAGAGATGAGAGTGCATTTATCATTAAGTCATAGAACATTAAAAGAAAAATGATAACGTTATCAAGAGGTAATTACATTCATTTTACAGATATTCTCACCAGGTGTAAATCAGCAGATTTCTTTTGCAGTGAGAATTTTAGTGATTTATAAACAGAGGAGAACTTAGCTCACTGTTTGTGTTCCCGTGCTGTCCTTGTAGCACTGTTTGGACCAGAAACATTCACGCTCATGTTTTCTTGAATTTTAAGATGCTTTGGATTGTGAAATCCTTGGCAGCCTGGGAAGTGCCATCTAATCACTCCTGTTAGCTTAATGGAAAAGCTGTTTGACCACACCAAATACTTCACGAAAACAACAAAATAGAAACTGATTTAAAATTCCAATGAACAGAAACGATGAGCTCAATCTTGAGAGGTGCAAAAAATGCATTCTTTTCCTTGGAAGGGAATAGGGCAGATCTTGCATGAAAGAAAGAAGCAATTTCTCTAGGGCTTATGCCTAAAAGGAGTTGAAAATCTCCTAGGAAGTGTTGAATGCTCCAGATTGCCACTGAATACTTATGATTCTGTCCTTCCTCCTCTTAAAGGCTTAAAACAAGTATACAGCATTGTGTTTCTAAATCTGGAAGCTGGATTTTTTGTTGTTGTTTTCATAATGAAGTATAGTTTTATTTCCATTCAAAATACTTGCTTTTAAAAACTGTAAAAATTGGGCTTTATCTGACAAAATGAAACTAATAATTTTGTTTGCTGTTGGTATCCTCCAAGCAGTAATGTGAACTGAGGTATCAAATATTTAGTACTGTGCAACACTAATATGGATATGGTGATTTCTCATTAATACTAACAACTTCAAAACTAATTCTCATTAGCTTGAAATAATTATTTAGCTGCTTAGCAAGTGATTAAATTCAAACAGAAGTGTATAATAGTTTACAAAAAAAGAATTGGTTGACATTACAAAATCTTAATGGCTTTTTTCCTTAAAACTTATTATTGGATTGGCCCATACATTCAAAGAATATTCTTAAAACTCTGCGCTGCCTTTTTATTTAGTGTAGAAATTGCATCCAATTTGGAAAAGCATTTTGGATCTATCAGCTACAAATTAAACAACAATCATAAAAATAATAAACCCCAAAATAAACCTTAGAATAATATAATTCAGATTTTAATGGAAAAATGAAATTATTTGCCCATAATTGTTTGACTAAGCCTGTTCCTATTTTCCCTTCATATTTATAATGTTGGCATTTAAAGGCTGGAAGTAGAGTAGCATAAAGTAATAATTTCACACATGCAGAGCCTAGAAACTCAATGGTAGGAAAGGTTAAACCTCCTAAAGCAGACATGAATTTTGGGTGGGACAGTCTTTGGGATCTGAGCTTCATCTCACTGTTTGAAAGCTTGGGCCTTTTTGTTGAGGGAGAAACCTTTTGTGCATCTTCACTTAACTGTCAGGTTTTAGAACTATCTGATCAGCAGTAATGAAAAGGATTGGGAAGCAAGTGTGAAAATGGAGTGATGAGAAATGTTCTCTCTGCATTATAGCTTCCGTCTTGGATGGTACACAGGGAGCTTAAGTGAGAAGCTCAGGAGCAGATGCATGGATGCTATTAAAGCTCATGTGCCAAAGCATTAAAACTAGGACTGTTCTTCTCCATAAAGGACAGGAAAAAAAGAGGGCCTTCTAGCCATAAATTCGCCAGTAAAATGCATGTGCACTGTGTCATTTGGCTCAATAAAAAATGCAGCACGTAGCAAAATTTTAGACAGATAAATGTAGTCAACACTGAAAGGCAGATGGCAAGGAAAAGGGACAAAGGAAAAAAAACCCATGAAGATGGGATACAGTGACACCCTCTAACATTATAAGTGCATTAAGAATTCCATCCTCATAGAGGACAATATTTAAATGCTTTCTTAAACAGAAGAATATGACGCAGATTTTTTTCCTGAATTAGGGCCTAAATTTTCAAGTGAGGGTGAGTGTATATTGATTTATGCATTCACTGTAATACATTGTTGTTATCCAAAGTATAAATTTCAAGCATCCTGGTGTTAAGAAATGTTTTTAAGAGTGGCAGTTATACCATTTCTTAGAGGTATGATAAGAAGTGTCAGTGCCCTGCATAACAAATCATGTTTATGTTACAGTAGAAAGTAAACATTTGCATTTCAAACCCACACAAAACATGGGTAATATGTTAAGGTTGCTCTAAGTCAGCCGTGCAAAAAGTTCTGGAGCCTGAGTTCTGAGCAAGACTGTGAATAACTACCATGTACTTCATTTCAACCTGAGCAACATCTGGTTGAGAGTGTCACACAGTGGGGGGTTTCCAGCACTTGGATTCGATGGAGAGATAATGGCAAGGAGAGCATTATGAAAAAAAAAAGGGAGGAGTGAGGTGGAATTAAACTGGGATTTTAAAAAATGGAAAATCAAAGTATGAGGTTTCAGGCCTGTCAAAATGTTTAATTCTTCTTGTTCAAGCTGCAGATGGTTTGAGTCATCTTGTGCCAGAATTAACTTGGTGACACAGTAAAATAACCTTTCAGAAATACGTTTCCCATATTTTATTCATTGTTGCACTTCAGCTGAACCTATTCTTTGCATGAATAAGGTATTTGAGATCAGATGCCCTCTTCATACTTGCTTGATGGGAATTAGAATGTGACTTGTTAAGAGCTAAGCCTAATTATGGAATGAAGGCATGAAATGTTGCTTTTGCTTACATTGTGTTGTGCATCTTCATCTGTCTATGCAAAATACTTATGAAGTGTGCTAAAAACGAAACCCTTGTGTCTACATCCTGCAAACAATCTGGAATGCCACCTTCTGTTATATAATAAATGCAGACTTGTCTATAGAGAAGAAAAATAAGCCACATGTAAAACTTGAACGGTCAAACTGGCTGCCTGATTTACGAAAAAGGGTCATTTCTACCATTTGTATGGTTTGTCAGATCCCAAAGCAGTGGACACAAATAAAGTAAAAATTAAGGTGTGGCCAGTGGAACATTCCCAGAGGTTTAGCAGGTACTGACTTAAAAGCTGGGAGTGAAGATCAAAAATTGCCTGTTTCAGAGATGGCATGTTTTGTCCCTTCTCCCAGGCAGGCAGTTTACAGTGCTGCCAGGGGCAGTGTAGAGCAGAGCATTAGAGCAGAACTCTGTGCAAGATCTGAAAGCTGCCCTCGATATCTCAGAGACAGATTTTGAGCATGTTTTTTACATTGCTTGAATCAATTTTGCATAGTGTAGTGCTTCTCTTTGCAATGGAACCCTGTTTTCTCATAAGCATGCACTCAAAGAACAGTATCTACTTTGAACCCTGAGTATTACTGGTTGAAATGACAGCTAATGGAATAATATGTGCATATATGTTTTTACAATGCACATATCTCATTATAAAATTAATTAAAAGATGTGCATATTTATTCAATTCAAACTATGTACATATTCAAGTGGTCTCACTAAAAAGAATATTCTGGATTTTAAATTAATTTTGGAATTTTTTTCTATCACAAAAAGATTTTCTGTGCTTCAAATGAAGGATTTTCTTCAAGCAGATGACATCTTTCGAATCAGAAGCAGCATTTTAAGTTCAAGTGCTACATTTTGGTCTGAGGCAGGTGATTACTTTTATAAATCAGCTGTAAAAGGTAATCCTGAAAGCTCTTCATAAATAATAACCAAGACTGAAAATTTCTGTGTAGTGCGTATATATAATGGGAGGAAAATAGAGTTAGGGAAATGGAGTTGGGTTTAAATGGCTTTCTTCGTGTAGCTAAATGGGCATTTCTGCCACGGAAATCAAACGAGGGGTATACATATGGAAAGAGGGCAGGATCTGGTACCAGCTTTGCAAATGCTTCAAAAAATTATGCTGAGCAGCCCAGTCTGTTACAGCTTTTGAACAAAATCTGGAGGAGTGTTCGTAACAAGTATAGAGCAATTTACATATTTTTCAGTTGTCAGACACTGTGTGCCACAAACTAACAGGGATGACTGGGTAGTATGGAAATCTGCTGCTGAAAAATTGTCCAGATAGATTTCAGTTCAGCATGTTCTCCCATTATTGTCTGGGAACATTTGTACAAGTGAAACTTTCTTTGGAGCTGCTGAAGTGTAAACTTCCACAAAAGGTTTATTTAATCTGTGCTGTATTTGTGCCAGTGTGGGAAGTAGTTTAGCACAATTAGGTCACGTCATCAGGAAGCAGTAATGGTATTTATTGCATGATATGGATAACTATTCATGAAGCTGCCGTAGTGAAGTCTTCGTTTTCAAGCTGATACAGCCACCGTTGCAATTACATACAGCTCAAACAGCCTTTGGAAGGAATTTCTCTAAATTTTGCAGGTGAAGTTCTGAAATTCTGAAGATAGCTTTCTATTTTTCCTCTACCAAAATGTTACCAAATTGTAAATAGAATAATTCAAATAGAGTTATTAGGGCTTGGTGTCATTCAACTCTTTTATTGAGTAAATATGAGTATGGTCATCTTTAATCTTTCTGACCACTTCATTCATGAGCATAAAGGCAGAACTTAGTGAATTAACAATTTGTTGAGCAAATATTTCAGTTATTCCTTCTTCACCATGAATGAAATGTTTCTCTTTAAAATTTAAAGAGAAATTTGGAAGTATTTTGTTACTTGTCATGTGTAGATGGATGCAGTTCAGATTACATATAAGTGAAATCTTGACAGCTGTATAAATACAGCCTTACAAAGAACCCTCAGCAAATGATGCCCCAAAACCCTGGAGAAACTCCTACCACTATTATATAAAATATTCTTTTCACACCAAACACAGTGCTTTCTCCTTCAGTTAAGGTATCAGCATTTTTAGTTTTCCCCTGTCTCTGTCTGGACTTATATTAGTAGAAAGATCCAAGAATGATACAGAATACACATTTTCATGTTGTAGAGACTAATGAGAAATGAAAAGCTTTTTTTTAAGCCACAGGATGCTTATTATTAAGACTGATGAGAAAATGGAAATTATTTCCCTTGAAAAAATTTATTAAAAAAATAGCCCCTACTTAAAACAAAAAGGCAAGTCCACAAAGCTTTTGTGGTTAAGAACTGATGGGAAATTCCATTTTAGAAAACTTCAGTGAAATTTTTCGGCTTTCCAACTACGGCCATGGAAACATTTTCTCAATTGGGAAAAAGGGAAACGGGCACCAACCTTCCTGAGTGGAATCTGGGGAATCATCTTTTTTTTTTTTCTTGACGGAAAACTGTTAGAATTTTTTTCTAATTACAGGTTTCAAAAGTGCTTTATTTATTATTGTGCAGTAACAGCTGTCCACTCTCAGAATTCCTCAGTCACACTAAAGGATGGATGCTGGTTTATTTTCCAAATCACAATTAGATTTTCTTGGTGTATTATGTTCGTTATTGTGCAAGCCTCCAACAACATGCAGTTTTCCTTGTGTTTTCTTCCTTTTTAACCCTTTAACCATCTGTGTTTCATTGCTTTTGGTCACCACATTACATAGCTCACCCTTTGTAGATATTTCAGTTGTGTGTACCTTTGTTCTTGCAGCTCTTCTTACCTTGCAAAGGTAACAGCTCCATCACAGCAGCTCAAAAATACTGAAAAAAGGTCATGAGGAATTTTCACTGTGGTGAATCATGAGGAATTTCACAGCATTTAAAAAACTGGCCATTCTTAAAACTCTTTGTCTTCACAATATAAGTCATTAACTCCCTCGCAAAATGTAAAAGTATTTTTGTCAAATTCCAAAATTATCAAGAGAGGTCAGTTATATCTATGCCCCCCAAAAGGTGGTACTGTTTAGTCAGCAGTTTTTAAAACCTCAGAGGCAAACTACTTGCAAGTTGTAAGAGGCTTAAGGTAAATCTCCACATTAACAGATTTAAACATGAGTTAATAAAGACAAAGTAACATAGAGATATCGTGGTAAAATTTGTTTTAAATTATTTTTCTCTCTGGAAGATAATCTTTTTGGTGCATATTGATCAGAGGACTTATTCTGTCCCCATAAAAATGTTATTTTCTTGTTTTAATGTCAGAAATGTAGTTCCAATGCTCTGAATTTATAGGTTTAGTGTCAAATCAATGCCTTATATCTATCAGATGTCAAAATGATGACTAAAAGTATGGTGTATTCTCTAATGCAATTATTTTGGCCAGCACCTTACTCGTGCTGTTTAATAGAAGCTGCTGGTCATAGATGTAGCAATTGAGTGCCTAAAAAAATTGGATGTCTTTCTGAAGCACTCATTTAGGTGCTTGCCATTTTTCATGCTGGTATGTATCTGAGAAAATAGTATATTTGAGCAGCTGATACAATTGTTGAAATGCAATTCCTTCAGCTGTTTTTGACTTATAGGTTTGTGTTGAAAGAACACTTTTCCCATTGTTTAAAAGTGTATGTAACTACATTTAAAAACATTTTGAACAGAACTTCAGCAAAATGTTCAAAGCTTAAAACGCAGATCTTCACACATAGATTCTTTTATAGAAGGAGTCAGTGGTTTTCTTGGTTTGAGGGAAAAATAAAAATAGAGTCATACATGATTGAAAAGACATTTTTTGCTTGCCTAGTTTAACACAAAGCTCACAGAAAATGTAAATTTACTCACTAACATTCAACTCATTGAAAGAAGAACTTCAAAGTCGAACTGGAACATTTAAAAATCAACTTATTATGCAAGGGCTCTTCCCCTCGCCTTTCTTTTTCTTAGCAGGGGAACAAAATACTTGGTAATCTGCTGCCATTAACTTTTAAATTCCCTGCCACTGAAATGTTAAAATATAATGCAAAAGAAAGTTTCTAAAACTGTTCCAACTTCCTTTTTTTCCAGTCAAGTATGGTAGATTTTTAGTGCTTTTGGTGACAAAACATAGCAAGTAGAGCTGTTTTGGGAATCAAATTAAATTTTGATTAATCTTTTATTGGAAAATGGTTTCTTAGGCTCAGGAGGGAGTCTCTCATCAAAAGGAGGCACTGACTGCCCAGAATAGCCAATAGGTCAGAAACTGAAGAACATGCACTTTCAGGTCTTCAGTGTGCTTGGTTCAGGCTCCTGGTATGGACAGACTGGGGCTTTACCTTAGATGTTCATCTAAGGTAAAGCCCCGATCAATGGTCTTACTGTCTTGCTTGAGTGTGTGCCTGCCAGTCTTTTCTCTCTCCTCTCGCTTCCTCGTACAATTTTATTTTGTCTTCATATGGAGTTGGAATATTTCAAAATATGGAAATATTCTGTGGGACAGGAAAACAGTTTCCAGCCCAGCACTTAAAAGAAAAATTACACAATATGCATGCTATCTGCATTAATATTACTTTTAACACCTTAATATCATATTAACAGCATTTTTTTTCCTTTTGTTTTATTCTCCATGGTCATATAGAATAGCAAAGATAAAAAACAGATCAGCATTATAAATCTCATAGGTTTTCAACATAAATTAATCATCACTGGAAAAATTATAGTTAATGGTGTACAATTTCAGTGTCCAAAAATGGAAAATTGTCTTTTCTTTATTCATGGTCCTCCACTTCAGGGGACTGGACAGCCCAAGATCTGTCAGTATTACTAAAGACTGAGGCAAAAAATAAATTGCATGCCTCCACTTTTTCTTCGTCCATATTATTCAGATGACTGTCTTCACAAGAATCAGTTCAATTCAATTTCCTCTCCTCTAGCTATTAACATGCTTAGAAAAGGTATTGAAACTTTCTTCTGCTGTGGTGCAGGGCTGATGCTGTGAGGGGAGCCCATGATAATATTCTTAATGGGCATAGTCCATCCTGGAAAAAAGACCTTAAAATCATTTATAATGCTTGTGTAAACCTTAAAGGACTATGGATCTCCTGACCTTTTCCATGGCATTTGCTGGAAAAATGCAACACATTAAGGACAGAATACTTGAATATATGAATGCAAGCTTCATAATTTACCTTTCTGTGGAGTTAGTTCTACTGAAATTGTGCATGTGAAGTGAATTCTATGTGTACAACTTTGCATCTGATCCACTGAGTATAGGTTAAACGAATGCAGTCAGAGTCAAGTGTCTACAAAACCTTAGCATTGTCCAAAAGCCATCTCTGCCATCCTTGAGTCTTGCCTCAAGTGTGCTGTGGCAAGTCACTCTCCGTAGGAATTCATACAAGGAATCTACTGCTTTTTGTGCTGGTAGCCCAAAGGCAGACACACATCCTCCTGAAGTGAGTATGAGGCACTTGGCCTTTTCTGAGGCCATGTGGGCTTATTGCTATGAGGATAGATACCCTCTGGAAAATAATGAGAAAACAATTAATCTATTGCAGTAAGGACTTAAGGCAGGAGCCAGCCAACTGTTGTATATCCTCAGAATCACCCAGCCCTAAGAAAATATGTCTTAATGATTTAATTACTTTTCTCATCTGAGTGGATATTGTAATTCTGATTACAGAAGCTGAGGATGAACATGCTTAAAACTAATAAATACAAAGTGCATTCATCTGAAATGAGCATCATCAGCACTCACAATGAAATTTCATTTATGGGCATTGTTTCATTAAATGTAACCTCTAGTTTATTACAGGCTTATTATTTTTCATTTTTTATGCATGATGTCATTCCTTTATTTAAACAGACCATGGTAAATATTTTATGAAACAATTAAAGGAACAAATAATAAATTTTTTGCATTAAAAATGAATCTGTGAAAGTGTCTGGCAAATAAATGCAAACAAACAAATAAAAAAAAAGGGTGGAATTATGTTGCAATCTGTCAGAAATTCTCCTGGAGTTTTATCTGTGATTTGCCCACTGTTACTCTATTTCTCACTCAGTTGGTCTATTATTATGAGATGTGTAAAATGGTAGAAATATGTGAGCTACCTTGGGGCAGAATATGATGATCTTGTTCTACCTCAGACTTTAGAGGATGCTAATTGTATGCTGGGGTTTTTGTTTCCCCAAAGCCCTGTTTCATCTATTTAATTAGAGATTTTTAACTTTTCAAGTATTTGCTGTGCTCACTGGAAAGTATTTTTAAGAACCATGTCCTGTGTACTGAGGCAGTTGTGCAGATTAGCTAAAAGAGTCATTAACCATATCTGCTTGCACAAAACTGTCATAATCCAGTCTCCTGGCAAATTTTTATGGCTGCTGCAAAAGGCAGGGTACAGATGAGGTGTTGAACTTGCAGCTTAGTACCTCCTGTGAATCCCACTGACTTCCGCAGCAGCTGAGAGAATTGTTCAATTTGAAAAATCTGGCAACACAAAACATAAAAAATTAATACAATGGCAAACCCCACATTTTTTATGCAGTGGAAAATCCTACTAAATGTTCTGAGAGCTCAATACAGTTCTACTGAAATCAGGAGAAAGATTCCTCTTGATTTAATGAGGAGTTGGATCAAGTAACTTATTACTAAAGATGTGATTCTGCAGGAAGCAGAGTCAAATCTTCATCTCCCAAAGGGAATGGTTGTGGTGATGGTGGGAAAAATTCACTGTACTCAGCAGCTTCCAGTGCTGCTCTTTACTTGAGAGATTTGAATCTTAAATGAATGAAACTCAAGAGACATTTTCTTCCTGGCCCGGAAAAAAAAAAGCCCACCCAAACAATGACAGTATCCCAAATACAGAGATCTGAGTTTCAGTGCTAATGTGTCATTGCCAGATATTAATTTTCAATTTTCTCCTTGCAGAAGGAGTAGCTTTGTCAAGGTCATGCCACACATAAATCATTTCTCTGTTTCAGCAAGGTCTTGCTAAAGCAGCTGTAATCAGGACCTTCTGTAAATTAGGGTTTCTTTCTAAGGAATGCATTGTTATTTCAAATGACCTATAACTGATTTTTTTCCCTTTCTTCTTTTGTTTTTAACATCTAAGTGATTTGCAAACTTCTTGTATTTCACGGGCATAATTAAGAATGCTGATTACATTGACATCATTCTGAACTTCAACACTGAAGAATGTGAACAGGAGTGCACTCGCTGCTTTTTAAATACTTCTGTCCCATCCTCTACAAGTAAAAAAGTGATAGAACCTGAGAAGTAAAACAGGTCATGGTCCCTCCTCAAAAGGTGCTAGGCTGAAAGTGTAGGTCTTTATGCATCAAGAAGAGAATGTAGCTGGTAATATGTTGTCCTAAAAAGAAATAACCTGTGTTTATGACAAAGCTCAGGACTGATGAGAGTAAACGGATGCTTCTCTAATACCATTATTTTTTCAAAGCACACATTAATACATTTTATCTGTAAATGCAAGTCATGGTTCTCATTAATGCTTTTATTATGAATTACTAAGACCTCTATCCATTAGTTTCGTCGCAATGTTCCTAATTAATAGGTGACCTATCTTTAACCAGATATCATATTTTACATAGATTGTCTGCTGATAACCTGAGACAAATACCAATGCATAATTAATTTTTTTAAAATTAATTCTCAATATATGATGCTGTATGGATTCAAAACCAGAAAGGTACTAATTAGAATTTTGTTTTAATTAGCCTTGCATATGCTAAGTGTATTCTGGAGTGCTCAGTGCCACAGAATTGGTGATCAGGGGGATGGTTTAAAACTCCTGATGGGGTTAGAAATACAGCTCAATAGTAATGTGATTCTGGTGCTGCTCAAGAAGGATAATTGGACGTCCATTTTTCCATAGTCCTTTTTCTGTCTCCCAGCTGTGATTCTTGAGCAGTTTCAAATTAGTAAAGAGGTTAAGGAGTGGAGATGTTACTGTAGTGGTCTCTAGCTGCCAAGGAAACAAGGAGAGGGAGAACTGCTTCATCCAACCATGACTTAAACTTCTACTTGAAAGACATTGCTAGAGCTTCTGTGTGTTCCAGTCTGTGAGTTTGCACTGGTAGACAGTGAAATGCTCTATAAGGAAATTTATTATCAACTGAATGTCCCAAGTTCATCTAAACCAACACTGATTGTGGTCCTGCATGTGAGAGCAATTAGAAGGATCTTTTACAGAAGTTGTGAACAGCCGATCTATGGGAGGTGGCAGAGCACCAAGCATGAATCTGGGTAACACATCAGAGGGTCTTCTGCGTATCTCCCAGACTTTTTGCTTTTTCTCCATGTCTCTTGATTCTTTTGTTTTCTTTTCTTATGTTTTCAAACATTGATGGGAACCTGAATCACTGAAAAATGTCACCTTTTGCTGCTGTGAGGATCCTGGTCTCTCTGCCCTTGGGCTGTTTCCTTCCTTCTGTTATGTTCACAAACATCCACAGGACAAGTTTTTCATGCAGTTTTCTGTACTGTTTGACAAAGGCAGTGTTATGGTCTTGAAGGACATCAATAAAAGCTAGACTTTGGCTTGTCCTTTCATCCTCTTGTACCCTCTTACCACCTGACTGTGCTTTGTAGTCTGGATCTCCAGCAATTGTCCATGTCCCACAGACCAGCCCTGCTTACTCCCTCCTGTAGGGAGCAAAGTACTGAACACTGTGAGACTTCGATGCTGGTAATGAAAGCTGTATAAGTATCAATCTCTCAGAGATCTTTTCCAAAAGAAAAGTGTCTGGCACGTTAGGAGATTTGTGTTGTGGAACATCTGTTCATTCAACATCATTCCAAAAATCTGAAGTATGGAAACAATGGCCAACTTTTAGATAATAAGAACTTTCTGGAAGATTTTCAGTGATTCTAGATTTTTTTCTTCCATTCTCTTTTTAACTCCATAGAGCTTCTTCAAGGACTAGAAGTCTTTGTAATTATTCCAGGAAAGTTCTCCTAGCACTGGGTTAGAAGTCCTCAGTAGAAAACAAGAAAATGCTGTGCTAGCAAATTGGCAATAGTGAAGAGCTACATATCTGGAATTAAAGTAAAACACTTTGTCATTCCTATTGAAGATTTCCATTCAGTTCTAAAGTAAGCTTATGTTATGAATGGAAAAAGCATTTTTTACACAATTGCTCAAATGACAGTATTCTTGCAAGTTTTTACTTTTACATTTCCTTTCAGAAGGAAAACACATACTTTTTGATTTTCTGATGAAAATTTTGGTAGTGACTGAGGGATGGAAATGTGAAATTTTCTTTGGGTGACAGCATAAACTGTTCAAGCAAAAATTTTTAATTTTATTAGTTTAATGACTATGCTTTGGAATTCTTATTTGAGAAAAAAATCATTATTTTCCTATTTACTCTCAAATAGATTCACCTGTTTTTCTGTTAAGTGGTGTTGCAGATAGAGGATACCATAATATGGGTCTTTCCATGCGCATTAAAATTTATCATATCAGAGCCAATGGAGGAAAGAGAGATTATGTTTATTAAAATAGATTTTTGGCAAAAAAAACCCAACAAACCATGGTCAGATCCAATTAATAAATCTTACAGTTTCTGCTTGACCTTGAAACAATTCAGTGTAATGTTATCCCATAGGCCCCAGCAATTCTAAAAACCTTTTTATTTGTGGATCAGAAGTATCATTACTCATGCTCTGGCATCATTTTTGCTTGTGATGTACAATAACAGTTTCTAAGGAAAGCAGTGTATCAGTTGTGATGCAGAAGGGCATTTCTCTGCTCTCATTGATGTCACAGAAATCCCCATGATGTCATAAGTTTGAACAACATTAGGTGATCATAGAAAGGGTTGGGTTGGAATGGACCTTAAAGATCATCTCGTTTCAACCCCCCTGCCACAGGCAGGGATATCTTCCCCTAGACCAGGTTGCTCAGAGCCCCAAGCAACCTGGCCTTGAACACTTCCAGGGATGGGGCATCCTCATCTTCTCTGGACAACCTGTTCCAGTGGCTCACCAATCCCTGGCTGTCTTCCTAACATCAATTTAAACCTTTCCCCTTTAAGTTTAAAAACTTTCCCCTTGTCCTATCACTATGGCAGGAAGTACATCTCTACAATCATGCTGCTGCTGCTTGTGGAATACCTTCCATAAGTAGCTCATCTGCAGAGAGACGAGGAGAGAAGGCTGCCTCTTACCTCTCTATTTGATGTTCTGCACTGAGCTCCAGCCTTTGGATCAGCAAAGCTTCAAGGCCTTGTTTCTTTGCTGTTGAGTGCAATGGCTGCAGTATAAAGCCCTAAAGATTTCTTCACCTCCTGGTTCAAAAACATGTACATTTTATCCCCATGAATCTTCTTGCCAGCCCTTGAAGAGGACAGCCACCTCTGTGGGCAGCCCAGGAGGTGATAGTCTTTGACCTCACAGGTTCTTTTGCTTCTCTCTACTGTACTCTTCATGAATACATGTAGGACTGAAGAAAAAGGAGTCCATAACCTGAATTTTGTCTCACCTCAGACTTTTTAGAGGACATGGCAATGTAACTCTTAAGATTGGCACAATATAATGGCCAACTGATGTCCAAAACACGTTAGTAAGTTAGATGTACCAAACCAGATCTGAACTCAGTTACATAGCCATAAATGTAATGATACCTAACTTTTCAGAGGTGTGGAGGAGTCCAGCACCTTATTACTAACGTGCATCATGCAGGTTAACAGTTTCTTTTTTGGATTATAGACAGAATTATCCTAGATGTAATGATGCAGCAAAGTCCAAATTATTTTTGTTGATTATGCCAATAAAAGTTTGTTTTAATTCATCCATTATAGTTGAAAGTAATAAGAACAATTTAAAATTATGAGTGATTCACCAACAGGAAATAAAATTCAAAATTGAGAGTTGGGTTTGACTACTTGCTAAGCAGAGGAAACTGTCTTTTAGTATGAAATAGCTGTCCTGTTCAAGTGTCACAATAAATTTATCAGCTCCAATAAAATGTAGAAAGTATTATTTTTCTAATATCAGTGAAAGATGATGTCCATTTAAATTAGATTTTTCATTCATTTCTAATTGGCTTAAAATCCAGTTCAGCTACACGTCTTTCATTCATAACTTGTTTAAAGGATTCTAATTCTCATAGATAAATAGGCATCCTGATGTGTTTCATTTTCATCCATCATTAAGTTTCTTATGGCTGAGGTTACTGGTTGTGCATTGCCTTTCCACTAAGCTATCAACATATGAAGTAACTGAGTTCAGATTGGATCCACTTATTCCATTCAGTGCCTTATCTGCCTCTTTCGCCCTTTTGAGCACTGCCGAGGGTCATATTGAAAAACTATCTCCAATTCCAACTGAAATCAACCAGGAAATGGCTTTATTTTACTTTTAGCTGTGACCGAAATCAAACAGGACTGCATCATTTCATAAAATGGTCATTTACAATGCAGTAGCATATATGCTATGTTGAAAGCACCCTAAATTTCTTATATATGCCTGTTTTTCATTTCATTCATTTAGAATTGCTTAAGAAATAGAAAATATTGTGAAAAGTGCTGGCTTTGTCTGAAGCAGACAATTTTTTTCATAGTAGCTGGTACGGGGCTGTTTGAGATTTGTGCTGAAAACAGTGCTGATAACACAGGGATGTTTTCATTCTTGCTAGGCAGGGCTTACGCAGAGTCAAGACCTTTTCTGTTCTTCACCCCTCCAGTGAGGGGACTTGGGGTGGCACCAGAAGCTGGGAGGTGGCACAGCTAGGACAGCTGACCCCAACTGACCCCAGGGATATCCCGGACCATGTGGTGTCATGCTCAGCAGGTAAAGCTGAGGGGAAGAAGAAGGAAGTGGGAGATGTTCGGAGTGATGATGTTTGTCTTGTCAAGTCACTGTCACACGTGAGGGGCCCTGCTCTCCTGGGGATGGCTGAAGACCTGCCTGCCCTTGGGAAGGGGTGAATTAATTCCTTGGTTTGCTTTGCTTGTGTGCGTGGTTTTTGCTTTCCCTATTAAACTGTTTCTATCTCAATCCATGGATTTTCTCACATTTACCCTTCCAGTTGTCTCCCCTATCCCACTAGGAGGTAAATAAGGAAGCAGCTGTGCGGGAAAGAGTTGCAGGTTGGGATTAAACCATGACAGTCCTACAGAGAAGTGGGGTGCCTTTAAAAAAATGTATATTTTTTGGGTAAAAGAGACATTTCTCTATACAGGAAAGAAGGAACTTTAGAAGGTACTTAGTAATAGGCTCTGAAGGGCAAAATAATTCAAAAGAACATTCCTTTTCAGTTGCACTGAGATACTAAAAGAGAATGTCAGACAGTAGAGGCAGTGTGTGTTTGGATGCACCATTTTCAATAAGAGGGAACACTGATTGGGAGATACAGAATTAGAAATCCCTCATACTTTGCTTTTGTTTGCAAATGCACTTCCCCAAGGACTGCTTTCAGAGACAATTTGTAATATTTTTTCATCCTGCTTTAATCCTTACCCATGTTTTTAGTGATCCAGGGGAGTCATCAGGGTTACTTTTAAAGTCTGTGACTTGTTTTTGAAGAAATAGGGCTTGTTCTAGATTTGTAAATATGTAACTTAATGGTATCTTTTACAAGGGTGAAGAGAATGGAGCAATGACTACAGGATCGATTTTCCTGATGCTGTCGGACTGCAGGAGGTTGGGAATTGTTTTTCTGTATTTCATCTGGTTCTTGTACTCCTTTTTTTGAACTTCCCATGGTGGTTATTGATAAGGACAGCCTAGAAGATGTGTGTGGGGAAACTGTTGTCATTCTTGAAATTTATGGCTTATAAAAATGGGCTAAGCTTTGGCAAAGCATTTTTTTTAAATGAGGCTGTTGTTAGACACAGACATATTAGACACCTTAGATCAGTCTATTAAAGAAACTATAAATCAATCAGTTATACTTTATAGTAGTTTCCGTACCTTCCTCTGTTCCCCCCTCTTTATCTTCACTTTTTAATGGAACTAATTTTGTTAAAAGGATATACTAGGAAATTGCCCCAATTATCTTGCATGAGACACTCAAGAATAGGGATGCTAAAGCAAAAATTCTTATGTGTAGGTCTGATAAATTGATAGAAGTGGTTTTTATATTTGTGGTAAAGATCAGACTCCTATTATGAAATGTAGAGAGTGAATATTAATTCACTGTCTCAGGCTGTTTTCTCGTTAACAGTCTGCTAAAGAACATGGCATTTCCCATCTGCTCATGAAATAGTCACCAGGTCTACCTCAGGAACGACAGCTGGCCCACTCTGCTCTCTGAAATGTGTGTCCTGGATACAAACTGGCTCAGGACTCTCCACCGTTTTCATTGCTGGCTTTTTTGAAAGGTTTTTCATCCTATACTTGCTGTGTTCCTTATACTCTTTCACTGAGCATCTGGGGCTGTAAGGATAGAAAGAAATTTGACCAGAATCTCTACTGCAGTTCATGGCACCCCTCCAGATTTTTGGGCACTTTCTGTGTGTGCCAGCAGGACATAAGCATTATTTCAGTCACAGGGTGTCTTTGGCAAGGGCTGACATCAATATCCTTGTAGCCCTTCTTTAGGGTCTCCAATATGCAGAATAAACCTCGCAGAGAGCATGCAGTCTATGCCATCATATCAAATATCCTCAGGATCAGAATGGAGGACCTCCAGGGCTGAATGCAAGAGGTCTGACAGCATCTGCTATATCTCAAATAATTCCAAGACACTCATATTGGCTCCCAGCTCTCTGCATGCAACTGTGTGTTGGTGATGATAAAGGAGAGGAGATTGGGGGAGGGTAATATATTTGTCTTTTTTGCGTGATTTTCCTTCACTCATCCAATCCTGCCCTTCATAAGCCATGAATTCACAGACATTTGGCATGAGCTCCTTGATGTCTGGCAAGGGGGCAGCACAGGAAAAGGGAAGAAGAACGGAACAAAGCTTGATATTTCATAAGCGGTTTACAGAACATTAAGGAGAATATTTTGTTCCAGTAGATTTTAGAATTCCTTGCAAATAAAGCTGGAACATAAAAGCAGTACATTTTAGGTTTTGGACACTTAGATCCCTTAACTCTTTTTACTGATTTATTTGAGTGAATTTCAGATTTTAAATTGCACCTCCTATAATGATTGAATGCACTTTCTGTATACCCAGTATTTATGGTACCGCTGTTGGCAATGTTAATGTGAAAAGCACATCTCCTGAACATTGTCAAGCTCTTATTGTCACCTTTAGTTCCCTGGGAGATGGGGACAGAATTTTATTTCAGATTAAAAGGAAAAAAACTGTTACCTTTCAGGGGAAACATATATTTATGTTTCTGGATGTCTCTAAAGTGACTCAGACAAGGAGACACATATTTGAGTTATTGTTGCTAGATTTCATTATGCTTGGTGCCTGGGTGGCTATACTATATTTTATGCTGCAAGGTTTAGAGTTGTTTTGGAAGGGAAGAGAAGGGAAGCATTTTTTGGATCTTGATGAGGATGATAAAATGTAAATTCTAAGGGCAAAATTCAGAGGTGATGCTATTGAGAATGAAAGTTCGATTTTTCATGCATGACAGTCATTTAAATTCAGGCTTCATCTTATCTTTTCTCTCTTTTCCACCTATTTCTGCCTGTTTTTCAATGAGTAAATATTTCAAAATTGGTGAAAAGTAGATGCTGGTAGCCTATATGAATTAAAATATTATGATAACAAAGGTAGGCTCAAACCCACCACACACAGGCATCTGACTTCAAAATATGTTTTAGATGTCTTACCAGTAAGTCTTCCTGAGGTAAATGTTGAAACTCCTTGAACGGGCTGTTGGCAAAGCAGATGCTTCTGAAGGACTTTGGTCTAGTAGAAGGTGTCCCTGCCCATGGTGAGGGACTAGATGATCTTCCAGGACCCTTCCAACCAAACCTTCCTGTGATTCTGTGACTCCGGAGGGAGAATCTATCAGTCTCAGGATAGGTACCGAGTTACAGAGATGACTCCTCTCCCTGGAAACCCTTTAAAATCACCTACCTCTCCCCAGTGGTATTACAAAACTTATTTTTGATGATCTGCCTCATTATGCTTCTGAAATTATAGGAGCGAGTTTGGTGCAAGAAAGAGGAACTTGATCCTACCCTAATTGAGTCTCCCAGGGAGCTGTAGTGAGTACAAGGAGAACACGTAACTGTGAGCCAAGGGTTCCCAAAGAAATGTTTCTCCAGGCTCAGGCTGTGACACTACAAATAGGGTCACCAGCCCAACAGAAATTCAATTGCTAATTCAGGCTCCCAGCTGAAAGCAGGGTCAAAAGCCTAATTATGAAACCTAATTAGACATTGAATGTATGCAAAATAGAGCTCCTCCTTCCTTTCCATCCAACATAACATTATATCCACATTTAATGGTACAGTAGTATTATGTATGGATGCAGCACTTCTAATTGTATAAAGACTTTGGACTTTAAATTGACAACTTTTGGTGGAAAAATATGACCCTATTTAATTGCAATTATTTGATAATATTGTAAGAGCAATAACAAAAATTATTAAGAAATTTAACTTGTACCTTGTAACTGCTGCATATACATTGATTTATAATAAAACTCCTCTTTTGCTGGAGGGTAGCAAAGGCACAGCAATACCGTGAATTATATGATGATATTTTTAGGACGTGTTTTGATTATGGGTTGGCTCTGCAAAGGTACAAACACAAACATGCACACCTATATATGCACCCCACACATCTTAACAGCTTCTAGCTTGAAAGGGCAAGGTGTTGACCATCAAATAAAGGTTACCTGTTAGTAAATTTGATCATTTTCTTTTAATTAACTGTAATGGGTTTGCAATGATAGTAACAGTAAAAGGGAGGAGTAACCTGTGGTTTCCTGTGTGTGTGTAAGGTCCTCAGGTAGGACTGTACGTGCACTGAGGAAAGAAAGCTTACAAATGTTTTCAGATAGTTGTAAAACACCATGGTACTGCTGCTCCACAGTGTGTTCCTGGGTCAGAATTCATGCCCAGGGAAGCTCTGTTTGTGCCAAGCTCTTGTGGGTGAGCACAGACTTCAGCTGGCACAAGGTTGTAGGCCACAAAGGATATCCTCTGCCTCCTGTTGATGCCTACTAGGTTTTCTTGGTGGCTGCAATTCTTCCTATTGTTTTTTAGCCTTCTGACCAGTCTTTTTCAACAGAGCTGGGTCACTTGTGCACCAGTGTGTTTTTAGTACTATTATGAAAAAACTAGAAATATGCTATTTAAAATTCCTGTGGGTGTGCTTACTGTCAGCTTCTCATTCAGCAGCAACACTTGTTTTTTTCTTGGCAGAGAAGCTTTTATCCATCAGCCGAAGAGTTAAAGTGTGTCTTCATAAACAGCTCCGAAGTAGCTAAAGAAAAGGTTGTATTAGACTCTTTAAGAACCCTTTTTTGTAGATCTACATGGTTTCTGACTCCCGAGCTGGCTTTCTCAGAGCCCACTGAGCACCACATTTTAACACTGCTATGGAATGCATCTCATACCTGGATCTAGGTTATCCTTTGCATGGAAAGACATGACTGAAGTTAAAAAAAAAAAATTGTGAAAATTCTGTTTTCATAGAAACAAACAAACAAAAAAAGTACTTCTGATATTTTGTAGCTCAAGTACACTCTTTGAAGAAACAGGTCTGTCCTAGTAAAATTGAGGTGTACACAGTGGAAGCTAAAGTAGTTATGTAAGCTCTCTCATAATCAATAGACATGATGATTCATTCTGTGATAAATTTCAGAAGTAGACATGCCCTTGCTTCATATTAAAATGAATTCTTACTTGCTATAAGTAGAAATCCTCAATTACAGAACACAGACTGTGAAGGAAAAACAGTGGAACAATATCAGCAGTGTGTTCTTTGAAAACTTACATTTTAGAAGACCTGCAATCACATTTTGAATTGGCTAGACTGAAAATCATCATGAAGAAGCTATCTAGAATTTTGAAAGCCTTTCTTATTTTCCCTGGTGGATTTAAAATCACTTGTATCCAAACCCAGATATTTAATTTAGATAAACTTCAAACAGGTACAAGTTAATTGAACTTTGTATTGAATAGTGAAGAAATTCATTTGACATTTCTAGAAAAAAAGAAAGAAGTAATATAACACTATAGATTTTTCCCCTTATAACAAATTTTCTCAATGACAAGACTGGCAAGATCTTTCTTTCATTATTAGAATTTTGGTTTTTATTATTTTCCTGTCTCCTGTTATTTAAGTTCTTAGTTTTCTACCAAAACACCCACAAAATGTACGTGTCCCGGGTTTTCATTTATTGCATTATTTCAGGTTATCTCACGTTTCAGTTTGGATGAGAAATAATGAAAATGGCATATGCCAGTTATTTTCCGTGGCAGATGGCTCTCACAGGAGCTTCTATACTACTCAGATGCATTTATAGGGTAGAAAAAAATATTAAAAATGTCGCACAATAAGCCAAGAGCTGTTTCATTCAGGGTCAGAAATTATTTATGAACTTAACATTTAGCACTAGAAAGTGTCCTTCAGCAGGCATTGTGCAACGTGGAATTTTATGTCCTTGGGCTAGATGGCGCTGGAGTATATAAAATATCCGTCCCTGTCTCCCAGCACAGAGCTTCCCTCTGCTTGGGAAAGGAACAAGCCTTTCCTACATGCAGATATTCAGTTCTTTCTTTCTGTATCGACAAACAAAATGATAACTCTTCTTGTTTTATTTTGAAGGTTATTATAATTTCCCATTTCACTTGGTATATATTCTCTTTTAGTGAAGTGTGGCAAAGCTGCGTTTTATACATAGAGGATTATATATATGCCAAAAATTGAACATGTGCACGAAACCCACAAACATTTTCTGTGAACATTTTTTTTTTTTTTTTTACCCCTGAGGAGGAGAAAGCAGCATAAAGGAAGAAGTTGTGGTACTCCCTGGTATAGTCTGAGTTTCTAGCACAGGAGAGGAGGACTTTCAGTGTAAAGATCTGGAAAGATTGAGATCTACTGGGGCTGGTGTCGAACACCTCTCATGTTCTCTGGCACTTTGTTATGCCCCATCCTGATGAAGCAGGACCTTCCTTCTGCTGTGTAAATCCTCTGTACCTCCTTCTCTGCCCTCTCCTTTATGCCTCTCTGTGTGGAATTCCAGCCATGGCACTGTCTTTCTGCTTCAGCACTGGGAAGGAGTGACTGTAGATGAGTCCCTACCTTCGTCCTCTGCCCAAGTGGTGAAAGAGGAAATGAAATTCATGTCAATTTGTAGTGAAACTAGTGAAATTTGAACAGTCTAGTGACATCCTCTAGGAATGGGAAATAGTTCCCCTAACAAGACCAAATTGGGTTTCCATTAAGTTAGAGGAAGAAGGACATATGGAGGAGAAATAGAGAGCCATCACAACCCATAATCCCTGAAAACCCCGTGATCCCAAGGCTGAACTGTGTAACTGCCTGCTGCCATAGTAACTTTCTGTGCTGTTGTTATCATGAAAGACTCAGTTATTGGTCAGGCTTTGGAGTGAAGGTAAAATGCAGGAGTTAGAGGAAGGTGGTGCCATGGCCTCAAGTGGCCACAGAATGTTTTCTGTAAATTAAATGCCAAGTTTTCAACACCAGCCAGAGACTCTTCAAATGTGACTGGCCAGAGGTAAGAAAAGAGGTGCACTAGCCTGAAGTGTTTGTGCTGAAGTACTTCATTTGAGGATACCTGTGTAATAGCAATAAATACAGACTTGCTTGAACAGCATCTTTAAATTTGTTTTCTGAATACTGTATGTGCTCCTTTGCTTTGGGAATAGAAATGAGTTTCACTCCGAGAGTATAAGCTACTTTCTTTGAAAGCTTGCTGGAGTTACTTATAACTGCTTATAAGTTTTTACATACGTGGTCTAAGGTTAATTATGTTTTGTGAAAACACAGATCAGGTATTGATCTCAGAAGAGAGTTAAAGCAAAGTTCAGAACAAAGAGAGTAGTGAACTAAGTTGTATTGTATTTTATTGTGTATGTATTACACAACACTGCTTATACATCACTTTATTATGCTTTTGATGACATTAGTGTTATTGTTTGGCAGCACAGAAAAACCTCTGAGGTGCAGGCAGGGGTTGCTCTGGCACCCTTGCCTGTCTCAGGCATCCCTTACCTCTCCAATGGCAATGAAAGGATAGTCCCTCCCAACCCTTTCATTTCTGGCTCTTGCCTGCATCTGCACTGTGCTCTCTGCAGTGCTGTTTTGGGGAACTGACACAGGCTGCTGAAACCCATGATTTAGACTGCTTTCCCACAGGGCTGGGTTGAGCTGCCAGAGACAGATTCAGCACAAGTACCAGTGTTGCTGAATGTGGAAGCACAGCTATTACCTGTCTATGGATGTGCTGAAAAAAGTCTGTCTATTGGCAGGATACTATTACAGCTGAAAAAATAAATAAATTTGCCACTTTTGTTAAATTCTTCTCCTCAGGGGCAAAGATCCTTCTGTTTTTTATGCCCACACAAAGCATGAAATCTAGTTGGTAGAACATTTGCCCCTGTGCTAATCTTTTCTGCGCTTGCAGATTCAACTTGAGCAGTGTTTATTGCTGCTGTGGAGAGATGCTGTCTTTCCTCTTCCACACAGCCATGCAGTTGTGTTAGGGGCTCATTCTGCCATTGGCTGGGCAGTGGGGCTTAAGCTGACTGCAAAGCTAAATTAACACCAATCGGTAGCAACTGAGCTGGTGTTAGTGGCACTGAACTTGTATAGCCTGTCATGCTGCTTGATGTAGAACTGCAGGCAGATGTAGAAATTCTGAGCTTGTTTGTTTCTGTTTGTTTGTTTCCTCTAAATTTTCTTAATGAGGTTTTAAAGTGTCCTGGAACAAAAATATTTTTAAGGCGGTGTTAAATCTATTTGACTTTTTAGCATGAAATGGAAATTTAAGTTTGTTTTGCTGCTGGAAAAAGGCAATATTGCTTACATGTCAGATCTTGCATACCTTGCTCCTGTTACTCTTCTCCTGGACTATGCTCCTGTGCAAGGAGTCTAGGATCTCAGTAAACACATGATGCAAAAATAACTGGTTTGTATTCTTCAATACTGAAACTTTCTAGAGGATGTCCACATTCTTTTGGTTTCAGTAACAATTGAGGACACTTACACCAGGTGGAGTTATTACAAGCTCTCCAGGGAAAATAAACCATTTCAAAATACCTTATTAAAATCAAAGATGAAGCTGATGAGACTGAAATAACCAACCCAATATACTTCTCTTGGCTAGCAGAATTGCTGTGGTTCTCCAGCTGTTGTTATAGATGCTCTTAAAAAGAATATTAAAAACAGCTGTCACCTGTTTTTTTCCATCAAAATATAGGAATTTTACAATGAAAGCTAGGTTGACATTCTAGTGTGAAATGAAAAAATAAATATTTGTATGTCTAAAGCAGAGGAGTACAAACATAATTTAAATATGTGGTTAAATTAGGAAAAAAAAAGGTGTTCTTTTGGCTGCTAATAAGTAATGTCAGGCAGGTAGAGACTGGCAGGAGGGTCCTTGACATTGCATCCAGTGAATGACATATACAGAAACATATCACTAATAAGGTATTTCTTTGTGAAAAATTGCAGACATTGTTAAAGACACAAATTTCCCTTCCTAGTATTCCAGGAAACCCCACCTTGAGAAAAATCTGAGTAGTCGTAAGTTTAGTACATCAGTACGTCAGTGCCTTTTTAATCAGGGATCTTCAGGCAGCATCTGGCTTTTATTCCCTTTCAAGTGAGCTGTTTACCAGGTTCTCTGAGCATGTTTGGGATTTTTTCCCTTAATCCTCACAACTTCTTCAGATCCTGTCCTGATCACCGTAACATCTGACCACCTCCCAGTCGTGCATTACGAGACCTGATCTGTCATGTATATTTTGGTTTAATTTTTGATCTTCCCTTGAGTTGTACTTGGTACATCCTTATCATTTCAGCAAATCCTTCCAGTTTCAGGGAGCTTCACTTTTTATGTGTTCTCCCTGCTGTATCTTTCTCACATCGTAAAGGAAATGATCTGCACATGGGGACAGCAATACCTAGCATGCAAAATGGTTGTGGTAAATTTAGGAGGCAGATTAATTGGTACCAAAATCTAAAAGGCATGTGATCTACCAAGTATCACAAAATCTGTCTCTGCAAGTGGAATTCTTTCCAGACACTGTCAGAAATACCTTTTCTGATGTCAGAGGCAAACTATCTTTAACAACTTACAGCTACTGGAGGAGCAGCATTGCATACAGACTTGGGCACAGGGATCTTCTAAGTCCTCATCCATTTTTAGATCTTCCAAGTCTCTGATGTGATACATCTTTCAGAGCAAGCGTAAAAATTAAAGGCTGTGGCGAGGAACTTGTTTATTAACACAGGAGACCACTTTGCCTCAAGTGGTGCAATAAGAGAGAGACAGGTTGGACTACGTGACCTCTGGAAGTCACTTCCAACATAAATTATCTATGACTTTATAATTTTTTCAGTAACAGTGGGCTGGCTGAACAATTGTTTCTCTGTATACTTCTCTTAAAAAAAAGGAAGATTTTTTTGACACATGTGAGTTTTATGGCTTCATTTACAATTTGTCATTTGTGTTTCAGAACCAAGATACAATCTCTGCGGCAGCACTATCACTTATTTTTGTTAAAAGATAATTCCAGCTCCAGAGTACTTCAGTATAGTAGACAGCTCAAGGGTGATGGGGGAGAATAGCCATACAAAACAATGAATCATTTGCCCACATTCATAGAAAAGATCTATGGACAAGCAGGAAACATGTTTTTTTCTAATGCATGAATACTGTTCTGTATTTTATGTTCACTCCTGGTTATTTTACCTTCAAATAAATTTAGCCCTATGAATATTTGAAGCCAAATGACTAATTTCACAGCCAAAATCCTATGCCAGACAGTATAATGTAAGATATCTTATACTGCTGTAGACACAGGCGCATTTTAGGGGGTAAGTTTTTGTTTGGCAAAGAAGTGAATTGCAATTGCACTGAAGTGAAGGCTACACCTCTTCTTTCACTTGTGTAATACAACTGCTGAAGGCAAATTAGCAAGATTTTTGATTCTTGCACATTGTTAGGTTAAGAAAAGAGCAATCAGGCCACTTTAACCTGTCTTCTTGATGTGGTCTATATGTCCAGCTGGGCAGGAGCAACAATTCAGCCAGGAGACTGATGTTTCAGCACTGGTCTCTAATGGTCCCAGCTGGCATCCCTTGTTTGTGTGTGGTGTCAGGTGTCCCTGTAAAAATGTTTCTCCATGATCTTTATTACCTGGAGGGTGTCTGTGTGTCTGTGTGTATGTAGCCAGATGTTGTCACAGGCTTCCAGTCAAGTCAGCCCATGATGATACCGTGGTGTCCCTTTCCAGTGGTTTCAGGTATTGTTCTCCCATCACTTGCTGATCCATGCTCATATCAGACCTCATTACACTCAGGACTTGTTTGCCCTGCCCTGCTGTCTGCAGCTTGGTATACTCAGGCACTCAGCTCTTGATCAAGGGAAGGTTGTAGTGCTCCCATGATACATTCCTTTGTGACAATGAAGGCAGACTGTCCTGGGATGCATTAGCAAGAGCATATCCCAAAGATCAAGGGATGTGATGATGCTGTTTGGGGACTTGTTAGGCTATTCCTGAACTATTATGTCTAGTTGGAGTTTCTCCAGTTCAAGAGAGACTCTAAAAATTAAAGCTGATCTACTAAAGGGCCAGCAAAAGGATTGGAGGGTAGGTGGATTTGACATACGAAGAAAGCATGAATAAATAGGGTTCAGCCCAAAAAAGGGGAGGCTCCAGGGATGTCTAATCATGATTTCCCAATACCTGTAAGATAGTTATGTGGAAGATGGAGGCATTTACTTCACAAGAGTGCATGCTGACAGTACAAAAATAACAGGCACAAGTTGCTTTAAGGGAAATTCAGCAAGGAGATAAGACGAAAACTTCATCTTGCAAAAGATTTAATGTTGGAGTAATTTGTCCAGAAAAGTGGTGGAATCTCCCTTGCTGGAAATTTTTGTTTCTCTTGTTGTTCAAGACTTGGCTTGACAGGTTGCTGGATAAACCAGGCTTTCAAGAGAAAGTTGGGCCAGATAATCTCAAATGGTTCCTGCCCACTCAAGATACTGCTATTACGTGTCCCTACTCATGGCAGGGGAGTTGGAACCAGGCGATCTTTAAAGTCCCTTCCAACCCAATTTTATGATTCTTTTATTCTCTGCATATTCAACTCAAGAAAACCTAAAACCTGCTTGTTGCAGGAAGGGATATGTTTCAGGATATCACAGATTTATTTTGCCTGTAGCTTGATGGCACTAGCAACTGACAAAAACTATTTTTAATTCTGTGACTCCTATTAATTATCCAGTAACCTTGAAAAATTTCCCATCGGCCCTTTCACTTATTGAAATTTCTTACATGAACTGCTTGGATTGTACAGATTTTTTTTTTTTTTTACCTAGTACCTTACTATCCAATTAGAAAGATAAATAGATAGTGGAAAAATTAATTAAAGCAGAAAAGTTATAATGTGTTAAACCAGAATTGGTTCTGACCTGGAAGAATTGGGTCATTGTCTAAATATTCCCAAGTCTTGGAATTGCTTTCATCCTGTGGTTGAGCTCTGGTTCCACTGAACTTCTTAAGAAAGTTAATCTAAATTTTACTCTAGAGCAGGAGTTCTGAAGAGTTCAAAGGTTTCTATATTTACATCATCAAACAATTTAGACGCAAATTGAATGATTTTATGCTTCTATTCAGACTTGTGAAATTATGAGGTCATGGAAAAACAGGGGTTCTCTCGTTAATTCAACTATTTCCTTAATTAACATTCATTTGGCTACTTGAGGTTTAGCATGCTATTTCATTAAAATAATGCAATCGCAGATGGAGGAAAAAAAAGTTTTTAAAGTATAATTGGTTTTCATTGTCAATATAACTTAAAATCCCATTAGCCACAAAATTTCAGCATTGTTTTCCTAACGACTTGCATAATTGGATCATCAGATTTCTCTCCTTTAAAAAAAAAAAAAAATTCTCACATGGAGGCTTTAAAGGTTATTATTTGCATGAATTTTCCCCCCTCAGTGTTACATTTCCTCTTTTATTTCCACCAGTGCTGAAAGGTCAGAGACCTAGCGAGTTAAATGAAATCATGTCAAGAGCAACTAGAGCTCTTACCTCCCCTTTCCTCTCTTTTTTTTTTTTAAGATACTGACAGCTACTGGCAAATGCAACCAGTTTGATTTGGAATCCTTGTCCATCTCAACCTATTAAGACAATTTAGAGCACTCCTCTGGGTCTTCCATGGTGCTGTTCTCTCTTTTACATGTGCCTGTGGCAACTTTTGTCACTTCAGTTCAGGAATTGCAGTGCACTGTACTGGACTGGACTTAAATGGACACTGTTATGGAGACACTGTAAAATAAGGAGTGTTACAAAGAGGTGTAGATATTCCCATTAATAAATATTTTCCAGAGGTCTTACATTCCTATGAGTAAACTAGATCTGCCATACATATTATTAGAAAAACTCCCTTCTCATTTTCCATGTGTCTCTGTTATCACAGGAGTCAAACACATTAAAAGTTGTAGAAAAATCACATTTCTGGAAGAGATCTTGAGAAGTTATCCAGTACGTCTTCTTCCTGCAGGGCAGGTTCAGTCTTCCTAAACCATGCCTGACAGATTTTTATCTTACCAATTCTTTAAAATCTCCAGTGTTGAAAAATCTGTATTTTCTCCAGGCAATTTATTCAAGTGTTTAAGAACATTTGACATTATTTCCTCCAATATATAACTTAGATCTTCGTTGATGCATTTTAGGCTGATTTCTTGCTTTCCTATTTGAATTTGCTCTTTATGCAGTAGTGTTTTAAAATACTTGAAGACCATAAAAATGCTCTTCAGATGCCCCTCATCTGCACTAAACAACTCATTTTGGTTGTCCTCAAAGGCTGTGTTTTATAACCCTTTGATTATTTTTATCTCTCCAGTTGGTCAGCATTTCTCCTGCAGGTATCCTGTATCTAGACAAAGCAGTTGAGTGAAATAAACAGGAAGTTTTTTTACTTTGTCATCTATATGATTCTCTTCCAGGATGGAGCTTCCATTTTGTCTTTGAAATAGCCTTGCATAGCTGACTCATGCCCAATTTATGATCCACTATAGTCCATGCATCCTTTTTCAGAAGAACTGTTATTACTCGTCCTATAATTTTGCAGACGGTTACTCTTACCTAAGTGGAGAACTTTTGATTTTTTGCCCTTATTAAATTGCATCCCAGCCACTTCAGACAATTTCTCCAATTTATAATAATCAGTTTGAATTCTAATCTCGTCATCGCCTGTCCCAGCTTTGAATCATCTGGAAATAGAGCAACTGTATTCCCTACTCCATCATGCAGTTTTTATTATCGGAAGTTTTCCATAGACCCAGACTTCAAATCAGTCCCCAGCAGACCTCTCCCTTACATCCTTCCAGCTGAACAGTTTGTCTTTATGCACAATATCCCAATCAGTTGTGTCCCTACCATATGGCAGTTTCAAGAAGACCCTGGATTGCGGAGAAAAATGTCATGAAAGGCACTGTCAAAAACTTTTCTAAAGCAAAGATATTTTTCTTTTCAATACACAGGCCTGTCACCATGTCATAGGAAGAAACTTGGTTGCTTGACGTGATTTGTTCTTGACAAATCAGCGTTGGCTGATTCATATCCCCTTGTTCCTGTCCAGATGTTTGAATACTTGAACCAGTATTTTTTTTTTTCTTGGTAATTGAAATGAGATTGACTGATCTACACTTCTTTTCATTTTTTAAAAGTAAGAACTATGATTGCTTTTCTTCTGTTTTCTGAAACTTTACCTGTCCTCACTCCATTCTCTAAATAATTGCCCTGGGCTGTGAGATCACTTCAGGCCAGTTCTCTATGTACTCTCAGGTGAATTTCATCAGGACCTGCCAGTTTAAAAAACATCCAGCTTCTCAAAGTAGAATTGAACCTCTGCTTTGCCTTTTCCATCCCAAGCTCTTACCCGTTTTTCATTGATGCTAATTGTGTTAGACATCTAATCACAGCTGCTGTATCAAGTGAAGACTGAAGGAAAAAACCTACATTCTCATCTTTGGCCATCTGTGCACCATTGAGGCCTCTCGTACTTAGGAACCTGTGAAATGTTTTGATAATCTCTGCTTTGTGTAGTGATAGAATAAGGAAAGAGAAAGATAGAAGTGTTCATATTTAAACTAGTTTTTGACCTCAGAAGGAAGTTAAGAGTCTAATGTGGGCCACACATGTGAGATTCATCACATTCATTTTGATCAATAAAAATGCTCATATCCAATTAAAGCATGCTCTTAAGTGTCCCTCTATAGTCAATGGGAGATAGAAAGTGGCTTCAAGGATCAGCTTTTTTCCTTTTCCAGATACCTTTGTTAGATGAAACCCAATCTGTCAATAACAGCAGGTGATGATGATATCAGTGCAAGCAGACAGGGATGGCAGCTTGGAAAGTCTTTATTACTTTTGAGGACAAACACACCACCAAAAGCAAGTGGCCAGGTTTTTTTCTGGTTACATCATAAGCTTTAAGACTGCATTGCTTTAGCCCTATCCTTTACAAAAATGGATGACAATTTACATTCTGATTTTTAAAATGTTCAATTTGGTGCACAGCATCATGTTTGACACACCACTGTTTTTACTATTTTTTTTCGTGGGAATCTGAATTATGCAGGAATTATTCATGGGCGTATGTATATATATTGGTCAAAATAATCTGTTTCTGTGCAAGAAAGGAAGTTACCATAAATTGGCTGCAGCCCACTTCTTCCAAAATAACTTTCGAGTTTAGGAGAAGGTTGTATTTAAGTCATTTTTAAAATGACTTCCAAAAGATGTTTTTTGAAATAGTTCAGCTTGTAGCATGGTATCAATTTAAACAGCTTGTTTTACTATCACGTAACCTGTGTAGTGACCTAGTTGAAGTCCAAGTCTGTTTTAAAGGGCTAAATCTTTTTTTCATTATTATTATTTTACCTTTTTTATTACTGATGCAGTCAAAGAGTCCAAACCTTGATTAAGTTTCCCCACCTTATTCAGTCTCCATTCCTTTAAAGACCATGTCTTCCCCTGTGTGCCCCTACATTCTGCACACAGAGCTGTGAATCACTGTCATATATTTGCTTCATGGTGGATGCCAAGAAAACCAATGTATGTTGGTCAGAGCATACAGTAATTCTTCAGTTACCTTCAAATGTTCAGTACTTCTTGGGTTTCCTTCAGGTCTTTTTTTCTGATGTGACATCATGAACTTTTTTGTATTTGTAGAATCTACATCTTCCTTTCCTTTGTTTTCCTGCACCTGACTAGAATTTGATGTGTGCACTGTGCATTATGCGAGTCTCTGCTCAGCTCAGCCACAATACAATGTGTGTGTGCATGGGGACACGCAGGTGAGAGATTCCTGAAAAAACAAAAACAAAGGAGGTTTTCCTTTCATGCCAATTTGAATGATTGCCTTTCACTTGATAAAGTCTGGCACATACCTTGGTGTTTCATATGAACTGTCACAATAACCTGACTACAATGCAGATTCCTGACCCAGCTTTCAGAGGTTTGTGATATGTCTCCTTATTCCATTAGCACTTTGTCATCTGCTCCCTTGATGCCACTGTCATATGAAGAAGAGGTTTAGGATGAGGTTCTTGATAGTGTTGAAAAGTCTCTTTGTAGTTTACTCACTCTGTATCTCTCCACTCTCAATTTACACAATACCTATTGATATGTTTCTGCTTATCTCACCAACTGATATATCTCACACACAACTTGTAGAGCCTTATTGTGGAGGCTTATGAATTTAAATATTTGGGGTTTATTTTGAACATGATATAGTATAACAAGAAGGCTGTCAAATGTTCCTTCTGTGTAATTCCTTATCCATGTTTCAGAAGAGGGCACTTCTCCTCTGACATGACAGTAAGAATTGGCTGAACTAGTTTCTGGAATGTCAGTAATGGAGGGATCTTAGCCACATACTTCCTTCAGGGCCTGTGAGCTCATTTTTGTAGTGTTGGGGGTTTTTTGCTGTTCTTGTGTTTTCTTTTTTTTTTTTCTTTTTTTTTCCTCTCTTTGTTGTTGTTGTTGTTGTTGTTTTGTTTGGTTTTTTTTTTTCCTTAATGTGATTTGTAGTAAATTCCATCTGTTTTAACCTGTCCCTACAAAGAGGGCAACAAAATAGGGATGACTGAATAGATGAATTAAAAAAAAACCAAACCAAAGCAGAAAGGGCCTGCACAGTATTTCCATGTTTTGGTTCAAATAATTTTAAACATATTCAAAATCTTTAAAGATATTCAAAATCAGTAGTGAAGTTAAATGCCTTTACTAAGCAGCCATATGTAATCATATTAATGATTTATAATAATGATTACATCATATAATAAATTTATATTATAAATATAATTTTCATTGCTGATATAAAATGACTGAATGAATAAGTATATAGTATATAAAATCAATGAGTATATAGTTTTAACTCTATATGCCAGTAATGATGCTGCATATAAGGATGATATAGTATTTTTATACTTATAATTCAGATAAAAGAGATTAGAAAGCTTTTGCCAAAGCACATGCATAGAGGCCAGAAAAGCATTGCTTGAAATTTCTTTTCTGTACAGCTTAGCGAAAATAACTTAACTGCTTTACAGCAATTTTTCTGATCTGTGAAATGGGAATAGTAGCTGAATGTAAGCTGAATGACTTACACAAGACTACATTTCAATGACTGAAATATAGGATATATTTAGATATATTTTCTGTTGAATTTCTTCTTTCATTTTTCCCATATCTTATTTCAATTTGCTAAGTAACTGCTTGGCTGTCAGCCCTCAAGTTTACATTGAATTATATTTATTTTTCTGATTGTATTTGAATTGGAATCCTTATAAACACAGAAAAAAAGTTCTCCCTTCATATTGTAATTTGACAAGTTATGAATTTGTATATGTCATTGTGTTAGTGCAAGGTATCCAATATCTTTATGTTTAGAGGTGTTAAGGGCAAGTTGGAAGAATCACCTTGTAGGACAGATTCAAGTTTAGTTTTGCTGCAACTACTGCAGCAAACAAAAACTGAACACCAAAAAATTAAATGCTCTGCTTTCTACCCCATGTTCTGTTACTACAAGACTTGTTTCAGGCATGATGGGTGGCTTCCTACATGGTCTGAACAGGACATTCCATTTACAAAACTGGAATAAATTCACTGATCCCTCTGATAACAGTCAAGGCTAACTTTAATCACAAATTGGTTTTTGGCTCAGTTCTTTGGGGTCAGAATTTCCTCTCAGAATAACTGACAATTTTGCTATATCCATTAAACAAAGCACAGATACATGGCAAAGCTCTGTAGCATGTTGCACATTTTACACCAATGTGCACCTGCCTCAATTCATTAATTCTCAGCTGCAGCCTGCCAGTTTGACTAGACATATTCTGTATAGAATAGTTATAACTGATTCCTTCCTTGGTGTAGAAATTGTCTCTTGTTGGAAAAGGGGATAGGCAATGTCCATGCTCAGAGACAGAGGTGGTGGCAGACACCTATGGTCCGTATTTCTGCTATGGCAGACTCGGTATCAGTGGAAGCTCAACAGGGCTTGGTCGTGTTGGGGTTCCTGTTAGTACATGTGAGAATCACTGCCTCAGACTCTGCTGGCATGGTCACACAATGGCAGCTGTCACTTTAGTTGTTTGAGATTTAGTCCAGGAACATTTTGAACTCAAAACCAGAAGTCTCTGCAGCTTGAGCTAAAAAGAAAGTGTCCATAGCCAAAAGAGAAGTACTTTCATAACCCTTCTGTAGCCTGGACAGCTGGGGCAGGTTCACAGTATTGCCAAGAAGAGTTGTAGCCACAGTATAAGTGGAATGGAAACATGGTGGTGTCAGGCAGTCTGGCAGTGCTTATCCCCATGCTTATCACCATGTTAATGTGGGAATTGGGAAGGTAAATGCACATTTGGTGGATTAGACTCTTCTAGTAAACTCAGAGTGAACATATATTAGGAATAGATTGCAGAACATCTAGTTGCCAATTTAGTTCTGTTCATCATCATACAAACACCCAAACCTTTGAGCAATTAGAAAACTTGCAGAAAGCAATGCTGCTAGTGGTGTCTATAAATCAAGAGCAAATAAATAATCCTTAAAATTCTTCCTCAGTAACAGAATCTGACAGTGACTCAGAAGCAGTAAGTGAGAATAGATAGTCTAGCTCCAGCCCTAATGGAGAAGGATCTGTGCCAGCTAATAACTTTCTGTTTCTTCCAGTAAATAAGTGTGAGTACCCTGGGTTGCAGGCTGGATAACTAATGGAAGTTGAATCACCTGTATTCTGAAATTTATACCCAGTCAAATGGCAATTTCTTTACTTACTGACATAGTCACCTGCACGTATGTTCTTGTAATCCTCATTGACATTAATGGGAAATATACTGCTGTGTGGACATGGAAGTGAGATCGAGAGTCAAAAACCTTTTTTGTTTTTCCATCCTGGTAAGGTAAAAGTGGAAAAATAATTCTTATTGCTAGAGCATCACACAGATTAAGACAAAAATGTGCATCTTTTTCTCTCTTTTCATCTAATCCTGGCTGAATGCAGGACAGTGGTTATCATGAGTCATATGAGTATTTCTGCTCTCTCTGGAAAAAGTGAAATGGCTCATTACCATATTAATATATTATTCTGTACCAACATATTTTATTTTTTAGCAGGAAGGCTGATGCACACCAGACATAGATTACATACATTTTATTTAGCTGAATTCAACTGTTCCCACTGAGGAGTTTTGAAAGCGATGTTTGGGTCCCTCTCTGGAGTACTTTTGCTTGTTTTCCACTAGTCTTGGAAACCTTAGCTTAAAAAATAACCCAAAAGAGGTTTGGAAAAAAATAAATGCACCAGTATTTGGGAAAGTTACAGAGGATAGTTATGAGACTCTTTGCCATTGATCTTGGAAAAAACAGTGGAATGGTTGATACAGTTCAAATTAATGAAGAGTTAAAAGAGGTTACTTTAATTGTTGCCAATCAGTGCCAGTATATGCTAATAAAATTTGTTAATATAGCTTGCTTCATTTTTATAAAATTAAAAATTTGATTGAGGAATCTATTTAATATAGTTAGACATCTCCAGGGCATTTGATTTGGTACAGAGCAATATTTCAATACCTAGGAAGAGTGATGAAAAATCAATGGAATAATAAGCATGTGAAAAAGTAATTCATGAGCTTCAAAATGCAGTTGTGCAGTGAGCCTTGCTGGGGTGGGGTTACTTTTACCCCTGGCAGCCCCCACAGTGCTGGGCTGTGTATTGGTAGCTGGAAAGGTGGTGGTGACACACCAGTGTTTTGGACAATGCTGAGCTCTGCTGGCACAGCATCAAGGCTGTTTCTCCACTCTCTCCCACTGAAGGCCCCCAGTCTGGGGCTGGGTGAGAGGCTGGAGGGGACACAGCTGGGGCAGGGTGACCCAAAGGAGTATTTGGTACACTATGATGTCATCCTCAGCGATAAAAGCTAAGAGAAAGAAAGTGGGGAGCATTCATTATTCAGTCTTTTCTCTTCTGAAGCATCACTATGGGTACCAAATCCTGCTTCCCAGGAAGCAGCTGAGCATCACCTGCTGATGGGATGGAGAAAATAAATATTCTTTTTTTTTTTTTTTTAAATTGCTTCTACACACAGCCTTTGCTTTATTTCATTCAACTGCCTTGATCTCAAACCACTTATTTCATCTTATTTTCTCCTTCTTTCCTGCTGTGGATGGGATGTGAGAGAGTGGCTTGGTGGGCGCCTGTCACCAGCCAAGATCTACCCACCCCAAGTTGTAAATGGGAATTATTAGGAAGCAGATGTCCTCTCAGGGAAGCCCCAGTAAGATCCATTCTTCGCTACACATGCATTATCACAATTTGGAAAATACAGAATTGTACTCCTAAAGATTCTGTTTGAAAAAAATCTAGGGGAAGATATAAATAGTGAAAAAAATAGGTTATGAAAATGTAGGCACTTTGATCACTTGGAACTGTGGCACAAGAATATTATTTCCCAGTATTGTCCAATACATATTCAGAGGCCAGAAAAAAAAAGTCAGTTATACAAAAAGGACTGGAAATTTGTTCATGGGAGCAGGGAGTGTGAAAAGGACTTAGAGGTCATGGGAGTTAATCTGATGAAAATGAGCTGCTAAAGATAACACTGTGGCAAAAAGGTTAATGAGACCACTACATGAATCCACAAGAGGATATGAGAAGTTATAGAGAGATTAAATTACTGTATTGTTGGGTTTTGCACTGACCCCTCTGTATCAGGATAATTTCTGATATTTAGTGAAGAGTGTTATAAAACGGGAGATTTAGAAAAGTGCTATGAGAATGACTAATGAACTGGAAAACATGCTATAAGGAAGGAGTAAATTAGTTCCATGTATTTAGTTTATCAAAGAAAAGATTAGGGAGTCAATGTCTGTTTGGTGAACAAGATGCAATAGTGCATTCTTCGGCCTAACCAGCAAAATATAACTGGAATCTTTATTAGACAAAATAAGACTGGAAACATAAGCATATCTTTGAAAAAGAATTGTTTGGTTTTAATGTAGCTTGCCAAAGGGTTCTTCACCAGTGGTAAATTTGTAATCCAGATTAGGTTTTGTTTCTAAAAGCTATCTTCCTGTTGAGATCAATCTTCTGCAGTCAGAAGCTATCTATTGACTCTCCAAAGCATGAAACATTTTTTTGTGTCTCACAGAGGCATAAATATTAGATCAAAGCTTTAGTCCATACTACAACTGGAGATGTTACATGCAAAAATTTTGCTGATTTCCTTATTTTTCTGTATCCCAGCTCTACTAATGTCCCCTTTGTCTTATCATCTCTAAAAGTTCATTTCACTTTCTGTGATATGAATGCTTATTAAAAAGCTACCTCATACATATATATATATATATATATGTGGAAATTTATTTACAGAAATATCTGTTTTTACTAACTGCTACTTTCCTGGGAATCCTTAGCTTTTCCCACCATTTCTAAGATGATGAAGTTTAAGGAGAGAAGAATAAGGAGAAATAGAATAAGAAAGATCATTTGGAGAAGCACATTATGAGCAGCAGAATAAAAAATCATAACACACTAAAATCAACCAGCATAGAGACTTAAATATGCCTCATGTAGTATTGTTTATTGATGATGAATACATTTATAGGTGTGCACTTTCACTTTGAAAAATTCCAAACTGTTTAATTAATTGTCTTATTTCTCCCCTTACAACTTTCTTTGACTTCACGTTTCCTTTTCAGCTCTTCTCAATAATAAGAGCATGCATCTAAAAAAAAAAAAGGAGACATAAAATTCAGTGGGACACATTAATTTACAAATGACTTGATTGATGCCCAGAAGAGTCAGGGCAAAAGAACCTCATTTGATGATATGGGAAAAAAATGGAAAGAGACCAAATTCTGAGATGATCAGAAGCAAATGATTAATTTAATTTTGAAGCAATGACTACTAGAATTAATTTTGCTTTTTTTTTTTTCCACAATAATAATTGACTGGACTACAGGGCTGATATGTTTCTTTTTCAGATGAGGAGAAAGACTCCTAATAATGTAAGCAGGAGGTGATTATGACAACCTTAGCATGGTCTGCATCAAGTTTATCTTAATGCCTTTATGGAGGCCAAAAAAAGTGTTTTGAAATGAAAACACTGAAGTATTGAGTAGCTTCTAAGTAGGTTATCATTTTTTGAAGTTAGTAATTGTCTATCATATTGTAATGATTCAAATTACATCACCATAGAAGTTCAAAATTATCCTTATGCCTTGAGTGACCATGGCATGGAAATCCAGGCAGGCTTTGTTAGCTCTTCCCTCTGAATTCAATGAGTGTGCTCACCGTCATGGCCATTAATCTTTCATACCCTTAATCTAGAATAATTGTAAAATGGACATGACTTAAATTCTGGTGTTGCTTCTTTTAGAAATTGTGGAATTGGGTTTTCTTGGAAACTGGAATTATCACCATAGAATCATCAGAGAACGGCTTGGGTTGAAAGAGACCTTAAATATCATCCAAATCCCCTGTCATGGATAGGGGCACCTTCTACCAGAGCAGATTGCTCAGAGCCCCATCCAACCCGGTCTTGAATGCTTCCAGGGATGAGGCACCCCTAATATCTGAGAGATACATGTAGGTGTTCCAGGTATTCCTGATGAGATAAAAATTGGTCCACAATGACCTATGTCCTGAAAAATCTTCATCTGGAAATGGTGAATACCACAAATTTCTAAATGGAGGAATCTACTAAACTCACATATAAATATTTATTTTCTCTTCCACTGGTGATACCTTGCATAATGGAAGGTTATAGCTTGAGTGACTCTGCAGACAACTATTAATTTTCTGATAATGCACATGAAAGTTTCTCATCCAAAATTATTTCCTTTTCACTGAATTAAAAAATCTCATTGATATCAGTAGCTTATTATCAATCATGGCTGTATTCTGGGAACCTAAACGTGGCGTTCATTTACAACTTTCTGATACTTTGGTCCAAGAACATCATGAGCAGTACAGATGGCATTATTTGCTCCACAGCTCATCTCCTTGACATGTTCTGGATCTGTGCTCTATTTCGCTGATGGGTGTCTTTGTGGAAAGGTTATATTCTGCCAGCATATTTACAAATGCCCCCTTTGCCTTCACAATTACTGAAAATTGATTAGTATGGTGAACTTCTGTGCCCACTTCGGCTCAGTAGTCCCAATTCACAGAATATAAGGAAAGGTTATACCCTTTTCCACTAATATGTATGTTCCACAGATTTTTGGAACAGAGCCAGGGAGGGAATTCTTTCTCCCTCCCCCCCNCCCCCCCCCCCCTTTTTTTTTCCCCCCACAAGAAAATAAAGTTTAAAAGTTCAAAAGATTGTGGAAAACAATGGCTTTATATGGTATTCAATCTGATGATTTGTACTTGCATCCTTGTTCTCCAGAGTGTCTTCAAGACAGGAATATATAGATGGAAAGATAAAGAAAAACAGATCAGGACAAGACAGTAAGCTAGGGGGAAAACCCAACAAAATAAGAGTGCTATGATATGAATTAGATTGCAATCAGCCAAACAAAATTCCTTTTTCCTACCAAATTAATGTTTCTGATTCTTGTTCTTCCATATTGTGCTGTCAGTCTTTTATAGTGGACACTAGGAGCCCTCTCATGTAAAAGCAGAAAGAAACAACTTTACAACTGTGTGTTAAAGGCCTGGAATCGAAACCTCCTGGCTTCCATGTGAATCTACTATAGACAATAGTGGCTATGCTTAGGAGCCTCTTGTCATTTAATAGTTGCATTTTTAGGGAAATAATGAAGCCTGTTTCATTGTTTGAAAGAACTTCTTGAGAAGATTGTAGCCCTGAAGAAAATTTCAGACTATTTGAAGCCCTGAGGATCCACTCTGCTATTTTGAGCTGCAAAGTATTTATTTTTACAACGTAAGAAAAGGACATGAAGAGGGATGAAACATCCCCTTATTAGTTTGTTTATGAAAGAATTCTACTTCAATACCAAGATTTGCCTATTCTAGTCTCTTATTTACAAGAGACAATCCTAGCACAGTTCCAGTCTTGAAATAAATGCGTCTGATTCTGGTTTGCACAGAACTTTGCTTATCTCGTCTGTCATTTTTCTCTCAGATCATTGTGACATTTCATGAAACTTTTGCCTATTTCCCAAATTTATTTTCAAAATGAGAATCTAGGTATACATCCTGGTTATTTAGCAGATGCCTAAAAAATTATGAGCAGTAGCTCTCATACCCTGTGCCCAGGAAGCCTTAACCTCCAGTGTTTGCTTGTATCCACTTTTTCCAATATTGCTGTTAATTTGTTCTTATTTTGAATTGAATTTCTCATTTCACTTGTGAGAAATTTTATTTTCCCCTTCCTTCCTTGTTTCTCTGCTTCCTTCCTTCTCCCTCCTGAATATCTTTCTCTCTTTCTTTCTCTTTCTCTTTCTCTTTCTCTTTCTCTTTCTCTTTCTCTTTCTCTTTCTCTTTCTCTTTCTCTTTCTCTTTCTCCTTCTCTTTCTGTCTTTCTCTTTCTTTCTTCTTGTTCATCTCTCTATGTGTCTCCATCTCTCATCTCAATTTTCAGGAAACACAAGAGACTTAATGTGTGTCAGTGATGACCCTTTTGGTTGTGGATACAGAACACAGGGTGTTTGAAGAGACAAGGGGAAGACCTGAGGATGAATGCTGCCCATTCCTGATCCCTGTGGTGCTACTGGAAATGCTGAGTGCCTTTTTAAAACTGAATAGACCTAGACAGGCATAGAGGTGTAGGACACTAGGGATTAACTCAAAAGGTAGGGTCAGAGAAAAGATAAAGTTTATAAAACATACAGATTAAAGAAAAAAGAATAAGATTAAGGGGAGAGAGACACTCTTACAAATCAGTACAGTCAGGAGCGAGACTGCTGCATTCTCCTGACTGAAAAGCTAACCCTCCCTTTATTCAGAAATGTTCAAAGTAATAAACAGTGCCTTGAACTCCTCCAGCCTCCTTTCTTTTAACCTTATCCTTCTAGCACACCCCATGTTATGTCCACCAGGGATATCTTTGACTCTTTCAAAAGCAAGTGGCTCAATTAGAAAAGAAGCAGCATTTGCCACACAGCCCACTCACTCCAGCAGTCTCCTTTAATCCCATCTAAACTGAAAGCATTCATTTATGTGTCTGCTCTGTCGCAATGGAACATATTGATTATCAATACAGAGACCACATTTTCAAACCAAGTCAACTGTAGGGTTCTCTGTGTACACTTGTGACACTGTTTTTGAAAGATCCCTTCCCTGTGGCATTTATGGCCATACTTTCAGTAGGTTTTGTTTTCAGGGCTTCGTTACCTTTACTGTAGTCCCTTTACTCATCTGGCCCAAAGGGCAGTGGTGATGAGCTTTTTTAATAACTGGGAACCGTCTTCTGTTCTGCCATTTCATTTGCATAGTGAGGCTGTGATGCGCAAGGAAGCTGCTAATAATGCCACCAAAACCAGAAATACATATAATCAGAAAAAAGGAGCAATAAATATTGTTAATTTTTTATACATTTACTCACTTTTAAATTTCATAGCAAGAAGAAATAACAACTGCCTCTTGCTAGCTCACACCATTAAATAACATGGCCAATAGGCTTTTAAGTTTTTTTAAGTGCCTAAAGGAAAATTGGAAACAAGGATGTGAATCTTTTATTGATGAGCTCTGGATACGTACTTTTGTCATGTGTTCTTTAAATACTGTAAAGTTCCCCAGGCTGTTCTATATAATGTACTTAACAGCTCTTCTTGATCAGCACTACTGCTGTTTTAACACAGCAATGATAAAATGCACTGCAGTTCTTTTGAGGGTAAGGCTATAGCCTAAACTGAGGCTTGCTCAAAATTTGAAAATAAAAGCAAAAAAAGTGAACCTGATTATCTTTGCCTTAGCCTTTTGCAACTATACTCCTGGACAAAATACTTTCGTACAGAAACAAATCAAAGAAAAGACCCTATAATTTTCAAAATGTGAACAAGAAAAGATTATTTGTATTTTCGTTTTCACCTGCTCAATTTGATAGCTCTTCAAACACCTGTGGGTTTTGTAGAATTACACAGTTGTTGACTGAGAGTAAATTTAGGCAAGCATGAAGCATTAATATCTGATTAAGTCTGAAACAGAGTAATGTGATTTTATGTCCTTATGGTTTTGTCATCATTGTCATCCTTTTGAGACAGTGATTCGGTGATGAAGTAGCAGCTGTGTGATGCAATGTGAATGTGTTTGCATACCTCTCTACTGCTTGATTTCAGCTGAGTTTGGGGCTTTGTCCTCATGGCTTCTGTTTTTAATAAATGAAAATCTCCTCCTTCATTTCTGTATGAGATTCTGTGGCTCAGGCTGTAACAACAGACATTCCTGTGGGTCCATTTTCAATATTTTTAAAATCTATCCCTAATTAAATGATTTCTCAGAATTTGTGCCACCTGGAATCCTGAGAGATCCAGATTCTAATTCAGGGACCTTATTTTAGTTTTCTACCAATGCTTTACATGTCTAAGTTTATGATCATGACCACCCATGCTGTGATCCGTGCTTAGTTCACAGATTAGTTCAGTGTCCATCTGATCACCAATCCATTCCACACAACCGTGTCCTGATGTCTAGAGAAGAAATGGATGAGAAAGTAATTTGGGATCTTGAAAAAGGAGATCATTTGGAGACATCTCAACACAACACAATTCTTCTTATGTCACCTTAGTCATCTGCGAGTTTGGCAGCCAGGAAAAGTCATTTGGCTGTTCTGGAATTGACAGGGAACGATAAACAGCACGGGTGCCACAAATAGGTGTCTAAGAGAGATGGGAAAAGTAAGATGGATCCTGTTCATGACTGAAGAATCTGAGAGTATCCTTAGTATATCTTGTTACAGTAGCCCTAAAATGCCCCCAAAGCCCAAAGCTTTTCATGTCAATTTTCATGTCAAAATTCTAATTAGAAAATCTAGAATTAAAAAAAAAAAAGGTTTTTTGTTCTCCAAAATTTGACAATTTGTAGATTATTGCAATATTCGGGGGGTGTTTAGAACAGAGCAAACTAATTGACACACCTTAGTTCTAGCTTATTTTTTCATTAATTATAAAGTGAACCCTCCAAAAAGAAAACTACTAGCACCAAGAGTGTGCAGAAGAAAGTAGGGCTGATAGATGAGGGAAGTTTTTAGAAATTCTGTTAGATACCTGAAGAAATGGAGTTTTGCACTGACAAAAAGTATTTTCTTCAGTTAAAAACCAATCTGGCTAAGAGGGAGGTGAAGTCCATGATGAAAAAATAATGGGAAAAGTATGGAGCCTGATAGCAATGAATAAATTCAGTATTAGATAATGGAGAGAACTGATAAAGAAAACTAAAGCAGTCAGTTGAAAATCTGTGGGTAATAGGGCAAAGATAACAAGAAGTTCTTTAAACAGGAACAAAATACCTACAGTTTTGTAGAACTATGGATGGTAAAATTGTTAACCCTGGTAAAGAAAATGCAGAATTATGGAAATACATCCATTTTCTAATAGAAGAGTGAAATATTTTATTTTCTCTCACTTCTGAGAAAGAGTGTTAAACAGCAACACTAAATATTTTCAAATCTACAGAATTAGGTAATTCACTGTCAAGAAAATGACTTATCTGTGGAGCTGCCTAAATTAATTTTTTTGAAATCTCTGTATTCTGAGGAACTTCCATAAGCTTGACAAAATAGCCATGGCCCAACACTTACAAATAGTGACTTAAATGGCCTTGAAAAAAATTTGCTAGTTAGCCCAAACCTTACCTAGGAAAATTTTCTTAGATGAATTGAACTAAGATTAAAATTACAACTGATGCCAATCAATGCAACGTTATGGAAAATATTTTTATTTTTAATGATCTGGTGTCTTGATGAGGCAGTAAAACATTTTCATAAAGCAATTATCCTGATGAAACATACCTAGATGTTTTATATTTTCAGAGGCATTGCGTGCAGCTGGCAGATGTGACAAGGCATCCATGGGTGAAGCCAGGTGTGATGCCTGAGGTATCTGAAATCGCATAGAGCTCTGGTGTCTAGACAGCTGGATTGTCCCCTGGTGACCACTGAGTGGGATTCATCTGCCTCACTAAAGCTCCCCAAGAATTAAGATTCCTGGTTTGAAACTAGATTCCTTTTAAAGTCAGCAGAGAAAATATGCTCCTTGCCATGTGCTTCAGCAGACCCAGGTGAAATGCCTTTCCGAGTGTGAGGTGAAACATTGCTATAGGATGCTGGATTTCCCTCTGTCAGCTATGGGGAGAGTGAAACTGGAATTAGATGACAGCAGCGCAAAGCAGTGCAAAAAAGGATTTTGACAACCTGGAAGGAGTTTGGGAAAGATTTATTGAAGCCTTTCAGGGTTTGGAAGAGATACTTTGTAGTGTGAAACTAAAGAAGTTCAATCAATTTTGTTTGTCCAGAAAGGTCAAGAGACGGCTACCTATGATTACATCTGAAGAAGAAGTATTTCATCATAGAAGGCTCTTTTGTCTTCCAAAAAAACCCCACAACACAACAACAACCACCTCCCCCCACCAAAAAAAACCCAAACCAAAATCCCCACAGCATAAAATCCAACAGTTGCAAGCCTAAGCTAGCACACAGTAAGTGTAGATGTAGAAATTAGCGTGCTCATTATTTACAACGGAGGAGGCTCAATGGAGGAAGCTGTGTGACTGTCAGTTAGTGGCTGTAAAAGCTTATCTTGGGATATAGAGGCTTTTCATTGCCTTGAGTGCATATCTAAGCGATGTGCTACCACGCAAAGCAAAGAGATGAGCCTGCTTAAATTCCTGGTGAGATTCTGTGGCCTGGGATGCACCAAGCATCAGGCTGAATACTCACAGTTATTCATTCTGGCTTTGAAACGTATGAATTTCAAAACTTGTTTTCGTAGCATAGGAAAGTAGCATTGTACATTTATCAGTGTTGCTTCAAGTTCAAAAGAGGCCTGGAAGAAATTATTAACTAAGGCAAAAAGGAAGGTGAAAAATGGGGGAAATGGTAAAAAGGGAAAATGAAAAATAATTGCACAGAATTTTTACTGCCATGGCCATCCATTTGTTTGAAATTTGGTTTTGCATCTAAAATTTTGTGGTTTATTTATTTTCAATTTAATTTCTTTAAGTTTTTGGAAAAATACGTATAATATTTATTTTTACGTATTTTTATTTACCTGCTACCTTTTTATCTTTCTTTTTATCCTTAAGGAAGAGGACCAAAAACAATCTTTGCCTGAGTGAAAAACACATTTTCCTTCTTCTTCATGACATTATGCATGGAAAAATAGTGAAATTATACAGTGACATTTTTTCAAAGTTTAATGAACTTTGTAAAATTTTAAGCAGTTGTTAATGAATAGAAACTCGTGCCCTAGTATTAAATGATCAAATGATTTTCATGATACCTGTGTACTTTTACCTTTTCTCCAGTACTCAGAAAAAATATCATAGGTTTATATCCACAAAGAATTAAGTTGTTCTTAATGTACAGCAGCTGCTGCTGAAATGCTTTTATAAATAAGAACATTTAATAAAATAGCATCTTGGAGGAGGCTCTTCTCTTTAGGTATCTGGGAATGCAGGCTGCCTTAACCCACTTGGTATTATGTCTAGAACATTTATATATTTTTGCTTGCTGTTTACAGCTTTTTTTATTAGTGTGTCTTTTTTTCAGTGCACAGGTTTGTGGAGCAAGCAGCTGTTCATTTGTTTTGTCAGTAATGGAAAGAAGACTTGAACAGCTGATGACAGGTAATTTGGGATGATGTTCAAGTTCTTATAATAGAACTGTGTAGAAAGCTATCACTTTATCTTGCAGTGTCTGTATATGTGTGACAAGACTTTCAGAGCAGAAGAAGAAATTTGCACTTCACAGGGTAAATAATAAAACATGAGAAAATAGACAGTGGTGTTAAGAATGACGTATAGAAAAACTACATGCAGGAAGCCATTTCTGGTGCACAACAAGGTGATTTGCTGGTTGTATGCTTCTGGAATTTTTGATAAGGGTTCGTGACTGTCATGTGTTGGCACCTCTTCTATCAGTTTTTAATACAAATCTGGAGCATACTCAGAATATTCATTTTTCTTTACTGAAAAATGAGTAATGTTACCTAAACATGGGGTTTCAGGAATTTCTAGGCAAATATGGTTTGCTTGCATTTTGTCCAGTTGGAGCCTCATGTCCTCTTGTCATTCATTCTCTGGAGATTTCTCCTCTGAAAAGAGAAATCTGGCAGTTTCTTTGACAGCTCCGGAATGTTTCCAGTAAATCATCCCCACACGTTCACGGCTGTCCGCTGTTCTACACCTACTTCCATGCAGGAATTTGTATTTCTGTCATCCCTCAAGGGAAACTGTTCCTCCACGGCTTCCTGGAAATTGCAGTTGTAGTAATTACAGTTGCCCACTACTTCTGCTTTTCCTGACCTTGAAAGTACGTTTTGTTTACCCATCCTGTCCTCTGCTGCTTTTCTCTGTCACTGGCAACCCTCTCACTGCCTGTCCTGCCCAGAGTTCAGGGAGTTCCCTGTTACCTCCGTTACTGCAGTATTTGGCTCCCTGCTGCCACTTTTTAATTCGTTCTGTCAGCTTTCCTACCACTGCTGGCTTCAAAAGTTTATTTGCTGTAGGCAACAGAGAGTCCACATATGGAGTGCCTGGAGATGCTGTCCTGGCTGCTGCCCATGCCTTCTGTTAGTGTGTGTCTCCAGTTGTTCAGTTGCTTCTTAACTTGCCCATGAAGCTGTGAAAAAGCTCTTTTTCCATAGTTATCCCCACAAATTTGCATTGCAGATGGAGTGTCGGTCATCACTTGTGATGAGTAACTCAGTGGTTTTGCTTAGCACCACTAAAAATTAAAAGAGAAAATATGTTATGAAGAGTTCAGGTGATAGTACAATCATCAGGAGCCATATGCCACACAGGAATGGCAAAATCTATTTGTTCCAGCCAACTACAAAGACTATGTAGCATATTCCTTATCATTACTTAATAGGAGGTGATTATTAAGTATTTGGATACACAGAAATATATTCTGTAGCTATTCGTGACACTTGAAAGCATGCCACTTGCGCAGTGAAACAACCTCGGGATATATAATAGTACTCATGAATTACTTATTAATTCTGCTCTCTTCTGTGTCTTCTTCTTTCTAATTTAAGTGGTTTTGGCCTTATTGTGCTACATAATGGGACTTAAAGGTCATTTTACAACCTGTTGATCCCCTGGTTGTCACTACACTCCTTCTAGTGTATTGTGTCTGGTATTGTGTCTTTATGTAGCAATTGGATTAAGTAAGGATGATACAGCTTAACGACCTAGAATAGAGATGTGATTCTTCTAATGCAAAATAGAGACGAAAAGCTTGATGTAAGTTAATGAAAAATTGAGGAGATAAAATAAAGAGATACAAATAAAGACAGGAGGGAAAGGTAGGGGAATATGTAAATGGCAAATAGACGAGTCAATAATTAATGACAATAAGGAATGGCTACCTGAAAAGTGCAAGGCCTAGCTTTTATTCTTTGAAGAATATTCTCATTGGCCACTTTAAATTAAAAAAAAAAAAAGGAAGAGCTCTTGGATGTTTTTGTCCTTGGTAATCTCCAGCATTCCATTTCCTCCCATAGTAAGAATTTGTCAATATTCAGACAAATAGCCTGAACAGTACAAATATTGAAGTTTTTCCTTCTAAATATAAAAGAACTTTAAAATTATCTAGATACATTTACTTTTTGATGCATTGCTGTTGATTTGAATTTTTTTTCAATCTTCAGCAAATGTCCTCTTGATTTTAAATCTGCATAAAGCAACCTTCAAAATTAAACAACCCTGTATTCTAGCCCCTGTAAATTGCACTATACAATTAATAATACATCCAGTGTATTATTTTTGAGGAATAGAGAGCCAGTTATATATTTTTTGTGAGCTGTGTTGGGATTTAGCCACCTACCTTCCATTCACATTAATGGGACTCACGCAGATAAATTGCCCTCAACAACAGAAGTTTTCACCCTTCGGTCTCAAGCCAGGCCTTCAATTACAACCCAGAGAACCAAACACACCCTGCAGTTATGAAAGATGTATGCCTGGGCATTCAGCATAAAGAGGAAAATATCAAAATAAGGTTATTTGGCAGGAACTGGGAAAAAATGTTACTTCATAAACGGCAGACAGGACAGCTGGAACTAAAAGTCATGCAGCTGAGAGAAGGATCAAAGAAGAACAACTATTTCCTTGATGCAGGGAAGAGAAAGAAACAACAAAGTGTGCAGTACAGCGTGTGCTCCTGACACAGCTGGGTCAGCCAGCAGCTTAGAGAGACTTCTGAGCAGGCTAAAAGGGACTGGAGTCAGGCAGAGGGAAATGCATCAATATTCTGAAGAGAGAAAAACGTTATGTGGTTTTAAAGTTCGTTCCCTGTGAAGTTGGCAACTCTTCGTCTTTCTTTATGACTATGAAAAATATTAAATTGTTTTAATATTAAGGTGCTAGAACTAGTCAGTCTGATGTTGATTTTCCAAAGGAAAAAAAGGGAAATATTCTAGTGAACAAAATTTTGAGGAAAACAAACCCTCAGGCTAGAGAACTAGATTGTTTGCATGTATTTGAGAGGGTGCGGTGAAACAGAAAGAGAGAAAGAGAGAAAGAGAAAACAAGGGAGAGATACAAATACATTTAAAGTCAATCCTATGATTTTTACATCCTGAGATTTTCAGTTCTGGAGCCATACTTTTGTTACAGAGTCTTACTGTTTTCAGTCTTTAGCTTCTATTAAAAAAGAAAAAAAGCTGGATCAGAAATGGTATTTGAGAACCAAGCAGGCTGGCAGATCCCCAGATTTGTCAGATGTTCAGCTCCTGTCCAGGACATGTAACCCAGGACTGAGGTCTAGCCCAGATGACACAATCCACTTGTGTATGTCCTCAACATGCTGTGAGTCAGCCTCTCTGATGCCCCATGGTAAGATCCAGTATCCTTTCACCCACTGCCCACCTGACAATCATTCCACATGGCAAAGGCTGTGAACCTGGATCTACCGGGTTCTTATATATTTCCAGGAAACAGTGAGATCCTGGCTTAGGCTCCAAGATTAAATGTGTTTAGTATTGGTCCCTCGAGAACTGTTTCCTCAAGATATATGTTTTAGCCAGTGCTTCACAGCTATGTGTTTTTGGAGGGAAAGAGGACTTTGTAAATGGATTTTTTACATTTTTTTTTCTCAACTCAATGCTATTCAGAAGATAAATTAAAGCTTGAGTGCAGTTACTTCATCCTGTCCCAGAATATAATTTTATTTTTATTTAATGTATTTAGGTTGGTGGATAGGTATATAATTGTAACATGAACCTTTTTCTCATTGATGAATGTGTCTAGAAGAATAAAGGAAGAAAGGACAAGAAGAATGGATATTAAAGTAAGCAATATATTTCAGTGTCCCTCTTGCTGTTCCATTAACAGTACCCATGAGAAGACCCATCTTACATTTCACAGCCATTCTTTTTTCTCCCATTTCCTCTTCCCTCTTGAGCATCTTTTATAGAAATAGTATATCCTTAATATTTTCTGTAGTCTTTGACTTGGCAATTCATTATTTGCCACAAACTAAATTTTTGTGTGTGTGTGTTTCTGGAGTTTTACTTGTATTTTTACTGTCTGAGGGCTTGAAGTACAAATTATATATTCATTGATAGCAATGCATTTTACAGCTTAAAGCTGGCTTCCTTCTGCCAGGGCTCCTTTCAAATAACTCAAGGATTATTCGGGTAAAATAATAATTATCTCCCAAGAATTTAAATAAAAGCAATCTGTACTGACTGTCCTGCTTTATCATAATGCTGGATAACAGAGTAAGTTCAAATGAACATTTTTAGGTTCTTTCTCTCTTGGTAATTTGCAGCTAAGATTACATTTCTATGATTTTCATCTCGCATGGCTCAAGAATTCTGACATTTCTCTGTGTCTCTTGTGTTACCCCCCCAGACCCATCCATGTACTTCTTATGTTAAAATTAAGATAATCGGAATAAAAATTGAACAACAAAAAGACTGTTCAAGAACATTTGGTATTTGGATGAAAAGTACTTTTCACATATTCCCATTGTTGCTGAAAGAACAGGAAGAATTTCCACTGAATCAATAGCTGTTGGAGCAGATTCAAGTGTGGCTTTAGCAGAATAGTAAGCAAAAAGTGCCCTGGTGATTCTTCCCCACAGCTTGCGTTGGCCAGGAGCCCCCTCGTGCAAAGAGTGGTGCAGTATCATGGATAGGAGGGAATATTTCACAACAGCAGTGTTTTCGAAGTTCCGTATATGTATGTGCATCATTATCTGTGGGCGAGCTTGGAAAATCCAATCCCCAAAAATTTCTCTCAGTCTATTTCAGATACTTTGCAGTTTTGTGGGTGTTTGTACCAAAGCGGTGTGATGTCTTGTTAGCAGTGAAGTATCTGCGTGCTAAGGTTAATAATGAGACTGGAATCCAAGTTACATGCTGATATTGTTTGATTCGACTCTGGTACTGTGTCCTAGGCTGGTGTCATATGGCGGTTTGCTCTTATGGAAATTACCTCAGACTGGTGATAATGTTAAATGTCTGCTCATCTGTTCAACTTATGTGGGAATTTCTTTGTTCCCAAAACCAAGAATATGCAGAGGAAGAAGAGCAAACCAAGTCTGCTTAACACCTCTCACTAACACTGAATATGGTCCTGTGTGGGTGACAGTCGGTGTAAGTCATTTGAAAAGAGGAGCTTGAAAGCAGGTAAATAAATTCAGTTATCATTTTCCTGACTTTGTTTTATGACTTTTTGCCCAGCTGCAATAGGTAGAATATCACCTGGGAATGATGCAATATATAATTTTTCACCGATATTGTAGCAGTGGAAGATGGACCTTGGCCAAAGTTGTGCAAGAGAGCTGTGAAATGTGGCACTTGAATCTCTCAAAGAAACGGTTTTTGTCTCTGAATATGGATGCTGAAAATCAATTATATGTAGATTGGCTGTGAGAGGGAGACAAGCTGTTCTGTTGATTTAGGCATGACCTGTGTGGTGACGCTTCATCTCCCACTGAACTAAATACTCTTTCAAATGACATATTAATGGGAGGACATCCAAAATACTTGCTAAGCAAATGAATGTGTAATAGCCAGATGGTTTATTTGGTTTTTTAGTAATTCTCAGAGGATCAGAAAGGGGATTTTTTTAGTAAGTTACAGCATGCAGTTACCTGTGTTAAAGTGTCTTGAAATACAGTAGGTTATAATTGCAGATCTGTTCTGTTCTTTTCTTATTTTGCCACATTTGTAAAGCACTGTGGAAAATGTCAGCCAACTTTTCATGGCGTGGTAGGAGCACAGGTGGGGAATGTTTAAGAAATAGGGTTGTAAAAGAGATGGTGAAACAAATTACCCAATAATCCTTTCTGCTGTTCTTGAGAATATTCAAATCTTTCATCCAACGTCAAATTCCTTCTATTCAAAATTTAGCATAAAGAGCATAACACACATGTCAAAGGGTGGAATAAAACTTATCTCGTGAACCTGCCTACATAACTCTATTTAATACATGAAATGTATTTTGGGATATCTTCTCTTTACTTGAACGTATTGTGCTGAGACAGAAACTTCTAATACAATGCTATACAGCTTTTAGCTCTGTACATGTCTGGTCAAATGTCCTCAGCATATGCTCACTCTCCGCATCTGGGAGGGTGAGCCACAGGTGTTACACTTAAATAAAGGCTGGCTTTTCTCCACCTGGTTCCCTAATAAACAGATTGGGATTTTTTCCCTCCATGAGCAGGAATGGGTCCCTTTGATGCTGCCTTATGTTCTGCATGGAGGAGAAAAGGAAATTGAGTTTCACTGAATGTTGGATTTTGTCTCAAACACATTTCTGCTGGGGAAAATTGAACTGTTTCTGAAGCATTTCAGAATTTTGCCTCAGAAATTTCCCCGTTGCAGACCAACAGTGCTGCCGCTGTGTGTCCCCCTGGCAGCAATAGTGGACCAAAATGATTTCAGTCTATGGTACAGTTAGGAAATCAGCAAAACACTTGAAAACCAAATGTGTCACTTGAGCAACATGACAAAGTCTAAATTCTGAAGAATTCAGGAGAACTTCTCCAAGGCTGCTTGTCATTAGATTTGTCCCAGCTGTTACAAATTTTTTTGGAAAACCTTCCCTCAGACACCCACTCTAGCACTGGGAACTCCTTCCCACTCTAATACTGGGAAGGCACAACAGGATCACCTATCTACTATGCTCGCTTGCTTAGGAGATCTCTCTCCTGAGTAATTCATAAAACAACCATTCATACACCTGGGGTCTCCCTAGAGCCCAGTTTGTTGGATGAATTTAGCTGGTTTGTATTGAATTTTACTAAAAATTGTGGAGTGATGCAAGGGCATGACAGCAAGAGTACACTGAATTCATTCATTTTTCACAATTACAGAAAACTGGATAGTCTATGGAGAAGGCAGATTGTAGGATTTTCCTCCTACTGACTTGTAAGTCCTAGACAGTGTGGTTTAAGTCTTGGCTTCTTTCCTTTTGGTTTCATGTACATGATTTAGCTCTTACAGCCAGACTCCTTGCCAGATATCTGGATATTCTTGGAACATAGGAGCTGTCTGCTTGCTTTCCCACAGTCTGTGGATAGCCTAATCCTTAGCTGCTGTTAATTGATGGCCAAATCCTTTAACGGCTGAATAGGCAGAGGAAGAGGTACAGGTCTGTGCTCAGAATTGTGCTCAGGTTCTGCTTCTCATCTGAGTCTCACAGAAATACCAGGTCTGAGATACCTTCCCAGAATCACAGAAAGGGGCAGGTTGGATGGGACCACAGTGGGTCATCTGCTCCAGGCTGCCTGCTCAAGCAGTGTCATCCCAGAGCACATGGCACAGGATTGTGTCCAGACAATTCCGGAATATCTCCAGTGAGGGAGACTCCACACCCTCTCTGGACAATCTGTTCTTGTCACAGTCACCCACACAGTGAAGGAGTTCTTCCTCATGCTCAGGTGGAACTTCCTGTGCCTCAGTTTCTGCCCACTGCTATTCATCCATCTTTGCTGGCAGACCCTGTGAGTTGGCTCTGATATCCATGGGTGAGATAACTCTCCCAGTGGTGAACCACATCTGGAGGTGTTTTCTGTCCTCCTTGGTGTCCACAGAGATATCTGGAGGTTTCAGCACTTCTTTACCCGTCTCAGGGCACCTGACCTTAAGCTGAGAATGTGCTGCAGACCCTCTGTTAAACGCAGGCTGAGTGGCAGGAGACCATCCATCATTATTTATGTCTTATGACACACCACCCTCCTTTTCTATGCAGACTGGTGCTCCAGTCTGTAACCAATGTTGTCTGGAACAACTGTTGCATGTGGAAGCATCTTTGAGAACCAGGGCATAAAAATGCCTACCAGTCCCTGAATTTGAAGGTAGTCTTTCCACCATTTGTCACTTACCACTCACTCAGTTTCACTGTGAGCGATGTCTCTACATGAAATGTGAGCCACAGCTATAAGCCAGATGTCAGTAAAAAAGTGGATTATCCCTGCTTCAACATTCCTTATTGTGATTTAATTTTCATACATGATGGACACTTGTTCAACAAGCAGCACTGTCACTGGTCAGCATTTGATTTAAAAAACAATTTGAGGCCATAAGCTGGAAAGATGCTTGGTCAAACAATTGATCAGTGGGTAGATGAAACTAGTAATACAAACATGCTGTAAACTGGGAGTAACACTAGGAAAGCAGACGTATGTTTGAAGTCAATGGTCTTGATTTGCATGGGTACATAAAGGAGGCTATTTCTGAAAGAAATAGAGATTAAAGGTGCTGAGAGAAAAGAGCTTAAAGGTTCTTGGAGAAATTAAAAGCATTTTTTAAAGAAAAGGGACTGCTTGTGTGTGTGTGATTATTTTTACTAGTTTAATCTGGCAATAAAAAATATAGTATTTGTCTTGTCAGCATTTGATCTCAAAATTCTTTTTAAGGATTCAGTAACAAAACCTCACATGAATGAGTGCAGCTTCTGCTTAGGTGGGGAGTTGCTTTTCCAGTTGTTTTAACAGGCAATATGCAATATCAGTGCAAGTCTCCAGAGGTCAATAGAGTTTGCTGTAGTTATCAGGAGAAAATAGGCTTCATGGTGAGTAGAGAAAACACAATTCTTTTAATATCCACAGTACCGTTTAATAGTTGATAAAAGATTCTGTATACATGTGTGTACATACATGTGCACACACACATAGACACATGCAAAAAGATATTAATAATATACTTCAAACAGAAGCATTTCCTGCATGTATAACTTTCCAGTATATTTAGGAAAGCTACAGAAAATAAAATAGGAAAAAGAGAAAAATAGAGGAAAAAAAGGCTTTCATCAGAATTAGGGAAGTTAATTGTAGGATCTCTCAGTTCACACCAACAAATCTGCATGTTATATGGCAAAATACCATCAGCCTGAGAAATGGTGTCAGTTCCTGACATCACTCAAGCCTGTGACAATCCTCCCTTTGGCTTGCATGAAACAAAAATTACATCCATTATGTTTTTCACATGGCAAAGTACAGCTACAGCAAAATAACCTTTCAGAGCCCTAGTCCCCTTCTTTTTGATTAACATTACTTTGGTTTACTGTAGCAAAGTCTTTAAACAATATGCAACCCTTCATCTCAAAAGAAAAAAGTTGCATGTGTTTCTTTAGAATAAATCCATTTTCTTGCTAAAAATGATCAGTCGAGAGTCTTCCCTGAAACCTAGCACAGTATTAAGTGGATGGTGTTTTAGAACATCCAGTAAAGCTATTTTCAGGGTTTTTTTTTTTGTGGACAGATTCTATTCTTAATAAATTCTGTCAAAATCTGTAGAATGACAGTATTTTTTTTTCTTATATTGATACTGAAGTCTTCCAAATACAATAGTTACAAATACAGGTCTGATCTGTGACCTCCTTTACTGTTTTGGCAAAATGTACTATAGAGGCAAATTTCAGAAACCAGTCTTTAGTAGACAGAGATTTTTATTGTTTGGAAAATACAATATGGTCAATACTGTTAAAACCTAAGTGTGTGTCTGAATTGGATACTCAGCATAATAGGAATACCACAGATTTCTCAGGGAAAGCTGGTCCTACACCTGGTGCAATCGGAAGCTGTGGTCAAACACTTGAAATTCTCAGCTGGTTTGAGTGGAGGTAATGACCCTGACTTCAACAGATAACTGGCACAGAGGAGAATTTCGTCTGTTAACTTTTTGAAAGCAACCATTTTATTTGTTCTTCAGCTCTGAGAGTTTATGTTCCAGCTGGTCTCAAAAATCGCATAACTGGGAGCTGTAAAGACATGCTGGGGGAGGGGAGGGAAGTGGCAGGAAACTTGGCAGGAAAAGAGACATTGAAAACTTGAAGCAGAAACTATGGCAACCTGAATAACTTGCTGGAGGAAGTGTGCAGCAGGTTTTGCCAATGGCACCTGGAGAACAAGGGTTTCACCTCAGCAGTTATTTCTTGCAATGAGAGAAATGATTCTCCCCCTGGATTTGGCACGTGTGAGATGGCAATCCAGAGAGCATCCACACACATGCTCTTCGGAGCATCCCAGTAGAAAATGACAGGGACAAACTGGAGCAAGTCCAGTGTAGGACTCTCTTGGTCAGGAGGCACGAGGAGTATCTAAGGGAGATATGTGTGTTCAGAGGAGAAGGCTCTGGAACATCATCAGAGATGCATGGTGAGAGGGTAAAGTCCAAAAGCTGGAACACAGGACATTCAGGCTAGATATGAGGAATGTTTTTTGTTGTGGTTCTGTTTTTTTTTTACCATGGGGGCTGTCAAAGCCTGGAAAAGACGTTGTTGTTATTTTCTAGAGATATTCAAAACTCAACTGGACAAAGCCCTGCAACCAGATCTGATGTGGCTTTGCCTTCAGCAAAGATGACCTCCAGAGGTCCATCCAAACCTGAATTATTCTGTGTTTCTGTGATACTGTTCTGTTTACTTAAATTATTCTCTTTATTTTCAGAGGGATGTGACAGTTTCAGAAATGGATCCAGCTGTTGATTATATGCTTCAGGGGGCAACGTTAATGGAGGAGCTGCAGCCCTTTTAGCCCCCTGGTAAACTTGGGCCTCAGATTTTTATTATTTTCTACCTTCAGCTATTGTGGAGCATTGCTGGACGCACAAAGCAGCTGCTGTGAATGGTGTGAAAAGTAATTGCTGCATGTACTTCATAAGGCTTGTAAAATGATTTGGAAATTACTGTAGAGAAGTGAGCTGCTATGTTTTTATCACTATAGAAAACCTCAAGATGGTAGATCACTAGATAAGCTATAAGTATATACATTTATAAATATGTATATACATATATAAATATACATATGGATCCCAACTGTTAAGATAATTCATGCTATCTTAGAATCTGGCCTTAAAATTTGTCCACAGCAGCTTTTTTTTTTCAGAAATAATGCAAGTGCTACAACGACAACCTGAGTAGGATGGAGCTCCAGATGACATACCTGGCTGTTAAGATGGGCGTGAGGGAAAACTGAACAAGAACTTCAAAGAGAAATCCTTAAGTACCAAAAAACCCACAACCTCCTCAAGGCGTCCACTAAAATCCTAATGTATGAACAAGTAAAAAAGAGAAGCGTGGTGATAAAGGAAATCCTACTGCAGAAAGGATGCCTGTTGGTGTATAAATGGTAAGAGGGAGCCTCTGCCCTCCTAAATTCAGACTTTACACTTGAGTTTGATTCATTTCTTCCAAGATCACAGGAAGTGTCCTTTAGGCATCCTCCTTGCATCAGCTTTTATTTTCTCTAAAGAAAAAAGAATGTCCGTATATCTCACAGGGTAGGCCTAGACTTTTATTAATTAAACTTTCAAGACCTTGAAGATGGAAAAAGAAAGTATTATTATCAAGGATTATTTAAGATATGTTTTTGTGAGGTTGAAATACAGTCCAGCTGAGAACTACCTGCCAAAGCCTTAGTAAAAATAGACAGCCGGTGGGTTCTCAGCCAGTACGATGTCAAATTAAAATTACACTTCACAACAGTAAATTCGGTGATGATAATTCCATGTGGATTAAGTGTAGGAAGCTGAAAAAATAAGCACTTATTTTTCTCATGGAGATAATTTTTCTTTCTGTTAGGGTTTTACTTTGAAAAAAACAAACGTGAAATCTTTATGTGGGGATGTAAACAGCTGCATGGGGAAAAATGTCAGTACTTAGCAGCAGTGAAGTTTGTCCAAGGATTACCACAGTGAATAAAACCAACTTCCCTGAGTGTACTATTTTGGGAATGTGACCCCTTTTCATGAATAAATGACGTGGTGACATTTACAGAAAAAGCAAGATTTAACTGCTATGAAAGGAGATGACAAATGTCACGATGTCAGTAATGATCTGTGAACATAATGGTCTCTCACCAGAGCACTGAGTAGATATATAATGTAATTGTCGCCTGCTAATGCTGCCATGGAAGAAGAAAAGCAAAGCAATGTGAGGAAGATCAAAAACCTCTCTGGAACCAACCTTAAAGCCTGATTGATAGGCATTGGCACAACTTAGCTAATAAATTATACTGCTAATGACTTAGAGTTTTTACCTTGTGCATAGTACTATTACACACTGTGAAATTCCTGTATAACTTGCAACTGTATTGTGTCAGAGGATAAAGTGTTGGCCATCAAAACAGCTTTCTGACAGTTTCTTTATCCCTGTTGTAGTGCTGGGTCTTGGCTGTTGCAAAAGTGTTGCTGGAGCTGAGTGGATTTACTGCAGCCAGATCTGGTTCATGGAGCACAGGCTGCTGCAGAACAGAGCAGGATTCTTCCTTGGCAGAATCTTGCAATTCTGTGAAAGCATACAACCACAGAATCATAGAATGGTTTGAGTTGGAAGGGACCTTAAAAATAATCTAATTCTAATCCCCTCCATGGGCTGGGATGCCTTCCCCATGATGAGGTTCCTCAAAGCCCAGTCCAACCTGGCCTTGAACACTTTCAGGGATGGAGCATCCACAACTCCTCTGGGCAACTTGTTCTGTGTCTCACCGCTTTCACAGAATTTCTCCCTAATATCTAATCTAAATCTCTACTCTTTTAGTTTAAAACTATACCCCCTTGTCCTATCACTGCCCATAAAGATCATTTAGATCCCCTCGTCCTCTTCAGGTGTTATGTCTGTCAGTTTTTCACACCCTTGTAGACTGTACACTGGCCCAGCCTATTGATTGATGTCAAACTTGCCTTGATGACTTCCTCGGGAAACCCAGAAATATGGTAGGGAAAAAGAGTTTGGAATTATTTATGCAGTTGTCTTCTGAAGTCATCTCAGGCAACCGCCTCCCACCCCTGGGCCTCAAACTGAATCCCCATTTGTCCCACACATTGAGTGCTTTCTCCAGCTGACAGCTAAATTGATTCCCATTTGCTATTCAAAGTGAGGAGAGTGTCTGGAAATCTGAAGGTTTAAGAATCCTGAGACCTCGGCTCAGCGTAGCGTGGAAGGCAGGGGGTTTCTTTGCATGAACTCCGCAGCCTCCTGGCAACTTCTCAGCTCTCAGCTGAGCACTGGGCTTTGCTTTCCTTGTGCTTTGCTCCGACAGTCAGCCGACCTTTTCTCAGCATAGGTTAGCCTGCCACAGGGCTCGTGTTACCCAGAAGACCAAGGATGTTTTCAGAGAGATGGAGAAACTGTGATTAAAAGCCAGACATAGTCAAGTTCTGGTGCAATCAGCCAGAAAGCATTTGGCTGGTGGTTTGTTTATGAGAAAAAATATAACAGATAAAATAGAAACTTTAATAAAATAAAAATGCCAAGCTCTGGAACATAGTGAAGATAATGCTGAACAGTGAATAGATGTATTTTTAGAAGATACTTTGGGTAAATCTCCTGTTAATAGTGCATAAGTGTATCTTTAACACTACTTGTATAGATACAGTAATCACAGTATCTCTCAGGCAAATCCCTATTACAAAGGAAACTCATCCCAATCTGCTGTATCTTTTGATCAGCACTTTACAGTCAGAGCCATCTATGACAATGAAGATGGAGGTGGCATTTCGGATAAGACAGCCAGCATTGTAGCAGTCACATATTGACATCCAGCAAGTATTCACCTCGATTAACCATATCCATCTAAAAGTTAGATGTCTTCTCTAAGTGGATTCTCCTAAGCTTCCTGTAGTCAATGGAGAGATGTAGGCAGTGCAGAGGGCAATCAACCCTATCCTGAGATAAGTATTCTAAGATAAATTGTGCCTGTTTCTTGCTATTCACTCTAGAGGGGTCCCAACACTCCAGAATCGATGCCTGCTTTTGAGGTGGCTATACTTAGGTGAGATGTGGGAGGCTCTAATTTCCATGTAATCAGCTGATCTGAAGGGTCAATTGCTTTAGCACAACCTTCTTACTGTGCAGCATTAAACTATTAAACCTGATTAGGGATTTATGGTGAGGAGTCCTTCAACCTGCATACCTTGCAACACATGCAAGAAAACTAATACTAAAGAAAAGAAATGCACTTAAGGAATTGAAAGTATATCATTAAATTGCACAAAGGAAGAACTAAGCAAAACCCAATTATGCTATTATGTAACCGCTGAGCTATTTAATCCACTCTATGTGTCCCTTTTTGAAAGATACTCAGTTAAAGAGAATTGACTGATGTTGAATCTTGAGGTGGCCATTGTGAAATTTTTCTTCTTTCTGATGTAAGGGACACATCACTTGGAGAAGCAATACAATCATTCCAATATAACTGGGAAAAAGCAAATATCAGTGTTCTCAGGGTATAACACAAAATGTGTTTCTGTATGTATCATTCTGGTGTTCCTGCTGATCCAGTGGGGATCATTTGTGTTGAAATGAGTCTCCCAGTGAGTAAAGGCTATCAGTTATGACCAGGTTTTGTGATGTGAAGCAATAATTTTAGAGGCTGTATATTCGATGATTTTAGTCCACAAACCTTCTCTTGAAAATGGTAAAAGGTAGTTTCTGGGTGGACTAACCACAGTCTGATTGCCTCCTAGGTCTGACTTTTAACTCGTCTGTCTTGATACAAGGATTTCTAATCTCACATATTTCTAACTTGTGTTAGATGTATGTTCCAGTATTAGTGGACCATTTCTGTTTAAAATACTTGGGATTTTTCCATGTCGTTCTTTTTGCTTGATTTATTGTAATATTTAATTAACTCTTACAATTGGATGGATTTCTAGGTTACAGTTATTGGACAATTATTTATCTCTGTTGGGGTGAGAAGCCCATTACAAAATGTGCTAACAGTTCTGCTGCTCAAGGAAAACCCAGGAAGGGGTTTTGGTTTTCATTTCAAAAATACTGAGTTTTAGTCTCTGCTTTAATGTCCTTTAAACTCATCAGCTAGAGAAGGACATTAGTGGTTATCTCAGCCCTGACACTTGCTAACAGAGACTGACAACTGCTGACACAACAACCTGCCTTGAATTATATTTGGGTAGGGGGTGGAATGGGATGGCATAACAGAAACATGTAATTTCAGTAAACCACCATTTTAGAAAATGACATTGTTTAAAATTTCCTTTGCTGAAAGGGAGATGCATTTTTCCCCAGACCTCTCTCAAAAAAAAATCATGCTGGGGATTGAATAGGAAGATGGTGCCTGAAACAAGAATTTCAATATGTATTCAGTGTCAGTAAAATCTTCCATTTTAATTTTTATTTGGAGTTCTTCTCAAATATAAATGTGTATACAAATTCTTATCCTTAATTAACTATAGAGCTTACAGAAAGCATTTATTGCTATCCATTTCTTTCCTATGCCTCCCCTTACCTCCACTGATCAGAGCTGCATGTTGAGTAGACACACTATAACCCCGTAATTTGAAGCTACTACTATAGCATCAATTCTTCTGGATGATACCACACCTTGCCAGTCAAAAATGATTTGAGCTTAAATTGTCAGCTAAAGGTGCTCTTCATTTTTATTGCCCTGAACTTGCGGGCAGTCTATTGGATGAAGTGAATTACTTTGTTGTTGAAAATGCTTGTAATTTTGTGTGAAGGACACAATCAGAATACAGAATATTTTTTTTCCCTTTGCATTTCCCAACCTGCTCTGCTCCTTTGGTGCCCAAGCATATCACAAAATTGCTGACATCTAAGCTGATCAATCAAACTCTTTGCAGTTCTGTAAATGATCTTAACTGTCTATGCAGCTGTTATTTGGCAGTGCTCCATCTGGAAAATAAAATACAAACATCAAAAGAAGTTCAGCAGGGTTTATGTTTCACAGAGGTTTTTTGATAGCTTGTCTGTTGTATAACAGAGTCTCTTGGGTCAAATTAGAAGATGTCAGATCTTTGTCCTTTCATAAATCTCTGATCCCTGAGTTAACTGTATGACAGTCACCTCCAAAAACAGGGACACCTAAGCAGTGTGTTGGTGCTGTGCTTATACTCTGCACACTAATGGGCACAGCCTCCCAGGAAAGCACAGGCTGTATACAGGAATATCTTATGGGAGCTGGGGAAAGCTGGGGCAGCAAGACGGTTTATAGAATTAAGAGGGTAGATTTTTTCAACAATGGTTTCATTTTTGTTCCTCAGTTCTGCCCAACTCTCTACCAAGCTCAACACCAGGGCATGCAGGGGCTGTGTTGCTTGCCTTTAAAACCACCATTACTGATCCAGTGTAGCTGTACTGTAGAGAACTACATATTAGTATCAATTCATTAAAAAAAATCATTGTGAAGTGTTTTGCTTCTTCATACTCTGTCCCTGCTTTTAAATATAGCCTTCCTCCTTATTTTATTAATTCAGCTAAACTGATGATACAACTTGACCTGAACACATTAAGCAAAAGCACCAAACTGAAGAAGGAACAGAACATGCATAGATAGTTTGTGATTTATCTAGAGGTGAGTATGTGCCACTATCCCTTGCCATAAAATATAGAGAACTGGGCAGAGAATTAATGCTCTGGTAGACTGCAGGAAGACATTTGCCAGGGCTGTAGAGAGACAGCAAATCTCCTGACGCTTTATGCTCTGATTGGTCATGCCCAAAAGGCGTATCAGCCAACTTGAACAGATCAGCAAAGTTCTCATTAGCAAAATTCCAAGCTAACCTTTCTACTCACTGACTGCAGAGAGGGCAAAACGGTAATCACAGTGGAAAAGGTGTCCTTAGCACTCTAAAAAGAAACTACCAGGCAATAAACATTGTTGATCAGACACAAAATCAGATGGAGGAAAGGAAAATGTCAGTGAATCAAATGCCTTCTCTTCCTGGACAAAACACAGAGGTGAAATGCTGCAGTTATGAGCAAGAATACTTCACATGGTGTGATGGACACACTGCCAGTTGGTCCAGGTCAATTACAGTGGCTTTTTTTGGCGTAATGTGCAGAAGAAGTTTTCCTCAAGGGACCATAAAGGAAATGAAGTGCCCAATACCTTTGCCAGTTTTATAGCTCTCAGACTATGTGGAAAATTTCATCCAGAAAGAACTGGCAGAGAGCAGAAGATAATAACAAGAACAACAAAGCAACGTTATGTGCTGTACAAGTTGCAACATATTTAAGATGTATTTTTTATGTTGTCTCACTTTGTGATTTACTTTTGCACTGCATTTCATACATTGCTTAAAGACTGCAATATCAAGCTACAGTAACGTACAGCAAATTTTAAGACCTTTAACCAAAATCATAATATGCATCTAGAAAAAGGTTTTTTTTTTTCCTCAGCAGAAATTAGAACTGTTGCATTTAGAAGCACTTCCCATTTCTATCAAATATGCACCGTTTCCCCTGCAGCTCCTTTTATGTTAGTCAATATCTTTTAATGTTATCAGATGGTTTCCTAGGAGATGCCCTAAATGGCCAAACTCACTTGTTTGATGCTGGTGTTGGATAATATCTATATGCACTAAACATCTGTTTTGTTCACTGAAGTCTGTTCTGCCCTTTTTCCACTGGTCATTATGTTCCCCCTGAGGGTTTCTAATGGTTGCTAATGAGATAAGAAAAATGCTCCATGTACAGTTCCATCTTCTCTGATGGTGTGTGATCAGAAGTCTGTGCTCTTTTTTAGCAGGAATTGCATCAAAATCATTGTTAGTGTTTCTTTGTACAGTAGTTTGAATGCAAATTTTACACTTAAGGACTAAAGTGCCTTTTAAAAATCTGTAAGATGCAATTAGAAAGAGAAAGATCACCACATTATAGGGTAGAGAGTTCTATTTATGGAAGGGTGGGCTCAGTGTTGATTCATGTTTTTCAGATGGTATAGTACAGGTTGCATCATTAATAGAAGATTAAGATGCCAAATGGGGAATTTTTACCTTCTGTTTCTGAGTTTTTCACTGTAGGAAATCACCCAGATATGGCGAGAGTTTGATTTTATATAACATGATGAGCAGACAGAGTGTTCCTCAAATTGAACAGAGCCTGCTGCTACTGTGGGAAGAGGGGCTGACAACTTGGGTAGTATCCATACAAAGCTATAATTTCTAATCTGTCAAAATCACTTCCCTTTAGAAAGCCTGATTTCATTAGCATGTTCTTTGTTGGATGTGATTGTCTCTCTTAGCAGCTTTCCTTTTACATCTGTCACAAAAGCCAATCAGATTATACCAAGGGCAGGAAATAAATAAGTCTTTTTGCTGTAAATTAATTTAGGCAAGGCTGCATCACATATGGTTAGATTTGGTCTCTACTTTGAAGAGTGAAATTTTAGCAAGGTGCCAGATGAGGGCTCTAAGAGCAGGTATTAGCATAATTTGGTTACAAACTGGATTTCTTCTGGCAATCTGGGGGTGGGTATAGAAAATATATTTACATATAGCCTATGCCTAATAAACGGCAAACCAAGCTCTCAGCTAAACTGAGGACATAGGCAAAACTTGCTGGGACAGAGAGGTCAAATTAAGCTTTTCTTAGATTTTGTCTATGCTGCACTCTTCTGGGGTAATTTTAACCCAAACACTAGGAACTCATTTAAGCTAATTTTCTTAATATTTGATCTTGTTCACTGTTCAGTTTACCAGCATGGGCTCCTCTACCATTTCACTAAAGTCTGATATTTTTGTACAGCTTGCTGTGCTCTGCTAGCAAGGAGTATCCAGGCTGAACTTGTCTTGGTTCTTCTGTTGTTTTGGACCTAAGCACGTAAGGTAACGAGGAGGAGGCAGGTGTTTTATGGAAACCTGTTTATCTACTTGATTAAACTCTGCTTGATTCAGAAATATGTGAGGGGAAAAAAGGATCAGATTGTTCTTCTTTTCAAAAAAGTATGTCACTCTGGAGAGTAAGACAAAGGCAGTTGTCCCATTTGGCTTCTTAGGTCAAAAAAGGCGTATTTTCAGAAGTCTTTAGTGTGTAAAAGAATGATGAGTGTCATAGAAAGAGGCCCCTCAGTGTGTCAGCTGGCTATTCCATCTTTCCCTGTGCCATTTGCAGAAAGGTACAGCATGAAATGATAGCAAAGCTCTTCAGTGGAGCTGTAGTTTCACTTTTCAGTCACTGTGACCCCTCTAGAGAACAGGTAAAGCTGTAACCTTCAGTAAAGAGTCTTTCTGTGTGGGTGCAGAGAACCATTCTAGAAGTCAAAGCTGGGGCTGTGTGATTATGTTGGTTAAGAATTTATTTTATTTTGGAATCTTTGTAAATCACAACAACCTATTGCTTGTTAGAAATAGGTAACAAGCACTATATGGATCAGTCACCATTTCCCTTACAGGTACTGTGTAGCTGTATCACCTGAGCAGGTATAATGAGTCCCAGGGTCTTGTCACTGTGCCCTGAAATAAAGGTGAAAGTCATCATAGTCATTATTACTTACAATCAAATTTTCTTCCCCTTCTACAGGGCAATTGGTCTTCCAGCGTCCAATTTTGGCACTTCTGCATCTCTAAAGACTCATAATTTCCTTTTTAAAGCTAAGAGAATCTTCTGGTTTTAAAAACTTCATCCATTTCTATGACTATGTGTAATGGTCTAGCTGTTTTTTTTCTCTGCCTTTTTGCTAGTTCCATCTGGTCATTTAAAAGCAGTAATTCTGTATCTTTTCGTGTGCTCCAGATCTTCAGCAATGCCAATCTCTAACTGACAGCATTTGATCTGTTTTATGATTACTCTTCATCTGTTCTTGGCTCTTTGTCTGCATGCTGGTAAATGGCTTTGATCACCTCCTGGCCAGAATCTGTGGCTTCTCATAATTCCTTCTGGAAAGATTCTTTGTCTTCATTTAATTACTTTTTACCATTACCTGGCTAGCATCCATTGCCTGTTTTCTGTTTTTAATTTTTGCCACTGTGAAAGCTAATAGGACTCTTCTGCATTGGGACATTTAGGAAAGTCAATCCAAATTAAATGTTAAAGTTCACACTTCAGCCACATTAAATCCCTGTGTTGACAGCCTTGTTAGAAGAAAAGAAGACCTTAATTTTGTTTAATTTAATACATACTATAAATGAATTAAGCTAAGTCAAATTTAACCACTTCAACTTTGAACAAATGTGTCTACACAAGGTTTGTGAGATTTAGCAAATCAATTTTAGCTTTACACCTTTATTAGTGTTTTTTATTTCCTGAGTTTCTTGTAGACAAGGCCTCAGATATCTTTTATATAGGAATAATCTTTTTCTTACAGCCTGATTTTTTTCTCTTTCTCTTATTTTCTTGATATTTGTCACTCCTGTGTTCTGATGGTGGCTTTCATTATGCTGAACATAGTTGCTCTTATTATTTTATCAATTGCACTTTAACAAGCTATAGATCTGCATTGATTTCAGGGGAGTTAAGGTGGATGCTGTAGACACGTGTACACATAAAGTGGAGTTCATCTTTCCTAACTTTACTGGGAAAATGCAGGCAGATGGAATTTACCCTCAGCCAGTTTCTAGATGATCTGAGCTGAGGGGACTGGGTGATATGCCTGATGGTTGCGTCACCTGCAGAGAGACGCAGAGAGGAATCTTGACGAGTTCAGCATGGGGTATTGCAAAGCTCTGCATCTCAGGAGGGTTAACCCCACGCACCAGAACATGCTGGGGGCTGACTGGCTGGAAAGCAGCTTGATGTCCTGATGGACAGCAAGGTAGCCACGATCTAGGAAAGCACCCTCACACCAAAAGGTCGAGAGAGGTGATCCTTCACCTCTTATTAGCACTGGTGGGGCAACAGCTACACTTCTGTGTCCAGTTCATGCTTACCTCAACCATCCTGTGATCAGCACCTAAATTATTGTTAGCTAAGCAGAGAAGATACCGTTCTAACACCCTCCAGGACAAGTAATGGACTCATTACTTTCAGACTTGTCCCATGTGCTCAGGCTGCTTCCCTACCTTTTGAAAATCCCTGTTTTAATTAATACTTCCCTGGAATAACCCAAGCCCTTATGACAGTAGCAAATTTCCAGAGCTTGGCATGGAAACAGGACACCAGAAAACCCGATGTATAGTGTGTGACTTTATAAATACTTCGTTTTATCCCAGGGGGATGCTTTTCCTTTTGTATTGTAAGGCTCCAAACAGAGGACTCTAAGCCCACAGCCTTGTTCCCAGCTGTTCTTGTGAACTGCTAGTCTGAAATTAAAGTTAATGACCTAAAGGCTCTAATCCCGTGGGTTTAATAAGGCAAGTTTAATAAGGATACTGACTTTAAAACTAGCATGAATCCAGCAGCTCCTAGTGATGATGATGATGAAGAATTATCTTCAGATTTTTTTTAATATTTACTTTTTTGGGGAGAAGGAGTAGGAGAGACAAGGATATGAGACTTTCTGTAATGGAAAAAAGATGAACTCCTGCTACTTTATCTATCCTTTTCATGGAATTTTTTTTTTGCTCTCTGTTAAAATTGTTCCCAGTAAGTCTGTCTCAGCAGCAGACAGATGAACACTCCCATTTAAATCCCCTCCTGTCTGATAGGTAGACATTTGCAAGCCAAAAAAGAATCATCCTCCTTACTTCTAAAAAGTATGGTCTGCCTTTCAGATAATACCTACTTTTCCAGCCTTGTCAGGTGAGGCAGTGCTTGAAAGCTTTTTAGCACTTACCCTTTTGTATAACAAGTTATCTCAGTAGGAGACTTTGCAGCAGTCTTTAACCCCTTTCGTATTCTCATTCCATCTCAGAGATGTCTCATGCAAGCTAATAAATAATTCCATGAAGTCTCTCCTCTTTCCACAACATTAATCTCCCATCAACTAGTAATGAGCCTTTGTCGGTTCCTTGTGAGATTCTGAGCAACCACATTAATTCCTTAAAACTTTTTTAACAATAGTGATCCTATTGGCAGAGAGTTTAGGAACATCTGATCCATACATTTAGCCTTAGGAGGTTTTGATGGCCCGTGTTTATTGTGCCCTGAAATTCCTAAAGCCCTAGAAAGATGCTGCAAATGCGACATTGCATAAATGTTTAATAAATTATATCTGCATATTTTCTGATGTAACAAACCAGAATTGTGCTGCCAAATTTTTCAAATTTATTTCATGGTTCTTTCTTGAGATGAATGATTTTTCTTGAAAAAATCGTGTAATCAGATACCAAGTTTATACAGGTTGCTCCATGGTTTAGAATATGCTAAATCATTGCTTATTCTTTGCATGCTGATTTTCCCCATAAAACATGCCAGAATGACGGACAAAATACAGCCAACACTCATTCTGCTAGACTTGTTCATGTGCTGTCCCATAGTCTTTCATTTTAACAGTCTAGAGAAAAATAGGTCCCTTTGGAGGTTTGCAAAGAAAGTCCTTGTTGCTTAAACTTGGGTGTCTAAATTAGATGCCCAGGATCCTACTCATCTAGCACTCTACTGACAGCCAACCTACAGCATAGGATGGGGTTAAAGAAAAAGGACTAAATCCTACCAGAAAATGTCAGTTCTTTCCAGAAATCTTGTATTTTATAAACACTTCAGGCAAAATTAACTTCCTATTAGCCTCACTTCCATAGTCATGTCAATTAAAGAGCCAAACCAATCAAATAACAAAGGGGAAATCAAAGCTGAAAGTGGAGAAATAAAAGAGGATTGTGAGCCTATAGAACACTACTGTGCATTCGAAACATTTTCTTCTATGCATGGCTCTGACATTACAGCCTGCACTCAATTTGCTTCAGCTGAACTCTGTATTGCTAAATGTAGAAAGGATGCCCATCAATTCAGCCCACTCATTTCTGTTTCTTTTCAGCATCAACTTTTCAGTGAATTGTCTCCTTCTGCAACAGCAGCTCTTTCAGACTGTCGTGGTACTTTCCTTTTTTTTTCTCTTTTCCTGGTTCCATTGTTTTATGCCATTTTTATGTTTGCTTTGTTCCCTTGTGATATGCAGTGAAACCAGCAATGCAATTAGCATAGTTAGTTACATTCATTCTGCCCTTTGACTATTTATAAAGACACTTTTTATGAACCTAAAAAAAAAAAAAAGAAGAAAGAAAATCAGCCATCCAGAACTTGAAGTGTCTTATACTTTACAATTTCCTGCTTCTCTTCTGAATGTGTGGAAGCCTGATAAGGAAATGGTATGCAAACAGACTTCACATATGTGTTACATGTTATTTGCAGTGAATTGATTTTGTCATAAAAGAAAGCAAGTTTTCATTGTAGTTTGAATTAGCTTCAATGTCGTGAAAACCTCCACGAGTTTTTCCCTAAAACTGTAATCTGAACAGAAATCTGCTTCTAAACCTCCAGAAGGATTATTGATTGGGACAGGCTATATGCAAAGGGATTTCAATTTAGATGAAACCAGCTTTTAATCTATATTACAATAATATTTCTATGTTGCATATATTGCCAGAAGAAGAAATAATACAAAGGCTGTTATTGAGACTGTGACATGAACAGGCAGCCCAGTACATTCATTATTTAACCATGACAAAAGAATGGCAAGAATCTGTCTTTTCTCTGAAATGAGAAGAAGAAGAGCAAGCCATGTCTGGTGAGTGTTAAGTGACACAACTTAAAGGTCTTGAAAAAGCTCTTCAGTGAAGAGGGCTGGCACTAAACCCTCTGCCCCAGAGTGGTTACATAGGCTGGGTCACAGTTGCCCATTGCATGGTCTTGCTGTTTGCCCTTCAGAAGTTTCTGATCATTTCTCCTCTTGAGCACGAGGCATGAAGGGTTTTTTAATTGATTGCCCCAAACCATTGCTGATTTTTGAAAGCTGAGCTTCACTTTTTAGCTTGAACTTTTGAAAATAACTTAGATTGCTGAACAAAATTTAGGCCCTTTTCAAAAACTGCAGTCCATTGAGCAATGGATGTCTGGTATAAACTTACAGGATAAAAGGTCTAACAAGGGAAAGATAACTTTGAAAACTGTTTTCCAGCAACTTGTGGTTTTAAATCACCCCTGTGTGAATTCTCTTAGAAACAAGTCATCGTACCTCTAGGGAAATATAAGCAATCCTGAACATACGTTATATATAAATCTTGTTTTCCTGCACTAATATTTGAAGTTTTAACCATCTGTATTTTAGAAATTGCATCTCAGAATAGATAGATGATCTTTCCTGGAAAATACAGTTATTTTGTATCCAGTCTCTGAGGACAGAAGCAATTGCAGATAATGAGCTGGGTTATTTTTTGATAATTAAACTTCTGTTTTTCCACAGTATGTCCATCTTTGTTACCTGGCTGTGAGTCCATTCTCCATCAGGAAATGCAGTAAGCTCCCTAGGCATCTGTGACCTGGATATAAAGGTAATATAACTAGGATGCAAATTTTTCTGCATATACCTTTTTTTAGTGGAGCTCTGGAGTTTTCACAGGAGAAAGGGTGCGCAAGTAGAGCAGGAAAGCTGCTGGTTTTATTTTTTGTGGTTGCTCATCTCTCTCAGTCACACAATTTTTAGTTTCAGCCACTGCAATTATTATCGTTTAGCAACAGAGTGTCTGTTTGGTGATATGTGCTACTGTACCTTAACAAAATAAAAATTCTATCCTCTGTCCGAGTTGATGGAATGTTTATTGCCCTTGGCTGTACTGTTTATGACTTTATACCTCTGAGTCACTGTGTATGTATCCAACCTACTGTCCCTCTGATGAAAATGTGTACATGAATTTGGAATTAGGAGATAACTTTAAATGCTATCTTGGTGTGATCTCATTTGAAATGGTCGCTACACATTTCTCCACTTGGCTGAAGAAACAACAGCAAAAGCTGTTGCTAATTTTGTTTTTAATTAATTGTGCAGCATGGATTTGTTGACGTGACATGGATAGGGGTCAACTAAATAGATTTGCCTTGGGTTAACTAAATAGATTTGCCTTGGGTTAATAGAAGTTTTCCATCATCTCCTCTCTTTCTGGTGCATAAAATATTCCTTAACAATCTTAGCTTCTCGAATGAGTGCATAAAATCCTCACAATCAACCTGACAGCCTTTAACCAAGGCTGCCACTACCCTTTGTATTCATCTGCTGTGCAACTCCCCTTACTGGTAGGAGGCCTCTGAAATGCTTGGAAACAATTTTATGAATAAAAGGGTTCCAAATGCTAAAATCCACTTTGTATAAATTAAAATAATGTCTTTTGGACTTTTCATAGAACACTATATGCTCTACTCATCCCTGGAGTGGATTTCTTTTACTGTTATTGTTGTGATGACACATAATTAAGTCAGATTACATTTTTATAGACAGAGGAGAATAGCTAAGAAAAAGTCCTAAATTATTCATCAATAGGTTTCACCAAAAAAAAAATGAGCAAAAGACAAGGATTTAAAATGTGCTCTCTGTTGTTTGTCTCTTCCTAAAACTAGATAATTTTATAATGTAATGTTGAACAAATACGTCTCTCTCTTCTTCCCCGTGACAGAATAAGAGACTTCATTTAACACCACATGTGTTATTGTGCTTATCTGCTGATTACCATATTACTTTGATTTGCGTGGTAGATTGTAAACTCTTGTAGGATTATGGAAAGATTTCTTTCCCCAGGCTGAAGCGGTGAGATTTTCAGTACCATGAAGACAGAGATGAGTAGAGAAGCAGCAGATTGGTTATTATATCTCTATGTATTTTTTACCCACTTGTTTGTCTCATTTTTATCACTGCAGAGTCAGCATGAAAGCCAAGTAAGTTAATACACCTCCACAACGTTGTCACAACACTAAGTTTTAACGTCTCTTCATACCTCCAACCTGCTTAGAGAAAATGTGAATTGCTGAAATGGCGTAGCTGTAAAGAAGAGCAGGAGTAGGCATAGATGTGCTTTGATTCACCTAGGTAAAAAACTCCTTTTGATTAGGAATTGAAAATATATGAAGGAAAGTGCTGATTTTCTAAACATCAGAGTTATTTTATGTCCAAGACTTTCTTTCTGATTTTGGATGGGCTTATCCGAATTTGCAAGACAATTTACTTGGCTTGTTAAGCAAAGTATTTCCTTGTAGAAAATGCGAGGAGAGGCAGTAATGAAGGAGGATGTTTAGACCAGAAAAAAAGGAAAAAATTTTTAGCTGTCCCATAAAGCTAAAAAATATGAATTTAGCTGCTCTACCTCAGTGCTGTGCATGTAACTCAGGCTAGAAAAAGAAAAATAGTTTAAATAGAAATTGTATAGAAATTTGAGACATGCAATGGAGATAATCAAGGATTTTCTGGTATACTGGAAGCCTATGGAGAAACATGGGAATGGAGAGCCAAGTAGTTGAGCAGTGACTGGTGATACTGACTGGTGGCTGTTTTGAGGTCTGCATTCCTACTCCCTTTCTCTGGGAAATATTGGTGATGCATGTTTGAACCCAGTATGAGTGTGTCCTGACCGTGTTCAACAGCAGTGGTACGAAAAGGAGGCACGACCAGACAGAAGATATGGGTTCACTTTGCTGCTCTGCTTCTGGTTTCTGGGAGGTCAGAGAAGTGGCTTTATCTCCAGTTTTAAGATATAAAAGCAACTCCATTCAACTCCTTTTCATCTGAGAGAAAGGGACCTAGAATCCTGTGTTAACTTCTTGTCAACTGCATCCAAGATCAACTGAATTTCTGGAGAAGAGCTGAATGCTAGGTGAAAAGATGGGGAGTATAGTGTAGGGATAGTTAAAACAGCTTTCCCGATGCAAAGAAATTGCCAGTACAGATTAAGAGGGAAGACTCATAAGATCTGCACTTTTCATCACAGTTACAAATAATATAGAAAAGCCAGTGCTTAACGAGGTGACAAAGTTTGCTGATACTACAGAATTCTTCAAAGTGGCAGAAACTAACACTGACAATGAAAGGGTAAAGTGAACTTGTGATTTTGAGTGGTCAGAGATAAAATGGGAGACAAAATTCAGTGCTGATAAGTGAAAAGTAATAGATGCAAGAAGGCATAATCCTAATAATTTTTACACTGCCATGGGTTCATAAATCAGGGATAAATATTTTGGAAAGACATTTAGAATTATTATGGTTAGCTCAGTGCCAAGTGGTACTCAGTGAAAGCTGAGGATCATAGGAACAAAAAAGAAAGCATCAAGAACAGAATAGTTCACATAACTTTTCTTCTGTATAAAACCAGGATCAACTTGTGTCCTGAATACTGTATGAAGTTCTGCCCTCCCTTTTTCAGAGAAGTTGTTGAAACAGACAAAGGCAGCAAGGATTAGATATGAAGTTTTTGTGTGAAGAGCAATTAGGCTAGGATTATGGGTCTTCAGGGAGAAAAAATGACTGAGGGACAAAATTATAGAGTGTATCAAATAAAAAAAAGTAGATGAACTGCAGTGTTTTCTATTTACAATGTTTGAAGAACTGAGGGCCAATTGAGGAAATTGTCATGCTGCTAGCTTAAGGTAAAAGTAAGGAAGCACTTTTCTCACACAGCACATTTCAACTCTGGAATTCATTGTCAGAAATTTTTGTAGTGCCCAAAGTAAAAAATAGATTTATAAAAAGTTTGGAAAATTAAGTGGAAGAAAAGATCATCCTATACAATACTAATTTTTTTTTTAAATTCATATAAAAGAGGAATATTTCTTATCCTTCTTTTTTGAATGCCCACAAACAGTACCTTTTATGGTAGGGAGATTGTTTGCTGAGTCTGATGAAACTTATTTTTGCCCACTATGGTATTTGGTATGTCATAGAACTGAACCCAATCCAGTGAAGGTGTTCTCTGACATTCAAAAGGAATTTTTGTGACAGAAAAGTAAATAAAAAAAAATAATTTAATCTACCTCCTTGAAAATAAGAAGGAAAGTCAATTATTATTATTTGTGAGTGGACCAGAGGATCTTTCACACTGGGATGGAAAAAATCCTTATATTATAAGACAACGGAGGTGTGTGCTGGGATGTGTCTTCAAGATATAAACTTAGTGTGGGATTACTCGGATCAGATTCACATCTTAGATGGAGTTATATGAATTTAGAAGCATGGAAAAATCCAGTTCTGAGAGGTTTTTTTGCCTGGTAGCTGCCTGTTTGGTTGTAGCAGGTGGGAAGACTGAAATAATTTTAAATAGCACTTCCCTTGTCCCACTTCACATGGGAATAGCTGTTGAACTGTTGGAGCAACAAGCATTTTTTTTCCCCTGGTAAATTGTAAAAGTACCCAAAGGTATCAGGCATGAAACACAGGAATGTTGCCCAGGCATTGTACAAGTTCTTGCAATGGAAATTTGGAGAGATGTTTAAAGATGTGCCTGAGGGAGGTGAGGGCTTGAGGGAGACAGTGATTTTGTTTTGTCATTTTTACCTCAGCCTGAATCTTGCATGTAGCATCAAGTTGCCTTCTCTCAGGGCTGAGCCTGGAACACATACATGAGATGAACTGGCATGCCCTGAGGTGGATCTGGAATGCTGGCCTGCTTCCTAAGGACTGCCAGAGCTACTATGCTGAAATTCAAATTTTATGGACTAGTGATTTTCCTGCTTTAGTGCCAGCATGTTTAAACACTCCCAGTATTCTGGGTGCAAGTTGTCTGTGTAAATGTAAGTAATGTCACTGCCCAAGTCTTCTTTACCCCACAGAGTTAAAAAAATAAGTGCATCAAAATTTGAGGTATTCTGGTGCCACGGTGGTGAAGTCATATAAAATACGGAACCCTGTAAAGTGTAAAATGTGTTAGATGTATAGAGTTAAGTGGAGCTGAAATGTCCCAATGCAAATTGTGATCTGAACTCTCTCCCAGGAGCCAGAGCTTTTGGGTCAGTTGCTACTGTTCAAGGCTGTTTCCAAGCGAGTGCCTGTGCCTTTTTACAACGCAAGCCTAGTTACACTTTGATTTCTTCCTCTCTCCTGGTCTGAATTATGTTACTTTTGTTGATATGAATTCGCAGCCACCAGCCAATGACCATAAAAGCCATTCTATACCACATATTGACTTGAAAGATTTAGGTCCTCAGTATCAAAAGATGGCACTTTATCCACTCAGCCAGACCAGACCCTTGATTTTACATTGCTGTTTTCTCTCTGAGTTTCAGAAGTCCTTTTAATATTTCAGACCCATGTCAGCGCTTTCATAAACTTTCCAAAGGGTGAACAGTAGTAGTTGTATTCCAGCTGCTGCTGAATCTGCTGTGTTTGTTCAGCCCTGAAATGATCTTTTAAGATGTGAAAATAAAATGTTTCACTAGTACTGAGCCATAAACGCTAAACTGACCAGGGATGCAATATGCCCAAAAAACCCCACCTATTAAGTATTAGAACCACTTCTTTTTCCAACTTCCTGCATAGAGGCCTGATTCTGATTTAACCTGATTTTATTTTTCTTCCAGCAGTACAGGTAAAATAATATTAATCAAATATTTTTTCAAGTTTTGATAAGATAATGGCTATTGCTTTGGTCTTTACTGCACTGTGAAGCCTATGGTAAAGGCTTTTTCTTTTCTCATAGGAAACAAGCAAACCTTATTTACTTAGTACATAAGTGTTCCTTTGAATGCTCTAAATATTTTGACTCAAGTCACAAAGCTGCTTAAGTGTAAGATTGCAAATGGATTACTTTTGATTACTTTTGTAGATATTTCCTCATTTTGCATTATTTATTTGAATGTGTGAAATACTATATGCTTGTATGTATGCTGTAGAGACTTTCAGATTTTCTTAATAATGCAAGAAAATGAGGTGCCAGTACAGAGAGCTCTAAAATTCAAGCCCTTAATGTTTAATGCTAATAGAACTCACAGACTGTAATATGAACTCAGTAGAAAACATATAACTCCCAATTTTTTTTTTCACTGTCTTTTCCCTTACCAAGCAATTAGTAGTGGGTAAAAGCAAAACAAAACAAAACTTCACTCTTTAAATTGAATGCCCAACCCAGGCAACTATGGATCAAAGATCAGACTGCTATAGAAAGCTTCAAATACCAATAAGATTGTCTTTTTGGGCTATGTCATCCTCTCTGTGCCCCCTAGGTTTCTGTCTGGGTGGAATTTAAGTCCTGAATTGTCAGGTCTACATCAGACCCCAGAGTTGGACTACAGGGATAATTGGTTAGAGGACAGTGCTAATAATGCCAAAGTCATAGTTTTGATGCCCTTTATGGGCCATTCACTTAAGAATTTGACTTCATGATCCCTGTGGATCCCTTCCAAATCAGAATATTCTGTGATCAATAGGAATACTGAGCTGGTTGCAGGACAGCTATGTAGAAGAATTTCAGTGTTGCTGTTCCATCAACAAAAAGGAGGATAGTGTAACAGCCTTAAGTGCCTATTAAGTAGTTACCTCTTGTCACCTCACACAACCACCCTTAAGACCTACTCTGCTTGCAGGCTTTATGTGTAGGTAGGTTCTATCATTTAGGCTGTTAAGGCACCTTCTACACTTTTAAAATACATTGTGCTTGAGTCTCAAGGCTGGATACTGAAACTCCACTGACAGTTTCTCTCACAATCTGAGATGGTGTAGACACAGGCAATTAACCGTGGGCAAAGCTGTAAGTGTTTCTAACCAGTTCTCAAGTCTGAATAGTATGGGTAGTTGAAACCTAGTTCCCATATCTTGCTACAGGTTAATATACTGATAGAACTGTAGGCCATATAGGACTTGTCTCTTTAATTTTAGTGATAAATCTATAGTCCATCAGGATGTTTAATGTTGTCTGAATGTGTTTGGTTTAGATGTGAAGTTTCTTGTGGAAGTGTTGGCAAGGTCTTACTTCTAATATCCCTATCACTTAATTGGTGCTGAGTGGGTATAAATCCTATTCTGGGTTCCACAGCAAGCTTGTAGGTCAAAAGTGTATTTAAAATGTGCTGAAGTGTTAACTGGTCCTATACTGCCTTCTGTCAACATTTAAGAAGCTGCTCGGGTCTTGACTTCTGTGGGAGTACTGAAAGAATAATCTCGAATAGCTCTTTTCTTTTTAAAGGTCTCCCCTAGTTGGCAAATGGCACCATAACCCAAGAGAAATATATGACAGACATGTTATTTCTGTGGGAATTATCAGAGTTTTCAGAGTTGGTAGCAATTCTAAATATTATATATAGCAGCTAAATATATTTGTAGAAATACTTCTATGTCAGAGAGGGAAAGTGTGGGATTTTTTGTTTCTTTGCTTTTCCTTTCAGAAACTGAGCTTTCTGGAATTAGCATAAGTTTACTTTGAGTGATAGAAAAATTTAATATCTGCTAGTCCAGAACAGAAATTCATCTCATAAGTCAAGAAAGAGCAGCATTACTGGGTGTGGCTTTATTTACTTGAATGCTGGGAAGATTGTATTGCAAGTTCAAGAGATGTTTGAATAGTGGTACTGCTACAGGAAAAACTGCAAGATTAGTGTGTGTGTGTATGGTTTTGACGTTATTGGTGATTCATTTGATGACACTTACTTCAGCTGCTTCACTTCAGGAAAGGAAATGAAATTTTGCCATTTCAATGAGGATCGATTTGGCAAGGTTTGGTCCATTTCCCTGCACTTCGTGTCATCCCATGCCATTTTATTGCTTTCACTTCGCTTCAGAATTTTCTCTTTCTTTTTAGCATTTCATTTAATCAATTTCTTCTCCTGTCCTTTGTTAAATTTTGTACCCTGATTTCAGGAACTCGAGGAGTATCATTTGGGCGAGGTGTGGTGCGTTTCACTTCAAAAAAAGAAGAGCCCGCTGCCCAAAGATTGCTCCCTGCACACCTTTCTTCTTGGCACCACCCAAGTGCTGGGCCTCTCTGCAAAAGGCTGCTTTTACTGCTCCACTTCGGGTTAGTTTTATGCTTTGGGTTAGGCTTAAAAACACCACAGTGCCAAGAGTTTCAGGGACACTGCAGCTGAAAATGGCATGCTGAGGGGAGCACGGCCCTGCCCCAACACTTCTCCCTCCACACCTTTCTGCTTGGCACCAGCCTCAGCAAATGCATCTTTTTTGTGCTACACTTAGGGTTAGGCTTTAGAAAACCACAAAGCCCCAAGGTCCAGGCACACTGCAGCTACAAAGGGCATGCAAAAGGGGAGCACAGCAGTGCCCCAACATTGCTCCCTCCACACCTTTCTGCTTGGCACCACCCATGTGCTTGGCACCTCAGCAAAATTGTGCTTCTGCTGTTCTGCTTAGGGTTAGGCTTACGCTTAAGGTTAGGCTTCAGAAAACCACAAAGCCTGGACCTCCAGGGACATTGAAACTACAAAAGCCATGCAAAAGGGGAGCACTGCATGTCATCTCCTTACATTTGATTAGAATTGCTTCATTTCTGAATTTTCTTTTATTTCTTTAAATTGAATTTAATTTCATTATAAGTCCACCACAGTCAGTTTATTTCACTTTGTTCTCTGAGTTTAAGATTTCATTTCCTTTCCTGAAATGGTGTAAATACATACTGAATTTTTCACCTGTCTGCTTTGCAGGAGTTTTAAAGGTCTTCACGTTTCCCTAGACCCCTGTGTCCAAATGCACTAACATGACATAGAGCTGGAAGCAGTCACATTCATGTCCTGATAATATCAGCTCAGCAGTTTCCAAGTATAATTCTGGTTGGTTTAGACACTAAAGAAATTTTGTTTCACTTTGCTGGTAATTCCAGTCTGCGTGAGATGGGCTTCTTCAACCAAGTCATACTTGGATAAGTGTTCAGGATTGCGTTCCCTTTGTATTTTGAATTGTCCTCCACATCTGATCACTTCTGTGTCACATAGTTCTTGGTCTTATACTAGATGAAATGATTTTCTACAGGCCTGAGCAATGATGTGTTATCCTTTATTATCCTCCCTCCTCAGCTGCTTGGCTGTCACTTTCTGAGCTACAATGAATGAATGACAACTTGTGTTTTCTGAACCCTGTGGGGTCTAGAACATACTGCACTGCAGGAATGCCCAATCCAATTGTACAGGTAATCTGACACTTCTTCAACCCAGAGGTTTTACTGGCAGTTTTCTGAGGAACCTGTTCAGAGTATCTAATGTTAGACAAGCACACTGTAATGGGCAGGGTGGGGTTGGTGGAAGGTCCGATGCCATTAATAGAGGCTCCCTGTAAGGTCTGTGGTCTGTTGCTCATTGAAACATGTGTCATAGCCACTTCTTGCAAAGTGCAAGGAAAATCTGCACTGGTCTGCATTCTTCTCCAGGGTGCATCTTACAGATCAAATCCTTTCCAGCCTGCTAGTTTTCTTTGAAGACAATGGAGAGTGACTGGTAAAGGATATACATAACCCTGAATACCTCATCCTACCACAGCTACAAACCTGTGTGGCTTCTGCTCTTACCAAGAGCTGCAGTGGGAGTGCTCAGGTGGCAGCTACACCTGGAGACCTGAAAACAGGCTTTTTCAGTAGCTGTACCTGTTTAGGCAATTAAGTCTCTGAGACAGAAGCTCTGATGAAAATCAGAGGGATGTTGGATCTGAATGTCTGCAAATGAAGGTGGGTACAAAGGCAGGTTTTAAAGAGCTCCTGCAGATGTCTTAGATACTGTTCCAAAGCCCTTTTGAAGAGTCTTATGTGAAGTTTGTCCCTGAATTTTCAAGCATGTCTTCTGTATTTCATTACCTACTGATATTGTTAACAGATAATCCTGAGGGCTTTGAATATACCCTCTATAAGTAGAAGAAATTTTCTTGAAAAAATCAGAATATTTCTTTTCTAAGGAAAATCTCTGTCCCAATTGTTTGTCTGTTATAAAGATCCCTTACAAAAAGTAAACTTCACAGTGAAACTCTTGGAAATCCAGCTGAGAGGTTGGAAATCATCTCCTAGTGGAACTTGCAACAGAACAGATACTACAGGGATTTTATTTTTTTAGTGATGAATAAGAGGTTAGGTATCCTAAAACACCCGCAGTACACTTTCTAACATGCAGTGAAAGAGAGTCTTTTACCAGAAATCTTGTGATTCTGCTGTATATTCGAACCTTTATTAGCTTTTAACACTCAGGACAGAATGTTAATTAATACTTGGTCTCATAGGGCCCTGGTTAAACCTAAAAAACTACAGGAAGCTGTTAAATTTAGGTGCACTGATAGTCTCTGTAAAAAGAAAAAATATCCCCAAAAACCAGATGAACGTTATCACACGTTTTCTTAGAGATTTGTCGGCAAAGTTAGCTTTCATGCTAGCCAGCTGAGGTCTTGGGTTTCTATATGAAAAGAATAGCTCAGCTATGTCTTGAGGCTAATACTGAAAAGGTCATGAGATTCTCTTTCATGAAAGGAATGAAAGTAAGCTGAAAAGTACAGGAAAACATACCGTTCACCATAAATGATAGAATTGATTTAGTTCTATGCATTTCTCTGTGTATAGAAAAATGACATTGAAATACATTTGTATTTAGATTTAGGGAGCAACTTACTTTCTGGCTCTTCACCAGTTTATTATTTATTTCCAAACCTTATTATTTTTAAATGCTATAGCACCCAAAATATGCTAGGCTATTTCTAAACACAATCACATAATGGATTTTTCCTATGATGAGCAAAGCAGCCATTTGAAGTTCATTCATTGAGACCCTTTGGCCTTTAGAGCATTTAGTGAAGGGTTTGTTTTGTTTATTTTACAGTTCAGTGGAATGGAAAACAATTTTTCTTAAGCATTACTGGAGGCCATCAAACCGTGAGAAGGAATAATTTTTCTGCTGCTGCATGTTCAGCAGAATTTAAAGGTGTCTATTAAAAAAACCAAACATGTGTAGTGATAAACCTAGATTTCCCCCCTTTTTCAAAAAAGTGTAATTATACTCATCAGACATAATGATCTGCTATTTTCCCCATCTTGCTATTGCTCAGAGTGTAATGAGAAAAGTTTGCTGATGCTGGGTGCATTTGATTATTCCCCATTTCTTCTTGATTATTTCCTACACAAAAAGAAAATAGAAAACCACACCCCTGGAAAAAGAAAAAAACCAACCAAACCAACAAAACCCCCAAAAAGCAAAACAACAAACCACAACCAAATTAAATTGTTTACTTATTCATGAAATGTGCAGTTTATACATGGAAAAAAAAAGTAATTGAAAATACACTTTTCTCAGCCTGTTGCCACAGAACTATTTAGATTCAGCTTTTGATTACTTGGAGAGGCAATAGGAGGTCCTGTTTTCACTCCTTGTTTTGTGTTTTTCAAAAACTAATTTTCAAAAGACATTACATATATTATTAAGTGGAGGCAGGAAATAGATAAATAAAATTTTTTGAACAATAATGGGGGAAACTGAGAAATCAAGTGATAGATGATACTGACATTTAGGTCCTGCAAGTTGAAAACCTGGACCTTGAAGTCAGCAGCAAAAGTCTACCTGCACACCAAATGAAAGTTACAGTTTCTTCTTAAGAGGACACTTCCATGAAGTTATTTTGCATCTAAATTCAAGTTGCATTAAAAATAGCAGACTTAAGAAGCAGCTTGTAGAGCTGAACTCTTATCTGTCCCTGATACATTCAAGGAGGTAAAAGGTATTTGACCCTTAATGAGGTTTGGGAAAGAACTCTGAAAAACATCTAAAATTGTTGGGTTTTTTTTACTGGGGTGCATAGCAGTACAGTCCCACTGAATACTTGATATTCAGGTATCCCTTTCAGATCCTAAAATGTTAATGTCTGTCCCCAGCAGAATGACTCAGGCAAGACCAGTTAGGATCTCAGTACTCTTTTTTCTGCCAATGGGTAGCTTGGTGCTTATCCTGGATGCTCAGACATGCCGTGACCATGACGAGCTGAACAGCCTTCATTTCTTGGAAAGCAGAGACATTATTCATTGTACAAGGCACAAGAATATTTGGTCTGTGGGCAAACCAGTGGATTGAAACCCTCTTCACCCTTTTCCCAGGAGGATATCATAACCATGCAGGTATTGAATAACCACTGGGCTCCCTGCTGTGTTCGGTCCTTCCTAACACGTTGTTAGAACTGGAAACCTTCAGTCAGGCTTCTTCCTCCTTTCTCTTCTTTGGTCCCATGACTCTCTTGTCACTGGACCATCTCCCCAAGCACTTTTTAAAAACTCTACCCCTTGGATTTTAGAATAGAATCAAATAGAAAAGCGTCTTTCTGTTGGAAGGTACCTACAAGAGCCATCTAGTTCAACTACCTGACCGTGTCAGGGCTAACCAGAAGTTAAAGCTTGTTAAGGGCATTGTTCCAATGTCTCCTAAGCACTGACAGGCTTGTGGCATCGACCACTTCCCTAAGAAGCCCCTTCCAGCGTTTGACCACTCTCTTAGTAAAGAAATGCTTCCTAATGTCCAGTCTAAAACTCCCCTGGTGCAACTTTGAACCATTCCTGCACATCCTATGTCAGGATATCAGGGAGAAGAGCTCAGCACCTACTTCCCCTCCTCAGGAAGCTGTAAGAGGGCAATGAGTTTGCACCTCAGCCTCCTTTTCTCCAAAACAGACAAACCCAAATTTCTTTGCTTTTCCTCACAGGTAATGCTGATCTCAGTTCTAGCACTTGACAACGCCAAAGTTTTTTAAAGTCCATTCCCAAACCTCCTTAGAGGTCATGACTGGACATTTGCTGTAATTTTTTTTTTTTTTATGATAAGGGCAAATTTAATGATCGTTAAAATGGATGTTACATTTTAGGTGATATTGGGTATTTTTTGATTAGTGATAGTCAATTTTGTTTAGTGGAAGATTTCAAGACAGAGAAGTGAAATCAGTATTTGGTTTCTCTTAATAGTTAGATGTTTTAAACATGCATTTGCAACAGTGAAAAAAGAAAAAAGCCAATACCCTGTTCATTTTTGCTATAATACACGTAGTGTTTTTCCATTTGTTTGTTTATTTTTATGTTGAAGACAGGTGCTTTTAACGATGCATAAAGTGACATTTTCAGACTGTGGAACTCATTCCCTGCAGCATTAACTGTCTGTGACTATTCAAAGGTGACTTTGTATTGGCTGAGGTTAGCTTTTTGCTACTCTCTAGCCTAATATTTCCTATTTAATGTCATCATTTTCTTTCCCTTGGATTCTTACTTTCTATTTTAAACCCCTATAATGTATTTTACCTTTTTATTTTCTCTTTTCTGAGCATGGATTGGTGTTAAATAGAGTTTTCTGGTGCTTCTAGAGCTTTTTAAGAGATCAGTTAGATACCTGGATTTCATATTGGAAGGTCATTCTCAGTGAGATTAATCTCTGATTTAAGGCATCTATAATGGAATAGTCAAACTTCAAAATGTCGCTGTAGAGTCCCTCCATAGTTAATGAGAGAAATAAGTATCTCCAAAGGGCAATCCATGTGACCTGTCACATGTATCTGTCTATGGATGAAAACAATTGACTCCTGGAGGTGCCTATTTCACTTTACTGACAATGTAATGCCACTAACTCTGGCACCATTGCCAAGGCAGATGAATTTCACTTGGTGTATCTAGGCTACAAATTTATTTTTTTTTACTGTGCATCTGAGAAATTTGACTTTACACCCATTTGCTGTCTGTGCACATTTTTATTGCCTTTATGATATTCTTTTGCAAGTGAAGGCTAAAGTTAAGTACTCAGCTGGGTTTCCTGCTTCCTTTGGATAGTGAAAGCCATTATTTTTAAGCACTTATTTGAAGAAATGAAAAGTGAAAGATGAATGATACCATAAGTTATATCTTAAGTTAGAAGACATTATCAAAGCTGTGATTTTTAGTAGACATCCAAGAGCTTTATTTTATGGACTTTAGTTCAATTTCCAATTAATAATTTTTCTTCCTACCTTCTCCACTTTCTTATTACTGTACATAAAAAGATGTGTTAAAATGAAGGAAAAGGTTGCTGCCTAGTAGCTCCAACCAGGCACTCTCATCCTGCCCTTGGGAACCTTGCTGGAAAGCTCAATAATCTGAAACTAGAAAATCTGCAATCAAAGTTTAATATATTTACCTGAAACAGTCGTGATTGGCAGGGCACAAGCAGAGTGAGGCAAAGAGGAAAATCTAGAGCAGGACACTGAGGTCAGCGCACTGTTTATCTTTCTCTGAAGAAAGGGATAACAGAGTTCAGTGATCTTTGATTTCCCTCCACAGGCTTTGCTGACAAAGCTTTTTCCCTTGCCTTGCCTTGCCTTCCCTGCCTTTCCCTGTCCTTCCCTTCCCCTCTCCTGCCCTGCCCTGGAAGAGATTACTGTCTTTAGACCTGGTAACCCTGCATGTAGCATTGGTCATAGTGTTTCCCTGCTCCTTCACTGTCTCCCTGTAGCAAAAAGCCCTTTAAAAGGCCAGATGTATCGATAGCAAAGAGATCTAAAGGAAGAAAGTGAAGCTAAGAGGATAATTAAAATAGCAAACCCTAGCTAACAAGATAATGAAGAATCCTTCTGACACTTTCAGCAGGGATCGATGGTACAGTCATGATAATCATATTACATTGCACCTTTCATCCTGGAGGGTGTCAAAATGCTTTGGATATTCAGCACACTAGTACAAGGAATTGTTAGTCTACGACTCACATTAAACCGCCCATGGGATTGCATCTGGCAGCTGCACTGCAGGAAACATCAGCACTCAAAAGGTGAAGTGTGGGTAGGTAGAAAATCTATCTGCTAAAAATTAAGAGCACACAGAGCATTAAGCCTGCTTACAACTGCTGGAAAGATCAGACCTCACTGTGTTCAGAGGTAAAGTGCCTCTTTCGAAGGGCGTTGGTGCCAGTATCCAGGTCCAGTGTGTGTAAAGGAGGGATGTATGGCCAAGAGGGAATTTGCTATTATTTATATCACATTTGCCAAAGAGCATTCACTGCAAAGATAAAAGTCCAGTATGTTAGCTGGAAATGCGAACTTCTAACCTACCCAAATGGAAGGTTAAATAGAGGAGCATGAACTCTGAAAAAGACTAGATTCCAGATTTCTTTCCTATGGGACAAATTAGGTAGTTTTTTTCTCCAGAAGAGTTGCCACAAGAGACACGGAAATGTATTTTCATCAGTTAGTTCAATTCAGTGCAGGATGTTTATTTTAATTGTATTTGTCTCAGCAGTTTCCCAGTCTTTGCTTCTTTTTCCTGTCATTTCTCATGCATTAACCACATTGATGTATTTTTGGCACTGTCTCAGCCAGAAGATTACCCCTTGCCATTACAAGGCCTTCTTATTATCCAGCTGCTGTTGAGCTGCGTGTTTTATCTTTCCAAGAAATTTAATTAGTACCTCGATCTAACTATCCTCATCCTCAAGATTCTCAGCCCAAGGCAGATGAAGGCTCAAACTACAGATACATGACTCCAGCTCAGCAGGTTGTGGATGGCCAGCAGAGCTGTGGTAGCTCTCATAGATCTCAAAGTTAGACCTTGGCAAAGTCCAAGGGAATGTAATTTAGCTCAGCCTTCTTTCAACATGGCATATATGGGGTTGAATTGACATATGTTTTTCCAGTTTAGAAGTGTCTACAATTGTCTTTACTCATTTGCCAAGTCGCGTTTGAACTGAAGAAATTTTATCAGAATTTTAAGCTGTCTTGGATGATATGCTTCTTGTTTTTTCTCTACTAGCAAAGAATGCATAATGATCAAATAGTGTTTTAAAATCTTTGATAAACAGGCATTGTATCATTACAGAGTTTTGTGCTGACTTTTAAAATGCTACACGAATCTGTGTGTGCCAAAGTGATGTTCACTAAGAATCTGTTTGAAGGCCTGAAATATTTTTTTGTCTAAAAGCTGGAAATTGGTTATTGGGCAGGATGAATCTAAAAATGGCAAATCTGTAGTGGGACAGATTTGAACAAAATGGATGTTGAAATTTTGTGTTTATAAAATGCTTGGTTATCATATAGCCTTTCATAGTTGTAGGTAGATGTAGCACCTGATACTCTTTTCCTGAGAGTGTACTTCTCCTCTTAGGCTGTTGTCAGCTGGGAAAAGAAGCGAGCCAGATGAAGGACAAATCCTTATACGGGTTCTGTGTTCAGCAGGGAATTCCAAAGCCTTTTGCTGACATGTGAAAGTCTGCAGTGGGCTTCAGTTCAAGCTCTGAATGGTCTGTGCTGACATCTTTAGCTCATGGCATTTGCTGCTGCCTTCGTGCTGCCTGTGATGTCTCTGATAGGATATAATTTGCTACAGCTGGCTTAGGTGCAAAACTGCCATGGGCAAAGCTTTCTGTCTTTCCTTGGCTGTGCCATTTCATTGTGTGTCTCATCAAAACCAGGCAAACAAATGCGGAAAGAGTGGGTTCTCCTGCATGTGTCATGCTCTGCAAATCGAGGGTATAGAAGCAACCCCTTACCCAGAGCTCTGCTTGTGCCCCCACACAGATCACAGCTCACAACAGAGGGTCTCATTAGTTCTGTTTCAGCCTGTTCAAGATCAGAAGAGGTTTAAACGCCTACCTACTGCTAAAGCTCGTTATTTTCTGCCTGAATCCTAAGAAAGGGTGGGGTATGGGGAATGCAAGAATATATTCTAAAGCATAATTAGATGCAAGACTCAGGTAGGAATTTAGATATGGTTTGATTAAATCAGAGTCCTTTTCTAATACAAGTCAATGTTACACTAAGAGTCCTATTATTTAAGAGAATTTTCAATGCCAGTTTAAGAAAATTTGCTCTGTATTATTTGAAATAATGTATTAACTGAAAATGCCTATCTTCAAGTATGTTCAGTAGGGTGGATCCTTAGCTGAAATATATCCATGTCGTTCCAATTTCTGGTGTAATTACATCAATGAATGTCATCTAAGGAACGGACGGATAAGAGAAGCACAGGACATTACTAATAGGCACATAATGTCGCTCATGCTCTGATCATCACTGAATGAATTCAGCTGACAATCTGAACTAGGATAAAACTTTTGGGCTTTAAAAAAAAAAGGAAAAAGAATACATGAAGGTAAACTTTTCTGCATTCATTCCATTGCATTATATGAGCACATTAATGGGAAACCAGAGGGAGACATCTGCTATTGTAGCTCCTGCAAGTGACTTTAATAATGAGAAGTAGTTGTTAGACTACATTAATTCCAATGTTAAACTTCCAAGAAGGGTGAACTTATGTTTTTCAGTAATCAGGGACCTATACTGAGCTGTATATATGAAAAACCACCAAATAACCTAGCCCTAAACATTACAAAAAGTACATGAGACTATATGAAGATTTTATCTGGCTGGACCAAACACTTGGGGGTTCTATTTATGCCAAAATGTGACACACCATAATGGATTGGATAATGGTAGCTGTTAAATTATAGTGCTGGATGAGTGACCTATGGGATTTTGGAGGCTGTTTGAAGCTTAGGCATGGAGGATATATCACTGGCAGACATTATCGAGCAGTAATGAATGGTGCTGATCTCTTCCCTATTGTGAAGATCTCTGTGCTTCCCTGAGGAGCTGGCAAGCAAGCAAAAATCTCCCTCCCTCCCATTTACTGCCATGGGCTTGAAAAATAAATATTCAGTTTTGTTAGCATTCATCCAGCCAGTGGCTGCAACCAACACCAGGACATTCATGTCAGTTGCAATAACAGAAAACCCCTTAGGACTCCTCAGTGCCTTTCATTTTTTATGGGGTACGGTCTGAGCCTCTGACTCTTCCATTTGGCCTAGAAAATTCACAACAGAGTCTTGAAGGCAGGTGAATGGGCACGTGTTGGCTGGGACATCCACAGACGTGCCGAGCTCCTCCCGGCGTGTGCCCATTTGGCTTTTGGTTCAGTTCTCTCATGGGGACAGTGCCCAGAGCCCACATCCCCAGAGCACAGCTCTCTCAGCTTCACCCACTGAGCGGGGCCTCCTCCTGCCACCCCATGCTCAGTGGATCTCCCATAGCTGGGGAGGCGTGCAGAGACGTCACGGCCCTTTCTCCACTGTGTGACCAGACAAATTCCATCTTTTCTTGCATGCAGCTCTTCCACTCCTCTGTTTTTCCCTATATTGCTCAGTAAGGTCAGGTCTCAGGTGAGATGCATTTATGCCATATACATAGTCACAGGTTTCTAGCTCAACCATCAAAACGCAGTATTCCTTCCTCAAGCTCATTCAAGGTCCATATTTCATAGGAAAGCAAGGGAATAAATATGAAGGTCTGGAGTTTGGCGTTCGTATTAAAACTGTGAAAAGTTTGGAGGTGCTCTTAAAGAAATGCAGGTCATGATAAACCAGTATCAAAACATGATATCTGTTCCTATGAAGCTGAAGTCTGCAACTTCCCTATCTCAGTCTGTGAAGAATGTGTACCTTAAAAGAAACAAAGTATGAAAATAAAAAATGCAGCACTTTTTTTTATTTTAAAGTTTATATCCATCAGTGAGACACAACAAGGTGAAGGACAAGGAATAGGTAGATGGAAAAGAAGAAAATATGAAAAAGCAAATGACTTTGCAGTTGGTTGGATTTATTTCTGACTTTGGAAGCAAGATCATCTGCTATCATTTCTAACACCGTTAAGATTAATTCAAAATATTCTGGCACTTGTCTTCATTGTTTCAAAATCTTTATATGACCCTGTGAGAGGCTGCATCAATCAGAAAGACTATCATTTCCTTTTCTGTAGATACCTAACATTTTAGTAATATTACCTTGTCATATTTTAATCTATATGAGGTGGTTTTGTTTTGTTTTGTTTTGTTTTGTTTTTTTTCCTTTGAAACACATTCTAGCCTGGTTTGCAGAGATACAGGGCTGCAGAGACAAAGGATATGTTTGTCAGTTGTCTAAGTGCAACAGATAAATTCTCACCTCTGCTTATGGAGGTATTTTTTATAATGCTGTGGTGTGTGTTATTGTTGCTCTGATGACAGTGACAGTAGAAGCTGTTGGGACCATTCAGCAATCTTTACTCAAGATGCAATAGTAAAAGAAAATTAAGATAAAGTGAATTTTCCAGATTCAAAAACAAGTAGCAGAGTTAACAATGAAACTTAACTTTTAAAAAAATCAAAATCAAACTCTAATGCATTGTATAATAGGGTAAAAATGATGCTAAGTTATTTAAAAATATGTCATATTTGAATCTTTCTAAATTATATTGTTCTAATCTTGACTGACAGAAAAACTTAGAAACATGTTAATGGAAAAAAAAAGCACAGATGTGGTAATTGTGACTTGGCACCAGTAAGACCTTAATCTGTTTGTGCATATAGGAAGATACTGATTGAGCAAAGCAAAATCTCATTCAGAAGTCCCTTGGGATGATAGAAATTTTTGAGCATTAAAACACTTGAATATGAATGGAGGACAAGTACCAGTGCTCAACAATAGAAAGCACTACACAGTTTTTCATACACAAAGGGCAAAAAGTATTCCATGCTAATTTTATTTCACTTGAAGGAAAATAATAAACAAATTATGCATATGAAATCCAAAGGGCAGATATTCAGTTGCTGTATTTCCTTTACTGAGATTGAATTATTTGATACTTCTGGACATCCTGACCCTCAAATGTTAAAATAGACACCAATCTTCCTGTTTCATGAACAATAACTTCTGTTGAAAAAAACCCATTGGTTTTAATTTGTAGATGTATTTGCATTCTTCATCTTCTAGTTTTTTCATCCAGCTGCTTCTCTGTGATATGTGGTATAAAATGACTGAAGATTTTTAAATTGCTCCTACCTTTTGCAAGTGATGCAGCTAATTCCTGTCCATGCGGATAAAATACTTCAGTAGAAAATTAGGTTGAATTCTGATACTGGATAGTCTTCCAATTTTTTACCCCTATAGTCAAACAAAAAAACAAAAAAAAATTTTAAAAATACTGACAGAAAAGTCAGAATCTTTGCAGGATGGGGATTGTCTTCTATTCCAAGTTGTAGTTTCAAATAAATTGAAACTCAGGTGTGACTAGACACATTTTTGTGTATTTTTGTGTGTTTCTACACATTCGTGTGTTAATTTAAATTCTGTAATTTTTGGCTGTAGGTGGTTCGTCCAGAGAGTCAAAACACTGCAACAGAAATTCTGGAGACATTTGGGGAAGCTATCCCACATTTGAGAAACTATTCTGTGAAGCTATTCAGTGTAAAACTCTTGAAATCTGCCTTCCTCCCATCCTTAGAAATCTCTCCCATCCTTAGAATTCAAGCCATGACCTACGAGATCACTGGATGATGAAAATAAATAAGTTAACGGTTAACACAGAAAATTTTGCAATTTTACCCTCCTAAGGGAACATACTGATCTATATTCATGATAAGGAAGAAGTCTGGAGGAAATCCATGGTAATATTAATTATTTTAAAATGTGCTTAGAGAGATATCACTAGTTTAATATTGTATACCATCTGGATCCAGATACTCTGGTTTAATGTTGTATACCATCTGGATCCAGATTCACTGCTTGAGAGAATGTTTATGGTTATGAACTACACCTTCCCTCTAAGATTTACACACTTTATTACTTCAGTTTCTTGATACTGTAAAATAATCAGTTTTGAACTAAAAAGTACAGGCCATAGCTGAATTTGTATGAAGTCAATGTAAATTCTCAATGAACTCTGGATCACATCCCCTGGTCAGAGCTTAAACTGGGGTAAAGATGCTTTCAATCACCGATGACTCACAACGCTAAAGAAAGAGAGTTGTTTTTCCTTTTCTGCTGTGCGGCTCTGAATGCCATTGACAGCCAGCCCTGCAGAGAGAAGGAAACAGAATGCAATCAGACTTCCAAATCTTCCCTTAATGCAGTGTCTTTCTTTGGAGCTTTTCCCTGTAGGGTACCTCTCAGATGGGGATAAGTAATGCTGTTAGTACATAATCCAATCACTGAATGCAGATTGCTTCTAGACAATCCTGAGCAGAAGATTTGTACTTTTTTTTACTTTATAAAGAAAGTAGCTTTTCTGAAGGAAAATGAAAAAAGGATGCTTCTTAGGAGTTATTAACAAAATAAATATGTCTTGTTATGTATTTTCTGCATATGATAAAATTGGAAGCTTAGTTTACCATAAAATATCAGAAACCAAAGTAAAAAAAATGAAACATTTTAGTGTTCAGAACAGGATGCCAGCTGGCATTGTGCAGTCAGCCAGGGATGTACACTTATGCTTCTTATTCCCAGACTGATCCCATGTCTGGGAATGCCAAGGTAGAGGGTCTCATTCTAGATCTTTCATTGCCATTGATGTGCTCTCTCCCTTTTGTCTCCAGCACTGTGCTTAAGATGTTAATGGTAGTGAGCTCTGCAGACCCTGTGACTGGACTAAGGCTTTCTAGATGTGATTCCTATTTCCAGCCCCGCATCTAGCCTGTCGTTTGAATTCATGTCATCTTCTCTACTTCCATCTCCCCCCCATCATGTCTCCTGTGTTTTGACTACAAACTTTCTGGGCATGGGATTTTTAGTATATAAAGCTTAGCATTCTGGGTGGCTGAACACATCTAGAGACAATGTAACAAGCAGAAAATCATGGAATGGTTTCTCCACCCACCCAATATAAGCATCTACATTTGACCTACTAAAACAATTATTGAAGTTCTCCATAGAGAGAGTAGAGACAAACTCTCAAGATCAGCCTGGTCTAGTGGAAAGTGTCCTGCCCATGGCAGGGCATTGGAATTAGATGATCTTCAAGGTCTCTTCCAACTCAAACCATTCTGTGGTTCTATAAGATTAATGCCCTCCAGGTATCCAAGTTAGGACCACAGTATCTAGCTCTCCATACTATCAGAAACATCTGCCTCTACCATTAAAAGTGTATACTTGTAATCTATAGCCCTCCCATAAATAGGAATACAAATGTCATTAGAAAATATGTATGCTGTTCCAGAAGAACTGAGTCACTCAGATACTGTGAGAAAAGCGTGGTTTCCTCAAAATCTGTCAGGATTCTTTCAAAATGGCACATTAATACTTCCCAGGTCTAAGCTAGCTGGTTTGTTTATAAATGGGTTTTAACATCTGCTAATGCTTCTAAGAAAATGAAATTTCCAGGTGTACTGTAATTCTAAAACAGATGTCTGAAGTGAAAAATATGTGAAAGATATATGGAAATGACATTATTTAAAGCTCTTGAATAACTTTTAATGATTGAAAATATTTTATATGACCATAATCTTACCTCTTTTCATGCGTGTTTGTCACGTGAAGTTCTTTGTCAATCTCACCAGAATCCAGATTCAGATTTATACCCAGACCATCTTCTGTCATTTGTAGAAATTAGTGGATTGTCAACAAATAAAAAAAAAAAAAATGGTGAAAGAGTGTGAAAGATTTATTTCAGCAAAGGTAAAATCTAAAAAAACCCACTAGGACAATGTAGTTTTAAAAAAAAAATATTACCAGTCTACTTTGTGCTATTGTTAATTATTCTAACTTTTTTGGATTGCTTAAAAAAATACTGGGATTCTGTTACCTGTGGTAGTCGGTACAAAACCTGAGGTGGGAAAGCTTATTGGTTTTGAAAAGTAATTAGAACAAGAAGCGAGGGCCTGAAAAGAAAACGAGCAGAGAGAGATGAAAAAATTTGTTTAGGGCCACAGAAGAAGAGATAGCAACAAACTAAATGATTTCTGACCTGGGATTAGTCTGTGAGTACTAAGCCAGGTGTTTTTCTCTGCCTGTTGGATTATCAATTGCTTTTAGTGCTGGTAGAGAAAGATCCAGTTTCCTAGGAATGTATTCTGCCATCCTTTCCACTAGTGCCACTCAAACACCTTTCCTGTTAAGAAAACTGATTAACAGATGACTGAGCAATGGAAGAGAACCTGACCTACCTCTTCTTCCCTTGCAGATTAGAGTGTAATATAGTTAAGAAAATCAATTTTTGGCTGATTTCATTAGGCTGATATAAGTCAGATGCAAAACCAGAAAACAAAGTGTGCTGTCTGTATTCCAAGCTAGCAATTTCCACCACCTCATATAGGACAGAGCTACTCACACACTTCATATGGAGTCGGTGCTTAATGGAGGTGAGAAGGTCAGCAGAGGCTGGCTGTTTCTTGCCTTTTTCTTTACACAGAAACACAGCAAGGATTTCATTTTCTGCTACTTGCATTGGCTGAAGGGGGCAGGGGGTGTCAAAATGCGTGGATTTCTTAGTAGATTTGTTAAAGTTTTTGATTCCCTTGATTTATCCTTTCATAGCTATCATGAAAAGTGAAAGTGCTGGCAATTAGAGTTAATGAGCATTTCATTGCTCATTACAGTTTATTTCAGTTAGCATTGTTGCTGGGTTTTTTTCCGTATGTGGGGGAAATGCTCTGGAAAGCTTTTGTGATAACCCATGGATCCAAGCTTGAGCTCTCCAGAGCCGGCTGAGAACAGCAGACACAAGCTGACCTTTACAAGAAGGGAATATATTATTCTTCAAGGAGCCTTCAGCTCTCTGTTGGCTGTGCTGTATATATTTATGTGTTTCTTTAGAGTTTTGCCACCAAAGACCTCTCTATAGGTGGACCTCTCACAGACCGAAGGCCACAATCATTTGTACAGTCTTTCCCAAATGGGTTATTCTGATACAGAGAGACAGCATAACGCAATCAGCTTTCCTTCCTTCCTTCCTTCCTTCCTTCCTTCCTTCCTTCCTTCCTTCCTTCCTTCCTTCCTTCCTTTTCCTTCCTTCCTTCCTTCCCTCCTTCCCTCCTTCCTTCCCTCCTTCCTCTGTTGTACAGAGGATATACACTGGGGATAAGGGAACATGGTCAAACTCAAGCCATAAATAAGCACAAAGGTGATGTAACATAATGATTCCAGGAGCGTTGATGAAACATGGAGTATGAGTGTTGATAACTGACAATTGCTCGTGTTAGTTTAACAGAACTAGTTTCAGAGAAGTCATTCTCCTTCTGAGAGATAAATCAATAAATCCGAGCATGAAAATCAATGTGTAAAAGCAATCAGCCTGATCCTGCAGTTGTGGGTCTGTAAGGAATTTGATACCGCACACAGTTTTTCCAGACAAGGCTGAGTTTTATGCAATATTTGACAGTAGAAAGACAGGACTTCTAAAATGAACTTCCAGTCCTGCATGTCATCACATCCATTCCCTACATGTTAAAAAAAATCTTGGCCTCTCCTCATTGTTCTGATTAAATAACACTCTTACATATATTAAAATAGGCTGTAAATTTCTCAGCACAGCAGTATTCAGACCTTAGAAATCCTAGAGTGACTGAAGTCCATAGGAGCTTTGTGGTACTTGTTATATCCATTTATATGGATATATCCATTTATATGAATTGTACCATGGAATGCTAAAGCTATTGTTTTTATTTTGACTATAATTTTTATTGACATGTCATGAGACCTAGTTATGTATACAATAGGAAAGAAATCTGACAAAGTGGACAGCAAAGCTCTCCTTGACTAAATAAATTCTTTCCCTGAGGTCAGGTAGCATAAAATGTTCTAGTGACTGTGTCCCCCCAGAGTACCTGAGAACATCTTACCATGTTTCTTTTAATTTCTCTAACAGAAACATTGTCTAGCTGACAGAAAATTCTTCTCCCCCAGTTAATCATTAACATTATTATCAAATTCCATCAGGAGAGCATTTATAATGACTTCTGAAATAGGAAAATCCTCATTTACCCACTTATTTATATCACTGATATTTTTGTTACCAATTCACTGTTGACTGCAATAATTTCATTATCACTTTTTGAACTTGTTAATATTCACAGAAATAAATAAGACAGATTGGTTTTATAAAGTTATCACAGTAGTTTACTTTACTCAAAATAGAACGCATCTTTATGTAAATGCATTTTTCCATAATATTCCCATATCTTCAGTATTTCCTGCAGTCCTGAAAACCCTATTTCAAATAGGTTATATATTGATTTATGAAAACCTAAAGATGATGTCTACAATGACAATTTATGCATGGTTTCCATGCATGAGGAAAAAGAAGAGGACCAAAAAAGATGGTAGAGCCTTTAAGGTCAAGGGTGTTGTTGATTAAGTGAATGCAATGCTCAACTAAACTGTAGTTATCTTTGTCATAAGATGTTCTGGAAGTTAAATATATAAGTGTATAAACAGGTTTGGAACAGGACTCAGAGCTCTGAGGTGACTCTACCTAAATATTTTTCTTATTAAAGAGCATACCCAAAACAGAAGGGAGTTTTTAATCTATAAAGTCAAGTTTGAACAAGAACTAGAATAGCTAGCTTCTGTGAAACTTACAGTGACTGCAAGGTTGACTACGAGAGAGAAGTGAATAAAAGTTCATAGACACATCTTCACCTATTTGTCATGGCCTTGCAGAGCACTTTGCTTCAAAAATAATTTATTACCAGCTTGAATTTCTGGTTGCCCCAAAATCTTCAGTGACTTTCAGGGATTTTTTTTCTAATGTATCTGTTTTTGCTTCTCTGAGCAGTTTTTCAGGCACTCAGTCCAGACTCCCATCTCTTTCCTGAACCTCATCCTTTCTTTGTTTGCCACATCTTCAACTTTTGAAGTTCTTTGGCTTCACAGAGGCTCCACTGGTCTCCAGGGGCATGAGGTACAGTCAGACATCCTCATTAAAAAAAAAAAAAAAAGGAAAGAAAAGAAAAAAAAAGAAAAAAAAAGAAAAAGAGTAAGATATTTGAAAAGGAACTGGCATGAAACGTATGAGTGATATCACTGTGTTTGTAAGGGCATTCAATTTTCCTCTCTTTTCTCTTGTGTTTTTAGGGGTATGCACTGCATTTACACCTAGTGGGGTAAGACTGTGGAAATCAATCCACTAATTTCAACTTGTGAAAACACTCCAAAAGATAATGGCAACTGCTGATCTTTTCAGTTATTTAATTGTTTGGAAAGAATAACTAACCTTTTTTACTCCTATCATAGTTCATAGCATAAACAGAAAACTGACCATCTTGGTCAATGTTGGTTGACTTCATCAGGACATCTTCAGATCCCTGCCCCAAAGCTGGCTGTTTTGTTTTTGCATCTACATCCCAGTATGATGGCAAAAATTGGGTCATGCATTTCACGCGTGCTTCTAAAATAGCAAGTCATTTAGAAGGTGAAGGTGAAGTTTCCAGTTGGATAGGATGATTTGTATGCCGTGGAAATTTTTTTTTTTTTTTAATTTAACTGTCCCCCAAGAAGGCCTAAAGTTGTTTGCTTGAATCCAACAACTTCATGGCTCAGCTCACAGATTCCTACAGAGTTTGCACAGCCCAGTTTTTTACTTCAGCCCCTGTTCCCAGCAAATCAAAGTCTCTGCATAACTGTGAAGTATCACTGCAACATCTATGAAAGGAATAATCTCCTAAAGCCTTGTCCATGACTCTGTTAGGTGCTCCCCTGGCTTTGCTCCATGTGATTCCTCCCTCATGCACCTTTTTCTTCTTAACCATGTAAAATGTGAAACTGTGTCTGAATGGACAGATGTGCACATGTATGAATACAAACAAATTAAACCACACTCTTGCCTGATTGTGTACACACTGGAAATGCCACACTAAGAAGAATTTAAAGAATCCCAGAAGAATAATTTATATTACAGAAGTCAATGATGATAAATCCAGGTAAATCGTATTTTAAGACCAGACTTAATTCAAAGGGCAGAGGGAATGACAAAATGATATTAAAAAAAAAAAAAAAAAGTTTTGAATACATTTTTAGTTATTTAGCTTTTTGTTATGACTGACTTTTGTGGGTCAGAGAATATCAGAAACTGACATCCAAAAATACCTGACTGTAATGAGACTAATCAGAACTACAGTTAATTTAAATGTACAGTTTGTTCTCATATTCATAGCCCATTTTTCTTCATATTCTATAGCATCTTACCATTTTATCTATGGAGAATAAATTTATCCTTGAGCTTTGAGATGGTACAGCTCTGAATAGTGCAGCTGAGCCCCAATTACATCATCTGTGGTTATGGTAAAAACAGAATTTCTCTTTGCCAAGACTCTTCCTCATTTCAAAAATATTTTCAAACCAAGTGGATGAAAAATGTTGATATTTCCTGGAGAACAGATTATCACAACAATTTATATTAGAAAAAATTGACTAACTACGGTGGTAATGACTCAACTCTTTTGAATTTGTCTGGATAATCTCAAAACTCATAAAAATCACCTGTTCATCTACATTATGTAACACAGAGCTGTAATAGCTAATTAATATAAATATAATCTGAAAGTCAAACCACAATGAAATGGACTTATTCTATGAAACTTGATATTTTCAGGTGCAGACCCTGGACCCTATAGGCAGAAATATTTTGTTTTAGAACAAGAAGTAGTAGATAATTAAATAAACATTCTCAACCATTTCTCATGTTGAATACTTCAGAAAAATTGTGCCCTACTGAAGCGGTTTTCCCTTTAAAAATACCATCAGAATTTGCTATTTCATCAAAGATATTTCAGTTTTAATCAAAGATCCTTTGGAAAAGGGTTGAAATGCTGAAAAGTTAGGAGGAGAAAATCACTTTGATATTGTGCAATTCATGGGCGAGGTACTGTTGTAGGATGTAGAAAAGCCTCTTTACCAGGTAAAGCATCAATGAAAAATTGGACCTGGCACATTTGACATCACTAATCCCAGAAGAAGGCACCACTCACTTGTTTTCCTGGCATTGCTGTACCTGTGAATAATCAAAACTTCTGGTTTCAGTTAAAAATGCAATTTGTCCACCCATTCTCTATAGATTAGCAGTACTAACAGAGAGCCACAGAGCCACATTATGTACTTCTTATTTTTCCACAGAAATGCTATTTTCATACTGCTGTATATTTATAAAATCTATCATGTATATCTTTATGTATATTTCTCTGCAAAGAATTAAAGAATTTTTACAAATAGATGTAATGGGATTCTATCCAAGTATTTAGATACATAGCATATGCTTAAATTTAATTTAAATCCATTTGTCCTAATCCACAGAAATTTTATCCTAATATCCAGCTTGAATCTTTACTGCTACAGTTGATCCACTGAATTTAAACAGGACCAAATCATTGCCTTTATTTTTTGTGCCACACTTCAAACTATTTGAAATTTCTTCTCATGCCTTCAGTAATTTTTTTCCTTTTTCCTTAACAACACCATTTGTTCAGATTTCTCCTCCTAGCAATATTTTCTGGATCTCTGACCAGTCCCCACTACTGCTTTTCTCAGAACTGTTCCAACCTGTCCATTTTTCATAAATTCAGGAAACTGTGAAGTTTTATTGTTGGGGCTTGTTTTGATGGAGTGCACTAGAAAGATAACTCTATACTTTTATTCACACATCAAGTCTGCTGCTTCAATGGAGAACCAGACATATGTTTTTTAGTGTTATCAATTGATTTCTCCCAACTCCTGAAAGTAATTGCCCTAAGTACACTCGTAGTATTCAACCCCAAAATAACCAAATACCATATAAAAGATGCTGATATTTTCCTGACAAGTGTGATTCATGAGGAGCAGCAGTGAGATGACTGGAAATTTTCCCAGCCAAAGTGATTACATTGACAACCTCACTATATGGGATGAACTGACAGAACAGCTGGTTTTACATTTACTCTTTATATATGCACAGCTGGCAAGCACCGTCTTCTGGATAGACAGATATCTGCTTGTTTCAGGGGGAGATAACATATTTATCATGCATCCGCTGTCATCTCCTGAGAATATGCATTGCAATAAATATTAAACATCAAGCTTCAAATTATCAGAGAAAAAGGAATTTTAAGCCTCAGTATATTGTGTACTCAGGGTTACAGCTTGAAACACAGATTACTGCTGCAGTTCTGCAAGGCTTCCTCAAACAATATTAATAGGGACAGACTGAGATTACTAACAGTAATGGAAGTGATCTTGGCCTGGGGAAAAAATGATGGGGGAAAACTAGAATATGAACTGTCAAGACCTTCATCTGTTTTCGTGGAGTCACTTGGGCACACGCTTGCCCCAGTGGCACTGCATGCACCTCTCACTGAGAAGTCCCACTGCCTTGCACAGAAGGTGAATGTATGCACATATGCCGTCACCAAAGACAGCTAACATAGAAACATGGAATCAGAGAATAATTTGGGTTGGAAGAGATCTTTAAAGATCATCTAGACCAAACCCCATGCAATAAGCATGGATCTTTTCTACTAGATCAGGTTACTCAGAGCTCTGTCCAACCTGGCCTTGCATGCTAAGTGTGTTCCCTAGTGTGGTCTGCAAAGCCACAACTGAACCAGCTGAAGCAAGTGACACACTACAAGTTACCACACCTGTCCAAGTATAAACTACTCTCATAGTGGGATGTTTTCTCTCAAACTACAAGACCTTTGAGGTGCTGTCTTTGGTAATTGATTACTAGCATTACTGCACTTTGGGTGCAGTTACCATGCAAATAATTTATGATCATTTCTATAACTTTAGCACTAAAATAATGTGAAATCTGCCTGTAGACAAAGCCACAGTTCCACAGGTCTTTCAGAAACACAGCCCTCCTGAAAGCAGCTGGTAAAACTATCTCTTTTTACCTGTGTGTTTTCTCAGGAGAGCAAAAATGCCTTCATGGTTCATTCTCATTTTATTTAATACACGTGGTGAAAACTTGCGAGGTCACGGGGATTTATGCTAGCAGATTTGGAGGCCTTTTAATATTTACTTAGGCTGTAAAATATAATTTGAATTTTAGAAGTATTTGTCATTGTATCTGAGACGGATAAAGGTATGTTTATTATAGCTGTATTTGCTATGTGTGATTTACATTGTTATATGTTGACTTTTCATTTCCTCAAATGTCACAGTTGCATTTTTTTGTCTTTCTAACTTCCTAGGTATTGAAAGTTAAATATTTTTTTCACACTGATGGCAATCAAATCTCATTACAAAGTCTTAGGGCTGCTATACCTACTGAGCAATGACTTATTTTTTGTAAAATACTTCCAGATGCAGATCATCTGGACTGCCAACACATGTCATGTGAAGGACAGCCAGGGGATCAGGCCTAGCCAGCACAGGTTTGTGAAATGCAGATCCTACTTGACCAACCTGATCTCCTTCTATGACAAAGTGACCCACTTGGTGGATGAGGGAAAGGCTGTGGATGTGTCCACCTGGACTTTAGTGAAGTCTTTGACACCAGTTCCCACATCATTCTCCTTGAGAAACTGGCAGCCCATGGCTTGGGCAGGTGCACTCTTTGCTGAGTTAAAAAATGGTCTGGTCCAGAGAGTGCTGGTGAATGGAACTAAAACCAGCTGGGGGTCAGTCACTAGTGGGGTTCCCCAAAGCTCAGTACTGGAGACAGTCCTGTTTAACATATTTATCAACCGTATGGATGAGGGAACGAGGGCACCCTCAGTCAGTTTGCAGATGACACCAAGTTGTCTGGGAGTGTTGATTTGCTGGAGGGTGGGAAGGCTCTGTGGAGGGATCTGGATAGGCTGGATCAATGGGCCAAGACCAAAAGTATGAGGTTCAACAGGGTGAAGTGCCAAGTTCTGCACTTGGGTCACAGCAATCCCAGGCAGTGCTACAGGATGAGGAAGAATGGCTGGAAAGCTGCCAGGCGGAAAAGGCCCTAGAGGTGCTGGTTGACAGCAGTTGAACATGAGCCATTGTGTGTCCAGGTAGACTAGAAAGCCAATAGCATCCTGGCTTGTATCAGAAATAGCACGGCCAGCAGGACCAGGGCAGTGATTTTAGCCCTATACTCAGCCCTGGTGAGGCCACACTTCAAGTCCTGTGTCCAGTTTTGGGCCCTCACAACAAGAAAGGCATTCAGGTGCTGGAGCATGTCCAGAAAAGGGCAACAGAGCTGGTGAAAAGTCTGGAGCTCAAGTCTGATGAGGAGCAGCTGAGGGAGCTGGGCATGTTTAACCTGGAGAAAAGGAGGTTCAGGAGTGATCTTATCACTCTCTACAGCCCCTTAAAAGGAGGTTGTAGCCAGGTTGGGGTAGCTATCTTCTCCCAGGAGACTGGTGATAGGATGAGAGGAAATTTCACCAGGGATGGTTTAGATTGGGTATTAGGAAAAACTTCATGGAAATAGTTGTCAAGTATTGGAACAGGTTGCCCGGTAGTGTTTGAGTCATTCCAGGAGGCACTTGCTGCACTTAGGGAAGTGTTTCACTTACGGAAATGGTTTAGTGCTGGACTTGATAGTGGTGGTTTAGCAGTTGGATGATCTATCTCAATGATCTTAGAGGTCTTTTCCAATGTGTGATTCTGATTCTGCTCTATGCTTTTGTCTCTGTTGTCAGTGTAGTATGATTCAGCACATCTAAAAGTCTCATTGCATAATTAATACTCCAGATCAATGTTTACACTATATTAAACCAGCAGCCTGAGCAGCAGCCATACACAGAACCTCTTCTTATTTCTTTTGAACAACAATCTTAAAAGCAACTTCATGGTGCTCCTAAAAGATGGTCTAGATACAGCCAAAGAGTTTATTCTTTTCCCCAGAGCATAATTATCCACAATTTTTTTCACAGTCTCCAGTCTAGTTATATGGAAGCTAACTTGTTTGTTCAATCATGAGGCATTAGTTTTTAGGTCTTAAGCCATATTTGTAGGGAGGTTTCTAACTGTTTATATGTGTGTTTAATATACATGAATATACCACACAAACTATTTTCATTTATTTTGACACAATTTTGTTACATTTAATAAGTCACAATATAAGCTATCTAAATAACTCATTTCTACATCATCACTATTAAACTTTTTTACCCTCTTTTCATCAACTGTAAGCTCTATCAGCAGCAGTCTTTATTGACTTTCAAATCACAGCCTTACCTATTGAATGGCCACAGCCTTTCATGAAAACGGATCCAGTGAAATTCATGCCTGTTTTACGCAGGAAATAAAAACCCAGGAGCATAATCTTTGCAGAGGAATATCAAATACTAGGCAGAGCAAATGCACCATTTGCTACATCTCTGCCTGCTCATCCATAGACAGTGAAACTCCATTGGATGATGCCCGCACAACTTTATGTTCTGTACTGTACCTTATTTCTGTGTCTTTGAATTTTGGGCAAAGAGAGTTTCTCTTGCTAGGTGTATTTATGAGCTCAGACTTTGGACCCTTTCAGCCACTGCTGAAACAGCAACAGTCAACAGCTGAGCACTTGCCCATGCTCTTTGCAGGAAATCTGCCCTCCCATTATTTGTCATTTAGATTGGTCATAGATTAAATGCCACAGTTCACCACTTAAGTAAAAAAGGCATATTTTTCAAAATTGATGAAGGCCTATAGTTTCCACAAAATTCACAGAATTTTCTGACTTTTCACTTCTTCTGATAATGTGACCTCTTTATTTAGCTGCTTAAGTACAAACTTAGATGCCTGTAAAGCGTTAGTTTTGCCTGCCAAAATAAATCAATAACTCTTGAAAAACAGAGCATGAACACAAATATTTGCAGTAAAATAAGTGGCTAAGTGTTTTCAGGATTAAGAATCATATAATCATAGAATGGTTTGGGTTGGAAGGCACCTTGAAGATCATCTTATTCCAACCCCCTGCCATGGTGAGAGACACCATCTACCTGACCAGGCTGGTTAAAGCCCCGTCCAGCCTGGCCTTGGACACTGCTAGGGATGGGGCAGCCACAGCTTCTCTGGGCAACCTGTGCCAGTGCCTCACCACCCTCACAGTGAAGAACAATAGCTTGTACAGACCTAATCTTTTCCACACATAGTCTGAACACCCATGAAACAGCCAAAATATGTGGAATCTAAGGACCTTGGCATAAAATTAACATTAATAGTATGTGTTATTTACAGAAAATAAAAAAGGAAATATTTACTTGCATTTTTTTTTGCCTTGCAGTCTCTGTTGTGGGCAAAGATAACATTTGAGAAACATCTATGCTAGAAAAAATATAACACCAAAGACATCTAATGGTAAGATTGGGAAGTCAAATGACAGATGCTTGAGACGCCGAACAGCAAGGGAGTTTGAGAGTTCAGACAGCAGATGCACAGCAAGGCAGAAGGAGTCATCTGAGAGAACACTTGCCATTTTTCATGCACCTGTTAAATTTTTGTACGATAATATTTCTATATGTGAGGGGATGTGAGGAGGAAAAACCAAAGCCAGAAACCCAAGGGGGTGAGGTCTTAGGTTTTTTTATTTGGGACTAGCAGCCTAGTTGCCCTCCTGAAATCCTCAGTGTAATGAAATGAAGCAGCTGTTTGCACTGCTGGATCTATTCAGACTGGGAAAAAAGGGGTAAACACTTCTAATGCAAATATCAGCCTTGCCTCTCTACACTTGCTGCAATGATTCTGTTATTTAGCCACTTACGGTGGCAACTGGTGCAGAAAATCTCCAGAGCAAACAAGGCTTTAATGAATAATCAGTTATTTTCCGCAATAAGTAATTGGGAGGAAGCTCAGTTTAATGCTTAGACTTGAATATATCTTTGTGGTCTGATAAAGGAAGTGGTTTACTCAACTGCTTTAATATTTCCTCTATATCTGCATGTCAAATTTCAGGATAATGCTATGTTTTTCATAGCTTTGATAAAGAGGGGGAATAGAAATGTGAAGTGGTACTAATCATTAGGATGTGTTGGCTTATTGGAAAATCCAATGACTGAAAATTTTAATGACTTTCACACTAAATATAAATAATCCCTAAAGGGAAGTTGACATTGCTATGAATGCTTGCTTCACAAGCCCATAAAAATTGGAAGATTGTATCTAGCACATTACAGGAAATTCTTTTATTCCTCAAAGCTCTGAGCATTGAGGCATAACATTAGAATACAGAAAATATGTGTCTGTATAAACTGAGGCCCTCATGTACAAATGTCTCAAAGTTCATAGTATAAAGTACAAGAGCTTATTTCATACTTGGAAACTTTTTCTATACTGTCTATATAAACAGTAATCAAAAATTATGGCTCTGATGAACAAATTTCGTTATATACAGATTAAAGTATATAACATATAATTTAATGGATGCATTAGACATTGAGAGATCTTCGTGTTTGATTATTTCAAGTTCAACTCAAGGATAGAGTTGCAATCCTTTTTTGTTTACCTGTATCACTAGACACAAGTTTCTCTGTTTTTCTGACCCTGATCCTCTGATAAATGAAGTTAATGAAGATAATTTTGTGACATTAAAGGGAGTAGTGGATGGGACTATACCTTTCCTGTTTGTATATTTCTCCTGGGTAACTTCCCCTCTAGCAGGTGAAAATTTGTATGACATTCTAAAGCTGTTTTGTAATTCTTCAGTATCTTTTGGATTGTTTCTAATAGTGTACCTGATGAATAAACTCTGTGAAAAGTGTAACCAAACAGCCAATTCACCATAAAGACACGAGAGAACGCATGAAAATGTATTACTCAGATATATGCTAAAAATTATCTTCTCTAAATATCATCTCATTTGGTCAAAGGTGTGTTGTTTTTTTTTTCTTTTAATGTACATTGCATTTCTGTTGTCTTTAAAGCTATGCATATACAGCACTTAATATTTTTTTTCTCAGTGGTAATTATGTCTATTTTGACTTTCACTTCATTTTTTACAATCTTTTATGCAATATAATAAGTATGATAGAAAAAAGAAGCAGTTTAAGATATCAGATCAATGTTTTTTAAAGTATATATTTATGTGTATCAAGAAAATATTTTTTAGCACAGAATTTATGGGAGTTATCTAAAAAATATAGCAACACATTCTATCCCTTCTGTTCTTGAGTGGGTTGAAATCTCTAGCGACTTCACCCTTTGTCAAAGCTAAATAATGTGGAATGCAAAGTTCTTCCCATGTAACATCGTCAAGACCATTCACTAAATAACCTTCATGACAGCTACTCAAAATAACTGCCTAAACTTTCTTATCCTCCTTTTAAACATACAGGAACAGAGTTTAAATTGCTTTTGGATAAGCCAGGTTTGAATGCAGATGTTTCTCTATCTTGCTCCCACTCTCACGGTTTGTTCTTCTGCAAAGAGCTGTATATTTTCAGCTTCTCTTCCACGGCACCTAATTATTTTAGGAATTCTTTAATAACACCTTTTTTTATGGCACAAATTCAATGTTTCGTAAACCACACACCTCTCTGAAATATACTGGAATTGTCATAGAATTGGTACAATTTTTTAAGCAAATTTTGGGGACAGATGTCAAGCTGTCAGACTGCTGGTAACAGAATTTGTTTTGTGTAACTCAGAAGTCTCAAATGTTGAAAGGGAACTCTCTTGGGTAGAAGGAGTGCATGGTTTTCTTTCACAGATATTCCCAAACGATTACTTTGTTCTTATATCTACTGGCCATTCCAAAACTGGTTTTGTGGAGGGGAAATATGTTCTCTATCAAAAGTCAGCAATGAATCAGTGTTCATCAGCCTGACAGCTGCCTGTAAAAATAATGCTGTTACTCATGTGAACTGAGTGAAACCATAAAGATTTAAAGTTGAAATTATTTAAAGCATAAAGGTTTTAAAAATGTCACTTTTAGGGAAGAGTTCACTGGAAGGATGAATCACAGGTTTCCTATGATGCAGATCTTGGGCAGCGGAGGAAAGGCAGAGAAACAAAAGCAGTGCTGTAATTAAGAGGGATGCTCTTCCCACCTAGTCCGTCACTGTCATCGTCTACTGTGTGATTCATAATATGATGAAAATAGACCAGGTGAATTGCAACCAAACTGTAGCTATTTTTCTTCAGAAAGGGAGCCTTGGGTGCCTGTCTTAGTTGGAAATATCTGCAATGTTGATGTCAAATGTTGAGATGAGTTGTGCTGATTTATTTAAAAAATCTTAGAAAATATACAAGATATGATATTTCACCAAAACTCAGTTACCAGGCTCCCAGGAAGATACAGGATAATCCAAGGGTTGTATTCTGAAAGCCTCTCTGGTGACTGGTTGCTGCCTCAGCCCCATCTTTCATCAACTTCATTCAGCCAATTTCACTCCATTGCTGTTTATGACACGCCTTATTCTTTCTTTATTTCATCCTCTGCCACCCTTTCCTGTACTAAATGCATCTGTTTTTCCACTAATCAACTCCTATGGGACTACCCCTTTCCTTCCATCGTTTCACTATGAAAGAATTAATAACATGCTTGTAAATAAAGGCTTGCTTTTAAATCAAGCTTATTCATTATGCTTTTATGTCGTAAAAAATTGCACCATATTTTACGCATGTCTTCTGTTAAAAAGAGAATTCTGAGAAGTCTAGAAATTATTTTTAATTCTAATTTTTAAAGATTTAAAATGTATCCCTATTCCTTTGGAGGAGAAAACAAATTTTTATGTGAAAGATTGTCTACAGCTGATCGGCAAGAACTTTTGTTTCAGTGTTTTGGGGAATGAAAATTAAGAAAAAATGAAGGGATCCCCAAGTAGCTCTGACATCCAAATAAATTCACAGGAATGCAGGAGACCCAGATGAGCTACATCAGCAGTGAGCTTGTTGGCTGTCCTCAGTACTTTTTGCTGGAATTATCCAAATCTCTATCATTAATTAAAGATTCATTAGACCATGAAATCACCTTGTATCCCAGTGGAGTAGGTAAGATACCTAGAATGGGAGAGATTGAATAAAGTTCCCATCCTAAAGAAAAAGATTTCCACACTTAATTAGTATTACAACTTGACTACTTGCTATTCTGAGAAGAGAAGCTGTCTTTTTGTACGTTTTACCAGAAATTGCATCCTGGACCAAAGGATCGGTTTCAATTAATCAACATTTTCCAATGAAAAATTTCCCAAAGGACATTTAAAAACCATGATAAGCTCTTAGCATTAGTTATTGGCCTGTCCTAATCATTTTCAGAAGTGTTATACAGAATATTTAATACAGATGAGAATAATTAACACATGAAGCAATAGATGAAGTTCATGTAGGGTATAGATATGATATGAATTCAGTAGAAATTGTATCCAAGCTCAAAATTTAACGTTACTGTTAGAATTAATTTCATGCCTTTTATAATCTTTTATACACTTATTTTTGGATGGTATGAAAATTGCCCTTTGGAGGTGCCAGTCTCTCACCAGTGTCAGGAGAGAAGCCTTAGATGACTAGCCTAGATAAGGTATGTAACTTTTGGATTAATTCCACTCCACATAATTTTCTGAGAAATGCTTAAAAAGACTCAAAATGTAAGAATTCTGAAAAGTGAGTCCTGCAAAGTGGGAACTTCATTGAAAAAAGTGAGGTGAGGGAGCATAAAATGTCCTTGTGATGAGTTCTTAGGGTTCTATCTGAAAGATAGTTAAACTACAGTGAAGTAAGTGCTTGCTAGCTCATTATTCCTATATCTGTAGATATAGATTTTTTTTTTTTCTGAGGCACTCTTGTCAGAACAATGAAATAAGCAGCCTATATAAATTCTCATCCAAAGAAAGCACAAATAGGGAACTTTATAACACACAAAATGAATGTGGTCAATAAGAAGAGGAACCTGTCTTTGCAATCAATAAGAGATCTTGAGGCTATCTGAAATCTAATAACTCCTCCTGCATTGTCACAGACCAGAATAACAGGGTCAGAACTGGGCAGAGTATGACTCCTTCCTTCAGTGCAGGTCATGCTGATCATAATACTTTTATTATCCTGTTGTTGTGGATCATCTAAAATGATCAGTGTGACCATCTTTTTGGTTTCACCTCTGAAAGGTCCTTAGGGGAGGAAAAAAGGAGTTATCAAAGCTATCTCAAAGAAAATAGTTTTTTTTTCAAATGGCTTAATCATCCTACTTGCTAGAAAAGCTTTTAAGATATAAAAACGATCAGGCATTTATCTTATTGTAAGCTAAGCATACACTATTGAATACTATTATGTAAATATGCATCATTGCAGTACAGCCACTAAATGTAGCATGTAAATTATAACAAACAGCCGTCAAAGAGCTAATGATTAACTCCTCAGTGCTCTCAGCACCTTGCCCGCTTTATATTTACTGAAAATTTCTAACTCTGTTATGAATTTTTTTTCCTTTGTGACAAGAAATAACAAGGTATTGTATCCTCTTTTGTTGATGTGTTCATTTCCTCCTTCCACATGTGTAAAAATGTATGTATATATGTATGCACGTGCACAACCTGTGGTCAGAATGAGGTGCTATGAGCCAAAAGTGCACTGACATCATGAGTGAGGAATGATGAAATAACAGTTAAAGGGTTAAAATCGTTGTACTTGGGCATGGTTGGCTGTACTGAGGCTAGACTAAGATACATTGAAACCAATGCAGAAGCTAGCTGAGCAACTTGGCAAGAAATAGGGAGCAAAGCTTGCAGAAATGAAGGACAAAGCTTGCTAGATCCAGTAGAGAAACTGCTGAAACAGCTGCCAAGAGACTGTGCATGCCTACAGGAGGAAGGTGAAAAGTGCTCAGCGAGCAAGAAGATGCAGCGTTCATTGAATGACCACCGAGCCTTCCTCAGCGCGACCACCAGGGAGCCCTGTGCCTGCGCCCCGCGTGTGCTAAAGACAATAACGAGCTCTAAGAAATAGTTTGCATAACCACACCTTTTCTAGGGAAAATGATGAATATGCATAAATTGCAACCACATATTGTAAACTGCTGTGTGCCTGGGTGTGTGCATGTTTGGAGGAGCGATCCTTGCACACCCAGCACGCTGAATAAAGCAAATACCCACTTGGATTTTGTCTCAGAAGTGTCTCTTGGCCCGGTTTGGGGCCAAGATCCTAATATCAAAGGATATTAGGATATGCCAGATCCTAAATATCAAAGTCTCACTCATGTTGCAGGGGAACTCAAGAGGTCTCTAGTTCAAGCTACTGCTCAGAGCAGGGTCAAAAGTGAGATCAGACCAGGACTGGACCTTCCCTCCAAGGATGGAGACTGCAAATCCCCTCTGGGCAACCTGCTCAAACCTTGGACTGTACTGCTAGGGAAGAAGTTTTTTGTTCTATCCAGTTGCACTTCTCTTTTTTTCAATTATGTCTATTCTCTCACCACAAAGTGAATTTTTAATGTTTATTTCCCAAATTCTGCTTTGTTACCACTTACATAGATGCATATTCTTGATAGCAGGAATACACACATTTACAGCCTACCTACACGTTCTTTGATACTTTTAAAATTCTAATTTCTTTCTAATTTCTTTGTTCAACTCCCCTTATGAAGTCCAAATGAATGACACACCAGTGAAAATGAATCTTGCTATTACCCGGAACTTAAATAATCATGTAGTACAGTGTCTCAGTAAAAATGTACACAGCTTCCACCAATTGCTTGCAAATTGCTATCTCAAGAATCCCTTTCAGGGGAGGATATGGCTGTATCAGACTGCCTCAAGCATAAAGTGGCATTTTTTTTAGTGCAAGTTTACATTATGAAATTAATTGAGTCTCTACTAGTGAGATTTTACCACTGCTTCAAGAATCTAGACAATTTTTAGGTGGAAAAAATCCACTAATTTCAAAGATGTTTCTGAAAAGAACCAAAAAACCAAAAAAAATCCAACCTTTTCATCTCAGTCTCATTTAAACTTGGATAATTAACTATCACAGTGGTGGTAATCTTTATTTTCATTTGTGTAAATGATATGAAAACCAAAACTCCAAAGGTTTTTGCTATATAAAATATTACCTTAGGGAAGTAGTTTTGTTGTTAGGTGTGGAAGTACTTCATCACAAGAGACAATCAGAGAAGGGGTCTGCAAAGGAATACAACATAATTGAGAAAGCCCACTGGAAAGCAGTGTGTGGTCCAGGAGTCATAGATTAAAAGCAGGTTATTCTCACCACTTGAAAGTGGGGAATATGCCCTTCTCTACTCCAAAACTAGAAGTGAGTGAATACCTTGATGCTGTTTCAACACATGCCGTCGGCCCACCACCACCACTCTCACTTCTGAGGGCTGCCACGTTCCTTTCAGACTGAGACGCAGATACTCTTCCAGACACAAATGTTTCATGCTTATACTGAGGATTTTCACTGAACCTCACACATTTCCTTTCTTCCTTAGGATGATCCAAGATCTGGTTTTTTGGGATGTTTTGCATGCCCTGTAGGGATGCATGTAAATTAGCAGTTTAGTTCAGAGGGAGTGTGCAGCACTGATGCAAGTGCTTGCTTACTATGCCTTGCTTCACATTGGGAAGCAGTTTTGGATCCTCCAAAATGTATTTATTTGTGATGAAAGTAACCCAAAAGATATACAGCTAATGCCCAAGCATTAACAGACCACTACTGGAGCAGACCCTCCAAAATGCCTGTAGTGAGGATGACATAGCACCAACACCAGCTCTTTCCTTCTGTAGACCCTTCCTTTGGGATGCTGTTCCTGCTGATGTAAAGACGTGTAAGTTAGCTGAAGCATTTGTCAGGTAGAAGAGAAAGAGAGGATTTTAATAAACATTCTCTTTTGTTTGTTTATTTGGTTTTTTAAGATGCATAATCCTGGGCTCTTGGATACTTAGATTAGTTTTACTTAAGTAAATTAAATAGTGCTGGGCCTACAGCCCAGGCATTAAAATTTGACTGTTGAATAGTGTCTATGTTTCCTGGTACATTTTGCCCAATTTTCTCCAGCACAGTTAGTAAGCCAGCCAGAAGGAGGGACTCTCTCTAAAAGGACCCAGGGACAAAGCCACCCAGGTACCTAAGGGTGTCACACAGACATAGCCAGACTGTGCCAGCTTCCCTCAAAGGCAAGGGACTGTCCCTGCTGCTGTTGAGGTTACTTGTATGGCTGTAGCTCATATTGGATAAAGCACAGGCAAGGACTAAAGAGAGAAGGGAGGTGGAGGTGCAGTTAAAGGGGATTTGTTTGCTGAGTCAGTGAGTCACCTGTGTGTGTAACATTTGACATGCTGAGGCTTTCTCTCGTGTATAGCTGTAAAGGAATTCTAGTGCAGCAGGGCTATCAGAGACCTTACCCGGGCCCTGCTCTGCAACAGGCCGACTGTTTTTCCCTTCTTTCACATTGGAGCAAATGCAGAAACTGTCTCAGTCAGTCAAAGCATTTTCCCTGGCATTCATTAAGTCTCTAGATTAATTAGAGAATGAACTGAAAAAAAGTTCCTGCCCATTTAGCTGTTGTTCAGGAACTGCAAATAATGCAGCCACAACTGAAAATTCATCTTTTCTGAAGTGCTGTTAGAATAATTTACTTGTAGGGTTGTGTACAGGGCAAATTAGGTTATTTATATTGTGGGCAGCAGCTGACAATATGAATTTGGAATTATTTGTTTTCAGAGCTCAGCTTTCTCTTCTCAGATCCCCCTAGCTCTGCTGGCTGGCAAAGGGAAATAGAAGAGAGATGTCATCCTGTGGCAGAATGATCTTTTCACCAATTTTTTTTTGAGGCATCAATCCACAAATGTAATCAGTGTTTTCCCTTCTACTCTCCTAGACTCCAGCCCAATTCAAAAAGGTTTTATATGTTGGGTACTGACTTCTTTCATTGGCCTGTTTAGCCTAGTATCTACACTACCTTTTTGAACAGGATTTAGTAAAGACCATTTAAATAAAGATACATTTATAACTGTTTCAAAAAGGAAATTGTGGAAGGAAAACTCTATTTTGTTATGTTGTACAGAACAGAAATCAAAACAGGGTCTTCCAGTCTTAAATCTGCAAGTTCAAACTGAAACCAAGGTACAGAAATGGGACATAAAACCGCAAATAGTCATAACTGTTGTAAGCACTTTTTCCTGAAAAAAAAGTAGTTTTCTTTTACAAAAAAACTTAAATTCAAAGCACTGAGGTAAATGAAACATGAATGCATACTGTACCATTGTAGTTATTGTTGTCCAGTGTTATTATATTTGCTAATTCTGTGTAATCTGAAAAAATCTTCTGTAGAAGGATGAGTTGCTAACATATCAGCAACCTAAAAATGATAGGGTGACTTACTTCAAGAGCCTTAAGTTGCAAAACCAAGATTTATCCAGGAAATTTAGGTTTCAGTTCCTTCATATCATTGCTGAGAAGTTTAACCTTTCTTCTAGGAAGAATTGTTGAGGAAGGCTTCAGTGAGCAAACTTTAGCCATCCAAATATCAGCTATAACATTACAGTATAATTCAGCTTGGAAAAAAAGCCCTGAGGTCATCTAAACCAACCTTTGCAGAGCCCACGGTAGGTTGTGCAAATCTTTAAGTAGCTGGTTCTCAAACACCAACAAAGATAAAGACACGTTACACTTTATTTTATTATTTGACCACCATCCCTCCCACCCTTGTATCTAACCAGGATTTGCCATGTTTTCACTCATCTCTGTTTCCTCTCACTCCACTCTCTGCACCTCTGAGAAGACTGTCTCTTCCTCTATGTGTGTTTCACCTGGGTAGGTGTAAACAGACTAAGCTCCACTTTGAACCTTCTCCAGGCTGAACAGACCCACCTCTCTCAGCTACTTTTGGGATTCCATGTGCTCCAGGTCCTTGGCTGGCTTGGTGACCTCTGCTAAACTTTGCACATCTTTCACAGAATGAGACACCCAAGAAGAACACGGCACATGAAGTTCTTGTGAGGCTACTTCTCCAGCCTGTCCAGGCCCTTCTGACTGACAGGCTCCACTGCACTGACCACTCCCCCAGTCTGATGTCACCATAAACTTGCTATGGGTGTCCTTTGTCCCATCATCCAGGGTGTGGACAAAGATTCCAAATAGTATCAGTCTCACTCAGCCTAAATAAAGAGTTTGAATTTTGCCTAAGTGAGAGAGCTGTTACTCCAAAAAGGTTATTTATCACAGCCTCAGCCTCCATCTAAAAGCCCCATCAAATAATGGAGGCAGCTTAATTTCTGGAATGAAGTGACTGAGATTTTGTTTATGGAGTGGTAACACTGCTTCAGTATGGAGTGCATGTATGTGAGACCAGTGGAGTTAAATTGGATTCATGCTGCTTTAGCTGACAGAGAAATCTTCCTTAGTTAACTTCTTCTCTGTGGGAAAGACCTTCAGGCTTTGTATGATCAATGGTCATTTTACTGTTAAAAACACTATGAGGATTAAAACAGTGGTTTACAGCAGTTAACTATTTTATCTTTAGACCACCCAAGACATACACGAATCATTTGTAATGATTCCCTCAATTAATTAGATGTAGCTGGTAGAATACAGAACACAGCACATGCGAGTTTCCCTGGGATCACGATGAGCAGTTTGTTTTAGTGACATGACAGCTGACTTTCAACTACCCAGAAAAAAACTTTCCTCTCAGTAAATCTCCTTCTGCAAGAGCCAATCCATGTATTTGGATTGGAATTAGTGTCTCCTACATATCAGTACAGAAAGACTGCTTTAATCCGTCCGTGACAGATGGCAGGCCAGTCATTGGTCCACCTTGCTGTCATGTCTCTATACTTTGTTTTTAATTTGGTCAATAGTGTTTGCCAAGATAGCTCTCAAATCTGCTACCAGACCCTGACATTTTCAAATAATCAACCTGGTTTACAAAAGAAATGCATTTAGACAAATTAATCAAATGGCTTTCAGGAAGGAACATTTTCTAAGGTTTGTTCACCAAGAAACTCAGAATGAGAAATATTGTTGCTGACAAAAACCGCAATAGATGAACAGTTCTGAGATACAGAATGCTGAGGATAACAATCAGAAAGACAGGATTTTTTTTTACCTGTAGCAAAAAAAGAAGAAAAGGTCACTTGCCAAAAAGACAGCTGAAATGGAATTAGTTTTCAAATTATAAGATTAAAGAGTGTTTGCTTGAAAAGAGTGTTATTATAAAGTGTGCAAAGAAAGAGAAGAGATTAAAATGTATGGAAGATTTAATCAGAGCAAAGATAAACTGTGTATCCTATAGGTTATAAAGGTTCCTGTGAGCTTTGTTTGCCAGTAGGGTTTCATAACCCCCACAAGACTGAAATCTTATTTTTAAATAAGAGGTTTTTCTCATGTGCAGGAGGGGTTCACCTCTTTTTGATTTTGCACAGATGATAAAGGAGCAAAGCTGCCACCAAACAGAGGAAAGAAAAATTACTCAAGTTTTTCAGAGGTAAGTTGGGTATTTTTCAATGTGTGGGCCAGATTCTTCTGCCATTTCAGTTGGTGTAATTCCTCAGTCTGGGTGGCTAAGTGTTCTTCTTTGCTATTTACAGAGGAGTTTGTGTGACTATTTGCCTTGCTTTTTAATAAAAGAAAGTACTTACCATATGCAAATCCGGCATTTCATGGTAAACAATGTACCCTCTGAACTACAGGGCACCACACCTCCTGCTCTGTGTTGTCAAATGGCTTTCAAAACACATGGCAGGGCTCTCTGTCAAATTTAAGTGTGTTAACCCTTCACTTTCCTATTTTTTTTTTTCCTCAGTATTATTTCAGCTTTTAAATTCAGTGGCAAAAATGAAGAAATGAAAGTTCATGTAAAGGATGGAAAAAGTCTGGCCACGGTGTTTTGTTGTGCTGCTAAAACCCTTCCATCTCTCCCCAGCCACTCTCTCTGCAGCCATCTCATCTGCACATCTGCCTGGTGGGGCTCTGTCCCAAATTCTGGACTTTGCATCTCATGTCATACCAGTTCTCCAGCCTGCCAAAGTCCATCTGAAGAGCAGCAAATCCACTTCTCCACCCGAGTGCCAGAGTGCACCTTGTCCCAGTCACTGATGAAGGTATCGACCAGTGTCGGCCCCAGCAGTGGCCCTGAGGATGGCACTGGTGACTGGCCACAGCTGGGCTTACCCCCTCATTCCCATCTATGGATTTCTGCTTTGTAAAGCTGTGACAGCATATCTCATGCCCTGTAATAACAAATGTCTTTTCCTTTATTTAAGACTTAGTTGTGGGTCCTTTTCTTTCTTTCCCTGAACCCCAACCCCCCCACCCTCCAAAGTTAAACTTATTATTTTTTTCTTGTCTATTAAACCCTTCTCACCTTTAGATTTAGAATCTGATGTTCAGCAGCTTTGTGTTTCTGCTCTGCTAGTGGTTTTGTTTAGCTTAGTTTATTTTCAAATTTTTTTAAAAAGCTTTTTATAAGCTTTTTTGATAGAGAGATCTAAAACCCGTAGATCAGCACAGTGATATTTACATAGATTCAAGTTCCTTTTTCTCTTCACTTTTTTTTTTTCCCAGTTCCCTTACACCATTGTGAGTATTTGAACATGTTTTCCACTAAGGGAATTTTGTAAAGTTTTCAAAGCCACTTCTGAAACATGATTTTTGGCTTTAGCATGTGTGACTGTAGGTGAAGTTCTTGACTCGTGGGGATATGTACAGAAATGAGGGACTGACATGATTTCCAGGTATGCAAATACACTCATTTCACTATTTTATTCTGACTCCCTACCTTACTGGTTATGTATATTTCATAACTGCTACATGTAGATATTAGAGAGTGAAATCCCCTTCAGGAAGAAAAAAAGTGTCCTTGAAATACTAGCTACTACCTTTGGGCTTTATGAAGTGCTCCTTGGTCATTTGTTAGCCAGGGAAAACTCCCATTAAAATTAAATTTATTTATGGGAGTATGCCAGTTGGATTGAGGTACTTGCATATTTCACCTCTAACCCTGTGACAGTTTATTTTTCAGACTGAACAGATAACTCTAAACTCCAAGCACTTGTATTTCACCTGTGTTTCAAGAAAAACTTCTTTGATTTCCATGACATGAACCAAAGTAGTTTGACTCCCACTTAAACAGTCGTTAGGAAAATTTTCAAGATACTCATTCAATGCATTTTTCATCTAGAAGATATTTTCAAACCCAGCTCCTATAGGGAGGGATCCCAAAGGAATGTATAACATCTATCGGCAGAGAAGTGTGGAACTCGAGTTTAGTGATCTGAGTAGACAGGGATTGACAGGACACAAGTCTGTGATATGCAGAAATGAGAAGTAAAAGAGCTCTAGAGTACCCTACCCACCCTATTTATCATTCCCCACTCAGAGCACAGCAGGTGGCCACCACGGTGGCGCTCGGCAGAGTTTTCCATCTGCCTTTAAAAGGACTATGTGACGTCTTTCCCCCTCCCCTCTTCCTTACAAACCACCTTTTTTTTTTTTTATTATTTTTTTTTTTTTTAGTACAAACCAGTTTCAGAGCAGTAAGTGCAATTTTTAGAATAGGGAGTCATTTTAGTTGTAGGCTTTTTACCTTTCATTTCCTTTGCTGTTAGGCAACTGTTCCCTAGGCTGAAAGAGAATCAGAAATTTGGGATTGCCCATTCTCCAAAATGTCTACAAAGACATTTTATGGTCCTTGTTTAGAACTTGATTTTAGAACCTGTACAAGATGTGCTACAACGGAAAATGTTGTTTTGGCTATTAATGAACTAGGCAGCCATTCCTAAAATCCCTTCTGTTTCTAATTTTCGTGACTTCGTTGTGCTTTCTCACAGTATCTTAATTGCTTGTTTTATATCCCTCTGCTTCCCCTTCCATCCAGCTCTTAACAGACACTGTTCTCAACTTTTATTGAGCTGAGTAAATGTGATGTACATTCAGTGTCTTTCATTATCAGCCCAATAAATCCAAAATGATTCACATCGTCTATCTTAACTCTGTTTTGCCTTTTGGGCACCACCTTTGTCAATTGATCTCTTTTAAGAGCACTGCATTTCTCTTCCCTTTTGTACTCTGTGTTCCTCCAATGATCATATTCAAACACTAATCCACTGATTCTTTTCAGTGGGAGGTGAACATTATTGAGGGGTGATAAAATGGAAAGGCAGAACAGAAATGTGGGTGTAAATTGATCACTCAGGGCAGAGGAGGAAGAGAGGAAGGTTAGAAGGCAGAAAGAAGCATATTATTAGCAAGAATGTAGTACTGCACAACAAAGACTTTATTAATTTGAGATCTAAACTTGTGGTTCCATGGGATGCTGCAGTGAATCATGCAAGCAGACTAGCTTATATTTTTTCTAGCTCAGAGATCTCTGGACTGCACTTCATTGAGACAGAAGACAATAGACATGTTCAAGAGAGCACAGCTGAGGTAGGCTCTTAAAACAAAGCCTGAAAAGGGACATAATTGATTCTTATAAGGAAACTCAAGACAAAAAACAGCAGGGAAGGGAAATAATTGTTTAAGGCAGAGGAGAACGTCACTGCAGGAACAAATAGTTACAGATCACCAAAGAATAAAATGAAGGCAGAAACTTTAGAGAAGATTAGATACATACAGAATGATTGAGGATAAAGAAAAAAAAAAAGAATAAACAGCCATCTTTTAACCTTATTTTTGTTTTCTTGCTTAAAAGCCTGTGTATTTTGGGTCAAGTTTATAACTCTTGATTCAGAAAAGAAATCTCTCCCGCCATTTTCACAGATGCAAATATGGGAGCCAATAAATCCTCACTTTTTTGTGCCTTTCCCCATCTTGTGGGTAAACATCTTGATGCCTCTATGTTTATTTTAATAATTTGTTATCTTTATAATGGATATCAATAAGACCTGTGACAAAAAAATATAGTAGGAATGATACAAAGAAATTACACCGAGGTGGTGCATTATAATCTTCAGCTTATAACACAGACTGGGGAGAATTTTACCCTTTTCCAGAGAAACTTTGTTTACTGTAAAATATAACTTCAAGGCTGCTAAACTATTGACAGATTTAGGTCATAGTCAACAAATATTTCAGCAATTCAAGGGGAAGAAAAAGGATGGGTCAACAGGTTTCATGTTAGCATTTCCATGAAAAGTTCACTTTTTCAGTCTGTTTTAAAAGGAGTTGTAGGATGTGAGACTGTGGAGGAAAATTTGGGCCAGATACTTTCTTTCAAAGGAATAATGTTTATCTCTCATGCCAAATAGATAAAGATTGCCAGAAAGAAGGGGAAAGAGCAGTAAAGAATGAGTGCATGCTGATACTCAGCTTAATTACCTTGGATGATGAAAAATGCACTCTATTCTTTTCAGAAAATAAATAAACCTGGGAGACCTTTAGAAACAGGAGAATCACTATTTTTCTAATCCATAACTCAAATATTTTCTGCACTGTTTGTCTGATACTTGAGAAGAACTAGCCAAAGATGTACATGGATCTTATACACCGGGAAATCTTTTCTATCCTTGAAAGCTGCCCTGCCTGCATTTCCTGGTATTGATATACAAGGCCAAGAAAAGAAAACTCACCAAAACCAAAAAATCAAAATGTACTCCAAACCCCTAAATAAACCCCAACCAAACAGAAACAAGGCAATTCTTATGTCAGACTTTGCACAAAGAATGACTTCTCTCACAGCAGTGATTTGTTTCAGCAAGGACAGTAAAGTTTTATGGTCCTTATGAAGTTTAAGGGCTTGTACTGCAGAGAGAACAAAAAATACTGTCTCAGATTTAAAAACAGTCATGGTGGCTCAGTGTTAATAGTATGTGGATGTAACAGCTGGGCCACTCTCAATCTCTGTTCAGAGACTCCTACACTTACCCTTTTTCCAGTATAAACAATGCTAGTGTGACAATTCAGTCACAATATATATCCCATTACATGTGTTATGTTTGGATTTGAGTAGCCTGGACAATAATTTATCTTCAAGTGGGGGAAGGGAGCAGCAGTGCTTTATCAAAATTTTCTCTCAATTCAGTTAGTGCTTGGCTGACTTGGACTTAATTCAGATCCTATTTTAGTTTCACATAACTTCTCAGATTTCTACTTCTGTCTTATTCCATAGGGCTCTCTCTATGGAAGGTCATATCTTGGGTCATTACATTTCCCTCTGGGCAGCAGCAGAGGCTTTCTTCTATTTGTCTTATTCAACTGCTGTGAAGTTTGCCCATGGGTAGAAAGAGTTTATTACTTTTTTCCCCCAGTGGGTGTTTTCTTTTCCTTTTTCAGCTGCACCATGCCAGTGTGCTGCTAAACTATCAGAACTCCCGCTTCATTGGTTTCATTTAGAAGCCTCTTGTACGTTTGTCTTTGCCAGAGCATCCACAGAATTATTCTCAGTCATATACTGACTATAATCCTTTATATTAATGGTGCACTATCTGTTCAGCTCTCTGCTGCTTGACCCTTGACTTGAGCTCTGTTTATTTCTGGTAAATATTTTCCGGCATATGATCTCGAAGCAAAAATTAGGTTAATGCTTGTATTTTTCACAGTATACATTTCCCACTCCTCCCTGTCTATTTAATGGATTTTCCAATTAAAAGGGACCTTCCTGGCTGTTTTATCTGACCCCTTGCATTACAAGGCTAAAGAAAGCTGCACAGCAATTGCACGGCAATGCAAAGACAACAGCCCATCTTTTTTGTCCTTCAGCTTTGAGCACAGCACGTATACATGCCGATGTTTATAACTATTCTTATTCAACCACCTGAAAAAAAGGACACTCAGAATTTCAAAGACACTTGGAAATGGATACACACTAAAAAGTTAATGTTCATGAACACGGTAAGATTACGTGGACTATCTTCTGAGCACCCATTGTGTGTTTTCATGCTTGGGCAAAGTCTTTATAGGGTGATTATGCCATACAACAGCTTTTAAGCCATTGACACATTTAAAGGTGCAGCAGCTGAAGAACACTGGTATGTTCCATGAAGGTTTTCTTTGTGTTTCAGAACCTATCACTACCATTGTGTGTGGTAAGCATGTCTCAAAATGTGTCCTTTCACTGATCTTTTTGTCTCCCTCAGGGTAAGGACAGAGCTGATCAGTTATAGATGCACTTTAATATGGAACTTCTACAGGAAGATTCCATCTCATATAGGGTGCACATTCAATCAAATGCTTAGAATGATACAAATATACCAATTTATATTTAAATGCCAGTACATTAAGGACTCATGCCTCCAGAGTCCTGCAAACTTGGCACCAAATCTGGGTGGTTGCAAGGTCTGACGCCCCTTTTAAAAATGAGAAATTTTTAAAAAATTAGCACCCCAATTGAAAAATGATCTGGAATATGTGGTGAATTTGCCAAATTTATTTTGTCCTATCACAGAACCATAGAACAGTTTGGGTTGGAATGGACCTTAAATATCATTGAGTTCCAAGCCCCCTGTCATAGGCAGGGACACACACTACACCAGGTTGCTCAGGTCTCCATCCAATCTGGCCAATTTGTTCAAAATCCAGACCCTTTTTCGTTCGGTTTTTATTTTGTAATGTTACACTTTTCATCACTGAGTCCAGAATTATTTTTTCTTTAAAGGAAGACTGATATTCTTGAGTATTCAGTTATCTCCAAGAGAAACACAAACTCTTCTGGCAGTTGAAAAAGTTAAACTTAAAATAAAATCTTGGAATAAACCAAAATTGAATAAAAAAAAAATTACTTAAGAAATTATTAGTTGTTTTTCATAGAGAATGGATCTGTGGAGGTAATCAACAGATGATTTTGGGAAATTCTCTGTTGAGATTCAGAGACTGTCAGAAAGGAAGAAAACCCACAAGAAGTTGTTTCTAGTTTAGAGACACATCTAAGTGAAGATATTCCTGTGGAAATGTATGGAATGATATCACTGGTGTAGGAGTCTGGATAATCTACAATATATCTGAGTATATAACCTTCAGAGATGACACAGAGCTTTGTATCCTTTTTTTATATCTTGGAAGTGCTCTTTGTACAAGGCTGTGGAAGACCATGTCTTCATAAAGTAGGTATTGATTACTCTGTGTGAGAAATATTTGGCTGTGTAACTAACTTTTGAAGGCTTAGATCCTTTAGGGGTGTGTATGTAAAAATAATGCACATTGAGTGCAACAGGTTTTCCTTATGATAGCATCTGAATTGAATGAAAATGGTAAAATCAGAGGATACTCTTTGTGTGCGTGGATGTATGTGGATTTTAGTACTGAGCTAATTAACCTTTGATCTGGGAGATGCTGAATGCCCTATCAGCAGGGAAATGTCTATGATTCTCATCAGGGCGGTAGGGTTGGTCCCATTCATGCTTGCACTGGGGATGAAAAGGATGGCTTACATATTAAATATGTCATTTTAGGGAAAAGATCGGCATTCAGGGGATTGTCAGCAACAGATGGAGATCTGTTTGTAGAAGAAAAGGATATAAAAATGCGTCTACATATAGAGGCAACAAGTGAATGGAAAATATCAAAGCCTGAAAAAATTTGCAAGAAAAAGGGACATATTAGCCAAGACCTTAGATCCTATTGTTTTTAACTTTCTACAGTATGCATCTTAGGAAAATCTGCATTTGGGGTGCGGTTTTTTTTTTTTGGTTTTTGGTAATTTTTTTATCTAATTACTTCCAAGCAAGATTTTTCAAACCCTCTAAATAATATATTTTACAAGGTTTTAACACAGTTATTTCATCACTTTTACTACTGGGTGAGACTGTCCCTTGAGATTGGTGGGACCATTCTGTGGGATGCAGGATGGGACAAACACTTGGAGGATATAAAAGGGTCTTCTGACTGCTCAACCCATAACTCTGATGTCCATGTTAGAACCAACAACAACCTTTGACATTTACAACTAAATCCTGTTATGCAGGACCATATCAGAAGTGGGGAGGCTGAATTATTGTGGATGCCTGCTAAAAGTGTATGTTGTCCTTTAGGTTGTGTATTAGAGGGGTACAATGGAGTAATCATATCCAATACCATTGCTGGGCCAGAACAATGTAAATTAGAATGTGTTTCCTCCAGTGCAGTATTATGCCCTGATTCTTAAGTAGCCAATAGAATAATTAATTGCCAGTCCATTAGGAAGAGAGTTGCAGTGAATTAAAGCCTAACTAATAACTACAGAATTAATTGAGGCTGAGACTCTTAGACACTTAGTTCTTCTTGCTTTTTATAAATGTATATTTGATTTTATGTTACCTCCATTGCCTGAAAAATGCTTTTTTTGGTTTCCCCTGGGATACCATGATAAACCATCTTCTGTGTTAATTTTTATTTTGGAGATATTTGACCCACACAGTTGTAAGCAGAAAGTTTCCACTTTTAAAAAGAGATTTTTTTCCCTTTGGCCATAAATTCCAGCAAACATTTTCTTTTATATTTTTCAGGCTGACATGCTCTTATAAGATGCCCCATTCTTTTCTGCCATTAGATTTCTTTGTGGGTAATGCCAAAGTTGAAAAAAAATCTATATTTCTGAGATCTCTTTAGGTCAGAAGAATCTATCGAGAAATCAGAAAAGTTTCAAGGTGGTGTGAGATTGATCAAGCAGAGTTCATTCCTGGGATAACACTCTGCCATTCACTGTTGCTATTTCCTTACATTTTTGACACTGTACTATGAAGGACATTTATTCCTATAATAATATAAATACAATTTATTTATTCACCTAATTTCTGTACACAGTTTTTCCTTCTTTAGCAGTTTATAATCCAGTGTTTTTTAAAAAATGAATAGTGGAAGTCAATATACTTTATGCATTGAATTGTGCATCTTTAAAGGCTGTAATCTTTATATAGGTGGTCTCCTGGGATGAGAGAGGTCTATTGCTCTGGAATGTTTAGAAATTGATAGTCAGAATGAGCAGAAGCAAAAGAGGAGCAAGAATTACATATATACAAGTATATTTTCTTGGCAGAACTTTTTGAAAAGGAAAAACAAATTATGCGGATGACTGAAACAAATAACTGTAAGAAATTTAAAAAGTTGTTTATTTATAGCTTAGAATAAAATAAAAAGTGATATCTTTTCTAGAATACATTTATATCTCCAGTGAGTATTGACAGCCAAAGAGCTCCTGGTATCTTCAGATGAATCCTGCTTGTGTCTAAAAGCTCTCAGAAATGATCTTTCTCTCCTGCTCCTAGATCTGTCCACAGAAATCCAAACTGTCACTTTAGCCATACATGGAATGATTTACTCTGTTGGACAAGATGGATTTCCTGGGGATTTTTTTCATTCCTGCATGTGATACCAGAATAATGTCAAAAATAGTAAACTTTGGGTTTTGGTTTTTCTTTTTTTTCCTCCTTTTTCAGAAAAAAATCCAGAACAATTTTCTGTGTTGGCCATAAAATGTCATCATACATGACTTGGGTAGAAATTTTCATTTTGCAGCTGTTGTCTAAAGGCTCACAAGATATTTCTTACCCTTTCCATACTGAACTTAAGATCCAAGTGAGCTCAGGTTTCTCCACAGTCCTGCATTGCAATACTCAGACTTTTCCAACAGAGAAAGAGACTGGTGAGTTGTTCCAAAAATCCCAGTTAGGGATTTGTCCTCACTCTACAGAAAGAAACTCTATTGTAGTCACAATATGATTGAATAGGTACTTCAAAGCCTTATGAATCAAATTATTTATGCCTTAAAAGAATATCAGCAGACAAATCTTGATTTTTAAATGTTGACACTTCTCTTGGGAAGCAGGAAGGAAGAGATCAGGCAAATATCACAGTGCCAATTAATGAGGTCAACCCTTCAAGTATGGCATTCATTAGATTATGTGGTAGTCTCTGCAAGCTGTTCAGAAATGCAGTCCAAAGCATATTTAACTGTAGAGCAATACTTCCCAAAACTTTGGAATAACTGGAGGAAAAGGAAAATTATGTTATAGAAATGTAGCACTTTCAAACAGCCTCTCCCCTTCTCTTTGTAGGATAAAAGACAGTCTGAAGCCAACACAGTAGCTGTAGGGTCAGGATGAGTTTTGACCTGTGTTGAGTTTCCCACATTATTAGCAGAGCAATAGGAATGGACAGAAAAGACATTAATGAAAGGGTGCACTTTCATTATGTTGTTTCCACTATTACAAACACATGTCTAATAACCTGATTTTGGCCTCAGTTTAGTATATTGAGCAGAAAAGAAGAAATCAAGTAAATAATGGTGAGAGAGAGAGAGAGAGAGAGGGAAAGAGAGAGAGAGAAAAATATGTATGACAGCAGCAATGGAAAAAAATCCATGTACTCAGTGTTGTCTTCTGAATTCTACATTTAGGAAAAATATTCCTGTTGGGTAAATTCACAATTTCATTGTCAAAACATGAACTGTAGAAAGGTCTTGCTTCAGAATGTACACAGTGTTTCAGGTTATGGAAGTATTTCACTATATCTTACAGGGAATTTAAAGCCATGGACATGAAATATGTCCCCATCCTGAACTCAGTAACCTCAGTTATAAGATAAGATACTTAATTCTCCATAGATATAAATATGGATGCACCATAGGTAAAGATCAAGTGGCATTGAAATAGCAGCAGTGCTGGAGGCCAGAGCAATGGCAGGGAATCCATTGGGTAAAATATACTAGATTGCTTACAGGGCACATATATCCTGTTCTACTGTGTCCCAACCAACCTTACCTAAGGGAAATTCCTAAATTCCTTACTGACAGGACAACTGGAAATGTTTGAACCCAGGCATAAGAGTAAGAGAGAGTACCCAAGAATATAAGAGAAAAGATGTTAATTTCACTGCAGAAAAAACCCCAGCCAATGTCATATTTCTATCTGCCAAACATTTCTGATGGGAAACATGAGTTAATGGTTATATAACTACTTATTGGCCATGAGTACACAAATAGGAAAAATTATATATATAAATATAATTTAGGCTATAACAAGCCAGCTTTGGGTGCAGGGGGGAAAAATGAAGAGGGAAGAGGGAATTCCCAGTCTTATGCCACAGAGCCCTTCTTGAGGACTATGAGGTTGTTTAGCAGGAGGATGTTCATACATTCCTGTTCTCCCAGAAGACAGAAGGTGAAGAGAGTGAAATATTCACTGATTCTAAGTCAGACCTAATTTACTATCTCCCTTTGTTGCTCAGATGGTGCCAGTGTTGCAGGAGGGAGTATGAGTGGGAAGAAGAATGTAGGATAAAACAATTATAAGATAGTAAAACCTCCCTTGACATCATTGCTGGGTCAGGGTGTGGAGCCCAAACTCCACACCAAACCATAGCAAAGGCAGTGTGGATGCCCATTAATTTTGACTGGCTGAAGAAATCTCTCTCTCTCTTTCTGTCTTGCCAGCAAGGCAGTTTCAACTACATTGTGATAATACTGCATTACTTTTCAAAACGTTCTACCAACTCAAAAATATGGCTCACCTTCCTGACAGGAGGGCAGAGTCCTGTTTGCACAGCTCAGAGCCTGTTCTCTTAGAGGGAATGCCTTGGCTGGGCAGGGCCATGGGGGAGCTTAGGCTGCTCTAAACCTGTGCCTCCTGCGGGGAAAGACCTGGGTGTGGACTGTGCCCAGGCTGCCTAAACAGGAACAGACTGCATCCCTGAAAATCCTTGGAAAAGAAGACCATTTCCAAGTGATTTGCTAACAGTTTAGCAGATCCCAGGGCTCTCCCTGGGGACTCTGAACCTGCCACAGCAGACACCCCAGCAAAGGCAGTGTCAAGGGGTGGGCGAATATATGTGCCTTCTGTGGGAGTACACACGGCTCCTACACACTGGCAGGCTGTGGATTAAGGGGGTATGAACTCACAGGGGGAGACTGTGCTTCAAGACATTAGTGAATTTCTTACTATATTTTTTCTCATCTGTTTTATCAATTTCTGCTACAAGCCAGAATTAATAATTTATTGTGAACTTGTTGAATTATAACTCCCTTAACTTGTGAAGAGAGGAGAGATGAATATTTTCTCTCTGGGGCAAAATCCTCTTCTTCCTTTAAGCCTGTTTCCTGGTCAGTAGAACAGTCTTCCTTTGATTTTCTACCTGCTTGAGACTTATTTATTAATCCTGTGTGGTCCATGGGGAGGCATTTTATAAATGATTCAATAAAATGTATTCAGTGAGTAGGAATGGTGTCCATGCGAGTTTCAGCATTCTCTAAGGAATGGTCTACAAAAAGAGGAAGATCTGATAATAATATTAATTATGACCCTTCCAGACCTTACTTACCTGGCTTAGATACAGCATTTCAGACAACATTTTTTGTGATTTAATCCATTTTTTCAGTTTTCGTTGGATTCTTAATCGAAACTTTTAATCCATATTTTCTGTGTCAGGAAATGTGCATTATTGACAGAATTCTTTGTAAGAACATGAATGATTGTATAATTGGAGGAAAAAAAGAAATAAACTCACCTTCTGCCTAAATTCAATTGGTGGGAAAAATCCTTCCTGGCCATTGATGGTATAATACTAGCCAAAGCAAGAGCAAGCTCCCGCTGCCCCTACATATTTGACGCTGAATTCTTTGTCACTTACTGTGTCCTCAGTAATTGATCATCATCAAGTAATCGTCTCACTGTGGATGGTTTTAAATAATTTCAACCAGTTTTATGGGAACTTTTGTGGTTTTGCACTTAAGGTCTTTGCTTCCCTTTTAGTTTGAGAAGGATAAGACTTTCACATTGCTTTTCAGTTAAAAGAAACCTAAAATGCACCAGTAGAGGATGGGGGCCAACCTGCTGGGAAGAAGCCCTCTGGAGAAGGACCTGGGTGTCCTGGTGGACAACAAGCTCTCCATGAGCCAGCAGTGCCCTGGTGGGCATGAAGGCCAAACTTACCCTGGGGTGCATTGGGAAGAGCACTGCCAGAAGGCTGGGGGAGCTGATCCTGCCCCTCTACTCAGCCCTGGTGAGGCACATCAGGAGTGATTCTGATTCAAAACAGACATGGAGCTTCTGGACCGAGTCCAGCGGAGGGTGACAAAGATGGTGAAGGGACTGGAGCATCTCTTACAAGGAAAAGCTGAGGGAGCTGGGCCTGTTCAGCCTCAAGAAGAGATGACTGAGAGGGGACCTTATCAAAGGGTACAGTATCTGAAGGGAGGGTGCCAAGAGGATGGAGCAGGCTCTGCTCAGTGGTGCCCAGCAACAGGACTGAGGCAATGGGCAGAAACTGATGCACAGGAAGTTCACTTGAACATAAGAACTTCTTTACAGTGCAGGTGTACATGCACCTGAACAGACTGCCCAGAAAAGTGATGAAATCTCCCTTCCCGGATATAATCAAGAACCGTCTGGACACAATCCTGTGCCATGAGCTGTAGGATGACCCCGCTTGAGCCGGGATGTTGGACCAGATGTGGTCCCTTCCAACCTTACCAATGATATGATCCTGTGAAAATATCAAAGCAAAACCCACCTGATGCTGATAAAAATCCTTCTGTGCAGAAATCAAACAAAACCTGTTTTATTTCATGTGGTTTTTTTCAAAATGCTGTCTGTATCCTTCTCTGGCATCTGGAAGTGACTCAGATCTCAGTCTGAGTTTGTGGAAAGCCTTGTGAACCTTAACACACCTATCAGTAAACATGTCCTCACTTTAGGGCTCATAGCAAAGTCAATCTTATGCACAGCTACTTCTGAAATATAAAAGTGAAAGAAAATACTCTGGCCTTTGTTTTATTTATTAAAAATGTCAATCATTGTTCTAATTTTTTAATGGCACATTTAAGAAAAAAAGTTTTCCAGACAGATTCTAGTACCAGGTATGAATATGTATGCTTTCTCTGATGAAATAGGAAAATGTTTATTCCTCTTCTGCTCAGCTGCAGAGACTTCCAGGTATCTACAGGAGGATGCCATCCTACAAGTAATGCTTCATTCACTTGGGGTTAAGAAATTTTTATTTATGATGCACTATAAATGCATTTATTCATTTATTTGCATTTCCCCAAACTGAAAGTTGTTTAAAATACATAGCATGAAGAGAGTGGAAGACAGTGAGATATGCATCTTTGGTGCTCATCCAGACATCATGCTTCATCCCAGCGATGGTGACATTTGCCACCATAGGTTAATAATTATGAAGTGCTTGGAGATCCCTCATCATAAGAACCATAATGTAAAAAATACAGAAAATTATCATTGCTGATAATGTGGTCTTCCTGAATACTTGCTCCGCATCAGCAGTATTATATTGAAAAAAGATGTTCTAAAATTTGGCTTAATGTAAGAATTAATTAGCTTTCAAAATCAGTTTCTGGCCAAGGAGAACACTTGGGGGTTGCAGGTAGGATCACTTGCTGGAGACTGGCAAAGGAGCTCCCTATATGCTTAATTGGAAATGCTTTGCCAGCTCATTGCTGCTTGCCCATTATGCTCGGGCTGAAAAAGCAGAGTAGGAGAGCTGTCAAAACACAAACACTTTTATATCCAAGCCAGTCACTTTATTTTAGAGTGAGGCTAGTCAGGGGGAAAGAGTTCACGACCTCACAATAAAAAATAGCTTATAGGAACAAGCCTAATTGTTTGTTTCCCTTACCCCGCCAGCACTGAGTCTCAGTCTGCATGTCACTTTGGAGAACACTGTATCTTATTAACAAAATAAATAAAACCAAAATAAGGAGTCTGTTTGTAGTATGCAGGGATTTTTTCCCACTCCTTGAGCTGTAGTGTAATCTGTGTACTGCTCTATTCACAGGTCATATTTGAATCAGTAACAAAGGCAAATGATGTAGGAATTTGCCCTTGATATGATGCACTGGTGGGGTTGACTTGAGCATTTTCCATTGATGTTAATGTAAATAATGTTCATAGATCACTCACACATCAGTGGGGAAGTAGATACTCGAGTCTACCAAATGGGTAATGTGTCCAAATCTGATCTTTTAAGATTTGAAGAGTTACTTATTCTTCTTAAATATAATGACCATGAATGATTCGTCCACTAATTCTCAGTTTGATGTCGTTTCTGCTGGGACATGGGTTAAGCTGGTTTGTTTTGTATTTGCTTTTCTGTAGCCAAACTCTTGAAAGATCTTTTAAGGGACCCTACTGAAAGTCTGGAAGACTCTGGCTACAGCTGTGTCAGTAAAGAAAAACATGCTGGTGCCTTCTGAGACACTGCAGTTCATTTGTGCCTCCTGTTAAATAGTTGGGAAGGTTTCTGGCATGCTGGAAACTTGTGCTACCTGGCACTCTACCAAATAATTTGTGGTCTCATTTTGAGAATTAGCTGAGGGCCATTGTCAACCAGTTGCCTGGGTGCAAACATTTTGTTCTGAAGAACAGAAGAGTTTAATAATATTGACTCAGGCTATTTCTTGTCAAGTGAATGATCTGGAGAAAATTAAATTTTACTACCATAGACTTAGTCTCTTTGTGTATTGTGTCACCTGTGTAATTCCTAAGCTTTGCAAGACTGAGTGCATCCTGTTGCCATTAATGATGTCTCCATTTGAGAACCTTTTACAGAGATTGAAAATGTCTTTCCAGAAAAAATACAAGTAGGAATAGACCCATAGTTCTTACAGGCTCTTTGCTGCACTGAATCTCCTTCCCAAACCCTAATATGATCAATTAGTGATAAATGTCATGAAGGGATGAAGTTCATACTTTTCTATGAGACATAAGATTGTGAAAAGCAATTTATTTCAGTCCCCCACCCAAGTGGCACAGAAGGATGGAGTTCTGTATAACTGATGGATAGACAACACTTCCTTTAAATGAGTATCTTGAATTTGTGTTCTGGGTGAACCATAAAGATGATATTTATTTTTTGTGTACACCAATATCCATGTTTACTTTCAAATCGCTGACCAAGAAATAATCGGTTCTGTTACCCCCAAAGTAATTTATTCTCTATGTTGCCCATTTTAGCAAAACTTGAAATTATGTGAAGGCTTGGCTACCACTGATGGTTTGGGAAATTCTGGTTTTGGACTCTAGGGAATCCATCTGGTGTGGCTGCTAATTTATTTATTAATGCTTTACTCACAACAGGGACTAAATATTTAAAGTTTATGACCTGCTCTATCTCCAGCAGCTTGAAGCTTTTAATTCTATTATTATTTTTCCACATACTGCAGAAAAAGAAAGCACATTTTTTAATAGTTTTTTCCTCTCCTTTTTGCCCCTCTGTGGTTCTCCAAAAGGTTAGGTTTGACAATAGGAATATAGTCACAGATACTCTAGGCAACAAATGAGAAATGTTCTTTTGTGACCTTAATGTTGGCAAGTGATAATAACCAGTGAACCATGAAATACTGCTGCAATATTGTTCATGACTTTTCTGTTTTCTAAGATTAATTTAATGTTCTGAAATAAAGTGACAATCATTTATTATTCTGTTTTACATAGCTTCCACCGGGAAGCAAATATGAAAAGCTTAATTTTCTAGTCCACTTGCAGCAGTGTTCCTAGTGAAGAATCATGTATATATATATAAGTATTCCTTGGTTAATGTATACAATACAATCCTTTTGTTTAGCCCTGGTCAGAAATGTCTGGGTTAGCACAGACTCAGCTAATGTTTAAAAGTAGAAACTACTTTTCTCTCCCAGGGGTTAAATGGTTATAGTACTAATTATTAATACACTACAGGTTTGAACTATGCAAGAATATTTAATTTGGAGCTACTATTTTCTGAGAACATATCATGCTTTCCGAAAGAAGCATTTTCCCTTTTCTCTTTAAAATGTAGCAAACAGGAATTTAGCCACCAAAACCTCCTTGCTGCCAGCTATTTCTATTCAACAAGTAGATTAGAATAACATTTTCATCAGAGGATGCATTTATAGTTCTCATATCAAGCCTAGGTCATCTTTCCATGTAAACCATTATCTTTTTCTCCATAGGCTGCTTGTAAGCAAACAATTTTAGGGCTTGATAGTGCAAGTCTTCCTCATCTTGAGTAGCACTTACCCACATCAATGCTTCTATTGACTTCAGTAATATTGCTGCTCTGAAATACATCAGGTGAGTAAAGCCAAGAAAAAGAAAAGCCTTTAATTTCAAGGTCAAATGAATGGGGGAAAGTAGATAGCAATATTTTTAAAGTCAGTGTGGTCTGTTTGTTTGGTTTTTTGGTTTTTTTTTAATTCAAACATGTGTTTGGTTATGCATTAGGATTTAATAATTTAACTAATTAAGGGCCGGATTCTCAGAGAAGCTGAATATGAATAATTTTTACTAATGATGTATTTCTCAGTAAGGTATTTAAATACTCTATCACTGGTCAGGGATTGTTTATCTTGGAGTAGGATCTATTCTAAATGAAATGTGTATCACTTTTTCTGGAAAACAAAAGAGTTTCCAAACCTTGGGGCATAAAATTACCTGATAGATCTTTTGTTTGGTCATCTCCGCTAATGGAGATGTGTTTCAAGAAAGGGTGGATTAATTCAAAAGCAAATTTCTACACTTTTGAATATCAGACCATAACAAATGGAATTACTTCAGTAGAGGAATAGGTGCCTGGCATCAACGACTTCCAGCAATAAAAATACTGATCTATCTACACTTGAATTGGAGGCCAAAGACCAGGGTCTATGGTGCATCTGTATGGAACACTGTGCTCCCAGTGTCTCTCACACTGATAGGTATTAACTGGGAGATTAAATAATCTCCAACAATTCTAGAGTCTTAAAACAAACAGATTAAAAGAAAATCCTCTGTGTTAATATTCTGATAAGTAGCCTAAACTCTGTGTGATGTGCTGTATCATGGCTCAGTTTGGTTCCAGCTTTTCACACATTGCGGGCTGTTGTTTCCTGGTTTAACTGTAATGCCTTTTCTGGAGTGTTCTGGTTAGATAATTGTTAAAAGCAAGAGTGAAATGTTAGATTCACCACTATTAGTTATCAAAGTCCTGGCTGTCAGGAATTAGATACAGTGCTGCTGCTACTAGATGTGCAATAAATAGTGTTTGTGTTAAGAGTCAGAGATTACTTTTGTTCAAGACATCTCTGCTCATTATATCTCTACTTGAGGAGCTTTCTTGAACATTCACAGTAAAGCCCAAGGTAAGAGTAAATATAAAGCCAGCATCCTAGTGGGATTTAAAACAAATAGAAGATAAAGGACCCTTTTTTTTTTTTTTATCTACTGAAATGGCCACAACTTGAAGTGGATAATTTACTAAATTGCATTTCATTTCCTTGTAATATAGTACATGACATAAAAGCAAGATTAGGTGCTGGGATTCAGAAGCAATGAAACAGAAGTCTGTGGGTGCTCAGTGGATATTTATACGCTTCTTTAAAACATGTTTTATCCAAGGAAACTCAAAAGGAGGCTATAGACTGTTATTCAGAAAACAGTTTTATGGCATGATCATGGATTATGCAATCACGACATGCAGTGGCTATATGTGAAGCACTCAAGTTTTACTATGTAATTCAGTAAGTCTTCATAGTGGAGGTGTATACAAGAGAGACTAGTAAATGTATTTCCTGTATGGAGAATAAAGAATTTTGCCTTAAAGCTATTAAAATTGGCATCAATAAAAGCTCATTGCACAGACAGTTTGGGAGGCTGAGAGCTCAGTAAGAAAAATATATTAATCAAAAAGAAGGGAAGTATTTTCTTATCTACTTACATTTTCCAATTCACATTAAGATAATGTTCTTTGTTTCTGTATTTTGTGACAATTTATGTTGTCATAAAAGCTCCCAGGTGTTCACCACAGGATATATGCAGAATGGGTCCAACTGCCTCAAGGGAAACTTTCAGGTTAAAGTAATGGAGGTAGATTTATCTCAAAGTGTTTAAATCTTCAGGCATGTTTTCAAATGTCTCTAGTAAACTCAAACCCTCTTCTGGGCCCCATGTCCATTTCAGGGTGGGTTTAGCCCTTCAGCTACTGAGTCCTTTGGACACTGAAGCTTTCATCCTGCAGTGCTGTATAACAGCCATCCACATCCATTATCCTCCACCTCAAAGATTTCAGCAGGAATTTTGGAATTATATAATCACAAGTAATAACAACCTTCAGTTATAGGACATTTAAAAAATGCAAAGACATCATTTAATTGTTTGTGAATGGCAAATAATAAGATCCTGAATACGTGTATTGAAGAAAATATAGTACCATTTTTGTTTGAAAATCTATTTCTTTGTTCCTGACAGTAACCTGTTCTGCACTATACAGTCTCTGTATGAAAACTACCACCCCTAGCAAACAGGAGATGAAAACTAATTAAAGGATAGATTTCTTGCTCAAATTTTAATGATCCATATAGATTTTTTTCTGGTATATAAGGAAGTTGTTTCTCGACCTGAACAAAAAGTGAAGAAAATCAGGAAATTATTGCATTTCCTCAGCTAGTGGTCTTTTCTTTTACTTTCTTCTAGGAAGAAAGAAGTTGTATTTTGCTGGAAATAACCAGATTTCTCTGAGTGGCAAATGAAACTTGTTTGTCACAGCAGAGGGCAGAGATGAAGGTCAGAGCAGAAACTCTGGCTGCTGTGACACATTTTCATGAGCTGGATCATCTCTGTGTGATTGACAAAGCTGACACTTGCAAGAAAAGGAGTGAAGGTGAAGGGGCAGCAGATTTCCTCGTGGTTCTGGGGAGTGGGGGGAAGGTAAAAGGAGACTAAGACCCTCTAAGCATGAATATAACATCATAAAAAATAAATATCTGGCTAAGTGGCAGAGTCCAAAGTTGAGCCCTTAGAGGGGCAGGTAGAGGAACAGATGCTTTCCAATGGACTTTAATCATCTGGTGCCCTAGTGGCTTTCTCTGCCACCTGCTGAGGTTCAGGACATTTATTTCAATGGAAATACAAGGGAATTAAAGAAGTTTGTGGTATCTGGGAATGAAAGAGAGGAATTTTTGCCATTAAAATAATTATATATTAAGAAGAGATGGTGCGATCAGGTTTGCCATAAGACTAGAATCTTGCAGCAGGATGAATTGAACTTCAAGGGGATCCTGGAATCATCAAGCCCTGTCTTGGATGATCGGTTTCTTTGTGTTTCTTTGATTTCACCATGAGATTTTAATTTCTTCTTCTGGTCATGTCTTCCTGCCATAAATTTATCTCCATGTTTTTCCCACAGCTTCAGCCCATTCCATCTTGGGAACAGAATCAGCACAATTCTCCTGTTTCAATGTCATCATTTAGGCTTTTTTTCTACATGCCAGTTTTATATGCAAGCTGGAGAAATATGACCTGGTATAAATGAGTAAATGTTTGACGAATATCTGTTTGTAAAAGTGTAAGCAGAGATCAGCAGTCGGTGTCTCCTCATCTGCAACAATGTGTGTGGGTACAAAGGTGGGAGAGGGTGTAAGCACAATGAAGGACAGAATTGGAGTTCAAGATTGTGACATACACACAACACACACACACAGAGGAGCATTTGTTAGGATTCACTTCCAATTCCTTCTTTCCATGATCTCAAATGCTGACGCACGACAGTTACAACCCCTTTTACCACAGGCATCAACTCTAAGGTATGTGACCATGCCTGTCACTGTTACTCTTCCTTTCAGGAGGGAGAGCTGCATCTTCTCCCAGGTCTCCCACTTCCATCACTCTCAGATCTAATTACTACCCACTATCATTTCTGTGAAAACTATTGATCACTTTCAGCCTTAAAATTTTGTTTCTTTAAGGATACCAAGGAAGAAGAACTATACAGTGTTGCAGAGAGAGGTAGACATTTTTTTCCACCTGATATCTTTTTCTGTAGTATTACCTGGGTGAGTTTCCCTACTGTATTTTCGGTTCTGTAGTTCTGTATGAGTTATTCTCTGGAACAGAGGAAATTAGAGAAGCCTGCATTTTCAGGAGTTTGGGGGATGTTTTTGAGATCCACCTGGCAGGAGGGGCTCAGGACTGGCACTGAGGACTGATATGATTTTCGATGTCTGTGAGTTTCACTCAGTCAGTGGGCTCCAAGGTCTGTCACATGTTGGCTCCTACAGTTGGGTGAGGAGCTTCTTGAACTCAACTTACACATCCTTTCTCCTTCAGTGAGGTTTGATTCAGGCCAGTGCACTTTTCAGCTTGGTTCCTTTCTAGATTATTCTCTAGTTTTTCTTGTTATTCTCAGATCATTTTTTGTCACTGTTGTTTATCATTATTTATGAGCCCTAAGAAACAGCAGTTGCAGCAAAATAAGACAAACTTCTAAGACCTGGAGCTGGCTGTCTGGTGCAAATTCAGTTGGGAAATATGCTACTGCTGTTCACCAATCTCAAACTCCTCCTGTAAATCTTAATAAGGTCTCAAATTTGGCAAGGAGGGATACCCTTGGGAGAGCTTTAATGATTTGACAGCACTAAACATGTAGAGGACAATGCTTTGTCTCCAGACTTGTAAAAGGTAAAGCATTATGGAGGCTTGTCAAGTTGCAGACTTTACACACTATATATAAGGATAATGAGGCATTTAAAACAGAGGTGGAGAACTTCAAAACTCTTCCTTATCAAGGCAAATACTTTTTTGTATCATTAACCTAAAATTTCACAGAATGAAAGTAGATCAAAAAATCTACAAGTCAGAGGATTGCAATAAGGGGATGAAAAGTCAGGACTTTGCTGCTAGATTTACTTGCATTTTGGTTTTGCAAGGACAAGGGTGAACTTCTACATCATGAAAGAACTCAAGATTTGCTTATGCATCAGAGATTATTTTTCTTTTTTCACTTGTCAATTTACTTTCTCAAACAATATAGATAACAATATCACCTGCGTGCTTGCCTGGTGAATTCCCTTTTTATTACTTTTTATTTTTTAATGATTTCATAAGGACCTTGTTTTGTCATTGTTTAGTCTTTTGTCAAAATACTTATGTATGTTTCTCAAACAGCTTCTCTTTGCAACTCTGCTTCTTCATTGCAATTGTGATAGCCATAAAATAGAATTTTCTAAAACTGGAGAACGAGCTGATATGCTTCATCCAGCAGAGCTGCAGGCTATTTTTCATGATTGCACATATATTGTGTTGATTATGATGAATCCAAATGATTTTTAAATAGGAAGAAAAAGGGGGGAGAGGGGGAAATAGTCTGCCTTCTGCCACCCAGCAGAAGCTCATGAAAGAGATTAAAGATGAATATGTCTTATGAAATTGTTACTACTCTGACTTATACTGGGGTGGGCAAGCATTTTCCCTCTATTACTGGGCAATTGCTTTGATATTTTCTTTAAAAAATTGTTAATAATATATTTGTATTGCAAAATACTGAACATTTTGAAGCATATTGCTATTTTTGTATATTCAAATTATTTATTAAGGAAAATTACTGCACTGTAGCTCTGCAAGTGTATTTTATTAAACAGCACTTGCCATTCTGAGCTCTCCTGTTAAAATGGCTCAGTAAGACAGGAGCACCACTGCATCAGAAACAAAAGGGGAAAGATGTTATTAAGCAAACTAGAGGTAGAATAAATGAAAGAATAGAGATCTTACGGCTTTCAAGACAAGGACATTCCTATTTCTTAAAGGGATTGATGCATTTACTTGTACCTCATTTCCTTTGGGATTATCATTACAAGCAATTTATGCAGATCCCACAGACAAACAATTATGTAACCACAGAGCCTTGCGGTCTTTATGTTGTTGGTGGTTTGTGTCCACAGGCTTGGCCCCGGCAAGCAAGGCTGACTGCAAGCTACAGCAGGAAGTAATAAATCCTAATTTCCTGGGGTTCAGAGAACATAGTTATGGAACAGAGTTCAGCTGTCAAAACTGCTACTCATTATTCCACCAGATTGTTTAATTTCTCCAGCCCCCGTTTGCTACAGCTAGCACTTAGCAAGAAGATTTCCCACTGCCACTGGCCTGCCAGAGAACTTTAAACAAGGAATAAACTGTGGTTGCTGCAGAAGCAGGACCCAAAGAAGATACTGGGAGTTTAAATTTCTGGCAAGAGTTTTTAAAATAGATCTCATTTACACTGAATAACCCCCACATTAACATGACTCAGATTTTAAAGTGATTCCATTAAATTACATTAAATTCAATAGCTAACATCCTTTCCGAGAATAAAAATGTATTAGTTTTAATTAGCTCTCTGCCAAAAATGAAATAAAATAAATAGAAACAAGTTGACTTCTATTCTTCCTAGGAGTGTTCACAAATGTACATCAGCTAATCCACTTTCAAGTCACACTTTTGGTTAAGTCAGGTTCATTTTCCTGATTGCCCCTATTTAGACAGGTCTTTGGAAATGGGCTCCAGTTGCAAAGCTCAGGTTAGGATGTGAATATAAATCAGTGAACTCTAAGCCTGCTGTTGGGATCCTGCCCGGGTCAGACCAACATAGCTTTGCCCAGTTAACCTCTTTTACCCTTCAGCAATGCCTTTAGCATCATTTTACTGTTATTAATGCTGCCCCTTTCTGTAACTTTTTTGAGCAAAAAGACATTGGGCTCTTCTGAAGTAAAGCCCAGCTGTGGCTAATAGCAGGGCTAGTGGCACTGCTGCTGAGGAAAATAGCAGTGACAGCAAGAAACACAGATAAAATTGACACTGAGACTCTGACACAGTAAAGATTAGTTTCCAGTGAAAATTACTCCCTCGAGTAAACCAGCAGCGAGACCATCGGAGGGATCGTGCCACCTGCATCTCCCCCATGGGAAGAGAAAGCAGGGAGGTTTGGTTTTTTTTTTTTTCTGGAAAAGGAAAGCTGATAGCCTGCCACCACCTCCCAGAGGTTCAAATCTGGCATTTCAAATCCTTGTTTTCATTGCACCAGGCACATTCTGCAAATGCACATCAGTAGTGGCAGTAGCACCTTGCTCTCTCTCTCAGAAACATCTCTGCACTTTCTGCCAGGCAAATTTCATGCCCTGGGAGTGCCTGTTGCCAGTCTGTGAGCCAAGACACCTCCTTACCTGTGCTCCATCCTGTCTCCACTTTTGTTCCCTGTGTGCAGACCGTCAAAGGCAGAGTTTTCCAACAGAAGAAACTGTCTGAAGGACTCCTAGGAGATGTATGAAAGAGAGGTCTGAGGCTGGTTGTGCAAGCAAGTGCATGGGGATGGGCAAGAAACAGTGTAAGGATCCATCTAGGCTTGGAAAGGGAAAAAGTTGAATGGTACAAGGGGATTTTGTGTCTCCCACGAGAAACAGAGCAAGGGGCATTGCTGCTGGTCATCTGAGGAATTTCTAGAATTTGGTGTAAAAAGGGTTTTGATTCCCATGTCTGGCCTGCAAGAATTCAGGTTGAAAAGGTAATAGATTACTTCAGGCCAAAGCTGTTCTCTCCAGGGATAATACAGGCTGAGCTCAGACACAGATCTCTTCCCATCCTAAATTCTGCTCGACTGCAACCAATTCCTCTGACCAAGCGTAGACTTCTCCAACAGACCATCTGAATAACCCCCTAGCAGTGCTGTTTGTCCTCATTTAAATATAAAAGGGATTTAGGATGACTAGCTTATATCCAGGCACAGACACTGCAGGCAAGATGACTTATACTGCCTATCATTAACTAGAGAGACTTTAAAAGGTCTAACCAATTCCCAGACTTGCTCTGAGGACAAGAATAACGGTGGTGACTCCTGTGGGATCACACACATGCTTAGGGTTACACAGGTATAGCCCTACCTACCCTCACAATTGCTGCCCTGTGTGTGGGAAAGTCCACACACATATCAATATGATATAAGTGGGAATAGCTTTAACCAGAAAGAAGGCAGGTCTAGATTAAAAATTAGGAATAAATTCTTTATTGTGAAAGAGCTGAGGCACTGGCACAGATCGCCCAGCGAAGGTGTGGATGCCCTGTCCTTGGGGCCCCATCAAGGGCAGGTTGGATGGGGCTTTGGGCAACCTGGCCTAGTGAAGGTCCCTTACAACTCAAACCATTCGATGATTCTATTCTATGATCAAAGGTCTTTCCCAACTGAAACAATTCTGTGATTCTATGATGTTTTATTATTTCATGTGAAGAGAGCCTCTGGGCTCTGTTTGTGCTGCCCTCCTTGAGCTCTGTTTGATGATGGTACAGGCCAGACCTGTGATGTCACCACTGTAACTCCTTCATTTTCCTTGCATAAATGCTGCTTTAGATCAGTGTCAAATGTTCTTTTGTGATGAGCATCTTTATTTGTCCTGATGTGCCTGGTTCATGGTTGCAACTCTGAAAAAGAACAAGGAACTGTGTGAGAATTGAGGTTACTATGACTGTGATAGAGTCTGAAAAATCTGTAATCATCAATTAGTTCCTGTTCTGATGACCCAGAAGCTGAAACTTTTAAAAATAAATCACAGTTTTGTAGCTGATACATTTTGATGCTAATAGTAAGTGTCATTCTGGCTCAAAATAAAAAACACAATAGGATTTTGCAAACCTGTCAAAATATCTTTGTATTACAATAATATACATAACTGCTTTCAGGGAAAGAATTAATGTGGTTTAGTCTCTGGAGCCTACAGCATGGCCTAGTCAGGTTGAGTGATATACATAAATAGTGCAGATACATAAATGCACGCACCGTTATTGACACGTTACCTGCTTGCTCTCAGGGGTGAGGTAACTGGGTTTTGACACTAATCTTTTTTTTTTTCTCAAGCAACAGTCTAATTACAATACTGTTGTATTTTATTCAGTTCATCGGTGGATATACTATTAAATTTCTGATTCCTTTCATATAGTCTCTCAATCTGAGCTTATTCCACTATGCATTACATACTGACATGAAGACGAGTTAGCTTTTGCTGCTGCTGTTTGCTTCACTGGACTTAGCCCTCTGAATTTCATACTGAGAGTTACAGAAATTATGGGAGCAGAAGCTGATTTCAAGAACACATGGACAAAAATACACATTAATGCACTGATAAAAAAGATGTAAGGCAAAGCTAAAAGAAATTTTGAGAGATTTTCCTAGATAAAATACCATAAACTAGGGTGAAAATTGATGTTTAATCTATAAGAATACTACTAAAAGTTTCTTTCTGAATTTGAAAAATAAAAAGATTTTTCTTATATTTTAGGCTTTCAAGCTTTCAGTGGTTGGACCTTGACAGATTTAAAAGCAAGATTTGTGCATACGGACCAGATATTTTTAAGTAAATTCTGAAATTCAGGATGGTCTTGTGCTTTACTTACTAAATCCTCACTGCTCAGCACAGCTTCTGTTCAGTTGTAAATTTCCTATGAAGAAGTAATTTAATATTTTTCTGCCTCTCTCTTCTGTGTTTTTTGTTTTGTTTTTTTTTTTTTTAAGTACAGAGACAAAACTTATTTCTCACCTTCTTTTTAAGTCTTCAGTCCTTCTGGAGAAAACCAGAAAAGATGGTTTCTGTTCCCTCCACAAAGACTCAAAAATCAAAATGAATTTGAACTGATTCCCCAAATATAATTTTCTAGGTCTCATTTTTCTCTATCAGTTCAGAGTCCACCTCTCTTAATTCTCATCTGGCAGCCAAAGGTACCTTCTCTTTCTTATTAATTCTGAGAAAGACTGGAATTCACAGACAAAGCATAATGAGTAGTATTTCTTTGCATTTCTCTCTTCAGAAAGATTTATAGTCCAGTACTCTTCCTCTCAGAGAGCAGCTGAATTTGCCTTTTCTTACACCGTACATACTTATTTTGCACTTATTTGAGTGTTTTCCACAGGGAAATTAAACTGTGTTTTTCATGACAATAGTTTTGTGAATAACTATACATATATGTGTATATATATTTATGCAATTAGTATAAACAAAAATCTAAGAGTTTTTCATGTTAGCTATGATACTAAACAGATGCAGACATTAATCTGGTTACTGTTTGTTTTAACTTTGCTTTTTGAGAATAAACTTTAGATAGTAGCTGTTGCTTCTTCCTGACTCAGTGATTTAACATCTCAGGAAATGCTTGTTTATGAACCTGTGTTCTCAGCTACCTGGAATTGATGCTAACTTGGAATAAGACATCATAGGTGACATCCTTTCCTGTGAAAAGCACAAAGTAAACCAAATAATTTAGTTGAAACATAGGATAAGTTAAACAATGATTTATTCTTTTTTTATGTAATGGCTGCAATATGCAGCCTTGCTCTCCTGTGGTTTATCAGTGTGTGTCATGAAGGAGGAGGCAGATAAGAAAGTGACAATGAAATCCCAGGTAAGGAGTAGTGAAGGTAAGGGTGGTTTGCAATTGGTAGTTCTCATATCCAAGCTCTCATTCTTGGGGGAAAAAAATTACACATATGTACGTTCTACCAAAACCAAGCCCCATTTCAGAAGTCAGACTTTACTTATTTTCAAATCCCTTTTTTTTCCAACAGGCCCACCTGTTTAAATGATTTCCAGTGCCCACAAATAATTTCTTAAGCCTTCACTTGATACCTTAATCAATTTCTAACTCTTCTCCAAAGGGTTAATGATGGCACCGCTTTGGCTTTAGAACTGCTGATGTCTCTTTGACAAGACAAAAAAAAAAAAAGAATTTTACAGCCAGGAAATAAAAGCTGTCACTGAACATGAATGCAAAGTGGGAAGTTAATATTCAACTACTAAGAAATCATATTTACTTATTGTGAGTGAAGGACTCTATGAGGAGTCGCAGGGCATGGTTCAAACCTTGGTACATAACCTTTTATGCACTAGAAATATATGTTTCATACAAATAGACATTTTGAGAACTCATCTTTAAACACTTACTATGAGAACAATATGTGAACCTCACTCTTGATGGAGAACATGCACAATGAGATCTAATTGACTTTGGGGTGGTGGTAGTTTTGGGCTGCTGGGATTGAGGGACAGTGCAATAACAATATAGGAATAAAATCCTTGTGAATGGCTCTCAGGGGATCTTTTGTCTTATAATTTTGAGGATTTAAGCAGCAATAAAAGAAAAAATACACAGTGCTAGCCATAGCCATAATTCAGTACCACTATCAGCATAGAAATTCCCTTTCATTCCTTTTGAAGCGGTTCTCATTCTTCTTTAAAAGTAGTTTCTCATGATAGAGAAGAAGATCAAGGGCCTGATTTCTAGGAAGATGTGCACATAATTTCAGGAATAAAAAGGCCATCCATTTGAGCACTTTATGCAGACATGGCCATATGTTTGCATTTTCAGCATGGCGAACTGCATCTGGAACTGCAAGAAGCCTGTGCCCAGCTGCCCTACCTGTGCATGTGCAACGTGTGCATTTGTATTCATCAGCAATAGAACAGTGTGTATATTTATAACAACTGTGAGTATATATTTATAATATCTATGTGAGCATTTCTGAGTTATGGCTCCTGTCTCACCTTTAGGCCTTTTTAGATGTATTAGCAATAAGATTTGTGTCCTAACTCACATGCACCTCTGTCAGAAGGCACACAAAAAAGGGGCAAACACCAGCTTTGTATAAAGCTACCTGATAAACTGTCCTCATTTTTTTGGCCTTTTTTTTCTGTCATAGAAATTGGGTGTTTGAAATTAGATTAACCATTCTTAAACAGAGTTAATATTTATTTCCAGATTTGTTCAGTTCTTTACCGCAGCATTAAAGCTTAACGTGAATGACAGAGGATTTTACTTGGCAAAGTTTCTCAGAAAACTTCCATCAACACTGAGATCACTTGCTTAGAGTATGGATTTTCTCTCTGAAATTATACAGCTGTATACCAGTCCATTCCAATAACTCAGATGTGTGAGCACTAAGTTGTGAAGCAGACAATCGAGATCTCAGAGGCAAAAATGAGAATCCCTAACAGTGTTTCTGAGGTGTTAAAAAGAGATTTTCTTTGATGGCATACATGTTGTTCTACGGATAAAGTGTTGATATCTCTTCACTTTTACTTGAAGTTTGTAGGTGGTCTTCCAGCCATGCTTTGCTGTAAATTCAACTGAAAAAGGTAAAGAACAATTCTGTTGTCCTAATCATGAATCACTACACTCAAAGATTTGCATGTATTGAACTTCTATGCACAAATATCCAAAGATGTCTGCTAACCTAGTAATCAAATGTAAAACTGTGATCCTACAGTCTCTTTTTGTTACTGAAAAGTGGATTCTGCAACATAAATAAGTAGGAACCAGGGATTTTTTTTTCATGCAAGAGGTCAGCAATGAAGGACAACAGAAACAGAACCTGATTTTTGCCTGAGCTCCCATTTATTTCTGGGAAACGAAATTATCCTTGCTGTCAAGCAGTTCATTTTGTTGGTTGTTTTAATTAATCTAAAACCTAAAAGCCTAGTACACATCTATTTTTATATCATTACTAGAGACCCTCAAGTTTTTCCCAAAGTTTTCTCTAGATGCCTAAATGCATCTGTTACTGATAGGACTTTCAGTGTTTTTTCTACATAGATCACTCAACAGCATTGAACCCAACTTTGAAGCTTAGGGTCTCTCATTGATAGCTTTTGTCCATGTGCCAAATTGATCCATTGAGTTTGTTTCCTGCAGCCTTGCCATTTTCTAAAAATACAGCACATTCCAGCTGCTGAGAGCAAAATCCCAGTCCCAGTGGAGTTAATTTTTGTCTTTTTAACAGCCTATTGTAAGATACTGTATAAAAGGCTTCCAGGAGGTTCCAGTAAACTATTTTAACTGGCTCTTCTTCACTGACTCTTTTGTTAATGCAATAAAAGGATTCTAGTATATATAGGGCAAGACTTACTTTTCTCCAAACTGTATTAATCCCTGCTAACTGCTGTTCATGTGTGCAATTGGCTTACTCTATCTAGCTTTAATTAGTATTTCAGCTATTTTACCAGGTACTGAGCAAAATCTATTCTGACTGCAATTGCTAGAATCTATTCTTCTTTCGATCTAGGTACATCATTTACTACTTCCCAGTCTTCTGCAACAGAGCTGATTTTAATGAGCAGCTGCTTGTGGTTAGTGTCTCCGAAGACAATACTTTGTGTTTATTTCAGCTATTTCCTGCCCCCTGGAGAGACTTAATCTTCACTTACATCTAAATGAGTATAAATGTGACTGATTAAGTGGACAATTATTGTTGTTTATGAAATTATTTTTCAAGTGGTTGCAGTTCCTAACCCAGCTTCAGGTTCTGCTTTCGGGTACCAAAGGTCTCTTTGCAAGGACAGTGTGGTCTGACATTTAAGGCCCTGCTCACCCCTGGAGGCTTAGGTGGACTCTGTTGCCAGCTCTGGTAAGGACTTTGTGTATGATATTTGGCAAGTCACTTTATCTCTCCATATCTCTGTTCCTTTACAGGCACCATCATGCTCACCTTATTTACCAATGAGCTGCCAAACCCCTGCTTAGAAGGGTTAATGTGGGACCTCTGTCTCTCCCTTTCTGGACAGCTCGTCCATGCTCAGAGCTGGTGTTCCTGCAGCAGGGGAGAGCTTAAATTGGAGTGAATTTTGTTTAGGGTGGTATTTTATGAATTTGGTCCAACCTTAACCTAAGCTCGGTAAAAGCATGTAGTCACTACCAGGACAGTGGAGTTGAATGCATTTTTCACTTATGTAACTCTTATGAACTTTCCTCTAACACCATTTCTGGAGGTTCTCAATGTGTTAATTCTGTTTCAATTTTCTGCATGAAGCATTTCCTTTCTTACACGAAACAAGTCTTCTAGGTCACATAAACACCAGATTGATCGACACAGGGACCTCACCTCATGATAATGAAGAAATCATCGGCACTAATTCAAATTCAGATTTTTGTCTCAATCTTTGGATAAGATGAAAACAACAACATTAATTGTTTTGGCAGTGAGATTTTTTTTCCAGGCAGTAAGAGGGGGAAGTGCCAGCGAATTTTAGTTATAAAGGTTAGAAGACAAACTGAACAACAGTAAAGTAAATTTAGAAAGAGCTCTAAAGACAAAGTATGAGCCTCACTGAATCTGCCTTTACTGCTTACTACCTAACATTTTATATACTCTAGAGAGAGGATTTAACAAGAGCGTTAAAAACCTGTGTAAATACTCCCCCAAACTCTCTTTTTTATGTAAAGCACCTTTCCATGCTCCTAACACAAATAGGATTTTGCATTTTTGCATACCTTCTGTGCAAAGTTTGCTAAAGATTTGCTTGTATTTTATTCAGATATTGAGTATGTTTATTCCTGCCTTTTCCCCTGGGAGTTCTAATGATTTTTATTTTCTCAGTAAAATACCTATAATAATGCATGGGTTTCATGAAAGCAGCAGAGGGTTGAGCAATTGAAGTATCTCTTTTCTAGCTCTAAGGGCAGCGTGCCTGAAAGGTCATTTTTGCAACTTACCTGTGGATCAGCAGATGGCACTCTCGCAGGCAGTATATCAAGTTAGAAACCCTATTTGTAAAACGAGAAAGGAATATATAACTCTCTTTGCACTTCTGCGTTTTTGTTATCTCACCAGGTCACACTATTCTGTTGCCATATTTTTGATACTGACCCACAAATTTATTTTCCAGCTTCTGGTCCTGCTCTCACTTCAAAACAGTACATCTTTTACATATTTTTCTAAGTCTTTCATATCTCCTTTTAACCTTCTTCCCCTTACCTGAAACTGAACATTGTCCAAATTAAATGGAAGGCTTATTTTACTCCATTTTTTCCCCTCTGACTCAGAATGCCATTTTGCTTTCTTTGTCTCATTTCAAGTGCATGCTAAAGCTGAACTTTTTCCTTTCTTTTTCTCCTCATTCCTGTTTTTTCCTGGTTCCTATCTTGACCAGTACTGCACAAAGTTTGATTTTTGAGTAGAAAAACCTCTCCACTGACTTCTCTCAAGCCAAACTGAGTGCTGTGTGGTAAGATGGGCAATGGCAGAAAAAGGCCAGTCCTGCCAGACTGGCTTGGAGTTGCAATTTCCTGTTCAGGAGGAGCAGCGTGTCTAGCAGCAGGCAGCAAGAGGGACAGTCTGTAGCAATGTACCGGACTGGGTCTGCCTGGGATGGAGTTAAGTTTCTTCCTAGAAGCCCATAGAGTGCTATGCTTTGGCTTTGTGACTAAAACAGTGTTGATAAACCAATGTTTTTCTGGCTGTTGCTGAGCAGTGCTTGCTCAGCATTGAGGCTTTCTGTTTTTCCTGCTCTGCTTCCCCAGCAAGAAGGCAGAGTGCACAAGAAGCTCCCCTCTGTTACCTCAGACTTGTCAGGTCTGTAGCTCTCACATCTTTTTGCTGGATTATATAAATTGCAGTCCTTACATTCTCACTCTGATCAGAGTGGGACACACTTTTCTGTGTATTCCAGGTGATTTGCTCCCACCTTTCCCACATCATAAAAGTGATTCCTGTTCAGTGGCATCTTTCTCAATGCCCATGTTTCCCCACAAGTATCCTTGTGCTACTCTTCCATGTTGTCCTCCATTTATGGAACAGGCTTTGGTTGGTCACTTTTTCCTGCCTGTCAAACAGTCTGTCAGTCCTCATCTTTGCTTTGACAGGTCTTCTCTGCAGTGATAAATTTCCCCCATTAGAAATTAGTGCAGAGCCTGCAATTCAATATAATAGTATGCAAACAACACGTCATCTTGTGCAGGATTCTCTGAACCACTTCTCCTTCAATGGCTGTTTCCTCACATTTTTAGAGCAGTGCATGTAATTTAGTCTGTGTGACTCCTATCAACTGCAAAGAGTTAAATCCACACTTAAATCTTTGAAAATCTGGGGGTGCCTTGACAAGTCTTAGATTATCTATCACTCTAACCAGCCCAATAAATCTGATTACACATCTTTCAGCTAAATAATGATGGATTTAGGTTTGCCTGAAGCTTTTGCTGTTTTTCAGTCTGTATCTATCAGTTGAAATTTCATGTGCACTCAGCAATTGTTATTCTGTTGTTAGGAGTTCTGATATTGCTGGCTGCAATAACAGTCATTTGAATGCCATGGATGTAAAAGATTCTTTGTTTCTCATGCAGAGCTGTTAAATTTTAAGACAGCGTTAGTTGAAAAACTGTCATTATTAAGAGAAGTTTTATATCTGATTTTTTTTCCCTATTCCCATTCCAAACAGGTTCTAGAAACATTTTAGGTTTAAGTTAAAGTAACACTTTAAAAATTGATGACACTATGGAAAAGAAATTCACTATCATCACCTAGAAGTCATATTTGAAGTTGGCTAAGTTATAAAATTACTTGAAATCATTTCCCCCCCCATTTTTTTTCAAATCATCAAGTTTGAGTTAATTCAGATTAAGCTGTTTCATCTGTAACTCCTGTATGTGTCCAGAGCTGAGACATGTGAAATAATCTGTAAGCATCTGTACACACCTGTACTTAGACATGCTTTTTAGACATGTCCATTTACAGAATCACTGCTATAATGTTTTTAATTTTACATTCAGAAACAAGAGCATCCACCTTTCTGGTACTATTACCAAAGCACTTTACAAACAAAATTGATGTTACTGGCATGACAGGGACATATGTTTTACAATCTTGTCATGTTTAGTAAGTGAAACAGAATTCATCCCTTGCCACCTTAGATCCTGGACCCAAAAGACAAAAATTTCCAAAAATATTCAATATTTCACAGTATTTATGCAGTACCAAACTCAGGGGACACAGAGGTGGGAGGAGAATGACATTACCATGAAGAGCAATGGGAGAGTGATAGTCATGAGAGTGCCATGTATGTCAGGCGCTGAGCAACTGTGGCTTCAAATGCAGACTGTTCTAGTTTTGTACCCAGACCTGGCAATCCTGGGAAGAATTTGGGCCTCTGATTATCTGTCTCATCCAACTGGCATCATAAATTGTTTAGAGAAAAGATGCCTCTTTCTAGTGGTATTGTCAGGCTCCAGAGCAACTGAGAACAATCACTAGCACTGCACAAAGAATTCCTGATGAGATGCATAACTAGTGACAGTCTTGGCTGGGGCCTTTATGTGTCATAAAAATTATAAATATTATTATAAAAGGTGAAGTCAATGAGAATCCTTGTATTTACAAGGAGCTCTGAATCACACCTGCAGACAGCAGATCTGCAGAGCAGCTCACCAGTGCTGCAGTCAGGGGGAAGCAGGCACTAAATCAGTTACACAACACTGTTCTGTAGTGCATGACTTTGTTGGAAGCATAAAGCTCTTATATAAAATGTAAATGTGGTGCCTGGAGACCCGTTATTAATAAAGAACAACAGTCATTTATATTTTTGAGATATCAGAGGTATTGACTCTAACAGTCTGGGTAAAATCCAAACTGGCAAATACTTATCAGAGGCATACAAAGCATTCCTAATGAAATGCAAAGCTGATAGCAATTCAAGTTTTTCAGTATTTTATTACAGACATCAATATAAGCTTATCTGAGTGGAGTAAGTACACACACTTTCAAGTAAAATTAGACATTGTATCCCAAGAAGGTGGAAGACACATCGAATCTATCTGCCTCGCTGAGGGAAAGTGATCACATTTTATAGATAAGCCTTTCATGTTGAAAGGATGTGAAAATTCATGTTCATATATTCGTATTGTGTTTTCCCTAAAATGCTTATAAATAAAAAGATTTGAATTTGGGCAAGATAGAGAAAGTATTGGGGGAAAGCATAATTTAAAAATAGGAGAATATATCTTTTGATATTTAATTAGATTTCACACAACTTTAGAAGGTGCAATATTCCCCATAGAACTTCCCTCTACGTATTTCACATTCTCTAAATCTTTCCATTACTTTCTGGGAAACCATCTATTGTGGCAACCAGAATGGATTTAGATGTCCAGATAAGCTATAATCAAGGTCTGCCTATCCTCAAAGACTGAAAACCTAGCAACACCTCAATTTTAGGACATTATTTTCTCCCAACAGCCTAAAAACAGTTACCAGTGTATACTCAGAAATAAACCTATAAGACCTAGATATTTATCTGACATTTAAAAACCACTGCTAGTCAGGAACCGAGGATGGGAAGGTTCCACTGAATTTTTCAAGAAAGATCACACCAAACCTAAAGATCACAGTGTCTGTCTTTTCCATACAGATGAGAGTAACTTTATTCAAACAAGAGAAAACACATTTGAGGCTCACTTCAACCTGACCTGATGCAGACCCACAGCTTATATTTTTCAGGAGACAGTCCTAACCTCAATAAATAAGACTTACATTGCATTAAAAGCAAGATTTCTGGAATCAGGGAGGCGACTGGCATGGAGGATCCAGTGGGATGATGATCCCCAAGATTTGTTCTGAGTAGAAGGAAAACTTTCCATTTTATTTCAGTTCTTTCCTCTTTGACAAATATTACCCAGCCTTTGTCTGACCTTCATCACAGATGTAATTTGTTAGCATTTATAGCAATGCAGATGGTTCTGCCAGTCTTTCAGAGAAACTTTGTCATTCTGCATTCTGCAAGGGCTGAAAGGCTTTTAGAAATGAGAAATGTCACCTACAATGTCAAGCTGAGTTAAGTGTCCTTTTGTGCTCATTCTTACTTAGTCACTTAGCCTTGGAGCTTTCACTCTCTTCTGGCCTTCTGCAGCTGCAGTGGGGCTCACAGTGACAGGGAGAAATGACAAGACACATAAAGGATGAGCCCAACAAGGTTCTGAAGGCAAACAGAAGACCAGTGCTTGCAGAGACAGCAGCAAGAGCTTTGAAATAATCTAATTCATTGAAAGGTTTCACAAGAGGAAAATCTATGCATGCAGGGAATATGTTGAAATGGTCGTGGTGCTGACAGTCTGAATCGGCCAGGGAAGGAAATGAAATTTATGAGTCATTGAACATCCCAGGTGAGTTCTGGTGATTTGCTGATCAGCACAGCTGTTCCCACATGCTTTAGGCACTGCTCTCCCACTCAGTGCTCGCTCTCTGCATTTTCTATGTAGTAACTCCCCGATACTTCTTAAGGTTAACAAATTCATAACCAGTGATATGGGTGCAAAGGCAACCAAGACCTCAGGGGCTGGACGACAGGACTCCAGAAACACAAGAGAGTGAGTGATAAATCTAAATGCATGCAGGCAGACAAAGAAGCATTCTTATTTTAGTTTTATTAATAATGAGATAAGAGAATAAGTCTAGATCTGTACTGTTTTTTGAGTGCAGAGGTCTTGCCAGCCCACATTCTAATTTTGATTTTTAATCTCTCTGGAGATAAACCTGTGATCATGACTGGACAACGAGAAAACTCTAAGGCAAGGGAAGACATAGAGCTTGGCCCTGTGCTGTCCTTCAGGACGAGCTAAAAGGTGACACTTTCTACTCTGTATGAAAGTCAAGTATGCCAAAACTACTTCTGTTGCCAGAGTACGCTGTGGTTTCTGAAGAGGTTAAGAATCATGCCATGATTCTGGAGTGTTTTGTTGTGTCTGGTCTCAGTGAAGAACCAGAAACATACATAATTTCTACTGAAAACCTAGAGTGCTCAAATATTCATATCATATACATTTTTAATGTAGAGACCAATTAACTGAATTTAAGTTCAGTGAGAGACACATTCCTCACTGGGAAAAGCTGAATAGCCACAAAAGAGAGGGGTGGAGACTTTTATATATCATTGGAAAAAAACCTGGTTTTCGGTCAAATGCAAGAGGCAGCCCCCAGTTTAACAAAAAGCCATTTATTCATGTAATCAAAGGAAACAACATTTTCTCTACATAAGATGATGGGAAGTTAGTCTCCTATTTAGGGAAAAGAAAGAAAGAAGAAAAACCAGCATTTTGTGTTAAAAGTTTCAAACCGTTTTGTTTTTCACAAGTCGCTTCAAGATTTGGCATGGAAGATTCTTACCTTTCCACAGCGACACCTGGAGATAAAGGAGGAAAGCCACAGGGCACAAAATGAAAAGTCTGTGTTTTGAGAATGGAATCTCTCCCTTTTATGGCCCTCATGTAACTGCCTACCCCTGGATTTACCCAAAGGTCCCTAGAAGTCAGTGGAGATAAATAGGCCCATCTAAGTGCTAGATTATCACACTAAGACAGGATGAATTTCACTTTAGAATTGCATTTCTCTCCCCTGACTTATTTTTAAGAGAGCTTCAAGTGGTTAGTTTAGATACAACAATGGGATCAGCTCACTAATTTAGACATGTAAATTTAGGAATCTCTGTGCAGACACATAGGTCAACAGTGAAACACAGGTGTCCATCACATGCAAGGGTCCAAGGCACCAATTACAGTCAGCAGAAGTCTAATCAGTGCAGCCACTGGAGCGTGGAGGCAAGTCCACATCCATCCAAAGTAGGTGTGAATTCAATTGCTCACATGGCAGTGCCTGTTGCAGTCAGAACTGGGACGTTCCACCTTGCAGCAGTCTGATTCTGCACAGGATATTCTGCAGGTCCTGTCTTGTATCTGTCAGCTGAGTAAGGATGTCTTGGACACCACAGAACATCTCCAATAGCACTACAAGTCTGATTTTATACAACTGACCTCTCCTCCCAGTGTCTGGCAGGCTGAAACCTACTGAGCTGCTGTCCATAAAGCAGAAGGGGAGGTGAGGCCCCAGGTCTCCCTCTTGGCACCTTCATTTAGGTGTCCTTGACCCTGAACTGAATTCTTGCTCTGTGCTTGCTCAGCTGAATCCCATCATGGGAGCTTGTTCCAGGTATTTTGCCCTCAAGTCCTGGTTTCACAAACAGCATTCTGGAAGTTTTGGAACTCTTCAGTAGAGCTGAAAACTCATAAAAATCCATGAATTCCAGCTCTAGGTCTGTGAGATTTGGAGACAGACAGAGCTCTGTGACAGTGCAGGTAAGCCCTCACTGCTGGACCTTTTGACCTAGACCCCAGGCAGGGGTCTGCTCATGTAAATAGATTTTGCACTTCAAGTAAGTGAGCAGGCAGAGTTGGAAAAAATGGAAAAGTGCTCAGAGTTACAGTGGCATTAAGGTGGGAAACTGGGTCCGAAAATGCTTGTTTCTGTGATGACTATTCAAAGTGAAGGTGCTGGCAAATATAGAGCTTTACTTGACAAAAGAGACTTTCCTAGAGGCAGAGCCCTGACCACTCTGCAACAAGTCTCTATGCCCTAGGAGAGCACAGTGGCAGTACTGGGACAAGAGGAACCAGATCTGTCAGAAAACCCACCCACTCTTCATTAAAAAACCACTGAATACACGAAGCTCTGGGACGATGGTCTCCATATGATCTAGTATTTTTCTGTTCTTTCTCAGGAAAAGAAAAAATAAATCCCATTATCTTTAGCTTTCCTTGGGGAGACAGAGACATTCTCTTAATCACAGAAGTTTCCCTTTATCTTAGAAAGAAAATATTAGGAAAGCTACTTTGCTACTGCTGCTTCATCTGTATCTGCCTTGTCTCCTGTACTGTACATCTGAGCTCTAAATTTGCTTAGAAACATATACATACATAAGTAATGCAGAAAAAGACAGTAACATGACTGAAAGCTAGAGCACAGACAAGACAGTTGGTTTCACTGTATCTTTGTCTGCTAAGGTGCATTAATCTTGCAAAAGCAAAATGATATTAATGGTAATTTGAAAGAAAGAAGTAGGTTACTTTCAGACTGATTCATTTCTTTGGGCAGCTTTGCTGTATTCTGGTGCATTTACAGCTACAGTCCAAGGACAGTAATGTATGCAATTGCTGGCAAGCCAGGTAGCCAGACACATTTTCAGGCTTGACAGACGAATGTCCATTTTGCCATGACTTCTATTTTCAAAATAGTTTCTTTGTATTTTCAACATCTGTTGACAGAACCCTAAATATAGGAATTATGCTAAGTCTTTGACTACAACATTTTTGTGATATGATCTATTGCAGAAATATCAAGCTGAAATTGGATCAGGAAAGCATACTTGCAATTGTGAGCTATCAAAATGATGTAGTGTTGTTATACAGTATAGTTTCAGAAAATATAGTGACAAAAAGGATTGCTGTGGCTATTTTTAAGTTGTAGGAATATGAAAGTAGAGGCTTGCAAGGCTTCTTTTTTCCAATATTGCAATTTGAGCTTTTATGTTGACCAAAGAAAATATACTTAATGGGAATGAAAAAAAGTACTTTTTAGAAGAATAACTTATAAGAACAGTTATTTAGGCTAGAATATCAATAGTCAGAGTTATTTTTCTTCTGAGGCAAAGATTCTGAAATGGACAGTGCATACTTTGCCAATGTTCAGCACTGTAATGGAACCATTAGAGTAAATCACTACATTTGCTTCCCTGAGTACCCATGTAAATGATTGTGTTAACGTCTCGTCCATCAGCTCGACAATATTCATTATGAAAATGTGTGTTTCAGCTCCAACCCACATAAAAAGAGGTCTGATGAAGGAGATTTTGTGGAGTTCCGTGCTGACAGATCCCATAGCAGGACTGATATGTGTAACTGAAGGGGACAAATTATCACTGGAAGGAGAAATTGGCAGTAATATGCTTCCAAAAGCAGGGTTGACTAGATCTATGCCACTACTTGTTTACCTGTACATGGATCTATTTTCTTTTCCGATGATCCAAGCCTATAGTCACAGCAAGAGCTCACACAGAGCTATTTCAGTCTGTCCTGATATCTTGGTGCTGAAAAGAATGCGATGTTCTATGTACATGAAAATTCAGTTTAAATATAGCTAAAGCTATAATGAAAATCATCAAAGAAATGTAAAGTTCCCCATAGAGTCACTCTTAAGATAAAAATCATGCTAAAATTTAGTCAGGACCTGCATTGCTAATAAACCAGAACGTCATTTCACAGTAGAGTAAGTAAAATGGAACAGTTTTTAATCCAATTTACATTTGAAAGAACATGTGTTAGATCTGCTCTTAAAATTTGGCCCATTCCCACTCAAAATGCTTACCAGTCTGTTACAAATTGTCTCAACACTACATTCCATGTTTTACTTTGTGTAACTACAAGGTCTGGGTAAAGTCTAGTCAGGATTTTCCAATTCTTCATGTATCCAAATCTTCTTGGAAGCAGAGACTCCAAGGAAGCATTCCCCAGGTCAGTGAAAATACACTCTAATCCCACATGCTCACTCTCCCAGTTGAAGAACTCTTCCTTAGAAGATTCTGAATTAATGTCTCCCTGGACAATGCAGGAAGAAGCTGAAAGTACGGAAAAAGGCTCAAGTTTAAAATATGTCATCTGGTTTGGTGTGAACATCTCTTCTGGACAACATAATAACCTTGATTTAGCTTAGATGAGATTAGATGGATTGAGCTAATGACATAAAATGAAGCACACACATTGAAAACGAAAATGAATTCTCAAAGGCATTTGTAATTTGACAGAGATGTATTTCACCATGGTATTTTTTCCTGCACTCTATTCACTGTGGGCCAGGCTTTTGCACCATGTGCTACAAATGCTGTTTCAAAATATCTGGTTGTTGGACACCAAAGTATTATGACTATTGATAAAAGGAATAGACATTTAATTATCCTACCACACATACTGTGGGACATGAACTTGAGACAAAGAAAAGACAATGTAGTCTGCATAGTCTCTTCCATAGTAACTTCATTAAATGCAAATAGGACTTCAGGGAGGACATTCTTCAGTGTAAGGAAAGTTATGACAATATGGTCTGAAGGCAATTGTGAAAAAGTGTGTTGCAGCAGTTGAAGAAGAATGAAAGGAGGTCTTGGTCCTCATAAAATCTAAGTACTCTTAGTTTTCTGTCCCTTGGTTTTCCTCAACCATATTTTAAACCAAGCATATTTTTATCAGTTACAGAAGCTGTGCTCTAAATAAAATAAAAATAATAAAGCAAATATCTCACTTTTAATTCCCTAGTTTAGCAGTTTGATTTCTGAAGACATGCATATAACCTCCTTTTTTTGCAATGCTCACTGAAAGGGGAAAAGAGACAGGAACCTGGTTTATTCTGCAAACAGCAGGTAGTTTGATCTATTTTTACTGCAGATCATTTCCCAGGACACTGTGATTCTTATATTTTTAATCAAATGTGTGAATCGAAAACTGTGGTGTGACCTTTGGAAAAGACACTGCAGGACATCAGCTGAAGCTGTGAATAGTTTAAGTGCAAACAGGAAGTTGACTCAGTTGTTCTGTAATAAAAGACTGTGGAAATTTATGGAGTAGGAGTTGCAGTTTCAAAACATTTTTAATTGCTGCATTTGATCTGCTATGCAGTATTATGTGACAACAGCTAAGAATGAAATGTCAGTGCCCATGTTTCAGCATAAATTTATACAGTGTGAAAGCAAAGAACCCTGTTGATTCCAGGTTTTCTTTCTCTAAGTATTTTTGCCTCAGTTTTGCCTCAATTACTTTCTGGTTAAATGGGGAGTGAAGAGGCCCTCAGACTTATATAGCATTTAAGTAGGTACATAAGTTTGTTATTATTAAGTCTACTTATGATGAAGAGAAAATTTAGTATACAGGGGAAATAAAATGAAAAAGTGTTTCAAAGTGACCTATGTATCTGGGATAACTCTCTTTGATAAATCGGTCACTCTCAGGATAAAAATGTATTAATGCTTATTCTCTTTGCTTTTAGTTGATTATTATGGTAACTTAAGCCTAAGAAAACTTCCAGAAGCTTCCCTTACAGGAGTGAAGTTACACATGTACTTAGGAGTAGATAATTTATCTAACTTGAAGAAAAAAATCCCCTTTGTCATATTTCATAAGGGATTATTTTAGAAAAAAAAGAAACAGGACTGCAATTATGGGCTCAAATTCTTGTCAAAAGTTTATAGAACATAAAATGATTTCTACAGCATACCTTTCAAAATCTCTTACTTATTTACTTCCATAGAGGACAATATACCACATCAGTAGGTGCATGCTGCCTCTTGACAATGTCTGTGATGTATGCTGTGGTTAACCAAGTCTCCTCATAAACCATGAAAATGAAACATAAATCCTCTGTGAACAAACTCCTGAGTGATGTCCAGACATAACCACTGATCATTAATGGGATCAGAAATGTGCAATCCCATTGGTATTTTTTATGCAATAAAATAGATATGCCAGATAATAGATATGCTACTAAAAAAGGAACTGATTCTGTCCCAAAATGTGTTATCATTTTCTTAAACAAGGAGGGAGTTTTGAAGGTAGTTGTCATTAATTATGGAAAAGATGATTACCGCTCTGTGGCTAGGCAAACTTTTATGTTCCTACATCAGGAGATATGTTTTGATAGGACCATCAGAAAATGCATGAGAACATCAAATATGTGGGTATTTACGTACTGATGAATACTTGTCATTCTCAAATTTCCCAGAGGAGCATAAATCGGTTAGGTTTTTCCTTATTATTCTTGATGTCTTTTACAAAGAATGGCTTTTGCAAAAAAAATCAGGCTTTTCTTTATTGTAAATGTTTGGTCCTGTATTATCAGTAAGTAAATAATGAGAACTTAGGCAAGAAAGTTTGTCAGTTGGAATATTTGCAGTGTAACACTATAGGTAGGACCGAAAGGTTTTATCATTGTGTATAAATTGCTTAGCTTTCAGAGGGCAAATTTTACTTTGAATGCATTATTCAGAATTAAAGATCCTTTTCATAGATACTCAACGAGCATTTAAATGAGAGAGTTGAAATTCATTACTCATTTTTTGTACTATATTTTAAAATACATTTTAAATGTACCGTTTTGCCTGTCAGTATTTTGTGATTAATAAATCTGGAAAGTTCAATCTTTTCATTATGGTGTACTCTATTGTCTCTGTAATCAAAACATCTAACTTCAGGAATATCTGTTTAAAACCTTGAAAAATTAGTTAAAAGTGCTGCAAGTTATTTACATACAGTAGTACCATCATGAAATTTGTTTTAGAGCATCTTTCATGTGAAAATTCTGTAATAGGGACAAGAAACTCACGAGATAAATTTGTGTCAACAGTTTCAGACATTTTCTGGCTTGGATAAAGGATTTTTAGTAATTTCTTCTGTACTTGGTCTTAAGGAAAAAACTGGAAGCCATATTGGACATTTTCACTTTCTGCAAGGAGAAAAAGACAGTGAAGAAAACTGACAGCTGGAAAAATGAGATGAACTACTTAGTAATTTTCAACTCATAAATAATTGCCATGATGCTGAGAAAAGGTTTTTCTCCAGATGAATAAATACAAAACAATACACCTGCATTTTTTTCCATGCAAAAGTCACAGTAATAATTGCATGTGTTGTCAGTAGCCAGGATTCTCATTTTCAAAATCCTGACTACAGTGAGAATTTTAATAAATGAAGTAAAATAAAGAAAGAAATGCCAAACGCAGACCCAAGCCTCTGACTGTCCCCTCCTTTTAAAGAGATCACTGCCAACCAAGGATTATTGCTTGTGCTGTTATGCTGTTGAAGGGAAATTTTGGTGACTTGTGGCTTAAGACTGCTTCTCAAAAATTGCATGAAACAATAGAAATGAGAATTTGCAGAGCAAGTAATCATAAGACCAAAACCTCTCCTGTAAGAGTCACTGGCAAAATATACATGGCGTACAGTGGGCCACAGTCAGTCCCAGTGGGTGTTTTTCTGTTGTTCTTTTTTGGCTTGAAGAGTCCAAAAGCAGAAAGCAGAGGATTTAATCGAAGTATCAGGCTTGGAAAAGAATACCAATTTTCCATCAGAGATTTCCAAATGAGGTTGAAATTCCTTCTGTAAGGTGCTGTTACCATTATGGACAGATCCAATTATTTCAGAACCTTGCATATTCTTCCGTGCTTATCTTTCTTTCTTCCTTTTATTCTTTCCCTCACATCTTGGTTATCTTTTTCTGCCCAGAGTTCTTTGCCCTCTAGGTAAAGCACTCTGGGATACTGGACAAGAAGTCAGAATTGCTCAGTTAGAAGGAAGGATCTGTTCAGAAAAGCCATCTGCACTTCCATCATTGAATTCTGATGAGATCTGATACTGGGAAAAAAGGCAAGGTCAGTCTAAGGTCCAAAGCCATTTTTGGTGGTCACAGAAGTTTATGTTCTTTAATCCTATGAAGTTAGCAAAGACCACATAATAGGACAGGGTAAACACATCAGAGTTGCCAGGACATTTTCTCAGTGGAAAGCATTGCCAAGTAATTTCATTTTCAGAGAAGTGATTTACCAGTCTAAAAGACTCAGTTTAACTCTTGTTGAATAATAGACTTCAGAATCCACATGTTTGGGAGAGGTTCACCAAACCTGTGTCAATGGATTCCCCCCGGGCTTTTGCAGAGTCAGGAGCATTCAAGCCCCAAGTGTTTTTGCTGGAGCAGAGGTTCCTGAGTTACTCTTCTGCCTCTGTGTTAGTGATGTCTGGAGCCTGAAGTAGCTCTGTTTGAGGTGTGGATTTCCTATAGCCAGAGTATTCCCTGACTCTGAAATACTCAACTCTATTTAATTTGCCAAAACCTTTCACACGCTGTGAAAGATCAGTTAACATTTTTGGAACAAGACAGAGACTGGGAATAGCTGAAAAGTGTAAGTTAAAGGTTGATTTTAGAGAGCAATGCCATGGAAGGCTGCTTCTATTTTAAACAAGGAAATAAATAGATAAAAACAAAGCAAAAAACCCCAAACACACAAAAAGCCAAAACCCAAGCACCACACAAAACCAGTAGAAAACTACTTAAGACTACAAAATATTATTTGCAATGTGATACACTAGAAAAAAAAAAGAAAAGTCTCACTGGACAGAAATTCCATGTTTCAACCATTTCAAGAACGTAACATTCACCAAAGAAATAGGCTCTTTATGAATAATAGTGTGTGACTAGGAGAAGAGATCTACCACATTAAGTCCTCCAGTCCCTCACTTCACAGCGAGATCCTACTGATTTGATAGACACTATAGAATTGGAAAAGATGACCTTATGGTATCTTGTGACAGTTGCATGGGCCATCGAGTCCCTTAGTGAAATACCTTTTCAAAGAATACCTCTATCTCTCCTGCTGCTTCTAAATGTGTTGTTTACATTAAGAAATTTATAATACTGACATTTAACATTTGGCAGTGAAATATAATGTTCTTTAGGTTAATTACCCTTCCTACACACAGTGACAAGTACTATAAGATATAGTCTATAGAATAGCTGGGACATTTTGTGGGGGTTTTCAAAGCCCTAAATCTCCTATGAGATGTGAACAACACTTAGTGTGGGAAATGCTTTATGGCAGTATAGAATGATGTGTTTAATTAAGTGCTGTATACATACACTCTGTACTCCCTCAGCCCCATTACAGCCTGTTCCTCGCTACTGAATGTGCTTTTTACATTAAGAGCGATTCAGCATTTGCAGAACAACTTCAAGCAGGCAATGACTTATGGACTGGATCCTGCTCCATTGAAATAATTGGAATGACTTCCATTGACTTCAACAGGAATTGGATCATGGCCCTCAGCAAGTAATTTCAGTTCAGCAAAGCTGCACAGATTGAAGAAAGGTTCTTGAAGCATGCAAAAGTCCCAAAGCTGAAGATTTGTTAAGAAAGCCTTCTGAATCACTCTGAATAACTAAGGAGTCTGAGTGTCTGAATCTTTCCTGAACAAGCCCCTTAAGTTTATTTGAATAATGATGCCAAATAAAGAAGAATAAAAAGGTAAATATTGAAATATGCAGTGAAAAAAGTCATGATGCTAACTTTTATTTTGTTTTTCTTTTTTACATAAAACATGGTTTCTAGATTTGTGTCAAAAAACCCCATAGAAACTTAAAGCACCCACTGAAAGATGAGTTTCCCTACTGTGTGGTTCTAGAAAGAGAAATGACGGGATTTAGCCAGCCCAAAAATGCAGCCCTAAGACAGAAAGGAGAGAGGAACAGTCATAGACTGTATGTTCTGAGGGTCTCATGTAGGCCTTCCCTCCCTCTGTTGACTGCTCCTTCCTCTAGTGACTCCTTCATATTTGACTTTTTTTGTGCAGCTACCAACTGGAACTGATTTCCAGTCTGACAGCCAAGGTAACCCAGAAATTACTAAAAAGTTGCTGCATGATTAGCACTTCTGTTTAGCTTCCTTTCTACCCCTAGGAGTATATAAATGTATTTGACCCATTCCTGTTTACTGACTCCCTCTGTCCTCTAAAGTAGACACTGGGACAAAGTCATGCCATGCTCAGTTTTATACTGGTCCTCTGTAGTGACACAAAACGTACCACATGCTCCAGATACAATGCTGGAACTGCTTTCCTGCTTTCACTTAATTTCTCTTGTTCTATTGCCAAGTAGGTCTGTGAAAGAAAGAAAACAACTGGTAAATGTCCTAAGAAAACCAGACTATTTTTATGTGATGACTGTCCCATTGTGAATCATGATCACTCTCTTTTGAACAAGAGAAAAGGAGAAAGGTAAAGATACTATAAGTCTTGCTTATGAGTAATACCTAAATAGTATAGCACATTACAAAGTGCTTAAATAAAAGACTATTTCTCCAGCTTTAGGAAAATGATTCACCACTGAAGCATTTGACTGGAAAACTGAAACAATTATTCACAGGTTGGCACAAATTTGGAAATTATTTTTTCTAACCATAATGCCTAAAATAGAATTTACTGTTTTTCCATAATAGAGGTAAAGGAAGAAATACACAGCCATGTGGATCTTCTGACAGGCGTGTAGTTTAGTATAGTGGGATTGCATTTTCACAGAAAATATTTACTATGTGGAGGTCATCAAGTCCCTGAGAATGGTGGAGGCTAATTGGGGGGTCTTTGAAGATCAGTTTAGAAGAAGAATGAGAACTAGTCTATCCATTAGACAATAACTGCCCTAAAAAAATCAGCTAAGTAGCTCCCAACAAAGCATCTGAGCTGCCTAAGCCTACCTCCAAAGTCGGCCGTGGCATCTCAGTGGAACAGTGCATAAATCCCATATATCAACCTAATCTGGAACTCACTGAGTGACGCTGTGTGCAAGAGTGTCTAAACTCCTCTCTGTGATTTATGTGTCCAATGTATAAAACTGGTTCTGTAAGGTTTTTTGATGGTTTTTTTTTGTTTGTTTATTCTGACATTGTAGAGTTCGTTAGCACTGTACAGAACAGGGTCTAGAGCCTCACGGGTTTTGTATCTGTCCTCCACTCTTTCCTTCCCTCAGAAACATACTCTCCAGGGATAGAAATCAAACTTAGCTCTGCTAAAGAGTGACACGAACCAGAAGAGATAGACCCCACTGTAATCCCTTTTTGTAGACACTGTTCCACCTCTCATTCTCTCAGTAACTATATTAAGTGATGCTACTTGTCACAGGCACAGGGAAGATCAGTGCCTAGCACAAGGGGGAGCAGGCAGCTACCCAGCCAGCCACCCTCAAGGCTGATGCAAAAGACATTGCCAATGCTTTTCTTTAGCTCTCTTCTTTTCTCTGACTTATCTGAAACTGGGGTCTGATCTTACTTCCGTGTCTTAGACTTGCCCTCACAACATGTGGCATCTCTTCTTCAGCAAGATTACTACCCTGAACCAAATTTAGAAGAGAATTATTTTTCTTCCTTAGGGATTGGACACAAATGGGTTGTGACAGGAGTAAGGGAAGAATAGGAGGGGATAATAATGAAGATATGGGCAATAAGTAAAAAAAACCGACTAGCTGTAACATGGAAAAATGCTCTTCTGGTGTTGAATTTAAAATAATTTCCTGTTCTCAAATGTAATCACATGATATTTGCCTCTCAGAGAGGGACTGAGATTCACAGACCTCAGGCCATGCTCAGCTGCCATCCCAGGATATTCTACCCCCTCCATTCCTGCATGCTTGATATGCTCAGGATGTGAAAGAGCGGTCAACCCAAATACCTCACAGAGAGGTCCTGGCAGACCTCGCACAATTTGTGCAGGTGACCATCAAGTGCAGAGATCTTATTTTGTTTGAGGGCTTCTTGTAGATGAAATAAATGTGAATTGGTCTGTAAGTTTCTCGCCACACCACTGCAAGGGTCCGGTTTTTCTCATCTGAGAAGTTGATCTTAGGTGCACTGTACCAGGACTGCATGGGCAGCATATCGGAATTTTTTATTTCACTGAGGCTGCAGCAAAGAAGTGTATGGTCTCCATCATTCAAGACAGCAAAAGACAAACAAAACATGTTATAAAATATTGTTTCCAAAAGTAAATAAAAGTTACATGTAAATAGCAAAATCAGTCCAAACAAGGAGGCCTCCTGATAGCCTGGATGATGATTCCAATTTTCTGGTAAATTAGAAGAACAAAGATGAGAAAGTAATGGAGCAACAGTGGCATGTAAAAAAACCAGCTATAACAGATGAATAAAAAGATGCGAAGATGGGATATTATGCCAGTCACTGTGCTTGGCAGGGATAGTTTGACAGTACTGCTGGGAAGACAATAAAACAGAAAGGAAAACAGTTTTCATTTCAGCTGCCAGGCTTACCATATTTTAGGGTTTTGCGGTGATGCTTTTATATTTCTCTGCTTCTGATCCTGAGAAATCAGAGAAGCAGAGTGGACAAAAGAGATACAGAGGAAGAATGCAACAGCAGCATTTCTGGCACCAGCTTTGGTCCTGAAGGCTGGTTACAGCATGAGCCTTGTGCCCTTGGTGTAGCTCTCACCCTTGACATTCCTTCTCTTTAACCCTCCCTTCCCACCTTTTACTGTTTAATTAGAATCTGGCATAGCTTGGACAAACCTATGTATGTATGTATGTATGTATGTCTGTATTTATTTATTTTTCTCTTTTCTTAATTTTGCCATTTGTTTTTTTTTTGTTGTTGTTCTTATTCTTGTTAACCCTGTGACCAGAAAGGGAACTAATAGCAATGTCTTAAACAGCCTGAGACCAGTTCAAGCCTGCCAGGTTCTTGGAGTGGCTGATAAGACTTTGTGCTGTGCTTGTCTTTCTCCAGCAGCAAGGTTACAAATCATAGTCAACAGTACAAATAGAAGCTTTTTAGGTTTTTTTTGGCTATTTTCCCTACTCTCTTTGCATATGTGCTTGTCCTGTTTTATTTTCGAGGGAGCAGGCCCAGATTCCAATAAAAGAGACAACAAGTACAGCTCCAGCCATCTCAGCTGCTTTTTACTTTATTATTCTCTCCCGAAGGGGGAGTTAATATCATCTTAATACTGCATAAAAAGACACTATCAACCAGGGAATTTTCCCCATAAAAATGCTCTGTAGCTAAAAGAAAGGGGAATAATGGATGCTGCTAAAATGAAAGTCTCCTTGAACACTTTACATAACAAATAGATTACCTCCTTGTCTTCTGCATTTTTCATAAACTATTTAAAAGATTTTAATACTGATCCTTTGTTGTAAGACTTAGTGGCCACATTTCTGCATCCCCATTCCCGTGGAAGGTGCAGCGATTCTGAGCTCTGCAAAGAGAAATTCATGACAGCACCTTTGCCCCCAAGCTTCTGTACTCCAAAATGCAAATAATTCCCAGAACACATACAATGCCACCCTGAAGCCAAATTTGTTTGGATATTTATTTTGGTTTCTAAGGGTATTTATGTTGCATATATATGTAATTTTTGAACTTCTATCTTTTCAGAGGAGAAGCACAAGACTCCTTCAGCTCCTTAGCTGGGGAAGGTGTTACAGCTTGATACTGTCCTCTGCAGAATCGATTATCTCCTCTCAACGTGGGCTGGTGCAGCTGAGCAGGTCCCGTTTTAGGGTGGCAGTTCATGGGCCAGAGAGGTTGTCAGGCATCACCAGTGACTGTGGTGCTTCAATTCAAAGCTCTGCATTATCTCTAATGGCATAATAGCAAAGGGCTCCTTGGGATGAAGGGAAGTGAAATGTGAGGCTGTGTCACTGTCACTTGTGACAGCATGAGGTTTTCCTACTTTGCAAAAACACAGGTTATCAGCTCAAACCTGAAATAGGAAATGCAGATATTTAAGAAAATGTATAATTTGTACACAGAGGCTGCTGGAGAAACAGGAAAAAAACCCCACCAAAACAGCTCTGCTTTTCTCTTGTCTAAGAGATGTAAGGTATAATCACATTCTTTTCTTCATCTTCCATTTTTTGGAAAGGCAATAGAAAAACTACACAACTTAGATTCATCTGTGAAGAATTCTTCAGTGCTGAAACTCTTTCTACCACAATATCTTTCTCAGAGAAGGCACTACTTGGTCCTTTGCAGAAGGGCCAGCAGCACAAACTGGCAGTGCATAAGTAAAAAAGAGCAGTTAAAAACCAGTAATTTGATATTTTTATGGGGGAGGGGATGTCTAAAAATGAATAAAAAATGTTTTATTCAGTCAAACCAATCCCATATAAGCTTTTATAGTCCTCTATCCTGTCTCCAGCAGGAACCAAAACTGAATACTGAACGTGTGTAAATATGATTTACATACACAGACACAAATGTACACATGTATGCATGCAATATCTGTGAAATTTCCCATATCTGGCATGCCACATGGGCGATGATCTGCAGCTCAAGGCCTTCCATGTCCACAGCAGGATCTTTCACTCAAGTATTTCACTGTGAAAATAGCAATCACTGGGCATTAGTGATGTGATCAGTAGACAGTACACAAAGGCAGTGCTGATGTATCATACACGCAAATCAGAAAGAGAATTAAATAAAATAAAACAAAACCAGAGTACAGTTGTATAAGTGAGTATATTTCTAAGGCATTTTCTGATGGAGCTGGTGGATAGGCAAAACCCTCCTTCAGTTCTTCATTGGATGAAATAGGAAAATTCCAGCTGATGGCAAAAATATTCACAGACTACTGAACTGCATATTTCTCTGGCTTTGTGTTGGGAGAGAAACAGAGGAACATGTGACTAAACAACGTGTTGAATCAGATGCCAGGAAGAGTTCATTTTTTACATGCTTCTCCCTTGGCCTTTTTAAATTGGGAAGGGATCCCAAAGGTACCCAGCCATGTAATCTACAGCAGAGAAATTGCTATGAGCCCCAAGACAAAGCTTAAACCACAAGATGGGAAGATGAACTAATTTCTTTCCATACTCACTGGGCTATTTCTGGTCAAGATGTGCTTCTGTAGGAGCTGTAAAGGATTCCAGGCACATGAACTGCCATTTCAATTCCTTATAGCAACACTTGGGGATTTGGAAGCAGCTGCCTCCGTGCAGGGGTGTTAGTCCTTCCGGGATTGCTTCCTTTGTCATCATCTCAGTCCCTGAGAGGACAAGTTAGCAACATTCACATGTGTTTACTTTAACAAATTGGATGGACATTAACATATTTTTAAAAAACAGGTAGCCAGCATGTGACCTTTCCATTTGAACTGAGTCAGTTATTTCCCAGAAAGTCAGAGAATGGAAAAGCATATGTGTATTTTAGGGCTCGGAGGCCTCAACATTCATGGTAAGTAGTCCCCATAAGTTGCTTAGAGGGAGTAATGGATTTTTACAGCGGTCTATTCGCCTCTGGAGTTCCAGGGAAATTCCAGCTGGCAGTGTGCACGGCCCATGGCTCAGCGTGAGCTCTGCACCCACACTGGAGAGTAGCTGGGACTGAGCTGTCTGTGCTGCATGGGACCAGCAACCTCCTTATACAGGCTGGACAAGGACTTAGCACAGCAAGCCGAAAATAATGGAAGATAGGCTTTATGGAATATAAATATGGGAAATGCAAATAATTTATTTCCCTCTAAGTTTCTACAAATTGCATAAATGGCCCTTGCTGGATGCAAAAAACTCCCCAGGCTGCAGTTTGAATACTAAGACAGATATCCACTTTTCATGGATGGCTGACTATTTTCCTCTACTATGTATTAAAAACAGGAACAACCAAATATATCACAATTCTGGGATATTTGGGATCCCTCTGTCACTTAGCAGATGTTGTGGTTAAGCCCCACACAGCCACCTGCTCACATCCTGCTGGTGGAATGGGGGAGAGAATCAGAAGAGTAAAAGTGAAAAAAGTAAAAGTGAAAGAACACATGGGTTGAGATAAAGATGATTTAATAGGCAAAGCAAAAGCCACACATGCAAGAAAAACAAATCAAGGAATCCATTCACCTCTTCCCATGGGCAGGCAGGTGTTCAGCCATCCCTAGAAAAGCTGACTTCATCTCATGTAATGGTGACTTGGGAAGACAGACACAATCACTCTGACTGCCCCCTTTCTTTCCTCCTTCTTCCCGGAGCTCTACATACTGACCATGATGCCAAATGGCCTGGGATTTCAGCTGGGTCAGGTGGAGTCAGGCTGTGTCCTCTCCCACCTATTTGTGCTCCCCCAACCTCCTCCTTGTGGAGTAATTTGAGGAGCCTAAAAGAGCTTGACACTGCATAAACACTGCTCAGTAATAAAATATCAATGTAATATAAACCATCATATTAAACAACAATAATTAAAGCTGTGTTATGTACACTGTTTTCAGCAAAAATCAAAACCATACTCCCATAAAAGCTACCATGAAGAAAATTAACACAAGCCCAGTCAAACCCAGCACAACAGGTGCTCCCTTTCTGGGATCTTCAGTTGAGTAAATTAGCAGCTGCACGTGTGGACCACTTTTCACAGACCCCCAGCCTATGGGAATACAGGAACCACTCAGAAAGTTCACTGAGCTGATTTAAGAGTCACTCTGAAAAAAAGAAAAATCTTTTCAGGCATCTCAAAAGGACCAAGCTGAAATCATTGGGCTGTGAAGTTCTGCTTGGTCCTTTCAGAAATACCAGTGCTCTTTGGGGCCCTTATGGTGAAAGCTGCTTTCTGAACTAAGCATATTTTGTCTCGTGACAGCACAAGGTCTGCCTGCTGTGCTAAACACAGGTTACTCATCCTAACTCAAAATAGAAAATGCTGATATTTTGTAAATTATATAATTTATACACAAAAACTGGGTTAAAAAATTGTGATGTTTCCATATCTAACTAGAACTTAATTGTCTTAAAAAAAAAATTGGCAGCATCAAGCTATCCAGCTGTGAGTAGCCTGTAACTCATTTTTGTAACATGGAGGATGCTTGTCGTATGTGTTTTCCATTCAGAGGGAAAAATATTTTTTGATTGTCCAGGATTATTACAAGTTAAACCATGCTGCTAGAACACACTAATTTGATTTTTTTTGGATTTTATAAGGATCTTCCCTTTTTTTTTTTTGTCTTTTAAGAGGCCACATTCAAAATAATTTAAAAATATAATTAAAATGCAGAATTAAACTCAATAGAGTTTGTTAGAAAATGTGGAATCCTTCTGCTCTGGTTGAGTTGCTCTCAGGAATGTGATTTGGATGATAGGTTCCATATGATGAATTTAGATTGACAGTAAAGCACTGAAGTTCTGTTTTATTGTGGTCAGCTCTTCTGTCCAAGTTCTGTTTAAAAGAGTAAGAAACCAGACTGTTCAGATTTTAGCAGAAGGCTCCAGTCTGTATTTTTACATCTTCATCCATGCAGGCTCTCATTTTGAAGTCTATCAAACTTGTCAGGGTTGTCTGTCTCTCCAGCTTTGATATTTTTTCTTGAAAAAGCCAGCAGGAGAACATGGAGATGAGTGTGTTTCCTTCACCAATAATTTCACTGGACATTTAGTGCTGAAAACAAAAAAGATATAGGTACAATGATGAAACTAAGCTTATTGTTTAGTCACATGCAATAAATCAGCAATGATAATTCAAATCTCCAAAGGTATGAACATTTGTAAAACTGACTATGAGGAGCCCTCTCTATGGATGGACATTTCTGGCACTGTGGCTCTGCTCTTGCACAAGCTGTACAAGTATTTATTGGCTTGTTGATGTGATGTGGTGGCTGATGATGCCTTAACTGGTATCAAGTAGGCAGAGACAAATAATTTGACTTATTTAGGTTACTATGCAAGCATAATGTAACAAATACTCTCTGTCAGTGGTTGAAGATTCAAGACACTGAAGGAGAATTTTTAAAATCTGTACTATCAGTGATACTTTGAGCCAAATCTTGCTAATTAATTTTTTATTTAACCTCACAGAAAAGTAGACTACTTGAAGACTAAGTAGACTACCATGTGATTTCTAAAAGCCTCTGGGGAAAAAAAATGGGAATCGAAAAGACATAAAATATTCTATCTGTTTAAATATATAGACATTTGTTATTTTTAATAATTATTACCCTTTGTTAGTTATTTCAATTTTTTCTTTATTTTTTTTTCTTTTTTTATTTCCAAGTTGAAAAAGTGGAATGCAAAGAGAAGAAAAACAGTGGAGATGATGAAAAACAATGGCTGGGAAAATCACTCTTTTTTGTTTACCTCTTCGTTGAAAATAGAAAAAAATTTCCAACCTCAGAAAAGGACAGTTTTTCAAGAAAAAGAATGTAATCCACTAATTCAAGAAAGCTCTAGCTCTGTATCTGTATTTTTATTGGATTTTATTCAGATGTCAATTTGCTCCATCAGCTGAAACTGCTGTCCAGTTCAACAGCTTAGGGAAATCAGGGAATGGAAGGGAAAAGGAGGACAAACCCCTCCCCAGAACATAAAGACTGTGTCACAGCATATGCTTATTTTAAAAGATCAGTCAAAGAGAAAGATGATAAAAGTGGAAAAATTTGCTCAATCACCTTTCAAAACTTATAATGTTATGATTTCCTCAAAAGTTAAAAAATAATAAGCTACTCTACTGGCAGCAGAGAAATGTATTCACACTTGGCTACATATCTAAGTATTCCCCTCACATATCATCATTGGCTAAGAACAATGTATTTTAAAAAGATCCATCTGAAAAAAAAAAATTGTTCTGCTTTCTTTCAAAATCCAAAAAGATTAAGATACTTTTTTCTGGTTGCAGTCCTAGTCTCTTCTTTACAGCACTCTTCAGCACCATTTGGGTTCACCTAAAGGAAATAGCTATTAGCTAAAATAAATATTTTAGAATTGCATTATCATAATGCATTCATAAAGCTACCAGAGGAATTGAGTTCAAGAATAACTTCCAGAGTGGGAATAAAAACTCCCTGAATTAACTATTTTTTGGAAGATGCCTGATTTTGTATTCCTGAATTGTCCTTTGGCATAGCTGCATATACCAAAAAGCAATTAGTACAATGAATGGTGCCATTTTCTTTAGTTATGTGCTAAATTTAAATATTTCCTTCAAAACCTTCTGACAAGGTAATCATACTTCAAACATTTATTTATTACCTCACAATTTTAAAGAATGCTCTTGTCCTGAAATTCTAAACTATTTGGACTGGTTAAGCAATCAGCATGCACTGGTGATGCATGCTCCCACACTCATGGAATTCTCAGTTCTATGATGTGCCCGTGGCCTTTGTATTGAGATGCCAAATCCTGTCCCTTTACCTGAATTAAGATGATAATCTTTTGGTGGCCATGTTTTTGTTATATATTCATACAACACCTCCATCAATACAACTTTGATCTTCTACGTGTTATTGGACTGCAAATAAATGATAATATTCCCTATTGCACATTTTTCAGAGGAAAAATTAAAAGAAAATCTATGTTTGTAAAATATAATATAAAGTTTACATTTCTTTCTTGGAATAATAATCTCAGAATAAAAACAACTCCAGGCTCAGTGACACAGGGAATCTGTCTGTAACATGTTTTAACTGTGATTCCAAGCTGCAGAAAAAAGGACATAAATAACATAGGCATGCACTGCCCACTGGCTTAGATATGTTTAACATCTTTGTTTTCTGAAAACAAACAAAACCCCCAAAACAAATAAAAACTTGTGGGGGAATATTATTGTATAGAGAATGCTTCCTTAAAAATTCATTGGTGATGATTTCACCAGGAACAAAACTCATGTGGAATTTTCAAATAGATCTTGCCATGGAGAGGGGGACAAAACAAGCCTCAGTGAGCTGATGCTGTGTTCCTGCTCGGAGTTTGTTATGACCAAAATGGTTTCTGTGGGCAAAGAGGAAACACTCCTTATTCATAAAGCCAAGTAATTATTCATTGTGTGAAAGAAAACTTAATGGCCTCATCTAAGAATTAGTCTTAACTTGGATCTAATTATTATATAAAAAGAATACTTTTATGATGAAAAGGTCTCAATAGTAATAATAAAGTTAATATTGTTATGGCACTCTTCTTATATTCTACCAATTTTCCTGGAGTTATGATCATCCTTCCATTCCCTGCTTGGTTTTTAGCTCTGTAACCAGGATCCACTTGCTGTTATTTTTACTTGTGTGCTAAAACTCTTGTACACTTTGCTTTTTCTTCGTTGGTCTGTAATTCCATGTTACAATTCATAATGCAACTGAATTTATGGTGGCTTTTCTGTAAGCTAGATAGTATTTTTCTTTTATCTTTTTTACTCCTAAGACCAACATGGTCCACCACCAGGTCTGCGTTTCTTTAATTGACAGTTGGGGGGTTGTTTATAGAAGTGGGATTTCTAGTGCCAAACCCCATGCAACTACTCTTGTACATATTATCCATTACTCAAAGTCTCTGCTATCATCATGGGTCTGCAGTTGTCTATATTACATTATTAGAGTCAGAAATACCTTGTTCTGCACAGAAAAAGTGCTTGTTATTCACATTACAAAAATATGATTCTACCATAGTAGAATGAAAACAAACCAAAGCAAATTAGGCGTAGCCACTTGGTCAGAAGAAAAAGATGCCTTTACTGTGATAACTTAACACAACATTATCCTGACAAGTCCTGAAACCTTGCAAATTCAGTGGAGAACCTGGGCCTGATATTAGCAAAAGCAGTGCCAGATTTCTGGGATACAGGTTTCCAGGTGTTTCAGGATTCAGTCTGTGCATCTCACTGTTCTTGGTTGGTTTTGCCTTTTTCATACCCCCATGAAACAGGAACGCATTGTTGTTCCATTATCTCCCCTACTGAAACGTTTTGTAGGTTACATTACTTTCTAAAGGTTAAAGACAAAGTCACTTGAATTAAAATCGAGTGTGATATACTCTGGTTGAGCATCTTCCCAGTTAAAATACATTCCTACACAAAGTGAACTGAGAATTTCCCTGCCATCATATATCCTGATTGTGAAACTTAACAATTAGCTATTCATTTCTAAGCTATGCTTTTTTGTCTTTATTTTAACATTGCCTTAAATTTGACATGAAAGGTTTTAATGAAGGTGTGAAATACTTGGCAGTTAAATCTAGCATATGCTGTAACACCTGTTAATTTCAACTGTTCATTTTAAGCTGTTACTTTATTCTTGGCATTTAGTCTAATTCACGCTGTGATTCTTAGTTTGAAAGAAAAAAAAATATCCAAGCTGCTTATATATTCCCTTCTACAGCAACTTTTACTTAATATTTTGTATTTCTGCCATCTTTTTTAACATTGTGCATTTGTATGGAAAAGTTGTTAAAATCCGGATTGCAACCTCATGCCATAAAAGATTAAACTACAAGATGAGAAATTATGGAAGTTAAAGATTGAAGTTTCATCTTGAATTTGCTAGGAAAACTTGGATCAGCTCAAATCATTGGAGCCTCGTGGCAATCTCCATCCATTTAAATTTGATTTAAACATAGGTCTGATTTTAATGCTCAGTTATGGCTAACATAGAAATCTGATTTTTGCATTAAAATTATAATTTTAGCAATAAGTATGTGATGAAACTAAAGTATATCAATCTTTGTCTTTTTTTTTAAGATGATGATGAGCATTGTGCTCCTTGCAGTGTTAATCCTGGTGGTAGTTAGAGGCAGCTGGATTAGTTGTGTTGTGAAATCTGGGACTGTTCCAGTCAAAATCAGTGAACATTGAAATAAGGTAGTGATCCAATATTCAATGCTGATTCATAAGGGTGCTCCAACTGCATTTTACAGAGTAGCCTAAATATGTATCTCTCTTCTCTGTGTATATTAAGTACTTCATTATTCTGCGGGTATAATGCCAAAAGATGAACCACTGTTAAAATAGGCCCCATGATTCCATGTGAATATGGCTGTGACATTGTATCATACAGAGTTAGTAGACCTTAAATACATAAATAGCATCATAATAGAGTCTTCCTCAAGGTTATTATCACTTTTTGCATTCCACAGCTGCAACATCTAGGACATTAATAATCTGAAATTCTAGGTGTTTCTTCACATTTCTTAGACTGCAGTGGCCCTGAGACATTTCCAATTCCTTGATTAGGGGAATCAGTGCATACTAGCTGTTGAGAGTGGAGCTCAGAATGGTAACACAGAACTACAGTATAAAGTCTCAGTAAAACAGGATTGAAGAAGAACTCGTGATAATCCTTTTACTCCAAGAAAAAAGCACCTCCTTTCACTTTATGATCTGTTGAAGACTGGGGCATGGTGTACAGCCAAGGAAAGTAAACCAGCAAATATCTGTGTTTAAAGGACAGGACGCACTGCTTCCTCAAGAAAAAAAATACATTTCCTTGATGGAGTTACTCTCTCCTCTCAGTAAGCGGCATATTGCATGTCAGGAACATTTTCTCCTTTTGATTCAGTTGGTTATTTTTTCTTTTGTAGATGGTTAATTTATGCATGAATATGCACATATGTGTGTGTCTTAAATTTTCAGCTCTAGAAATATTTACTGCAGTAGAAGTACTTGGCACAAGTGGAGAGACAGGGATTTGATGGATGGACCACTAAGTGGATGAGGAATTGGCTGGATGGTGGCACTCGAAGGGTTGCAGTCAATGAGTTGGTGTCCAAGTTAAAACCAGTGATGAGTGGTGTTCCCCAGGGATCAGGACTGGGACTGGCACTGTTTCATGTTTTGTTTCTGACATGGACAGTGGGACCAATTTCACCCCCAGAAGGGCTGACGATTACACCGAGCTGTGTGGTGTGGTCAACACACTGGAGGGAAGGGATGCCATCCAGAGGGACCTGGACAGGCTGGAGTGCTGGGACCGTGCAAACCTCATGAAGTTCAACAAGGCCAAGTGCAAAGTCCTGTTCCTGTGTTGGAGCAATCCCAAGCACAAAAACAGGCTGGGCAGTGAATGGATTGGTAGCAGCCCTGAGTAGAAAAAGGACTTGGGAGTGTTGACTGATGAGCTCAGTGTGACCTGGCAATGCACATTCACTGCCCAGAAAGCCAAATGCGTCCTGGGCTGCATCAAAAGCTGCATGGGCAGCAGGTCGAGGGAGATGACTGTCTTCACCTCTACTCCACTGTCACGAGACCCCATCTGGAGTACTGCATCCAGGTCTGGCGCCTCCAAAATAAGAAGGACGTGAACCTTTTGGGGCAGGTTCAGAGGAGGCCACAAAGATCACCAGAGGGCTGGAGCTTTCACTGATCCTATTATTTTCCTCTGGGTATAACTAATTCTGGCCTACTACTTTTCAAAGAACTCTTTTGGAAATCAGGAGCTGCAAAAGGTTCAGTTCCATTTTGGAAAAAAAAGAAGTGTTTAAATATTGAATGCTAATTTTGTTTGAAACTGTGCTTTACCATGAAAGATGAGCTCTTTGAAAACTGTGACCCTGAGTGTTGATTTACCCTGAAAACAAAAAAGAAACACCAGAATGTGAAGTCCACCATGCAAATTAAATTCCTCAAATGTCCCAAGCTACCATAATGATACTCCTTTTAAAATAACCACAATCCCAGTCTGATGATAGGCCTCACAAATCATAGTTCTCAGATTTCATTACTAATGAAATTTGTCGTCTAGCTTTGGCAGCTGTGATTGCCACGCAAATGTGAGCCACTAATTAGATTGATTGTCTATTTGATGCCTGCTGATTAGCTTATGAAAACCCTCTGTATTCCTGACTTCATGCTAAAATGTTCCTGACTTCATGATTGCTGATTGATGCTCAGAAAATCTGATTACTGTCTTGAATAGCCAAGTAATGGCTCTGTCAGCTTTCCAAGGATATAGATATTCACCTGACAAGGGTGATAGGGGAGGGTCTTACATTTAGTATTTGCTATTGCATGTTTAAAGTTCTTTAAATTAGAGTATTTATGATACTTTGAGCTATGAATGGTAAATGTTTAGATGGGGGTCCAAGGTCTGCAGGGAAACCGTCAGGTGTCTACTTTCTGACTTTTGACCTGGAACAAGTCCAAGAGATTCAGGGACTACCACAAGCAAATTCTCTGATTTGCAATTACAGCGGGAAATACACCTACTGACGTTCCATTCAGCAATCAGGTTATTTACGGCAGAGAACAGAACATTATGTGAGATTTTTAGAACCATTTTTTGCAGTGAGTTCAAAGAGAAGAGGTAATGCCATATGAGGTTCAAAGACTTTATAATTATTGTCCTGGGCTGTTGGACATTCCACAAATTTAGTGCTACATGATATTTTGATCCTACACTATTCTGTAAAAGTGAGTTTGCTACACTTGAACATACATTCTGTATGTCTGTCTTATGATTTCATAAGTTAGTTTTCTACCAGTTCCTGTAACTGTGAGGTGTTATTTGATATTTAAGCTTACAGAGGAAGCAGCAGTTTGGTCCAATGGGGGTATCATAAAGAAAACTGGAATCTGAAATTAGGCATACAGTGCTCATTTGAGCTGATGTTTCTGTCACTATGGCTTGGGCAAAAATTTGTGTAGAGGAAAAATCATGTTACCTTGATATCTATATTAACAACAAACACAATCTGATAATCATAATGTGGTTGTTTAAAGCATATAAGCCTCACTATTACCCTTCAGAAAACAAGGTAATGGCACTGTGCTTATTACAAGTCTGATCCTGATATATTTGGCAGAACTAATCTCACCCACAAACCAGATACTGTCCCAGACAATTTCCAGTTTGTAGAATAAGTATACTAAAAGTATTGCACGCTGAGGGTGGTGGGACTGAAGGGTTGAGTGTGCAGAGATAAGACTGAGCTTCTCCCTCCGGAAATGGCTCAGTCATTGATTCACTATGTAAACTTGGTCAAGTTGTTTAAATCTTAGTGTCTTCATTTCCCATGTGTCAAATTGGATACCCTTGGTGAAACACAACAAATGAAAGTCGCTATGTAATCACTAACCACCTTTACTGCTCTGATACTTGCCACCAGCATAATTTTTTATGGCTTCAGTGTATTGTGAAAAAACAGTATCTTGTTAAAAGAGAGTTGCATGGTGCTTTTATGGCTTTTAGAGTGTCAATGACTATTAAATTATACTGGGAGGTATACTTGGTTGATATTAGTGACATTTTCTTTGACTTTATTGGATTTATTTTAAAAGCCATTAACTTCAAGAAAATGAATAAAGTGGCAAGATGATATTATGCCTTACAATATTGTATAAACAATTATATGCAAATTAATTATTATACCAAAGATCATGGAGCTGAAGTGGTGCAACCTTTCGAATAAATCCATTGCAATAATCTTGCTAATAGCAAAACACATTTCAAGTCCTTATTGTCCTTTTAACACTTTATTGTATATGTGTTATGACTATTGAATGAAAAATACGTTGATATTTGGATTTTATTACAACAGAGAGACAGTCATGTGTGAAGCCCAAGATCCTTTAAAAAGGCTGATTACATACATTGATTGATGATTGGCTTCAAAATAGTTTTCCTTCCCTAGATGAGGAAAGTGACGGTTTTGACCCAGCTCATTCAATCAAAATGTTAATGCAACAGAAAGCATGGCTGCCTGCCGATTCAACAAGCCAGGAGAGAATCTAAATTATGCACCGTTTGTCTCTAATGTACATGTATGAATAAAATTGTCATTCATTCCCATCCTCTCTACCAGTCCTGAGACCCAAATATGTTTTTGTCCTGTTGCAGTCAAACAAGGGATTCTGAAGGAAAAAAAGAAGTGGTTTTAGTATTTAGTATTTCCCTTGAACTAGAATTATTTCTATCTTTTAAAATACTATTTTCTGTAGGAGGTCCAGGTAGGATAAATGCATATGATTGGAATGCCTTCTGCACGCAATTAAAAAAAAAATTATTGCTGAAAATATATCTATTGAGTTGCTCACATGATACAAACCACTACCTAAGTTACTTAAGAGTTTTCTTCAGGTCCCCTTTTCTATCATTCCTTTCTTTACCTTTTTCCCTGCTGCTATTTACTGGTGAGTTAATGTAACTGTAAATCTTGTCCTCCCAGGAGCAGGAGTTTTAACTTTCCAACTGAAACATCTGTGAAGATGGAAGATAGTCTTTTAATCAAGATAGGAGGTAGAGTGAAGAAGTTAGAAATGAACAGGAATATAGTAAAAATGTCTTGTGTAGCAAATATTAGGTGGTGAAACGTTTTTAGCTTCCTGCTGGCACTGGGAGATGCATCAGTTATTGCCCATGGTTTCATTTGATGTCACTGTTTTCTGTACTTGACCATGATTTTGCATACTTTTCCCTCTATGCCACTTTTGTGGGTTTTTTTCTGGGCCCCACAAGAGAGTGCAAAATCAAGTTAGCAGATTGTTGGGAAGAAAATCTAACTGCCCAGGCCACAGAGTCCTTAGAAGAGAATTTCAGGTATAAGTGCTTTGACTATAACTTTTTCTTAACCAATAAATATGTATTTTAAATGTACATTATTTACATAATCTAAATAAACCAAGTTTGTTCATTTATGCTTCTCTTGTCCTTCAGAGAGGTAGAACAGTAAAACAGCTTGAAGCACCCATAGACCAACAGTGATCATACTTGGAGATGCCCACAAGAGATTTCAAGAGCCATTACATGCTCGGAGAGCTCAAGGGAAGGACAAATATAAAAGAGGAGAGATGGCATTGACGACCCATCACAGGGAGCTGGGCTAGATAGGCAGGTGGCTGCAAGCTGCAGCTCCTACCAGCTTCTTTCCGTGCAAAACTAGTGACCCAAAACCACCCAGCATGACTGTCCCATCACTGATCACCTGAAATAGCCCCAGTTGGGAGCTGCATGGAAACCACAGGCAGCACAAGCCACAGTTCACCTCTCCGCACTCATGGTTTAGAAATCATTTCAGCTCAGCTAATTCAGTGAAGGCAAATCTGCCTCACAAAAAGAGCTTGAAACAGAACAAAGAGGCACGGAGATCTCCAGGAGAAAACTGCCGTATTTGGCAGAGTCTGTTGACAAGAGCTAGTCAAGATTTTTCCAGTGTAACAGGTTGCCAGAAGAAAATGCCAATTTAACAACACCTAAATGATTTCAAGAATGTACCAATTTAATTTAAAACCTGGATGGGAAAATTACCAAAATGAGACATTTTGATAAGGTCAAAACATTTCATTTTGACATTTATTTTATGTTATCATTTAATATATAGTAAAAGTAAAAAAAGATGAAGCAACTTTTTCAACTTTATCAGAACTGCAGTTTTCTACCTTATCAAAATGTAATGCTTCAGAGCAGTTGAAACAAAGTTTTCTGAAACTTTGTGCCTTGCAGGAAAACCTTAGATTTTGACTTTTGTTCCCCTTTAGAAATGAAGGCACATTTAATGTCTGAATTTTGCACGCAAAGAAGTTCCATTTGGAAGACAGTTCTAACATAGTGTTCACCTTTTGATCTTGTAATGTATTATTTCTGAATCATATGAACTGTTGAACAGCTCCTGACAGCAGATGATGAGGTTGCATTAGACCTAAAGGGTAGAACTCAGTTTTTGATTAAGCTACCTAGATGTATGAGTGACCGTCTTAAACCAAATTCCCCCCAAATGTGTGGAATTAAAATGTAAATATTCATAAATAGATAATAAGACTGTTAGACTTCATGATTCTCAAAAAGAAAGAATCTCATGTGATTGATGGGGTCAGTGATGAGGAGCTATATGTACCAAAATCATGGTGTGGTTTGAAACATAATTAGCAACACGCAGGCATTTAATCTGGAATTGTCAGAAATTTCTATAGGTGGCAGTTACCTACATCAGGTATTTTCTTTGACAATACTCACTAATTTAATAATGCACAAGGATTTTAATTCAGTTGATATAGAGCTCTGCAACAATACTAAAATTTTGAAATATTAGTAACATGCACATGATTGTTTTCTTATAATGCAATCAATAAACTCTAAGGTTTCAGACAGACATGATGTTTCCTTTGAAATAATTCTATTATTACACATGAATTTTTCTTTTTAAACTTATTAACATTGCAGTAGAAATTCAGGTAAATCAGGTGATGAGAGTCTATAGTTCAGCACAATGTCTGCCAGTCATCATGGTGATGACCTCCTTGGAAATTCTTGTCCATTGTTTTTCTTGTTTTCACAGTGGTGCTCTTCACAATATGGCTCTTCTCTATATATCCTGCATAAACCTTGAAACTGCACATGTTCCTCAAACTTGCATAAGATATAGCAGCTCTTACTTCAAAAGCAGACATTTATTGTCTTCCCTATTGTAAAACACGGTTTTTTAAAGCTGTTATCCTCTGGAGGTATGTAAGGAAAGAAAGAGGAGGAAAGAGATCAAGAGGTTTTTTTGTTTTGTTTGGGATTTTTTTGGCTTTTTTTGTTTTGTTTTTTTTTTTCTTTTTTGTCTGAACTGGGAGAGGAATGCTGCTAGATATTCTGGGCATCCACAGCACCAACGATCAAGTAACTCCGTTGAGGGCTGTGGGTACAGCAGACGTAAAGCTCTTTTTCCTCAGAAGTGCAAGTATCCTGTGAAAAATCCCAGTGTCTTTTTCAGCCTGCTGACATCCCCAGGAGACCATGGGAGACTATGTCATGTAAAACAAACCACTGCATGATTCATTTCATAGTTTCATTTCAAGTAGAGGAAAATGTGCATTCTGATTTCTCAGCAAACCATGCCCTTAAGTTCAGGTAGTGACAAAGTAATAAAAACACTTTGTTTTGTTTCTACCAAGTTCTGTCTTCGTGGTTTGTTTTTTTGCTGCCTGAATCTTTTGTGGTTTGTACTGCAGACAGCAGATCTGGGGTGATACATCATGTCAAATCATACAGAGATGCTCATGATGTCCACTCACACCTCACTGGGTGCAGCACACAGATAGGAGGAGGTGTTGCATTCTATGTCTATATCACTATAGGTATGCATGAATTGGTAGAATTGGGGGATTCATCTGAGGCTTTTGAATCAGCAGCTCTTTGGATAAATATTTTCTCCCCTCTAAGGATAGCAAAATGAATGCTGAAAGGAGAAAAAACACCAACAAAACAATATAAAAACTGATTTGTACTCATATTCTTAGGCTGGAGACCATGTAGAATGGATGTAAGATAGACTGGAAGAAAAAAAGATAATTTGGTTAAAGTCAATGATTCTCCTCATGAATGTTCAGCTGTAGACCATCATTTTGTGGTAGATTTATTACAGAGGTATCACTGAAACCAACCACCACATAAAATCTAGTGGAAGATGCCCACGGCAGCGGGTTGGAACTAGATGATCTTTAAGGTCCCTTCGAACCCAAACCATTCTATGATTCTTCCTCATTACTTTCAACATTTTATGTTTCTCTTCTCTTCTCTTAAGCTCAGAGAAGTCCCTGCCTGTCATAGGTGAAGATTATATTTGCATCATTGTTAATTTGTTTCTAACTTCTTCCCATCTCACACAAAGCTCTCTCACATGACTTTTTTGAAGGAATCATCTGGGCTAACTGGCTAAGCTGTATTCTTCTGCCTCTTGAGCTGAAAACCCACCATGAAGACAGCACACAGGCCTGATAGCTCCCAGCAGGACTTTTGGGATCTTTCACGATGAATTGGGAAAGAATGGTAGTTGACGTCTGTACCAGTGGACTTCAGGTTGTTCAAGTCAGCCGGAACCCATGCTTTAAACTTGCCCTTGCACTCTATCATCAGTCTTCTTCGTGTGAGACTTCTATGTAATCTGATTAAAAAAAACCCCAAAAAAATCAAAAACCAACCCAAACTGGTAAAAACCATGTGGGGTCTAGATGTGAATCCAGGTTTTCTGTAGAAGTCAAGATGGATCCTGAGGGTGCATCTCAACAAGCTCCAGCAATGAAGTATAAATTCTCTGCAAATATCATCTGTTTGCAATTGAGGCAGAATATGTCCCCAGAATACCAAAGGAGTGAACAAGAACGCGCAGCCCCAAGGAGGGTGTTTGAGTATGGTCCTGTAGGATAGACACTCACATAGAGCACAGAGAGGTGAATTTGGCTGGTAAAGCCTGAAAACAAGCATCTCATACCCTCTGGAATGAACACAAATAGTTAAGAGGATTCAAAGGTCACATTTGCTGTCTTTCAGTTATTGTTTTGAAGGGAGAAAAGAAAGAGAGTTTAGGGGAACTTGAAATCTTGCTGTTGAAGTCTGATACTATCTCCTGCTAGATAAAGCAAAATAAATGGACATAAACAAGGATAGAAAAGAACAACAAAGGCAGGTTCTGTGTCTGGGAATAATATTTGCTCCTGACTTTGCTGTGGGAGAAGCAGACCATGCACACTGAGGTCTGACATGCTCACTGGGTTGCTGGGCTGTACAAACAAGTGCTTCCTTCTAATTTGGTCCTGGGTTAGAAGCACTAGAAAAGGTGAATTTCGTTCTAAGAAAACAAATACTATATAGCTGAAAGGATAAGTGAATAGAAATACATGGCTGAAGGACAACTGTGGAAAAAGGGAAATTTTCTGTTACAGGTGATATTCAAGTTTTAGCACATACAACAAAGTAGCACCTAGTTCCCTTCCTCTGTCCTTTTGCAGCAAGGGTGTGTTTCATGACCTACTTGATGAGTTCAGCAATGATAATAAAAGCTGAGTCTTCTAGCTGGATTCAGTCCCAATAATCCACAAATATAATCCTAAGAAGGATACCAATCTCATCTTATTACAGTCAAATGAATTTCAATTTAAAAAAATTCCTTTAAAAGTTTTCTCCTATTTGTGGAACCTCTCAGGTCATTATTATCCTCTTGACATTACTGGGAAGTTGGGTGATTTCTGATGACAGTTTTCTTCCTCTGAATGACTTTTTTATTTGGAAGGATTTTATAAATATTTTCTCTCCACACACCCTACAGCCTAATCTAGGTTTTCATGCCTTTAGGTACCCCAAGGATTAATCACCAGTGCAAAAGGTTAGCTCAGAAAGGTACATTCAGATGATCTGATGCCAATACAGAGTATCTAATCAGGAGAGTGGCTAAAATAGTAGCAGAGGTCTTGCAGCAACACAAGGACTGTAGTCCTCTTTGCACTTCTTTCTTCCCCAGTGTCATACTTGAGCTCATTTAGCTCAGATCTGTTTGGATGGGGAGGAGCATGAGCTGAGAAAACCCAGTGCTCAGTTCCAGGGGTTGGGAAAGCTTTCTATGCCTCAGCCTTTGCACTTGCTGCTAAGGAAAGGGGAGGAGAAGAACGGTTTTAACAGCCAGTAAAGGTCAAATGCACAGCACACACTTGGAGCAGGGAGGGCCCTTTCTCTACAGGAAAAGCAGAAGGATTTTGCTGTCAGGTCAGGGAAATAATCTCTCATTTTTTAAGGGAGAATTTGGTCTTCTTCAGACTTGTCTTGCAAACTGAGAAGCTTTTACTGCTGTGAATTTGCATATGATCATTTGTGCTAAGGAGTTACAGGTCAGTACAGGTTGCAAACATTATTTGCTTCCTGCCCTTGAAAGCCACTGCCTTTAAGGTTGCTGCGCCTGAAAAACTGACTTAGCCACTGAGGTGGACTGGCTGGTGACTTACGTGTTTGGTTTCTGACAGCATTATTACCAAGTAGATTGGTACTAGAATAAGGGTTAAATATAGCAGGATTAACTCTGATCCAATAGGAAAAAGAAAGGAACAAGAGACCAAAGCATCACATATTCTAAAAACAGGAAGAAAATGGACGGAAGAAAACATTAAATCTATATACTACCTGTAATAGGACATTGTAAATGAGAGACATGAATGTAAGTATAGAAATACATAGCATGTCAGGTGAAAGTAGATGTTGTTCATGAATACATTTTTAAGGACGACATTTTGTCAGACTAAAAACAACTTCTTGTTATGCATCAAAATGGATTTTTGTGCATAGGTGTTTACAAGCGTAGTTTAAGAAGTGGCTCTACTCTTTTGTAGAGTGAGAAGTGAGATGAACCGTGAGAGTTAGTATTCACAAGGAAAAAGGAGAGGTTAGAATGAAGCTGAATTGGCAACCCTGATTTTTATTTTAGCTATCTGTACAAACACACGAGTCCTACTAAAACAAGAAGGAAGCTAATCTGAATTTGAGACTAGCATATGGTTCATTGTTTGCCCATCCAAATGAAGTTGGAATGCAGCTTCAACTTGTCAGATTATGTTATAGAGGACATCCAAGATTCTATTATGTTCTTATTAGCTGTCCAGAACTTAATGAGCTCAATAGAGATAGATTGCTTCATAAGACCCTTCAAAGAGTATTTTTTCTGTCAGGAGATGGGGAAGTAATTTGACCGATCTTGCCGTCCAGGAGTTCAATTTTTTAATCACCTAGATGTATGAAAAAAATCCTTTCCCTAGAACATCTACAGGAGTCAGATTTTTCTGTTATATCATTTATATACTTTCAGTAATTACACTCCATTTACTGGGTCATGGGAACTGACATTTAACTTTGAAGTGAAATGAATAACAATGAATTCACCTGTAATAGTTTCCCCATTACTCTGACCTTGTGAAATTACATTGCGATTTATTTTTTGTTGTATGAATTTACCTTTTGTCTTACTAAACACCTATGTTGGGCAGAATACAAAACAAAAATCAGATAGAAATAACTAAAGGGTTAACTCTACACAGATCACTAATATGACCTTTGTAAACTACTCATGCTCTGGTCAGGAGTGTTTCAGTTTATCAACCTGTGAAAGAGAAGACTACGAAACTGAGCTCACTCTGTGGGCCCTTCCTGTATCTTGGCAGACCAACCAAATTTGCAGTTGTGGACAAATCCATATGGATTATGTTTCAGAGGCAAAAAATTGCATCCAAAGTTGTGTGCATATTCCTTCTCTCATGACAGAAAAAAGAGAGACTTTTCTGGTATCAAAGGCTCTCTTCTTACTTAGAAACAGTAAAAAAAAAAAAGTAAAAAAGAAAAAAAGAAAAAAAACCCCAACCAACCACTAAAATATTATTCTGAAACCCTTTAAGATAATACTCATTGCAATAATAAACTACTGGATGTCTTGTTACAGGAACAATTTTTCTACTTCCATTATAAAGCAAAAAAAGTCAGATAAACCCTTGTCCTTGAAACATGCAATTTGGAAACAATTCATTATTGCACCAATTCTTATACAGTTTTCCTTTGTTTTATGATGACAGAGAAATTCAACGATTGTGTGTAGATAGAGATTAAATTTAGCCTTAAGTGAAATTTACCCTTAAGTGAAACTGAAATTTTCCTGGGATTTTGATTTAACACAGTGATGCTAATGATATTTAAATCTCCCAAATGACAGTGATATCATAAAGTCAGTTCACTTTTTGAAATTCAAACCTTCATGCCAAGCTGTTTTGGACAGATACTGCTAACATCCTAGACAGAGCTATTCTTTTAGACATCTTCTGGACTCCGAACCTGAAAGTATGAAAATTAAGCACAACTCACACACAAGATTCTGGCTAACACTTGAATCATCTTTGATCCATTTGTTTCAGAACGTCTGGTAGCTGAATATATCACTAGAGAAAGAGACTCCTCCAACTTTACTGTAATTTGGAAGTGATTGTCACAGGCAGAACGTCACAGTACTGTCGGGGGATACCCCTGGGTTAAAGTTCACTTGAGACTGCAACCAAAGCCCACAACTTTCACATTTTCCAGGGGAGGTGGCAAATTTCTGCTTTCCACAAAAGCTACATCATGTTTAGTCTCATCTCAAAAGTCTTCTTTTCTTTTTAAACTCCAAAGTGAATCCTCTTTTGTTTTTTAAAGCACTTCATGATGAGACAGTGCTTGACTCTTGACTTAGATATAAGTAAAAAAAAAAAAAAATTATTGTACATAGAAGACAAGGCTAACCCAACAGCTCTTCTTTCTAATCTATGATAGAAAGTTTAAAACTGTCTACCAGTGAAGCAGGTCAAGATTTGAAGGCTATTCTGCTCTTCAGACTCTTGATATTATGACCTTTGTATTTTTCCTATGGCCCAGCAAAGACCACAGTGGCTGCACTGTACAGCATACAAAATCAGGCCCCCCAAAATCTTCCCCTATGGCAGTGCTTAGGGCTAACCAGTGCATCTTTGGAAAAAGGCGTAACATTTCACTATGCACTTATGATAATTATCCACTGGAACAAAATCCTTATGTGTCATCTAAGAGGCCCTAAGGATAAAAGAGGTAAGGTGTCCAACAGATGACTGTCAAAACTCAGGGTTCAATTGCTTCTTGTCAGAGTCTAATTTTATCCTACATTATCTGTTATAATATCTAATCAAGCACTAATGGCACAGAAAGTGCTTCCCTCACACACTTAAAGAGCTTTGTGTCCTCTTTAGCCTCTCACAGGAGAGCTTTCAGCCATATTTCACATGCATTTGCTATTTCCCCAAACCATTTGTCTTCTATCAGAATAAATCTTTTGATTTTGGACTGTTGAGATGAAAGACAGAACATTTTACCAAGTTAACTTTATTTTTTGTTGGATTTTCAGTTTTCTTTTTTCTTCCCTGAAATGGATATTACAGGCAGTAGCAAGATAAAAAAATTTATTGGAGATTTTAGAGCTAAAATATTTGTCCCAGGCAACACAACGATAGTGGGATTAATCCTCAAGTGGGATTAATGCTTCTTCTGCTATGTATTTTACAGACATAGTAAGAGACCGTTCTTGTACCACAGAGTTTTCAAAAAAAAAACCCCAAACCCAACAAAAATACCAAGTGAAAGAATGAAAGAAATGAAAGCAAGTTGCCCTAATTTTAATAGTAGGAAGCTTTGTGGAACAGAAATCAAAGAACTACTGAGATTTTTGTAAAGATAAAACCTTCAGTAATGAATAATACAGATTTGGGTAGAAAAAATTTTAATTGTAAAGGTAGTAATGTGGAACCTTATAATCATGGTACTAAGAAAAATAAGAGTGATTTTTATAAGGTTGAAGTAATAGCTTGTAATGACAGTTTTGATTATTACTTATTTAAATAATTATTTGGATGTGTTTGTTGCTTAGAAGAGCAATGAGGACAACTTGACTCCTCCTTTATTTTGTAATATATTTTGTTTCACATATGTGAGATATAAACTATGAAGGAGGATTCAAGCCCGATTTGGATAGGAATTCATAAAATAATAAATGTCAGAGATAAAGAATGAAGGAGGCAATGAAATGAAATTGAAAAAAGAAAGTAAAACAAGGGGGAAAAATTACTTTTTGAATGCAGTTCCTTCTTTTTTTTTATTAAAAAGGTGCCTGGAGTGCATAAAAATATTGTTTAGAAAGTTATTTAGAAAATACAGTTTGTTTAGTATGGAAAAGAGAATATTAAGGACTTGATGGTTCTTCAATTAAAAAATAAATTTAATTTTTAAAAAGAGAAAAGTTACTGATAGTTTTCCAAGGTTCAAAGAAAGGAAAAAATGTACAAATATGGCCAAGCATTAGGTCAGACTGAATGAGAATTATACAGAATCTGTTTTAAGAGATTTTTTTTAAACAGAAAATTAAACAATCATCTGAGTGGTAAGGGTACGATTGACACTGTCAAAAAAAAGTTATTTCCTGGAATTCTTCACAGTTCTCTTATTCTCTGATTACATTTCTTTGCCAGAGCAAGGAACTTACAGAAGAAAGGCAAAACTGAGGGCAGTGGTAACAGGAAGGCTAATAGAGAGTAAACACTGATCCCAGGATAAATGTTTAGTTCTACAGAGGAAATGAAGTTCCCATGCAGGAATCTTTCTTGCCTTTTTTATAATATTTTCCCAAGTGACTATGAAAAATTAATGGCACAAGCCTTGCTTGAGGTTGCAGTTTACTCTTCCCAGTCTTGACTGCTTATGTACAATGATATGTCCAGAGTTACAACTGTTTCACCAGCATTTGTGTCTCCTTTCTGCAAGTCCAACAAACGCAGATGTGGGGCTGTATTGGGTTTGCCTGGCAAGGTGTTGGCAGTGGGGAAGCTGCAGGGGTGACTTCTCTGAGTGGGTGCCAGAAGCTTCCCATATGCCTGACAGAGCCAGTGCCAGCCAGCTCCGAGATGAACCTGCTGCTGGCCAAGATCAGATTCATCAGTGACCACCAGGTGGTAGCACCTCTGGGATAGTGAGTTTAAGAAGGAGGAAAAAGCTGCAGAGGAGCAACTGCAGCCTGAGAGAGGAGGGAGAATATGTGGAACAGCCCTTCAGAAACCAAGTGCAGAAGGGGGAGCAGGTTCTCCAGGCGCTAGAGCAGAGATTCCCTTGCACTCCAGGGAGGTTAACAGTAGAGCAGACTTTCATTGCTGAACCCTGGTCAGAAACTCAGCTCCACAGAGCCTTACTCACTCCCTCCTGGTGGGATAGGGGAGAGGATCATAAAAGTGAGAACTTGTGCATTGAGACTAAGACTGTTTAATTGGTAAAGCAAAAGTCGTGTGTACAAGCAAAGTAAAAGAAGGAATTTATTCACCTGTTCCTATGGTCAGGCAGGTGTTCAGCCATCCCCAGGTAAGCTGGGCTCTATCACATGCAATGGTGATTTGGGAAGACAAACACTGTATCTCCAAATGTCCCCTCCTTTCTCCTCAGGGGGAGGAGGCAGAGAAACTGGGACTGAAGTTGAAGAAAGGGGGTTGTTTTTCTTTCTCGTTATCCTACTTTGAGTGCCAAAAAATTACTTTCCATGAGTTTACACTGTTTTGCTTATGACAATAATTGGCAAATAATCTCCTTGTCATTATCTTGACCCATGAGTCTTTCATTACATATTTCTCCTCCTATCCAGAGACAAGTGTCTGGGTGGGCACTTGGTGTCCAGTCAAGGTCAACCCACCACACATTCACTGAAGTCCCTTCAAGTAATAAAGAATTCTCCTTTCAACAGAGACGTTAGAGCTGAGCTCTTAAACTGACCAACCCTTTGCAGAGCTCAGAACAGGTGTCTTCAACAGACCTTGTACCACTGATTAGTTAACATGAGTCATAGCTGCAGGGAATAAAATTTAGTGTTTCTGGAGAAGATCATATAGATGCAGGAGTTTTCAAAGGAAAATCTGCCAGTTTTGAAGCCTGCAAGTATATTTTACCAAGCTTTTAAAAATTAAATGCAATGTTAGACCAATGGTAACGAAATGCTTCTATTATTTCTACAGAGTTGTCTCAGCTTGAAAACTTGAGACAGTTTGGGGTTGTGTAGTGATCTGTTTTGAAATTCTGAAAAGATGGGGCTGCATTCATTCCCAAACGGGTTGTCAGAAAGGCTTCAAACAAAGATTTATGTTGTGCTGAGGCAACAGTAATCTTAGCCTTACTTTATTTCTGACTAACGTGGCTCCCAATGAGATCTCAAGGTCCAGAAAAGACATGAAAATAATTGGTGGGTTGTAAGGAAAAACCATATTGCACCACACTGCACCTCCAGAGAAAGAGTGTTGTCTTCAAAGTTTAGTAGTGAGCTGAAGTTTTGTTTCATCTAAATTGAGGAGGAAAAGACCAGTTAGCATAAAAGAATGTATGTCTGATAATCACATGGCCAGTCTGAAGGGCCTTTTATCTGGGTCTGTGGATTCCCATATCTGTATGCTGTTGAGGAGATAGTTAGAATTTTGATTACAGAATAAAGCACCTCCAGAAAGTGCTAAATGCAAATACTGAAGAGCATGGGTCAAAGTTTTATGCGTCCTGGGACTGCCTAGCATATTAACAGGTCTAGGGAAAAAATGACTGTGGTTAAAAATTAATAGCACACTGACAAGTATGATTTAAACCTATCCAAATCTAAATCAGTCAGCTGTAGTAAAATCTTCAAATCCTTAAGAGGTAACCCATAGCCAGTGGTGTCAAAAAGTGCTATGAGGATTGGGAAATTAATCTGCATTTCTCTCACATTGCAGCTTTGTCCTTGTGTGAAAAGTAAGTGAGGGATTTTGTTGCCCTTGTGTCTTTTATTTAACCTCCATTAGCACTGCATGTAGTAAAATGCTACCGTGTTAAATAAACATTACTTCTTTGAAAAACAAATTAGATTGCAAATAATATGTTAAGAGCTGACTGAATTCTTCCTACCCACTTAGTTGAGATACATCTCCTTTTCCTTCTGTCGAGCAATTGTTGCTTGGAACCTCCTTATGTTCATCAGAAAGTTGGATAAATCATTTTCAGATGCTGGACTAACTGGAAATTGATTGCTTCCTCTAACTGGCATTTATGGTGTAGCCGGATCATCTTAATACCGTGGCACTGCTTGTGTTTGCTAAGTAGGTGACAGAAACTTCCATAATTGGAAAGCTGCAAGGGAGTTATACTTATTTACAGAGAAAATGTTTAGAAGTCTTGAAAACTTTTCCCCTCTTCAGCTGCTGTCCATATGTTAATCAACCATCTGACCTTACGCAATACAGCCAACCAATCTTGATCCAATTATTACTGAAAGTCCTTTCTGAAAATTCTCTGCCACCTCTGTATATAAGAAAAACATTGATGGCACTGTGCAATACAAAGATTGCAGTGATAAATCAGGCTGTGGAATGAATGGCAACAGCCATATCTGGCTCTCGATCCAAAATGTCATCTATTTTGTTATTTTCTTTATGGTAGCACACTGTATGTGTTAAGTGCTTTGCTTTCAGGAAGGACAGACGAAGATCCTATTTAAAGGAGTTCAAGTTGAGGACAGGCTAGTAATAAAAAGATTAAGGAGAAAAGAGGAATAGCAGATGATTCATACAAATATCAGTTGGGCACTTTGCTGCAAAAGTGTTGGGCTTTTTTTTTTTTTAACAGAAGTTGAAATATGGAGTGGAGAGAGATGTTAACTGGTAACTTCAAACCACTTCAGTTTCATTAGAAGTTTATTTCACTGGCTGATTCATTGTAATTTTATCCTGCAATCACAGCCTATTCCAAATTATTGCATTGCTATTCAATAATTGCAAACTGGGAATCACTGGCTTCTGTCTGAGCCTCAGAGAGGTGTATTTTAATTCTACTCTTGTTTGGACACATCTTCCAGCTGCTTCCACACCAACATTAGAGATCTGCTTCAGAGAGGATGCACGAGTTTGAGGTATTTCAACTTTCTCCATTTCTCTGCTTTGGTTTGCCTTGCAAAATGATTTTAGTACATAGGAAGCAGACTTCTGCCAGAAGGCAATAAATGAGAAATTTCTCTCCACATGGGTGAATAAAGTTTGCTGTCCCCTAATGGAGAACAGTGGGAAAGAAATAATGTCCAATCCTTGAGATAGCTTTGAAATATCCAGAGGGTATGTTTGGATGACGGGACCAGAGTAAATTTATCTGAAGTACCCCCTTGAATCACTCCAGATTACTTCCTAACGTAAGCATATCCTTTCTGTGTCCAATATGGCTTCAGGTGGCTTCATTGCTCTTGTTTACCTAATGCATAAATTAAATTAATAGTTCTTAATGAAGATGGAAAGACAGAAAAGGTGTTAAATTTGCAGATATAAAGTGCTTTGAGAACTTTGGAAATCAGTCTTATAAAATGGCAAATCATTACCACATGAAATAAATTCCTTATTCTCTTGAAATCCAATGCGGTAAACAATATAGCTATTTTACCATTAAGTATTCAGAAGCACTTAGCATTGCTTAATAAAGAAAGCAATAAGAAGGAAAGAGGGAGTGCAAGTAAGCTACTGCAATGCCTAAGGCAACTCCAGGGTTAGGCAAAGAACTAGTGTGCAAAGAAATCTCATTATAAAGAGAAACAATATTTGCATTTTTACTGTTTCTTTTGTTGAGTGTTATATTTAAAAAGAAGGTAATCTATCAGTATTAGATATCTAATTTAAAATTTTAATTTAAATTGGTTTCTCTTTCCTTTTCAGTTCACCCATTTTTTATTGGATTTTATAATAGCATAATCATATGTGAAAAAAAGAGCAAAACTGGGCAATTATATGCACAATGATTTTTAAAACAGTAACAATAGCAAGGATGAGCTGAAAAGTGCTCATGCACTATTATAGAGTCAAGGCACAGTCCACACATTAGGAACAGTCAGAGGATTAATACTAAGGAGCAAAAGACACCTCTTTAATATTCTAGATAATAAAGACAGACAGACAGATAGATGGATATTGGGTGCGCGTATATACATAAATATATACATTTGGTTACCAAAGAAATTGCAGGGCAGGCTGGCTTCTTTCTCCCTTTCGTAGAACATGCTGTGAGCACAGCAGCAGCGTGTGCTACGGATCTTCCCCTCCACCCACCTCATGTACACACAAGAGGCACTGAACCAGCAGCCCTCAGGTTCCAGAACAAAAGGAACTGCTTTAGCTTGACCTGAAGAGCCAACACATATGCTGCTGTCAAAGAAGAGGTGTTGCCCAAGTGTGTCACATTTATCATTTACCTTATCCAGGTGATCTCATCAGTGCTTGGAAGACTCTATTTGGCATTTCTATTTTTATTGCTAATAAAAATTCTTATGTTCTTCCACAAACCGGAAATAAACCACTGCTTAGTTGTACATCCAGAGAGGAGACTGAAAAAGGATCATCGAAAGCATTAATCCAGTTGCAACCTGAAGATGGGGACTGGATTTTAGCCAGAGCCTTGCATTCATCACTTTTATACTGTAATCTGGCTTTCAGTACGGGATAATTATTTTCACTAAACATCAATCTCTACCACATCCAGAAAGACACTGAATTTTAATGGCTGAAAATGAAGGGTTTTTCTTCAGTTCTTCTACAGCTTGGACTAAAAATATGCTCTAAAATATGTAAGCCATGATAATTCTTTGTAGTCAGACAGCCAACTATATTTTTCATCTGAGGCTTAAAACAAAGCAAAAATTTAAACAGCACATTGATTCTTAAAGATATTCATTGTAGAATTTTTTATCATGTAATGTCAAAAGCAAGAATTTAAAAATTCTCAAAACTTAATTTCAAAGCCATGAATTCCACTTTGCTGTTTAAGTATAATAAGAGTGGATTTACTGTAGGTCCTTTTGCCCCCCAAATCGTGTATTTTTTCCAGGAAGTATGTTGCCTTACAAGACAATAAAAATAGCATCTTTCAGCAAGTTAGTACTTATTTAAGGCTACTTAGAAGTAAATTCTGGATTGACACAAAAGCCTACAGAGTTAAAGACCAAAAGTTTCTTCCTTACACAGTGATTTTCCCAGTAGTTTTAGTGGCAAAAGAATCCCTTTCATTCTGCAAGGGTATGTTTAGTTGACCCATATAACCTACTCACAATATCCCAAGGGAGAACATTAATTATATAGCGATGTGAATATGTTGTTTCAACAAATAGGAACAGAATAAGGCTTCTACCACCCACATATATCTCTAAATAAAATACAGCATGTTCTCCCTTTCCCTGTGATCAGATAATATTTAAGTATCTTAGTTGCTCAAGGTCTTTCCAAGTTTTTAATGTCATTTTCATATTATTGAAAGAATTTTATCATTCATTTAATTCTCAGTTTCTCTGATGCGGAGACATTTTGCATTAAAGACTGCATGACCAACTTCATAGCTAATTCACCTGGGGACCCTGTGGCTTAAAGTTTACTTTTTTTCTATTTCAGCAATGAGACTGATACTAGGAATAATTTAGAGATGAAACATTAGAGGCACAGTTATCAGATAAGCGTATACACACATACGTGTGTGTGCTCCTATGTGTTTAAACTCAATTCAGTTTTGTCCTCCTTCAACACTCAAAGTATTAAACTAAAACTATTTAATGTCTTATTAAGTAAAATTTTAACATTTCCTGCATGAAGTACCTTTAGAGCAGAGTTCTCCTGCTTTGCTAGACTCCTTGTTAGAAAGGTAGCTAAATTTTACCAATCTTTTCTCAGATTTGCTGAAGTTATGAACGAGCTGCTTTCAGACCAATGTTTTCCCTATGTGATCTTTGGCAGATCTGATTGTTTCCGTAGAGATGCTCTCGTCTTCTAACCCCCTTTACTTTCAGCCCCTGATACTCCAGTCTGGGGAAAAAAAAAAAAGCTGTTTTCACTCTTGGCATTGTTTTCCAGGACTGAGAAATGAGAAAAGGGGGTGTGGTGAGAAGTAGTCATCATTTGGAGCTGAGAGGAGGGATATGTTATGTACAGGTGGGAGTGCCTCATGTGGGTACAGGGAATGTGTCATTGGCAGGCCTAGAGGAGGGGTGACATGCTGGTGAATTCACTACAATTTGAGAAGAGGGAAATTTCACAGAGAATGGGGTGATATGAATACCTTCCTGCCATTGGGATAATTAGCCAGAGTTTAATTCACCTAATCAAACTCCTACATACAGGGTCATCAGAGAGAGTTCATAAGGAGGGGAAGATGAAACTTCATAGTTTCCCAAACTCAAAGTCTTCCCCCTAAGGAAAAGGAAACTGGAAAAACTAGTTATTTTAGAGCTTTTGGAGTTGGCGGTGCAGTGAGAAAGTACAAGGACCATTAGTAAGCACATCAAGGCAAGAACTGCATTAATGGCAATTATGCTCAAGACATCTGGTTCTGTTAACCAGCCAACATTTCTAACTTCCTGTAAAAAAACCAGAAAAAAATCTTGGTAACTCCAGAACTGACCCTTACTCATTCTTTTCCCAGGATTTTACTTGCCAAGATTGTCCACTTTTCAGAAATTTCTTTAAGGACACCAATTTATCTTTTGTTCTTTCAAAAGCTGCACCCCATCAAAGCAGTTTCCTTCTGTGTGCTGCTCTTGGTCTCAACCATCTGAGCAACTCCTTATTTTCTGGACAAGATAAGAAAGAGAGGAGAGATGAGTAAAAACAACATGGAGGGACAAGACAAAAGAAAAGAGTAAAGGAGATTATAGTAATCATTAAGTGCCTTTATATAGACATGCTTGCCCTAATGTTACAGACCCCTTTTAGTGTCACTCTCAAAGAACACATCACATTGAAAAGAAAGCAGAAATTACTGGTATATCACCTCCCAAAGAACACAACAAAGTCACACAACAACTTGCAACATATTTATAGCTCTTTTCAAAGGAAATATCTGATTACATAGAAAAGACTATTCTTATGGCCCACTTCACCTCAGAATACACAGAGGGCTGTGGAGATGTTGACATGTTTGGATATTAGGAGCTGTATTCATTTAATTCACAACTCTAATATAGAGAAACAGAAAAACAAATCCAAGTTATAACTGCTTTCTCTCCTCTGCTCATTCCATTACAAGGCTCATAAGTTGCCTAAGCATTCACTTTGCAGCCAGGTGTGACCTAAGATCTTTAATACATTTCTAATGATCTTTTTGCTTAGCTTGAATATTAAAGAATGATGCACTGAAATTTTCCTTATAATGTGCAATGAAGACATTTTCAAGGATAAAAGTTTTTCTGGTTCCTTATCCTAAGGGTTTTTTCTGTGAGTTCTTGTTACTGTGTCACCTTATGTAGCACACTCAAAAATACATTAGCTTGCTTAATGACCTTTGTTCTGAAAGGGGTCTCTTAAGTTATCCCAAGGCATTTTAACAAGAGTATGGCAATTACGTATCATAAAAATTGAACTGTAAACATGTTTCAACTGCATTCTTTATTTTGTTTAATTTGAACTGTCTTCTTCTGGTGATTATGATATTTATTTCTAATTGTAAAATAAAATTAATATTAAAACCCCTCTGAAAATCAAATAAAAATTGACATTAAATATATTCTGCATAAAGATTCCTGTAGATGATATGTTGAACTTTCCTTACATACCAGGAAATATTCAGTGTCATACAATAGAAAAATTAATTTCATTAGGACTCAGGTAATTTGGTTCAAACTTGTAACATTGCAGTCAATCTACTGGATAAGATTACAAGAGTAACAGGACTCCAAGTATTTGCAAGATTTTCCCTCTTTTCAAAATACTAAACAAAAATGAATCTACACGAAAGACTTTGCCTGTTTTTGTAATCTCTCTTCTCCATGAACTTGAACACATTTTCTTGTGTTATTTAAAAGATAAATAATATGATATAAAAAACATGTAGAAGTCTGTATGTAACTATATATATATGTGTATATTTATAAAAATTCACTTTGGAAACTCTCTTGCTTGCAACTCCACAGTCAAATGTATGTTAAACAAATTGCAACTCTATTCCAGTTTTGTTGTTGGTGTTAGGTCCAGCATTCCTGGCTTTCTCTTTTCTTTTCATTGAGTTAAAGAGGTTCTTCATTCCATTTAATAAAACATCCAGTGTTACTCTTTCCTGGATCTTCCTAATCTACCATGCCAAAATAGCAGGACCCATCAGTCTTCTGGTTGTTTTTTGTGATTTACAAATTGCAAAAAGGTCCATGTAAATTGACTGAGGGATACACTTGAAATGTTCTTCAATGTATAACCTAAATGCCTGAATCTGACTGAAAGCTCTTATTTTTTCTCTTTTCTTTCTCTACATGAAGATAATGCTCTGGGTTCATAGTGTCTTTCTGTCTAAAGTTTGGTTTCCCTAACATGGCCTTAACTGTTTGTTTACTTTTCTGAGACAACAATTCCATGACAGAAGGAGACGGTGAGGAAATTTCAGACCTCTGAGCAGCTGGTTTTGGAAGCCCATGGAATTCTGCTAGATATTTTAAAAGGCTTGGAATAAAAGCAAATATAATGTCCATGTTTAAAAAGGAGAGAAAGCAGAACTGTATAAATGGGGACCAGTCAATCAGCTTTATTAATTTCCTAGAAAAATGCTGCACAAGGATAATCAGACAATTTGTAGCTATCTGGATAATAACAAAATGGTGAATACAAGCCAGTTTGATTTATACCAAAGCAATCCAGTTGTTTTTTGGTTTTTTGTTTTTTTATAGCAGGGTAACAGACTTTATGGGAAGAGGAGAGGCAGTCGTGATACTGTTTTCATATGATTCTATTGCCACATATCTTCATTTTTTGGACTGGTCTTGGTTTGTTTTCTCTCATGCAGCATCCTTAAAAGTTTGAAATGGAAACATCATTTGAATGAGATTAGTGCAGCATAGGTGCAAAGATGTTTGAAAGCTGAATATAAAGAACAGTTTTCAATAGTTCATATGCAGAACATTAGGATGTACCAAAATAGTCCCTGCCAAGATATATCTTGTGTGACACTCATCAGTATTTTTATGAATAAACATTAGAATAAAGAGTAGATGTATTAAATCTGTCAGTAGCTGAGGTCAAAGGGATTGTCACTATATTGGGATATGCAAATAAAGCCCAAAATTATCTTAATACAGGAGAGAGAGAGAACTCTCAGAAAAAATGCACCATTTGGTAGGAACAAGTGCAAGATGCTATTCTCAACTGAGAAGGATCTAGCATATGAATTGGGGATGGGAGAGAACTGACCAAGATAAGGTTACAAAAATGGATTTGGGGACTCTTGGGGGAAAAAAACCCTGAATATTATTTAAAATTTAGAAAGAGATAAGATTTCATCCTGGGGATATAAAAACATAAGTAACATCTCCAGAATTCCTGCATAAATCTTTGCACTTTTCTTGGCAGAGGAGAGAATTTCATCAGGTTCTCTGAGTGGCGCCATGCTTCTGTGGCTTTAGATAATAGGGTCTTTTAGAAGTCTTAAGAGTAATTTTTCTGGTCAAATCAGACATTTAAACTCTTCCTCAATTTTGTTGTAAAATCTTTCATGACCTTATTTCAGTTACCACCATTTTTTATGTACTACTATTATTTTTCTTATGGCAAGGTGATTCTTTAGAAGGTTTTTTGTTTGTTTGATTGGTTGGTTTTGGGGAAGCTGGGGTAGTGTGGTGGGGGTTTTTAGTCTTTTTTGTTTGTTTGTTTGTTTGTTTTGTTTTGTTTCTTGTGTGTGTGTGGTTTTTTGTGTGTTGAGTGGGTTTGTTGGTTGGTTGGTTGTTTTTTGGTGGAGTTTTTTGCCCTATTTTTGTCTGCAGTGATCTAGCACTAGTTTTAGCCATAGATTTTTTCTCAGAGTCAGAATTCACATGAACTTGCTTCTTAGTGTCTTGTTCTCTCTTTTGTTCTCTTGATGTTAATAAGTAAGGGGGAGAAATATGTGTTATCAAAAAAGCTTTCCTCTTATAAGCAGAAGTTCATGCATTGATTTGTCTCAAAAAAGACTAATTAAAACTTACAAACAGCTTTAGCTGTGAACTCTAAATTCATGTCTTGAGGAAAATCTACTTGCATACCCACAAGATTATTTTTCCATGATATACAAATACCAGTGTATCAGTCTTTTGGGTCTGAGGAAATCAAGGCAACTTGATGGCTTTTTACCATTGCAGTCAAAGATACATAAGAATATTTATTTTGTGTCCCAAGGCCATATAATGAGGCATACTCTTCTATCACCTCTCAAGTCTTTGGATCTTTTAGGGGCAGAACAGATGGAGTCATTTACTCTCTGAGGAGCCATGTAATACTTTTAAAACTGGCTTTGGGTTTTTCCAGATAGATATACATATATAAATTTTCAGCCTCTTTGTAGGTGTACAATCACTTGATTATGTCTCTTAAGAGAGACTATTATTAAACCCTTCTCTAGGTCAGATCAGATTCAAGCCCACCATTTATAATGTGTAAATAACTTTCATAGCAGATTTCTTTCCTTTCTGAAATAATTGGATATTGATGTCGAGAAGATATGACACATGCCGTATCTTTTCACTCATCAGAATTCCTTGAAAACTTTCAAACCCCAGTTCTCTAACGTGGAGCTGTTCTATAGTCTAGACATAATGAGGTGAACAGTCTTTTGCTAAAAAAGTCATAGATGCTGATACTTTTGCAGTGGTGAAAACAGTGGGAATATAAATAGAAAATGCTATAGTTTGTGGCTATGTTTATTTTAGTTACAAAGCAGTGCCAAGGTTTGCTTTCTGGCCTTAAAGCCAAATGGCAAAATTACAGCACATTGATTTTACTAATCTCTCTTAGCCTCTGAAAATAGGGTGGCCACATGCAAAGTGCCTAATGAGAATGATTCCTGGCCCAGGCTGCCTTCTCAAATACACCTGTAATTTGAAAGTGCTGGTTGGCCTGAGTTAGAATAATTTCAGTATTTATCTTCTATAGATGACCGAGTTCCAGTGCAAGGGCCCGTCCTCTCACACTAATTTGCTCTTCTGAGAAACTGAGATGGATGGAAATTTGGTTAGCTGGCTGGATATGGAACTAGAAATAATTTGCCTTTAACAGTGAAAATGATACTTTGATTTTGTTAAATTGTTTAGTTAATAAATTCATCTGACATGTTGATTTCCTGGTTTGGAATGTGTTTATCTTGAAATGACATGTGCAGGCTAGGCTGTTTTCACACGACAGACTTCGTTAAGATACTATAAGATCCCTTAAATAGAATTAGCTATCCCAACATTTTGTGGATGGTATGACCATAGATTTAAATGAATATGTAAATTGCAGATTGTGAATTGAATTATAGAAAGACATTTTGAACACTCATTCCTTGTCACTTTGCCCAAGATATATCTTTAGCATCTGCTGCTCATTTGCTCTGCCAGGCCAAGGACTTTGTGGATATGAAAAGAGTAATGTAGTTCTTCCTTTGTATTACTGTCGTTGCGGATTTCTACTGTTAAGATTCCTAAATTTTGGTAAGAACTTTAATATGGTAATTACAATTAACTAAACAAATTAAAAGGTGGTTCTCAGTCTGAACATAACCCTTCTGTAATTTGAGACATTCAGTATTGTTGTGTTCTATCCCTCTTTCCAAAACACACTGGATTCACAAACGTTACCCTTGATTTTGTACTGCTGTTATATGCTGACACTGGACTGCAGACCTAAGAATTTTCTAAAACATAGATTCAAAAGTTACTTTTAAAGTTATCTTGTTTTACCTTCAATGATATTTTGACACAGCTAATATGCTTTAAAGGGCAAAACACCAAGAAAATCTTTTTATTGATATTTAATTGAAACATTCCTCCAGGAACTTCTGTCAATGAGAGGCAAGCCAGGTTTTGCATTCTGTTTCTGTACCAAATTCTATAGTTATACAGTTAAACTTGTACTTGCCATGCTTTCTAAACTGCTTTTTTTTTTTTCTCAAGCTTGAAATTACTGCTTCTAATCCCAAAAAGATGAAGAAGCAGAGGGTTTCTTTTCTCTTTTCTCTTTTCTCTTTTCTCTTTTCTCTTTTCTCTTTTCTCTTTTCTCTCTTTTCTTCTCTCTTCTCTTTTCTCTTTTCTCTTCTCTCTTCTCTTTTCTCTTTTCTCTCCTTTCCCCTTTCCTTTCCTTTCCTTTCCTTTCCTTTCCTTTCCTTTCCTTTCCTTTCCTTTCCTTTCCTCCTCCTTCTCCTTCTCCTTCTCCTTTTCTCTTATATGGAATTAATCTCACAGTCCTTTTGAGGGGTATGTCTCTTTCTGACTGCTGAAATTTATTGTGACATTCAGTAAAGAAGAATAACAAAAATTGTGACATTGTTTGTCGCACTTGGACACGAAAGAACACGTGAACTCCGGTCTCAGAGAGAAGGCAGGAAAGAAGAAGGGGGGCCAACTGGCCCGCTCTTTATTATATATGTTCTTAGGAATCACTGTGGATTGGAGGGAGAAATTACCACCTCTCAATCACACTGGTCAAAGGAAAGATCCATCAAAGGTCTCCTCCTAGGGAGAATGGAATGCAAATGATAAGGACGATTAGCAAAACATGGCTATGTTTACAGAAAGTGTGTGAGAACTTTGTTACAGAAATGAAAACATCGAAGAACTGCAAAATTCAGGGCAACAGTTGTTCCTTGCTGTCCTATCTACAATAAACTTATTTGATTTGTACTCCTTTTCAATGAAAATCCACACTTACAGGTGGATCCAACCTATGACTAAAGTTTTGTAAGAATTGAGGAGTCACAAATGAATGCTGAACATGGTTTAAATAGTTCAGGTCAGTGGAACTGGCACTGCCCTCTGCCACCAAAACAGCAAGAAATCCTTTTGCCCTTTGAAAATGCAGTTAAAGTTGATACATTTCTCTTGATGCATGCAGTGTTTCTCTAATAAATGTCTAAGTCCGAGTGATTTCTGGTTGTTGTTTTTTTTTAGTTGATTTTGGTTGGTTGGTTGATTGTTTTGTTGGTTTTGTTGGTTTGGGTTTTTTTGTTTTCCTGACAAAATTAACCGAAGATTTTTAATTTACGCCCAATAATTTGCATTTAGCTGGTGTACTTCACACATATGAAGTAAAGCTGAGTGTGTTGTACACTTGAAGTGATATTTTTCTTCTGTTTCTTTCTGCAATATACACATATTGCTCTTCATCTTCATTTCACACTTTCAGAGTAGAGAAACATGATTACTTTTCTCTTTTTTGTTACCATACATCATTTCACGAAACAGAAAGCTTCCCAACAACCCAGTCCAGCACTTTTGCACTCTACCTACCTGAACAGAGATTCATCACTTGAAGAAGCTGTTTGCTATTGTCACAGACATATGCAGATTTCCTGAGGTATTAGCGCTGCTCATCTTAATGTTATATTAGAGTTTTCTAGAGGCCTCTTTAAAAAATAATGCTTCCTTTTAAAAGGAGAACGCAAATGCAGAATTCTGATATTTGTGATCCATCAACTAGTGAAATCAGAAAAAGAAAGAGGATTCTGGTCCCCATGTCCAAGCCTAGCTTATACATTTTTACTTTAGAAAACATTTCCAAGAAAAAGATGAGCAATGGCTTGTTCTTCTGGGCCCATGAATTCTGGAGGTTTAGACTATGTTTAATGTCTGAGGGGAAAGGTTCAGTGATCCAGAACAACTGTTGTTTTCCACACTATCCTGAGAATGTCTGGCTAAGCTCAGATTTCCCAGTTCCTGGGCAAACGTTCCAACCACCCGCGTAATGCTTGGAGAGCATATGGCAGCACCACCAAGAGCAGCATCTTTCAAGAAAACAGTACTCTTGCTCTTTCTGCATAATAAAGACAAGAAAATGCATCATAAAACTTAAAGTTTTTGATCTTCTTTTACAAACACATGTGAGAAGGAAATTCAGCTTCTGGCCACCTTTATACACTAGGCATCTAGTCTAAGCAGGTCATCAGGCTTCTCTTCATGGTGAAAATAAGAGTTAAATGCCATCAGAAGTCATCCCATCCCAGTGTAATATAGCTGGAACAAATGATCTACTATAAATTTGTATCCCTCCAAGATAGAGCCTAGACACTTTAATTTTAAAATCAGCCTTCAGACACCTAAAGTTAAGAAAAACGAGTCTCACTTTTACTGGGATTGACTTAATAACATGAATATATAGTTTAGGGCACTATTAGGCTGGGGTGATATAAAATTAAGTCTTTTTAATGGTTTGCATAAGGGCTTTTTTTCCTCTAAGTTTTCCTCTTTCTTATGATGTCAAGATGTTGTAAATGCATGGTCTAGAGCTGCTGATGTGTGTGGTCATTGGAGGCTACAGCAGACTCATGAGACTACTGCCATGCATTCAATATTTTTCATTTTAATTGGTTATCAAGGAAAATTTGATTTCCTGAATAAGAATGATTTGTTGTCTTCATTGTGGCTTACTGAATAGGTATATAATTGTCAGGAATAGGCTTGTGTTCTGTGTCTAGAACAAATGAGTCTGCTCAGGTCTCATTTCTCTCTTTTACATTTGTGGGTTTTATCATACACTAATCCTACAATACGTTTTAATTGTGATCAGGCTCTGAATTCACTGCATTGACAAAAGACTCTAGATTTTTAACCTTTACAAAACCTGTGATCTTAATTTTCAAGGCTGCATCATCAGCATTTCTAAACAGCTACAGGTTAGCTAATAAGGAATCATTTCCAAGAACAATTTGTCTTCCATATCATCAAGCTCTTTTATAGGCTCCACATCACAAAGGAATGCTGTGTGCTTTTCAGACTGTCAGCACTTGCTGTGTTTGAGAAGTGGATGATGTTGTAATCTCTGTCAGAGTCAATGGGCAGCTGAAGTTGTTTTTTGAACTCCAAATACTCCTTTGATGTTAGTTTCTTAAGTGAAAACTTAGAAAAGGGAATTGCTATTGTAAGCATCTTTTTGACTCATATATTCTGTTTTTATTGGTATATGTTGTCTGGAAGGTTTGTACTCTGGATTTAAGTGCAATCAGTTTTCCCTTCAAAAGTGTCTGCTTTTTGTTTGTGTATTGAACACTCTGCTCAACAAAGAAAAGATTAACTTTTCCACATTACCGGAAAAGCTTTCTTTTCAATTATACTCAAGCAGCAGCTCAACTTCTAGTATTTCATGTGTAAGGACAACTGATTGACATTCCTTTTCTGATGAACTGTGTGTCAAGTGATGACAGACACCTAAAGTCACATGCCCTGCCAAATTCCATCTGATAATAGTTCATCATTTTTATTAAAAAAAAAAAAAAAAGAAAACATGCTTAATTTCTTTGGTTTTTCAGAAGCAGTTTTGCATGATGAAGACATGCAATCATGACCATCAGTGATCCATCTCCTTATCAAAATAGAGGAAATGTATTTTGCATTTTGATTTCTTTTTTCTTTTAATAATTCATCTAGAAACTTTTATAGGAGTGGCTAACATGATTTATGCAATGAAATACTTTTTATTACAATGTTTAAGTCTATTTGTTCACAAACTATATATATATATGTCTGCCTTCATGAGAACTAACATTTAATCTCCTGTTCCAGTTAACAGAGAAATAGTTGACATAGCCCTTGGAATATAGAAAGCTGACTGCCTCTGGATACATCTATATGAGCAAATTAAACAGAGAGAAGATGATGGCTCAGATATTGGATGTTAATCATTCACAATATTAAATTGTCCTTGGTCTAGTTTTAGATTATTTCCCTGAGTACTAACCTGAATAATTCCCAGGCATGCTTTGAAACATAGCACAGACCAGAGATTATTTACAAAAGGTAATTTGGACGGTACCAACCTGTTTTGCATGTATGATTATACCACACAAGTTGACCTCCAGGGCTTTGAAGTTCAGTTATACTTTGTAGGTTTTTTGTGCTCAGTAAGTTTGGTTTGGTTACCCACAGACCTGAGATGTTCCACCAAGCCCTGTCCAGCCCTCAGAGCTCTAAAAGGACATGGAACTCCCCTGGATTCTCTGCTGCATCTGTGAGCAGTCAGGAGATATTCCATATAATCTAGTGTACCTCAAACGATATTAGAAATTTATGGGAGGCCAACTGAATCAAGACCTACATGATTTCTTCAGGGTGAGGTGAAAATCTGTCTAGGTTCCATTAACTGTATTGTTGGAAGAGTCTCAAATGGCACAAGGCTACTGTCTTTGGCCAACTGAATGTGTTCTAGGAAGCCTAAATATATTTTCTTAGGCTTTCATAGAGTTTAGGTCAGTTTTAAAAGGAATAAATTTAAAGTCTGCTTTTCAGTAAAGGAATATATATTTGTAGGTTAGTATGAAGGCCATTTTGAGTTGTCTGTTTTGTCATGAGATGGCAGGAATTTTACAAGTAGTCTTCCTGTCCAGCAAATATATTCTGTGCAACTAATTCAGAAATAGATGCCTATTCAGCAAATATTTAGTTATTAGTCCACCTATTGCATATCAGTATAATGACTTTGCAGGAGTACAGACAGCTGCTTGTTTTGCCAGTGTACCATACCGCTTGCAATCATATTGATGTAGCCAGATGTTATTTACATGTATGCAGATCTTCCACTTGCTTTGACAGTTCAGCTGACCTGCAACAGGCACTCATGACTACTTCTGATGACAAGGTCAATCGCTGCTTGCAAGCCTTCCCATTTCCTTGCAGCTTCTTTTTTATATTTACCCCCAGTTTTCCACTTGTGTGACAGCATGTGAGTATTGTGCTTGTGCCTTTTTCGATCCTTAGACATTTTCTAGCTTCTCTACTAACTGCAGTGGCTCTGTTGCCAGCTGCTGTAACAGAGATGCAATCATAAACTGGTAGTTATAGTCTACTTGGGCTTGTTGCTTTTTGCTAATGTCAGTGTGGGATTGAATTGGAAGTTTTCTGGCAGTTTCTGGCTCTTTTATACACACAATGTTCCTGTCTCTTCTCATTTCTTCATGTAAGTGAGGAAATGTGTTAGACTGCACTAGGCTCTCTACAGCTGTTTGTGACTTCTATTTAGTTTAAATTAAGTGTGAGTTCTTCTGCTATCTTACAGGTAAGTGAAAATCAAACATATGAGGCTTCGACTTATTATTTTTACCCTCTTCAGTTACCAATTCCAAGAATTTATTGTCCACCTTTTCAACTGTGGAAATATCACTTGTATCTTCTAGGACTCCTGCTCAACCCATACAAATCTAAAGTCTGACAAATCTGAGAGTAAGATGAGGAGAATATTTATTTTAAAGATACCTTCCTTAAATTCTGGGAGTTTGAAAATGTCCCATAAGAACCTTTCTGTCCATGTTTTTATCTCAGCCTCTCACAGGTGTCTGTCCTGTATTTCAGCGTCTTGTGGAAACTAGTATTACTGACATCCCTGTCTTTTTGTCTTTCTCTTTTTACCCCATTTGAATTTCTCACAAATGGGTAAGATCAGGAGCCATCATTCTCCTATTCCTTTATCTTAGCCTTGAGGAGTCAATTAAAATCCAGTGCTTCCTGTACACCCTCTGCATCTTTGCTTTAAAAAGAAAATGAGTCCTTCCTCCTGCTGGGTTCCTTTCTCCTTCTACCCATTTTTATAGTGAGTAAAAATAGGCCTCCTTGAATCTCCTATGCCATCTCATCTGTATTGAAATTGCCATCTCATCTGTACTGAAATAATTCCTATGTTTGGAATATTTTATTTCATTCCTCATTAACAAATATTTTCACGTTTCTGTGAATGACTGTATTATTATCTTGAATGTATTATGCATATACATATGTATAAATAGAGACAGATACAGTGTAAATTTGAAATGATTTGTGACTGGAAACAGGCTAAGATGGATATTGTAAGATTAACTGTAGCCCAGAATATTAACCCTGAGGACAGTCTGTACTTTCCCAGTCCCATTGTATAATGTCCATTTTCTGTTAACTACCCCAAATTTCCTTCCTCTTCTTTTTTGGTTTGTTTGGTTGGTTTCTTCGTTGTTTTTCCAATGAGGAAATTCAAGTTTGTATTCTTAGCTCCACTTGACAGCAACTAGAGTTATCACAAAATCATAAATTTTGGGAAAGGACCTCGGAGACAGTGGTTGATGCTGGTTGTATGCCAGGCACACGGAAAAGAGCACCCCTGGAGAGATGTATGATAGACTGGGAAACGGTGAGAATTCCCGTGGTGTCTCATATCTGGTTCTTCAGATACCACTTTACATGTGAGAGGCTATAGGCTGTGAATGCCCATTGCATTCCTGTTTCCTCATATTTCAAAAGTATATTTTGGTTGTTAAGATTCAACCCTATAAGCCTTACTTTTAGTTTGACCTTTTTCAGAGCCCACACCATGCCATCTTCCACCTAATTAGCTATTTCTTCAGAGATATTTTGTGAGTGTGTCTCATTTCTCAGTTTTAGACTCTAAGCCTGATTTGATGAGCTAATGATCCTATTAGTAGACTCAGCATGGTAGTGACATTTTCAGAAATAGTATATAGGAAAAGATTGGGAAATAGTTTGCGCTGCTTACACATTACTCATTTTCTTCATGTCCCATCCTTCAAAGAATCTGCATGATGACATTTTAAGGATAAATAGAGTAAAAATATTTTATAACTGGGTGGCAACATTCTGCTGATTCTCAGTTTGCTTGGGAAAACTCCTCTTGGGGTCAGAATGCCTTGCTTCACTCCTAATTACCTAAGGAGTTTTTGGGTGTTTTTACTGTTTACAAAATTTTGCTGTATTTGTTTTCATTTGAAGTAAATTGTGACTGGAAATGTTCTTCCTATCTCCTATTATGCCAATTTTCTACCCCAATTTTTATGAAAAATCAGGCTCTGACTGTAGTAGCTAAGCTGTGGCTTGAGCAGCTAAGGTTTCAATTGGTATTCAGGGATATGTTTCCAAATTTTAACTATTAGTTCTGCAATTAGAGTGAGACAGTTTCCTGTGGAAGAAAAGAGTGGAAGCCAGAAGCTACAGGGAATGGAAAGATCTGGAGATATGTTTTACTGCTTTGATAAGGGCTGTGATTTAAATCAGTCTTCTACCACACTGGACAAAATCATTCCACTTCTGAGCAGCAGTGGAGATACAGAAGGGGTACAATACTCAGCAGGGTACTGTGTGTGAGCAGAGCTCACAGAAAGCATGATGTGACATTCTCATGGTTAGCAGACATGAAAATTACAGCTGGATATTTCCTGTTCAAAAATATTCATGCACTACCTACTGCTGTTATGAATGATATCAGAAAACCTAGTAAGTAACAAACATTTATATTAAGTCCTTACATTCACAGTTTCATCTGGGCATGATTTTCCTAATTAGTACTGTGATTGGAAGAAGTAGGAGTACAGTTATAATCCACACAGATTTTCACAAGAAAAAGAATCTTAATGTGAATCTAAATTAGACCAAAGCATTCGTGAATTTGGAAAATTAATTAAATAATTGTCCAGTATTTTCAAGTGCCCGGCAATGCTGATTGAGTAAAAGACATTGGCTTATGATAGGTCCAGCTTTCCATGTCTCTAATGCAACTGTGATTCCTGCATAGTGCCAAAGCATCACAAAGAACTGGTATTATGATTACACACTTTCAATTCCAAAAGATTTTTTATGTTTCTGACATAACTGACTATATTTATTAGTCTTCTATTTTAAAGTCAATAGTCTCATATAAAAAAATTAAGATAAAGCACTTTCCCGTTCTTTTTTCATAATGAACATATTTAGGCATTTCAAAGTGATGACTGAAAAGGAGCATAATTTTTTAATGGTCTAGTTCTCTTAGAAGACCTCATCTTGTCTAAAATTGCATTTTTCTCCTTTCTGTAGTCTTTATATCTTACACTGCACTGATAAATTTGTAGAGTTGTATTCAGACTGTTCTCCAGAGAGCTTGTTTACAAGCACTTTAATATGACTGACCACATACTTCATCTTTTGGACTTGCACTTTGCCTATCCTCTGCGCTGCTTCAATGTCTCATGAGCAAATAGAAGTCTGTGTAAAAACACGACAAAACAACAGAACAACAAAACCCCAACAAAACCTCACTTCTCTAAGCTATAGCTTGTCATATCTTTTCTTTTTTTTTTTTTTAAAGTCTTAAACCTATTTGCTACGCTTTTTTCCTTCCATTTTCTTTAGCTCTTGGTCTAATAACGTACACTTGCTAGGATTTACTCTTTGGAATAGTACTCAAGGTCTTCTCAGTTTGTCTATTCTCACGTAATTTACTTCTATTGTATGATTCTCTTCCAGAACAGCTAGAGTGCTCTTCGACCTTTTATTTCACTTTTCTTTTCAACCTGAAGCCTTTCACATATGAACTTGTTATTACCTGGCACAATGCTAACATTCATAGTATCATATAATAGAATGGCTTACGAAGGGACCTGAAAGATCATCTAGTTCCAGCCCCTCGCCATGGGCAAGAATGCCACCCACTAGATCAGTTTTCTCAGGGCCACATCCAGCCTGGCCTTGAACACTTCCAGGGACGGCACAGCCATGACTTCTCTGCACTACCTCCTCCAGTGACTCATCACCCTCACAGTAAAGAATTTCTGTCTAGCCTGTATCCTAAATCTCTCCTCTTTTAGTTTAAAGCTGTTCCCTCTTGTTCTATCACCATCTGCCTGTGCAAAAAGTCTCTCTCCATCTTTTACATAAACTCTCTTTAAGTACTTAAAACCTGTGATGAGATGTCTTCAATCTTCTCTTCTCCAGGCTGAACAACTTTTGCAGTCTGTCTTCATAGGAAAGGTGCTAAATGCCAATTTAGAGACATACAGGAGTCTTGATCAAAAGCCTTTCTAAAGTCAAGATACCAAACAGTTACTGTTTTCCTGTCTTCGACAGGATTAGACATTTTATCACAGGAAGGAATCAGATAGGTCAAACATATTTTGCTCTTGGTAAATCCATGCTGACTCTTCCTGGTCACCTTTAGTGCCACATCTCCAGAAATGGGTTCCAATACGACATATTCCATGATTTCACTCAGGAATGAATTGAGGTTGGCTGACTTGCAGTTTTCTGGGCTCTTTTCCTTGACCTTTTAGAAAATCTGTGCAACATTTGTCGGTCTCTATCAGAGGACATTTAAAAACTGAGAAACAAAAACCTTGCAATGTCATCAGCCAGCTGTCACTGAAACCTTGAATGCATCCTTGTGATTTCCAAAGACTTGAAAGAGGTTGATTTCTTAAAAGGTCCATGGACGGATCTTGTTGATTGATAATTCCCTTCTTCCTTGAAATTTGTTTATAGGCTCAAAAGCCTGGGAGAATAGGTTTGTGAAGACAAAATGAAAGAATTCAGGATTCAGCCTTCTCTATATTTGCTGGCACTGAATCACTGGCCCTACATTTTGCTTATTTCTTCTACTATTAATACAGCAGTAGGAGCTTTCCTACTTTTCCTTGATGCCCCTTGTCAGATTAAACATGAGTTCAGCTTTGGCTTTCCTCACACTGCCCCTCAAACTCTAGCAATGCTTCTGTATTCCTCTTCTTTCGCCCATCCTCACTTCCACCTCCTCATATATAATTTTTTGCACTGAGACTTAGTTTTGAATTCCCTGTTGAGTCAAAATAATCTTCTGATATATCTACTTGTGCTCCAAGCTTATTAATTTTATGCTTCCTTCATTTATTTATTAAAATTACATTTTTGAAATGAATTCTAAAAGTTTATAAGTATAATTAT